>OZ007599.1:16114196-17335863 GCA_963931845.1 Maratus michaelseni | reverse complement strand
GGTCGAATTCGTGTTTTTGATTTTCTCCCTTCGTCCGAACCTTGCATCCGCCGGACTAAGAAAGATTCGGATAAACGGATTTCACCAAATAAAAGACCGGTCTCTGTCCTCTCCAATGCCACCTTCCATTTAAAAAAATACGTCAGTTAACCCTTCGAAAACGTATATTTTCCGTACACCGTTTCGCGATTTCGGCAATTTCGACTATTTTGAAAAATTCGCTGCGGCGGGCGGTTCCAAACGAGTCAGGGAAAACTAAAAATACCAGACAAGATCTACATTCTTTATCCTTTCGAAATCTGTGATCGTTTTTGAAAAATACAAATATTAACCCTTCGGAAAAAATTCGCGCGCAGACTCACTTTTGCGAATTCCGATTCTCTGCAATTTTTAAAATCGCGCATCGGCTCTCTGAAAGAACAAAAAAACAAACAAACACACCCAAGCAAGTACATTTCCGCCCTTTCGAGATCAATATAAAACCTTTAGTTAAAAAAAATATTTCAGTTAACCCTTTCGAAATCGTTTTTTTCCGTAAGTCTCTTTCGGTTTTTCAGCGATTTCTGCAATATTTAAAAATTCAATTCTGGGCTTCTAAACAAGATACGAAAAAATAAAAATACCGAGCCTAATCTACGTTCTTTTTCTTTTAAAATCATGTATCAGTTTCGAAATATTCGTTTTTTAACCCTTCTAAAAAAATGGTTTCCGAAACTCACTCGCGTGAATTTTCGTTTTTAGGCCCATGTTTAAAAATCCGCATCGACTCGGAAAATGTGAATAGAGACTTATAAAAT
Organism: Maratus michaelseni; assembly: GCA_963931845.1. Taxonomy (NCBI): domain Eukaryota; kingdom Metazoa; phylum Arthropoda; class Arachnida; order Araneae; family Salticidae; genus Maratus; species Maratus michaelseni. The sequence goes on along the minus strand of OZ007599.1, from coordinate 17,335,066 downwards.
ACACCAGATCATAACCACGTTTTTCTTCTTCGAAACATATATTTCAGTTTTAAAAAATATGTACATTAACCCTTTAGAAACCGATCGTTCCCGTACGTCACTTTCGTGTTTCCTCTAATTTGCCAATGTATACCCCCCACCGCAGCAATTTTTTATCGATTTACATAAATTCCTAGAGAAAAAACTAAAAGTGCATACATTCAGCTCTAGAAAGACACCTTTCAGTTAAAAAAATTCGAGTATTATCAATTTCAAAAAAATTCTTTTGGTGAAACCCGTTTCTAGAAATAAGCGTTTTTCGGCGCAAGCACAGATTAATCAAAGTGTAATAAGTGACTTTGCTTTGGAAGTAATTATCTAATTTATTAACGATTTTATTTAAAAAATCGTTGTTCATTTTGCGTACAGAATTGAATGAACTTTTCCGAATATAAGATTTATTTTGAGAAATAATTATATTTTCATAGTTAAAATTCTATTCTACTAGGATATTTGTATTCTGAAGCAGCCGATTGCACTGCTAATACCTGCTTTGTTTACCTTTTTCGGAATCTCCAAAAGATATCAAAATAAAAAAATTTTATTTCTATTTTTTATATATCGGATTCTATATAGTTTGTTTAAATTCCGGTTTATGATTTGGTGTTTGTGTGGGGGCGCAATATATTTAAATTTGTCGTTTTAAAACGCATCCTTTTTTCATTTCGTCGGATAGAAACGTTGCCATTTCAGTTATACAAAATATCTATTCGATGGATCAGAGATTATACACTATGTAAAGAATCAACTTCATTTCGATCGTAGTAAAATAAACCATAGAGTCAACACAGGAACATCACCGCCAGGGGGCGCTTCCGGAAATCGGGTTCTATGGGCCCGATTACGACGCGGTTTGGCTCATTCGACTGGATTTCGATAGCTTTACAGATTTTGGTCATGTTCGTATAGAACAGATTTCGCCCCCTGGTGGTGGAAGATGTAATTAAAGGATTTTTCATCCAACTCGGGTTCTATGGGTCACATCACGACGCGGTTTGGCTCAATCGACTCAACGTCGATAAAGGATACTAGAGCTTATCGATTTTTGCTCAGAGTATCACCACCAGGGGGCGCTTTCCTATCTCCACTACGGGCATGAAAACGACGGGGTATGGCTCATTCGACTCGACATCGAAATCCTTAAAGATTTCAGTTATGATCGTATAACCAGATTGCGCCACCTGGTGTTGGAAGGTGGAACTAACGTATACTGCAGCGCGTGCGCAGCACGACTGCTATACGGTTCCGCAGGCAGCGGGAACCCGAACCGGAGGTTCGTTCAGTTAGAGGTTTATACTGTTCTATGAGCCGGGGCGTGCGTAGCACGACCGGTTTACGGTGCCGAAGGCAGCGGGGACCAGGGTCGGAGATTCGTTCAGTTAGAGGTTTATACTATTCGATGTGCAAATTAAGGGATTTTCCGGTGCGTGTGTAGCACGACTGGTATACGGTGCCGAAGGCAGCGGGGACGAGGGTCGCAGATTCGTTCGGTTAGAGGTTTATAACTCAATGTGCAAATTAAGGGATTATCCGGTGCCGAAGACAGCGGGGACCCGTGTCGGAAGTTCGTTCGGTTCGAGGGGGGGGGGGTGCGAGCCGGAGAATACAAAAGATTCGAGGCACCGATGTAAATTAGGGATTTTATCGATTTTAGTTACCGATGTAAATTAGGGGCCCGCTGGCGGGCGAAGCCAGCTAGTCCTTATTATTAATGTTCGTATCCGTCTGTGTGTCTGTCTGTGTGTGTGTGTGTGTGTGTGTATCTGTACCCGGATAAACTCTGCGAGCGTAGCGAGTAGCAAAGCGCTTTTTGTGTCAAAAAATGCAGAAAAATCCGGGCCTTCAGGAATTGCAGTTTCGAAAAAATCGGCCCATAATTAAGGGAGTTATTAACGAACAAAGCTGTTTTAATTGCTTCAAAAGAAACCTGTGTGGAAAGTCCTCCGCACATGCCCAAATGAGCTCAATCCTCATCTTCCGCAAAAAGAAGAAGGAAAGATCGCTTCTGCCGGTTTCGTTTTACGACTGTCGATTTTTTGTCGAATTACACAAATTCCGAGATAAGAAGCTAAAAGTGCATACATTCAGCTGTAGAAAGGCACCTTTCAGTTTAAAAAATTCGAGTATTATCAATTTCAAAAAAATTCTTTTGTGAAACCCGTTTCTAGAAATAAGCGTTTTTCGGCGCAAGCACAGATTAATCAAAGTGTAATAAGTGACTTTGATTTGGCCGTAATTATCTAATTTATTAACGATTTTGAATCAAAAATCGTTGTTCATTTTGCGTACAGAATTGAATGGGCTTTCCGAATATATGATTTGTTTTGAAAAATAATTAAATTTTCATAGTTAAAATTCTATTCTACTAGGATATTTGTATTCTGAAGCAGCCGATTGCACTCAAATACTTGCTTTGTTTACCTTTTTCGGAAGCTCCAAAAGATATCAAAATATTTTTTTTTATTTCTATTTTATATGTATCGGATTCTATATAGTTTATTTAACTCCCGGTTTATGATTTTGTGTTTGTGTGGGGGCGCGATATAGTTAAATTTGTCGTTTTAAAACGCATCCTTTTTCATTTCTTCGGAAATAAACGTTGCCATTTGAGTTATACAATATTTCTATTCGATGGATCAGAGATTATACGATATGTAAACAATCAACTTCATGTTCGATCACAGTCAAATAAACCAGAGAGTCAACACAGGAACATTTATTTTTAAAAGTTTTAATATTTTTTAAATAATTGTCATTTTTGTATAGGGGAAAAAAAAAGCTAAGGAATTTGCTATTTCTTTTCAAAATATCTCCCTTCGTATGGGTCCCATCGCGACCTGGCTTGGCTCATTCGACTCGATATCAATAGTGCTTACATATTTTAGTTCCAAGTTTCACCACCATGGGGCGCTTCCGGAAATCGGGTTCTATGGGCCCGATTACGACGGGGTTTGGCACTTTCGACTGGATTTCGATAGCTTTACAGATTTCGGTCATGTTCGTATAGAACAGATTGCGCCCCCTGGTGGTGGAAGATGTAATTAAAGGATTTTTCAGCCAACTCGGGTTCTATGGGTCACATCACGACGCGGTTTGGCTCAATCGACTCGACATCGATAGAGGATACTAGACCTTATCGGTTTTAGTTCGTTTTTCACCACCAGGGGGCGTTTTCTTATCTCAGTTTCTATGGCCCGGATCACGACGGTGTATGGCTAACCGATGTAAATTAGGGGGTTTACAATTAAGGGCCCGCTGGCGGGCGAAGCCAGCTAGTCCTTATTATTAATGTTCGTATACGTCTGTGTGTCTGTCTGTGTATCTGTACCCGGATAAACTCTGGGAGCGTAGCGAGTACCGAAGCGCTTTTTGTGTCAAAAAATTCAGAAAAATCCGGGCTTTCAGGAATTGCAGTTTCGAAAAAATCGGCCCATAATTAAGGGAGTTATTAACGAACAAAGCTGTTTTAATTGCTTCAAAAGAAATCTATGTGGAAAGTCTTCCGCGCATGCCCAGAAGAGCTCAATCCTCATCTTCCGCAAAAAGAAGAAGGAAAGATCGCTTCGGCCGGTTTCGTTTTACGACTGTCTAAACTCGCCGACGGCAAACCGACAGAAATACGAAAAAACCGTCAACATATTCTCAAAGAACGTACTTTTACGTCTTTAACGATCCGGTCGGTTCGAAAAAATTTCGATATTAATCCTTTCAAAAAAAATAATCAAAAAGCGTCGAATTCGTGACTCGACATCGATAGCTTTTCGAGATTTTACAAGATTAGAGGATTTACAATTAGGGGCCCGCTGGCGGGCGAAGCCAGCTAGTACTATTATGATTGACATGTCAAGTGATTCTTTCAATGCTGTAAAATAAAAAAAAGGTTCCATAAATGAATTTATTATAAAACATTTTAATGTGGATTTTATTCCCCATCTCCCAAATCTACCATTACACTGAAACAAAATTCAGTAATTCAGATATGAAATGTTAAGTTTCCAACTCTTCTTAAACCAATTCAATTTTATTCTTTTAAAATAACAGCAAGAAAACATATGTTTATCTATGTGTTTCACTTACTTATATAAAATTCCTTTCTTACAATAGCTCTATTACAATCCCCTACACAATAAATTTAAAAAAAAGTCTGTACTGTATAACAGTTTGTATTTTAATTTTTGGAGGTCATTGTATTTTGTGTATGGTAAATGTTTACATTACATTCTCAATGTTTAAGATTGTCATTGATATTAAACAAATCAGTACAATGAAATGAGAGCTGTTTTCACTGACAAAGATAATTTCAATATAATGGTTTGAATCCATCTTTGAGATATGATTTGTATGTGATAGTGCAGAAATTTATTTACCTGTATTAAGTAAATAAATAAAAAAGAGAATAATAATTTGAAGTGTTGTGTTAATTTGAAAAGATGCAGTAACTTGGTAATTACAATATGAAAATTATCTACAGACTTTACACTTCAAAACAACAAAGTTTTCTATAACACCTTAATTCAGTTCTAAATAAAGTACAGGGGAAAAAAGTTTACCCCCTTTAAAGCATAAGAATTGACACTTAACATTAAAGTTAAAACTAAAGTTCCCACTAGGCCATTTTTTAAGGGTGCATATAACCCTGCTCTTTTTTTAAAAGTCATAAAATGCATCACTAGTTACACTCTAGTGCAAATAATCCACACAGCAAAATATTTCAAAATCCATGTGCCCGATAACTTGCAAAAACGATAGGATTCTCTTTATTTCTTTAGGAGGAAAAAAAAAGGCTGAATATTATTCAACTATGTTGTAATTTAATTGTATATTTTTAATTCATAAAATAATTCAAAATTAATGTTATTTTATTTATCATACCTAAAAATTACATACCACTCCCCTTTTAAAAAAAAATCATAACTAAAGGATAATTGTTTTTTCTTTCAATAATGCCCTTTTCTATTGAATTAGTGAACATTTTTTGTGGCTAGCATCCTGCTCTTTTTCTTTCTAGAGTGAAAACCAGTTCAAACATTAAATTTTTTATAGCTATCTTTTGTAAATAATGGTGTTAAATAAGAGTATGATTTAAATATTTCATCAGATAAAAAATGTGTAAATTACAAAAAACAGAAAGTTATAAATGCCAAATTTTTTTATGACATATTAATTTAAAACTATAAAATTTTAAGTATTAGAATTAAAAGATACACACACATATATATATATATAAATGTGTGTCAAAACAGAACAGAACATTTTAAAATGATTTTTTCTTTTCAGGAAATAGTTAATAAAATAAAAAAATGGGTTCTTTTATGTTAGACGGGCGCCAGTGATATATATACATATATAAATACACATATTACATAGATATATATATATATATCACTGGTACCCGGCTAACATAAAAGTATACCTAAAAATGAAACAACACAGCAAAACATTAAGTTTTCTGTAAAATATATTATTTTATTATCCAGCAAACATTTTTATTTTCAATTAAGTTTCAATTTTAACTTTCTCAACTGGCTATTAAAATTATAAGATATTTTTTTAAGTAAAAGATCCCCCCCCCCTCTCCCTGTTTTTGTTGTCTTCTGTTCTGCAAAATGCTTTAAAATAGTTAGAATTTTTTTTTTTAAATAACATATATAAAGAAGTGATTATCAAATAATATTAACTATTTAAAAGTCAGCAAAAATGGCTAACCATTTATATAAAACAAATTACAAATACTGGATTCTAGTTTCTTTTAATTGATGATTTATACAGCAAATAATGCAAAAAAGTAGAAATACAATATTAATCCATGGTATTAATAATACAGTTTCCAATTAAAATAAATAGAAATATCTTTTTAAATACAACAATCTGCAATTTCATTTTTCAATCAGTGAGAGGTGAATATTAAAACATAATTAATTATTCACTGGAGTTAATTAACCGCCTGTTATTATTATTTTTTGTATTTAAAATACAAGAACAAATAAAGCATTATTAATTAACACTTAAGTATCAATTAAAAATCTAATTTATATATATATACATATATAAAGGTTATTGGTCAGTGAGATCTCAATTTCTCCTTGCTAATGTTGTTTTATGGGCATGCGATGCATTTGTATTCTTAAAATATCTCCACAGAAAACTAATATTTTTATTTATTTTTTGTATTTTTCATAAAGGATGTTCTTTTTGATTTTGTTGTCAAAATCTTTCTAAAATATATACTAATTTTATTTTATGTGTTAAACTCTTACTAAGTTTTGCTAACATTTTAACACATAAAATTATATTTTTGAAATATTTTGACAAGAAAAAAAAAGACATTGTAAAAGATGATTACACAGAAAAATGAAATTAAAAATATTAATTTCAATAAGTATAGTTTTAAAACAGAATTTTTTATTTATTTACTCTATTGATTTTTAAATACCAAATTCAGAAGCAGAAAAACAACACCAATATATATATTAAAAAATCTTTGTTTACTTAAATAAAACATTTATTAAATCAAAAATTTTACAATAAGAATTAATTATATATTTATATTTCATTATTAGTATTCCAATACAATACAAAACAGCAGGTGCGACAGTCTAAATTCTCTTTGTAAAAAATACTTCCTTGTAAGTTTTCACAAATTATGCAGTTGCTACCTAGAATGAAAAACATTAAGTAACAATTAAATTCAATTGAGAAATTGTTCTACATGAAAGGCAATATGCACATAATATTTGGCTTTTAAAAAACAGATAAAACATTGAATATTTTAGCCGAATAAAAATGGAATCACAATTATTATTTCAATAAAATAAAATAAATCCTGTAATATTTAATTCTTTAGTTTTCATATCAAAGACAACCTCTTCTTACATATTCAATATGTAAATTACGATATATGATCAGGTTATATTTAACTTTATTGATGTATAGGTTTATTTTTATTTTATCAATGATGTTGTAACTTAAAATTACTAATTAATTTATTTACTATACAAAATATGTGAAACATTATATAGAATGTCACATACAGGATGTAGAGTGCAACAAAAGCGATTTTTTTATTTTTAAATATTAAAATCTGATTTTTATTTATTTACACTGAATTTTTATTAAAAAAAAAATTCTGCATGAAAGTATAGAATGGCCGTCAAAAATTGTAAGTTTCTAAAACAACTAAACATCTAATTAGATGGCATTAAGGCGGTTCTTAAATGACCTGTTCAACAATGCGAAACTTTCTGAAACATTTCAGATTCATTTGTAAAGGCAAAGCATAAAATTGGCAGGCCTGTCTATTGAAACAATTTGGAATCAAAGTGAGTTTTCTATTTTTTGATAAATAAATTACTTATCGAGTTTTAAGTGATTTGTGTCACTTAACTCTTTTTTTCCTTTGTCATGCTGCAGCGTTGAAAGGATCAAGGTCCATAAGCCATGTTTTTGACCCATGATATAAGACTAAAATTCAATTTAATTATACTGACTTAATTATTTCACTTTTTAATGTTAGAAGGCTTATGCTGTATGATTTCAACAGTATTTTTTGCATTTTGTTCGGATTTATATAACTTACAGAAGCTCAAAGTTCATATTATTCGTAGTTTTTGATGAAAAATACGCAATTTCTCCTTACCTCAATTTTTATTATTTTTAAATATTTTACTATGAGCGCAGCTTTGCAACACTTTTATTTTTACATATATTGTAGATTTTGATGTATTTTATAATATATGTAAAGAAGAAAGTGTTGCACAATTGTGCTCATATAACTAATTGAGGTAAAATGAGGAGAAATTGTTTATTTTTCATCCAAAACTACGAATAATACGAACTTTGAGCTTGTGTTAAGTCATATAAATGCAAAATTTGTTGTTGAAATCGTACAGCATAAAACTTTTAATATTAAAAAGTGAAATAATTAAGAGCGTATAACAAAATAGTTTTCATGAGCCAAAAACACGGCTTATGGACCCTGATCCTTTGGTTCAAAATATTCTATGACAGTATTTTCTGAAAGATCTTAAAACTTGTTTCGATTACAAATTTTCTAAATAAGAACACCAGCCAATTTCATGCATTCCAATTAAAAAGGAATTTTAAAATATGTCAAAGTAAACAGTTTTTATTTGAGAACAGCCTTAAGAAGAATAATCTACATATACTTTGAATGGAATTGATAAAATTATATTTAGTAATTATAAATAAAAAACTAAATAAAATAATTTCACTAGTTAATAGCAAAATTATAAATAAAAGAAATATCATGGCTGCTCTCTTTGTACCTTCTACTTATAAGATTATTGTACTCGCATGTCTAAACTTATAAACGTGTACTGTGCTTTCCTTAAAAAAAAAACCCACTCTAGTACTACATCAAATATTTCACTAAATTCAATTTGTTTTGTTTTGTTCCGTTTTTCGGCACCATTTATAATAATAAAAATAGTTAAAAATACGTAAAGAGTGCTTATTTAGTTTTAAAATAATTTAAACTAAGAATTGCAAAATTCTGGTAAAACATGAGCTTCATTTTTACAGATTTTCTTGTTATAATAAAATTTTAGAATATCTATATAATTTTTAATTGTTTTCATGTTAAACCATTAATAGGTAATAAAATGCATAATTTTCAGCTGATTACGTCAGGTGTGGGTTTTTTCAGGTAAAATAGGTTATTTTTTGAAAAAGTGGGTTTTTTTTCAAACTCTCGCTTAATTGGCTGCCACATTGTATTAAAGTGATAAAATGATAAATGCTCAACATTAAAATCTTAGTCAGAACAAGCTGTAAAAATTTAGCCATGTTTAATCTGTTAAGATTCTTTATTATACTTTATATAGAGAAAATTTCAAAAATGGGTTTTTTTAGAGGACAGTACAATATGTGCATGCTAACCAACAAAAATAATAATTAATTTATACATACATTGTTAATTCATGCCTACACACATAGTTACTATAATCTTGACTAATATAATCTCTGCGATCCACATAATGTCAAAAATGTTAAATATATACGTATATTAATACATACGTATATAAATACATAATGTATATACACACACATATATACAGGGTGATTCATAAAAGATGGGCAGAACTTTAAGGTGTTATAGTACACTTAAAGACAAATAATATTAAATAGGAGACTAAGGGTCCCAGACGTATTCCCAAGGAGATAGGGGGCATTAAAGTTTAGGGTCCGAAATTTCAAATGATTATAAAACATGGAAAAATTGGTCGATTCGTTTGCGGTTTTTGCAAAAAATTTTCTTTATGCCAGTATTTTCTTGAAATAAAATTTTAAAGTTCAATTTCAAAAAATGCCGATAGGGGGCGCTTTAGACTTTGGAGTAACAAACAACTATTTTTTAACGTTATTTTTTGTATTTCTTTAAATGATTTCGAAAGCTTAGACTTAAACTTAAATTTTGATCTAAAAATCTGAGTCCTAACGAGTAGTTAAGTAGCGTAAACTGAAATTTGAAATTTGAAACCCTTCTCCCCCCAGAACAAAAATCAGTTATTCCCGATCTTTGTGTCGTAGATTAGGCTCTAACTACTGCCGCGTTTTGCTAAAATTATTCTTTATGTCAGTATTTTCTTGAAAATAAATTTTAAAGAAAATTTTCAAAAAATTCCGATAGAGGGCGCTTTAGACTTTGGAGTAACGAACAACTATTTTATACCGTTATTTTTTGTGTCTCATTAAATGCTTTCTAAAGCTTAGACTTAAATTTTCAGCCCAAAATCTGAATCGTTAGACGTGGTTAAGTTTCTGGGGAGAGGGGTTTGAAATTTCTACTCCTGAGCACAGTTCAGTTTACCATGTCCACACATTGTGTGCTGTGATACGAGGTAAAAAGACACAAATTAGGATTATGTTACCAAAGCATATTTATTAACATGTAATCACAATAAATGTTCAAAATTGTGACCACCAGAGGTTATGCACGCAGAACAACGGCGACGAATGGAACGGCGAACATTCGCGAAAACATCAGGCTTTTCGAGCACTTCCCCTACAGCGGGGGAAAGTCTGGCGACCAGTTCCTCGGGGGATTCAATGGGTGTCTCATACATAAGAGCCTTCAATCGTCCCCAAAAAAAGAAATCGAGGGGTGAAAGATCTGGCGAGCGAGCAGGCCAAGCAACAGGACCACCTCGACCAATCCATCTGTTCGGAAATGTGATGTCCAGATAATTGCGGACGTCTCGTACGTAATGGGCTGGCGCTCCATCGTGCTGGAACCACATGACCCGCCGGATGCGTGGAGGAACAACGTTTAACAGGTCTGGCAGCACATGTTGCAGAAATGTGAGGTATGTTTTACCGTTGAGGCGTTCAGGAAGAAGGTACGGTCCGATTAGGTGGTCTCCAAGGATTCCTGCCCAAACATTGATGGAAAAGCGTCTCTGATGAGCATGTGGATACGTAGCATGTGGATTGACATCCGCCCATACATGTGCATTGTGTGTGTTAAATGTACCTTCACGTGTGAAGGTACATTCATCGGTGAAAAGCACAGTTCGTCCAAAATGTGGATTTAGCGCGTTCTGCTGCAGAAACCAGCGGGCGAATTCAATACGATTTGGATAATCCCCTGGAGACAGTTTCTGGACTCGTTGCACATGAAACGGGAGCAAATGTTCATCCTTCAGTACCCTCCAAGTCGTGGACTGTGAGGTATCCACCTGGCTAGCCACTGTTCGTGTACTTGTACTTGGCTGCGCCGCTATTACATCCAGAATGGCTTCTGCAACAACTACTGATTCGTCCTTTTTTGCACGACCTGCATTCGACCGGGAAGCGAGAAATGATCCCGTCTCACACAACTGTCTGTGCAAGCGCTCGAAAGTTTTGCGGTTAGGCAACCGCCTGTTAGGAAATCGCTCTCCGTACATTCGTTGTGCCTCTGCACCATTTCCATCTGCCGCTCCGTAAATTAAATGCATCTCAGCCTTTTCCTTATTCGTGAAGGGCACCATCTTCCGATTCATTACTACAGCGACTTACACTTGACTCACCGTTCAGTGGTTTTTATGCCTGAATCGTGCCGAAATTTTGCATACGTGTTCTTCTTCTTCCCCATTTGACATTTGCATACTTTCTGTTTCCTTCTTCACCCGGTGACTAGCGTCAGGAATGGAGCTTTAACGTTTGCATGAGCGACGTTTCCAACTGTGCCAGTGCCTTTATAAGTGAATTCCGACTATGCAGTCCTTGACGAAAGTTGTATTTTTGCCTCGTATCACAGCACAGAATCGTTGGGCATGGTTAAGTAGTGCAAACTGAACTATGTTCAGAAGTTGAAATTTGAACCCCCTCCCTTCGCTACTGAACCACGCTCAGCGATTCAGATTTTGAGCTGAAAATTTAAGTTTAAGTCTAAGCTTTAGAAAGCATTTAATGAGACACAAAAAATAACGGTATAAAATAGTTGTTCGTTACTCCAAAGTCTAAAGCGCCCTCTATCGGAATTTTTTGAAAATTTTCTTTAAAATTTATTTTCAAGAAAATACTGACATAAAGAATAATTTTAGCAAAACGCGGCAGTAGTTAGAGCCTAATCTACGACACAAAGATCGGGAATAACTGATTTTTGTTCTGGGGGGAGAAGGGTTTCAAATTTCAAATTTCAGTTTACGCTACTTAACTACTCGTTAGGACTCAGATTTTTAGATCAAAATTTAAGTTTAAGTCTAAGCTTTCGAAATCATTTAAAGAAATACAAAAAATAACGTTAAAAAATAGTTGTTTGTTACTCCAAAGTCTAAAGCGCCCCCTATCGGCATTTTTTGAAATTGAACTTTAAAATTTTATTTCAAGAAAATACTGGCATAAAGAAAATTTTTTGCAAAAACCGCAAACGAATCGACCAATTTTTCCATGTTTTATAATCATTTGAAATTTCGGACCCTAAACTTTAATGCCCCCTATCTCCTTGGGAATACGTCTGGGACCCTTAGTCTCCTATTTAATATTATTTGTCTTTAAGTGTACTATAACCCCTTAAAGTTCTGCCCATCTTTTATGAATCACCCTGTATATACATACATGTAATGCCTATGCATATATGTGTGTATGTATATATATATATATGCGTGTGTGTGTGTATATATCACTGGCACCCGGCTAACCGAAAAGTACAAATTAAAATTATTAAAAAAAAAAAACATATTTACTTATGCATGCATAGATTTTATTTTCAAATTTTGTTCGAAATTCATGGAATACAGAAAAACAACATTTATGACCACTTAAACAATTACATACATAAACACAGATTTAAAAAATTGACACAGACAATTGCATTCAAATGAAGATTCAGTAGGAAAAATCAATGCAGTTTAGAATGAAGAACAAAAAAAAAAAAGGTAAACAAAATCATAATTTTAAAACTGTACTACAAAAAAAAAAAAAAAAAAAAGTAGATTTTCAAATTTTTACGTTTATAATTTATTAAGCTAAATATCTAAAGATTTGGTAAACAAATCAGCATGGATGGTCACAAATATCTTATGTTAAAATTCCCTGATATTTCCATGTCAGCATTAAAATAATGAAATTCTCATAGGTAATTCTTTTTGAACACTATTTTGATCACACTACAAGAAAAAAGAATCGTTATATATAACATAAATAATTTCCTTTTTCTAGAAAATTATACTTCAAATATAAATTTATTCAATTTTCAGGGAGGTCTCAAATACTTCACATCAAAATTTTCTGATAATTACAGCTTAGTACTAAAATTTCCATAATAATGCATATTTTGTTGGAAATAACATTGCTCTCATGCAAACAGTCATAATTTAGTAAAGTGGTATATAAATCATGCCTTCTGAAGAGCAAAGTGCAAATGATTTCACTTTTCAAACTGTATTGTTTACATTGGTGCACCCAGAATTAAGCTTTGGGAGGGACTAGAATATTTTATAGGTCTGTAGGGCTTGGGCCATTTTTCTTTTATCAGACTTAAGCCCAAACTTCATTTTTTAAGGAACATGTCAAGAAGACTTATTATTATTATTATTATTATTATTATTATTATTATTATTGTAAAAAAAATAATAATATTGTAAATTTTTGACAGAAACTTTAGAAATTTATTTTGATTTAATAAATAAACAACAAATATATATTTTTTAAATCTACTTGAGCTTCATAAGTAATATATTTTCAATAATCGTTTTCTTTCTTTCTAAACTATTTAAAAATTTTTACTGAGTCTTCAGTTGAACCTGCTTATGTGATTATGTTGTAATTCCTTATACCATGTCTTGTGAACATATAATCTGGAAAATGCTGTACTTTAAACTGTTTGTAGAAGAACTATGAGTGTTATTATTTTCAAAGAATTTAAATATTGAAAGCAATGTTGGTTAAGAAGTATGTGGATATTTTGAAGAAATTAGTTGTGCTGGGACTGTTTTTACTGATAGGGTAACTTGCTCAGGGCGAACTTTTAGCTTTTACACTGAGCTGATGCTAGGTCAAGATAGCTTTTTCCCGGGTCAAGCTTGATCAGATTCTGAAATTTTCAACCAGTGGAGACTAGAGATGAGTTCGGGCTATCTTTTCAGAGCCCGAGCCTGATGATTTTAAATCAGAGCCCGAGCCAGATACAAAAAAAAAATTGCATAATTATCTAAAAATTGTTTTAAAAGTAATATCACATTTTTTAAAACTTCGTACGCGAAAATAACTCATTCTATCTTATCAAACGGAAGTTTGGTATCAAATAAAATATACTTCCTTAAAAGGGTAAGTTTCATTTTGCTATTTTTAATACTTTTCAAACGGTAAAGTTATGGAAATTAGAAATATTACTGGATATTTAAATTAAGGAGTACTTTAAGCTGTTGCCAGACTTCCCTCCCGACTACTATATTGTTATATGCACTTATTACAAAAATGCCCTTTTTATAAAATGATGTGCCCTTTTCAATAAAATTGCTCTTATTATGTAATGTGCATCCTGTCCTTTTTTATGTTCTAGAATGATCCCTGCGTATTTGCACGAAATCCGCCATTTTTTTTTTTCTTGGTGCGAAAAACTCGTTTTCGCCAGGTGGCTATTTATAACCAGTTTAGGCTTACAAAAAATTTAAAATTTTGGAAAATATAAAGATTAAATATAAAAAAAGCAAATCAAACAAAATCAAGCAATTTTAAACAGAAATAGGCATTGCAAACATTATTTATATATATATATATATATATATATATATATATATATATATATATATATATATATATATATATATAAAGAGGTGGGGTGGGGTCTGTAATGCCCAAACAATAAATATATATATACTGTGATTAAAAAATATAAATTGTGATTTTTTTCAAAAGTATAGTTTAACAAAAGACTGATAAATCATCAAATAAACAAAAAGGGTAGCAAACTCCATAAAGTTATTGTTATAAATTTTGAAATTCATGATAAAACAAATGTATGACTGTTTAGGCATTAAACAAACAGAAATGTATTCAATAGCAAACTTTTAAAAAGAGAGGTTTAGGGGGGGAGGGGTAATGAAAAAACGGTAAATACATAAAAATTATGAGATTAAAATATTTACAATATCAAACTAAAGCAAAAATTCACATTTAAAAAGATAAATTGCTAAATTCTTTTCAAAAATAGGGTTTGTCAAACATATAATTGATTTTTAAAAAATGCCGCCATGTGCTGCTATGCATTTTTCAAAAATAAGATTTTTACTCTAATTATTGCCATAAATTTAGAATTTAGCAAAAACACTATTAAAGCATCAAATAAACAGAAGGGTAGCAAACTCCACAAAGTTATTGTTATAAATTTTAAAATTTGTGAAAAAACACAAATGCGTGACTGTTTAGGTATTAAAGAAACAAAAATGCATTTGAACTTTAAAAAAGACTGGAGGTGAGTGGGGTGTATGTGTATGTGGGGGGTAACAAAAAAATGGAGAATGATTAAAAATTCTGAGATTAAAATATTTAAAATATCAAAATAGAGCAAAAACTCACATTTAAAAAGATAAATTGTTAGTATTTTCAAAAATAGGGTTTTTAAAAGCATATAGTTGATAAAAAATGCTGCCACGTGCTGACACATAAATTTAATATTGGGGAAGGGGAGAAAAAACCCCACAAAATTGGTAAAAAACACAATAAAATATAAAAGTTATTAACATATTTTTTAACACAAAAATAAAAAGCAAAAAAGAAAAGCACAGAAACATACAACCTGATAGCCAAGCACACGATCACACTTCAAAATAGTGAAATTGCAGACTCACAAAGAGAATCTGAGGTTGCCAGAACACTACAGTCATCGGGTTGCCACATTGCCAATAAAAATCGTAAGACAATTACATTCAAATGAAGATATCAAGACAAAACTGTTTAAAAGTAAAGAAAAAGATGATTAAATAAGTCATAATTTTGAAGTTTTATAAAGGGAAAAAGTAGATATATTTCTCTTTAATTTATTAAGCCAAAATAAATGTAAAGATTCCGTTAGCAAATTTATCTCATCAAAAAAGAAAAAAGGTAGAGACAGACCCCACACTGTTTAATCGACAATTTGTTGTGAAGACATGAGAGAGGTATCTTTCGACTCAGAATTTTGTATACTTTCAGAATATGAATTTAAATTTCAAAATAAACGTCGTCTATATATTAAAAATTGTGCCGACTTTAAATTTTCAGATGTATCGCCTACTTTTTTGACATCCTATTTGAGTTACTTGAATCAAGGTAGCCTGAAAAAAAAATATTATTTATATACTTTTTCTTAAATCTTTATAGAGTTTCATTGCCTTTTTCCGGGCTGTGTTGAGCAACGGAACTAGAGAATGGTGTCAAAAGTGGTGGTTACTATTGCAAAATTCAAAGTCGATACAATTTTCAATATGTAGATCACTTCTATTTCAATATCTGTACTCAAATTTGAAAAATAGACACGATTCCTAACCAAACAGTACCTTTCACATGTCTTCGCGGCAATTTTGGAGATTAAAAAGTATGGGGATGTTTTCTCTGTCTTTTTAATGACTGTACAATACCACTAATTTACCAAAGGAACAAAAAGAAAGAAATGCCGCTCCGATATCACACAGTAAGAATGAGTCTCCGGCTCATCTCAAATATACAGAAAAAAAGAACACGATTCCAGCCCTAGTATTATGAAAATAAATTGGCCCGAGTCTGTATAATGTTCTACTAAAACATAACCCCCCCCCCTCCCCTCTCCAAATAATAAAAAACAATTTTTGGTGCCCCATTGTGTATGTCATGTGAGATTTTTCAAAAGGTTATTGTATTGTGGGGAGTTGCTAATTTAGCAGATTTTTTTATTCAAAATATCTACCAGAATTTTCAAATAATTACCTTCACTTTATTTAAACACGAAACATGTCATTAAATAAAGAAAAAATTACTATTAGATGAATAAAAAATAATTGGTATCATTGGTGGAAATGGGATCGGATTAACTAGTTTGGATTGGAAGAAGAACATAGTTTTATCTTCATCTTATAAAATTAATTCGATATGTGCATGAAATGTTTTTAAGACTTTCACTTTTATTTTGTATAATTTCACGAGCAGACAAAATCTGTCCTGTTATTTATAATTACTAAAATAAAATTATGTTAAAACATCTTAAATACCATTTCCTTAGTTAAAAGTTCTTTTTATATGTAGTCCTATTTCTGTTACAGTGGTGTACACATTTCTTAATCCTTAAAACTGATCAAACATTATTCAAATGAATTAAATTTCTGCTATATTAAACAGCATTAAAAAAAATAGTAAAAACTTTTTGTATTGAGCAAAAGACAGACTTATTAAAGAAAAAAATCTCCTACCTTTTTAAAATTTAGAACTTGGAAATGCTGCAATGTTATATTATTACGTTTTATATTTATCATATAGCTAATAATGCTTATTATGGTTAAACGTTTATCACGGGTAAAAATTGGCAATACAAAGTTTTACATCACTATTTACAAACAAGAATCTTCGCGGCATATTTCTACATTATTTTCAAAAAATCAGGAACACAACTACATGAAAATAGTGGTGTTAATTTTTTTTTATAACATTTCTTCCGCGACAAACATCGAATCCTACTGATTACACTAACTTTATTGCATTGCTTTTTTATACTTTTGTTATTGCACTATTTCAATAACCTATTTTTTACATTGTTATATAAAGTGTGTTGTGGCCCGCCTAACGTCTCAAGCATATCTTTGCGGCACGCAAGAAAAAAAGTTTGAGTACGGCTGCTGTAGCCGATTGTATTTAGATACTTTGCCAAATACTTGCATATTTGGCCGAATATTCTAAGATATTTGGTTAAATAAGTTCCAGAAAATCAAAACAAAAGTGATTTTAAATATTTTTAACAAACAATATTAAAGAATTATATCTAAATACAATAATTATTATAAGAAAAAGAAATCCTAATACTTACTCAATTTTAAAGCTTCATGACAACTTATAAATAACTGTATATAATGATATTACATACATAAAAAATATTTTTCTTGCTGCATATTTAGGCATCATATGAATTTAAGTAAGTATTGCTGTCAGGTTTCTCTCACAGGTGCAAGAGTTGAAAGCTATTCTTAAGGGATTAGCGTATTGTATCTGTATCTATTGTGTACCGTTAGAGTCTGGTTTAAGAAAAATCTTAATCCGGTGGGTGGCGACTTGGACATAATGAAAGAGGTATTTCCATTGCAATGTGGTCTTTGATAGATAAGAAAGAGAGTGCACCCTTTTATTTAGGAAGACAGATCAGTCAAGAGGGAGGAACGGTTGTCAAGCGACCCTTGGAAATAAAACAGCAGCCCCGTAGAGAGAGAGCGGGTGCGCTGGGGAATGAGCAGAGGTGAAGTTAGTTCGAACGTAGTAGTGAAGGTGTAAGGTCGTTGAGAGTTGACGATCTGAGCCACGTGTGTTTAACGGTATCTCTCGAAAGAAAGAGAGAGCGGGTGTGAGATGAATAGAAATCTCAGTGCGGAATGAATTGACGTAGTCTAGCGGTACACGTAGAGCGTTTTCTGTAATTGTTTTGATTTAGTGTTAAACCGGATAATTTACATCCGAGTTTAAGTGTAAATATTGTTAATAAATTGTTACTTTAACTTTAATTGAAAGAGTTAGGTTTTTCTTGAATATACATCAAGTATCGTGCCCAATATCACGTATTCATATCGGTGGTGGCAGCATATCAAAAGACCGGATTTATTTCGAAGTTGTGTGGACGGAGAAGTGGAATCCGACAATTGCAACATTAATTTCTTTTACATTAAAATGCAAAATATATACTGCATTTAAAGTTTAAATATATCTCTCTCTCTCATCAGTGAATTTAAAAATATTAACTTTATATGTATTTTTTTATTCTGATTTATAATGATGATAAGTTTCTTAAACAATAAAATTCATAAATATTCACAAATATTTGACTGTCTTGTAAAAATGCTTAATCTTTCACAAATTAAATCATTTTTCTAGCTTTTAGTTTTACTTTTAAATAATAAATATATGACTATATAATTACTTTACTTATTAAAAATTAAACATTAGATGTTGATTAAACGAACTAATGAGTTTGATACATTGAAAAGAAAAAAACTATTACCTATATCTGAAAAAAACATTTAATGAGTTACTTCAAAATAACATACAGGGGTAACGAAATTATTTATCACTGTAAAGCCTGAAATTGTGATGAAAAAATAACTTTTCAGCATTTTCAGGAAGAAGTGTGTTTCGTTTGGTTTCATATATATTACCAGCTTCAGAAAACAAACGTTCACTATATACCGTGCTTGCATAAATTAGCAACTGAATTCGGTGTTGTGTGTAGTGTTAGTTCCAGTGTTTGTGTGTAGTGTTTGTGGACACAGTGATTCAAGTTACAGTGATTGTTGCCCAAGAGTGCAAGATTTACCCTGTGGAAAAGTGAGCAGATAATTGCTCCAGTGAATGAAGTACGAGGTAAGGTGTTTTGATCATTTTACTCTACTGACATTCTCGAACCTACTTTTTTTATTGTGTATAATTGATGGTAATTTAAGTTAATGTTGTGGTTAATTTTTGATAATTTAGGTGCAATATAATAATTGAACTAAATCAAATGAGATATTAACAGCCATTTTACACTATTGTTTTAAGAAAAGGATCATATATTAATTACTAGAATTGATTTTAAATTTTTTTTAAACGGATAAGATTAATGATTAAAATTAATGCATTGTGTTTATAGTTAAAAGGAATAATTGAAATTTCTTAAATTTAAATTATTATTAAAGTAATATTTAAATTAAATGATATTGTTTGCTTTAAGTTTGAAATATTGATAGTAAATGAGGAAAGCAAATTTGTGTAGAATTTAAATTAAATTGAAATAACCTTCAAGGAAGAACTGAAGGCCCAGAGAAAAAAAAATGCTGTGATTTACTTTTTAATGTGAGAACTAATTTTGAAATTGAAATATTTTATTGAGATTAAATTTAGGAATTTATGTGTATTTCATGCAAATTTTTGTTAGGTGGATATTTTTATGTAGTGATTGGCAGCAGTGTTTTATTCAAATTGCAACGTATCAGTATTATTGTGTAAATTGTATTTTATTATTTATGATAAATTTAAAATCTGTATTGCATACTAATCAAATTGAAATTATTGTTACTTGGTTATTGGAAGCAAATTGTGGGGTAACGTTGTTTAAGGAAAGTTATCAATTATTATTATTTATTTGAAATATGTTAAATAGTATAATATGTGGAGGTAACTTATGAGGGTAGGATTTGAGGAAATATTAATTTAATATTGTGCTTAAGTATTATTGTAGGGTGGTAATAATTATCAGTAGAAAGTATGGCTTTCTTACTAAAATTAAAAAGGATGGATCTTCAGGCGATATGTGAAGAGTTAGGGATTGAAGTCTCGGAAGATGATACCAGGTTTAAGCTTAAGAAAAAGATAGTGGAGAGCGACGAATATGAAGAGGGGGCCGTTATGAAATTATCTAACACTATTGTTACGGAGCGGTTAGAAAACTTAGAAAGGGAGGAAAAGTTACAACGAGAAAAGTTAGAAAGGGAGGAAAAGTTACAACGAGAAAAGTTAGAAAGGGAGGAAAAGTTACAACGAGAAAGGTTAGAAAGGGAGGAAAATTTAAAGTTACAACGAGAAAAGTTAGATAGAGAAGAAAGGTCTGAAAAATTGAGATTGGAACATGAGTTAGAGTTGGAAAGGATAAAAATTCAGAGTTCGGCAAATAACTCTAATGGGACTAGAGAATCTAATCATGAGAGTAGCCTAGAGAAATTGATTAAAAGTGTTAAAACTTTGTCTATCAAAGTTCCGGAAGGGACTGAGGGATGGAATCTCTTTTTTAGCAGTTTAGAACGGGCATTCCAAACAAAAAATGTACCGGAAACCCAGCAGGCCGAAATTCTGCTAAATATGTTAGGAGATAAGGCCGATAACTTGCTAATATACACTACTAGGGAACAAATTGAGAGTTATGAGAAGTTAAAGGAATTAGTTCTAAGGGAACACGAGCCGACTCCGAAGGCGTGTTTGAAAAATTTTAAGAAGGCTAGAAGGAATCAAAATGAAACTCATGTTTTATTTGTATCGCGTTTAATAGCAACGTGGGAAAATTATTGTAAAATTAGAGGTGCAGATACGTATGAGAAGGTTAACCAGTTAATTGTCACGGATAAGTTGTTAACTACTTTAGATGAGGAAACCACGACGCATGTTGGATTAACTCAGCACAGTAATTGGTTAGAAGTTTCTAAAATTGCTAAGGAATGTGATAATTTCTTTGATGCTAAACAAAAATCTTATGCGGTAACTTATAAGGGTTATAAAGGTAAAGAAAGGTATGTTAATAATGAAGATTCTAGAAGGGCAAAAGATGAGGGATTTAGTAGTAATTGGAGACAAAATGGGAATAATGAAGTTAGTCCATTTTTGGGTAGAAAACCGGAATATAAGAATATACGCCTATCTGTTCCAAGTGTGGTCAACGAGGACATGTTCAGCGATTTTGTACAAAAGGAAATAATGAGGGAAGTAATCAAATTAATAACCGACAAGAGCCAAGGGCTAGTATCAATAATATCTCAGTGCGAGGAATTAAAGAATTACCAAGGGGAGCGAGTATGGCAAGAATCGGAGCAAGAGGGAATTGGAGAGCTAAAGTTATTGGAGAGAAGTTAAATAATCTCGAGAAAGTGGAAGTTAGTGTAAATGGGAAGATAACAAAAGGATTGGTGGATTCTGGTTGCCAAATTAGTGTCGTTCATAAAGATTTAGTACCAGCAGAAAAATTAAGAGGGGCTGGGAGCATCTATTTACAAGGGATATTTGGTAAGGCAGTTAAATCGCCGTTAATTCAATTACCTTTAGCTTTTCCAAAACGCGGAGAATCTAATGTAATTCATCAGGATGTACTTTGCGCGATAATTGATAATAGTAAGGAACAGGTAATTTTACATCCTGACGTGGCTAATGAATTGTCAGGGTTAAACAACGAGAAATCATTAAGAGAATCGGTAGAACGGGAATGTAAGGAAGATAGTAGGAACAAAGTGAAGTAAAGGGAAAGGATTGGAAATGATACGAGTGACTGTTATGCCGTAAAAACGAGATCGGTAAATTTACAAAGTCATGAGAAGGAAAAAGCCGAGGTAGAGAAAAGTAAGATTAATCAAGTTACGGAAAGTAGTCTAAATGTATTTCAGGAATCCTAAATGAGTTGTAAAGATTTAGAGAAAGCTTGGGAATTGGCTGAAAATGAGAAAGGGTCTTACTATGTTGTAAATGGGTTATTGTATCATAAAGAGAAATTAGTAGATGAAACTGTAGCTCAATTAGTATTCCCTAAAGTTAGAAGGGAGGAAATTCTAAAACTAGCGCATACCTCCTTATATGGAGAACATCACGCGGTTAAGAAAATGTTAGAAAGAATCAAGCATTCATTTTATTGGGAAAATATGGCGAAGGAAGCTAAAATATATTGCGAATCATGTGTAGAATGTCGATTAACGAGGGAAATGAATGTGAGTAATAAGGAGAAAGAGGAAATATGTCGACCTGCTGTTATAGTTGAGTTAGGGGACGGGAGTAAGAAACTGGTGTATCAAGATGAAATGAGAGCATTTATGGCTAAAAATAAAGTAGTCGATATTGTCTTGGATAGTGACGGGGAGTTTGAAGACTGTAGGAAAGATCTGTTGTTAGACCGAGAACAACCGGAAAATAAAGACAGGAAGGGATTTGAGATAGAAGGATTAACAAATATTCAAGTTGGGGACATAAAATCAATCTTAAGAAAAACTAAGAAATTATTTATGGGTCCTATCCAACTGGTAGAAATGGAGAAAAATCGGATTGGTCGTAAACCGGAAAGGGGTAAGATAAGGCAGAAATTGTACAATGTCTTTATTACGTACAAAGAGGACTTGGACAGGCAAGTGTCTGATTGGTTAGAGGAAATTTTAATTAAGACCTCAGAGGCAGAAGTTAGCCATTCAAGCGGGTGCATTGCGGAAAGGGATGTACCAATTAAGTTAACGAGGAAGCACTGGAAGAAAAAAATTCCGCCTCCAGCAATATCAGCCTAAGGACTGATATTGAAATGACATAATACTAGTGTAACTTTATTTCTTTGTGTATTTATAATTGCATTTGCATCTTGTGTTTATAACAGTGTATTAGCATATTGTGTAATTTTTTTTTTGGTATTTCTCACATTAGTATATGGTTCATTAGAGATGTCAGTAGTTAAATTTTCAGACACCTTGAAATTTTTATGTAATTGTAGTAATGAAGAAACCTATCAAGGAACTGTTGAACTCTTCTCAGACATTACATAGTTTGAGGAAAATTAGCCCCTAAAAGGCATATTTTCCGCTAAGGTGGGGGGTGTCAGGTTTCTCTCACAGGTGCAAGAGTTGAAAGCTATTCTTAAGGGATTAGCGTATTGTATCTGTATCTATTGTGTACCGTTAGAGTCTGGTTTAAGAAAAATCTTAATCCGGAGGGTGGCGACTTGGACATAATGAAAGAGGTATTTCCATTGCAATGTGGTCTTTGATAGATAAGAAAGAGAGTGCACCCTTTTATTTAGGAAGACAGATCAGTCAAGAGGGAGGAACGGTTGTCAAGCGACCCTTGGAAATAAAACAGCAGCCCCGTAGAGAGAGAGCGGGTGCGCTGGGGAATGAGCAGAGGTGAAGTTAGTTCGAACGTAGTAGTGAAGGTGTAAGGTCGTTGAGAGTGGACGATCTGAGCCACGTGTGTTTAACGGTATCTCTCGAAAGAAAGAGAGAGCGGGTGTGAGATGAATAGAAATATCAGTGCGGAATGAATTGACGTAGTCTAGCGGTACACGTAGAGCGTTTTCTGTAATTGTTTTGATTTAGTGTTAAACCGGATAATTTACATCCGAGTTTAAGTGTAAATATTGTTAATAAATTGTTACTTTAACTTTAATTGAAAGAGTTAGGTTTTTCTTGAATATACATCAAGTATCGTGCCCGATATCACGTATTCATATCGGTGGTGGCAGCATATCAAAAGACCGGATTTATTTCGAAGTTGTGTGGACGGAGAAGTGGAATCCGACAATTGCAACATTAATTTCTTTTACATTAAAATGCAAAATATATACTGCATTTAAAGTTTAAATATCTCTCTCTCTCATCAGTGAATTTAAAAATATTAACTTTATATGTATTTTTTTAATCTGATTTATAATGATGATAAGATTCTTAAACAATAAAATTCATAAATATTCAAAACAAATATTTGACTGTCTTGTAAAAATGCTTAATCTTTCACAAATTAAATCATTTTTCTAGCTTTTAGTTTTACTTTTAAATAATAAATATATGACTATATAATTACTTTACTTATTAAAAATTAAACATTAGATGTTGATTAAACGAACTAATGAGTTTGATACATTGAAAAGAAAAAAACTATTACCTATATCTGAAAAAAAACATTTAATGAGTTACTTCAAAATAACATACAGGGGTAACGAAATTATTTATCACTGTAAAGCCTGAAATTGTGATGAAAAAATAACTTTTCAGCATTTTCAGGAAGAAGTGTGTTTCGTTTGGTTTCATATATATTACCAGCTTCAGAAAACAAACGTTCACTATATACCGTGCTTGCATAAACTAGCAACTGAATTCGGTTAGATCAATTGACACTCGAACCAGAAACTTTAAAATATTCAAAAAGGAATAGAATAAAACTTACCGTAAAGCATCTTTCCGAACAACTCACGCCATTTCGGCAGTTGGGTTTGGCGCTTCTGTTATCTGTTCTGTTTACAACTCTTGTGACTTCTGAATTTTCTACTGCGCATGCTCTCTATCTTTGTAAGTTTTCAGACAGTGGACGCTTTTCAGGACTTTTTTAGCGAAGGCGCAAATGGGAATATTGGACCCCTCCCCTCCTTAGTGGATATTGCGCTTTATATTTTTTTTATGCAACAACATTTTAGGGCCCGTAAAAATTTAGCAATCTGCGCACTTTCCGGGACAAAGTCCATAAATTTAAAGAATGCAGCATCAGGAAGAAATAGAGTTGCAAAGACTAGAAAAAACCCGGGTTAAACCTGGAAATAAATCGGGTTTTTTTGGGAATAAAACAGTTCTCTTGAAATAAACTGGGTCTATTGGAAATAAATCGTTTTTTTAACTCTAGGTAGAGAGCACCTCCCCTGCCTCTTCCACAGTTTGAAATAATGTTTAAAAATATGAACATAAAAGAAAAACAGAACTAGAAATTATCTTTCACGGGGGGAGGGGGGGTAAGGGGTAAGGGAAGGAGAACCATTCCATGCACACACACTCCACCACAGATAGATGCCTAAAAGAAACATTACACAAATACAATGGGCCCCTTAGCCCCATTTTTGTACGAAACTAGACAGGGAAGCAGGACCTGTTTTAGGCAGTACCAGTGTTGAATTCAGGGGGTGGCCGGGGGATCATCCCCCCCGGAGCATTGAAATGTCCCCCCCCGGAACTCTACAATGCCCCCCCCCCCCCATGAGCTACAGAAATCCCTCCCTGAGAAAAGTGTCTGAATTCAACACTGTGCAGGGCATTCAAGGAATCTAAAATATTTCTTATTTTAAAACATACCAAGTGTTCTAAGAGGCAAGTGTTCTAACAGCCAAGTGTTCTAACAGCTCCGCAATCAGGAGCTGACTTTCGCAAGGGCAAAGGGCCCCCACTTTTTAAATTGGCCCTAAAGTCAAAAACCAAGTATTTTTCTTTAAATTATTCCAAATTATGGGTGTCAAAATATCAGGGCAACAAAAATCTCTGCCCTCCCCCAGGGCTCCCCACAAGCTTAGTCCAATCCTATGGCAATGGAGGTGATGATGTAAACACAGGCAAACAAGAAACATATAAGCACGAACGATTAAACTTTCTTCGAAGGTTTTCAATCTGCATGTTTTCACTTTAAAAAAAAAATCCCTGACGGCTCGGCCTACAGGCACAAGTAGATTTCAAAGACGCAGACCGTGGGGCGCCTGTTTGTTGGGAATTGCGAAAGAAATGACCTTTTTGACATGATGCCATGAGTTGGAACCGCCCACTTCGAAACCTAACTTGTTTGCAGGTGGAGCCGGCAGGGATTTTTTTTTTTTGCTATAAAGGTTGGTCCTATAAAAAACTCGTCAATATAAAAGTTTTAGATAACATTAAGAGGATTTAAAATAAATTTAAGCGGATTGGACATCTTGTGAATGTACGAAGTTATGAATTTTTTTCTTCTAACCCCCCCCCTTCCCCCCCCCCCCCTTGGGGCCATTTTTAATGGTATCAAAAATCTGTCATACATAAATGTTCGGCCCTTTTGCTAGAAGTAATAATAACTTTAAACGGATTCGATACATATCATAATTAAGAAATTATGGGGGTTTTCTAGTTTTCACAAAAAGCCCCCCCCCCAACACCTGGTTCGATTTTGCCCATTAACGAACATGACCGAGATTTTATACCCTTTGATTTTATGTATCAGTTTGGAATAGATTTGTGCAGAATTATTGAAGTTATCGTGTCCATAAAAAAGTGATATATAATATAGATATATAAAGTTTTAAACTGGGGGTGGTTTTGTGTTCTGGGAGTCATGATTGGCGTAGATCTGCAAAAATTTTTCAAAAAATCCAACTTAGGGGAGAATGTAATAGGTAGTTTTTCTTACGAAATCTACCTAATAGCAGATTTTCGGTTTGGAAACATGGCCAGTGATGAATTCAGGGAGTGGCACGGAAGGGAGACATTCCAAGGTATCCCCCTCCCCTCCAAGGATGTTTTCAAATTTCCTATTTATTAATTTTTCGAAAGTGCAATTTCCCTCCGGAGCTTCAGAAAGCCCTCCTCCCACAGAAAAATATCTGGATTTAGCACTGAATATGGCGTTTACTGAGATCCGTTCTGAATATTTTCTCTTATAAGCATATGTTTCGTTTGCCATTCAATCTTCACTAAAGTGAAGCCGATGTTCGGGAAACGCATTTTGTCACACATTCTCAAACGCCTACGGACGCATTAAACAGATTGGAAACACATCTTGACACCTCAAGTGCAAATGCAATGTGTCCCAATGTCAGTAAAATGTGCTTCAGGGATTTGCAGTGTATTGTAAGAGCTGTACCCCTTTGAGCTCCTTGGGTCCCGAAACAATGTAGCGGCTGCCCCCCCCCTCTCCTTAGGCCTGCACGCATTACGTAACAAGAGCCAGAGCATCACTTTAGGGGTTGCCGTACACCGAGACGGGCTACCAGCTTTTTCCTTACTGAAAAAATAATTACTTTACGGTATAAATACCGCGTTTTTACTGAAAAATAATCATTTTACGGTATAAATACAGTTTTTAATCGAAATGGCACATATACTGTTTTTTTATGCTTAATATACCTTAGAAATACGGTACTCATACCGTAAAGAGTGCAAACGGTAGAAGTACCGTAAATTTACGGTATATGTACTGAAATTTTACGAAATTTTTTTACAGTGTATAATGAAAAATATTTTTGATATTATATGTATATATATACATATTTTTTGTTCAAAAATATCAGTTCAATTCAATATCAGATCCATTTTTTAACGATCCCTTCTTTTATGTAGTGTAGTGATTAATTAAGTAACTTTATAGATCATAATATGATCTATATTCTATATGGTACACATTATGTACCTATAATACGTTGGCTGCCGTATGAGGAAAATGATTCACACTACATACGGTTTACTATAAAATGTAAATATTATAACGGTCATATTGTTAAATTGAATAAAAAATCAGATTTCGTTTTACTCACTTATTCATAACTAATTAATTTGTACTATTCTAAACAAAACCGCATTCAAAATTATTAATTTGAATAAAATATACTTGACGAACTGTTCTTGAACTTCTGTGACACGTTTAAGGCGTGAAATCTTAAATATCCCTAGCTAATGTTAAACCTGTGGGCGTGTGATGCATTAGTATTTTTAAAATATATCTTCTTAAGGAATTTATATTTATAACTTCTTTTTTCAATGTACGGTTCTTAAAGGATATCTTTTTTTTCTTAGCTGTCAAAATATTTCTAAAATATATACTTAATTTATAATTTCATGTGTTAAAATCTCGGCAAAACTGGGTAATATTTTAGCACTTCAAATAAATTTAAGCCTATATTTTAGAAATATTTTAACAACTAAGAAAAAAGAGACATCCTTCAAAAATAGTACACAGAAAAAAGAAGTTAAAAATATTAATTTACATAGGAGATATTTTAAAGATACGAATGCATTTCACATCCATAAGTTTAACATTAGCGAGAAAAATTGGAGAGTTGTCTGTCCAACAGCCTTAACTTCACATTTTACATTGAAGGTTTAGTCACAAGAGTAACTTTAAATAAGCTAAAATAAAATGTAATACAATAGCATCAATGTGCTAAGCGCTACAGCCGCTAACAACCATACAAATTATATATAGACCATAATATATGCAAGTATTTTTAGCAGAGCCAGAATTCCACACCACATTTAAATATTAGTTAACAAGTGAAAGAACAGCCAAACATAAAAGAAATTTTCTTTTAAACAAATCAAACCAGTAAAAGATAATGAAACTAAAAAGGCTGTGGCCTCATCGGCAGTGAATATAATATAAAAATAACAGCCATGCTTCGGAACTAAAATTATGCAGGATAAAACAATACAAAAATCCCTGACGGCTCGGCCTACAGGCACAGGTAGATTTCGAAGACGCAGACCGTGGGGCGCCTGTTTGTCGGGAATTGCGGAAGAAATGACCTTTTTTACGATGATGCGGCAGTTTGAACCGCCTACTTCGAAACCTAACTTGTTTGCAGGCGGATCCGGCAGGGATTTTTTTGTTTTTAATTTTTTTTGCTATAACGGTTGGTCCTATAAAAAACTTGTCAATATAAAAGTTTTAGATAATATTAAGAGGATTTATAATAAATTTAAGCGAATTTGAAATCTTGGGAATTGATGAAGTTGTGAATTTTTTTCTTCTAACCCCCCCCCCTTCCCCCGCTTAAGGCAATTTTTAATTATATCAAAAATCTGTCATACATAAATTTTCGGCCCTTCTCCTAGAAGTAATAATAACGTCAAACGTATTCGATACGTATTATAATTAAGAAATTATGTTTTTTTTTCTGTTTTCACAAAAAGCCCCCCCCCCTCCCCCCCTTGGTTCGATTTTGCCCATTAACGAACTTGAACGAGATTTTATGCCCCTTGATTTTATGTATCAGTTTCGAAAACATGCGGGAGTTGGAACTGCCTACTTCGAAAAGTAACTTGTTTGCAGGCGGAGCCGGCAGGGATTTTTTTTTTGTTTTTAATTTTGTTTTTGCTATAACGGTTGGTCCTATAAAAAACTTGTCAATATGAAAGTTTTAGATAATAATAAGAGGATTAATAATAAATTTACGCGGATTTGATATCTTGTGAATTGACGAAGCTATGATTTTTTTTTCTTCTAAACCCCCCCCCTTTTTCCCCCCCTTGGAGCCATTTTTAATTATATCAAAAATCTGTCATACATAAATTTTCGGCCCTTCTCCTAGAAGTATTAATAACTTTAAATGGATTCGATACGTATAATAATTAAGAAATTATGGGTTTTTTTCTGTTTTCACAAAAACACCCCCCACCCTCCCCCGCCCCCCCCCCCTTGGTTCGATTTTGCCCATTAACGAACTTGACCGAGATTTTATGCCCCTTGATTTTATGTATCAGTTTGTAAAAGATTAATGCAGAATTTTTCCAGTTATCGTGGTCAGAAAAAAGTGACATAGATAGATAGATAGATAGATATATAAAGTTTTGAACTGGGGGTGGTTTTGGGTTCTGGGAGTCATGATCGGCGTAGATCTGCAAAAATTTTTCAAAATTTCCAACTTAGGTGAGAATGTAATAGGTAGTATTTCTTACGAAATCTACCTAAAAGCTGCAGTGGATTTCGGCCAGAGTGTCGCAATGTATAAATCAAATGCAATCATTCGAAATCATATTGCAAACACTCTCCCACAGGACCCTACGCCCCATTAACCAGTGTTTCACAATCCCAATAAATAGCTGAATTAAACCAGATACATGTAAAATACAGTAGAAAATAAGTATCATTTGTACCCAAACAGAGCACAGGGAAGTTATTGCACCTTGCTATGTTATGGGATGGGATGGGATTATTGGATTATACAACCGTCACATTCTCTTACTGCATAGTTGCCTTATAACAGAAAAATCATTAACTAAAGATTTAGGGACTAGCAGTGATTTGTGAATGAAAATTTCAGAGTTAATAAGATAGCGAAACTTGGATCTACATGATCTTAAAACTTTTTACGGTAAAAGAGTCACGAGACTTGGCTACAATTTTAGGATGTGATGTTTTTGATGGGATAAAATTACCAAAAAGTAAGATAACAAAATTTTTTCATTTCATTTTTCCCGAAATTTAATTTTTATTACATAAAATCTTCCTTCATTAAGCTCGCCAAGTATCCTTAGTTTCTCAATAGACTTTTTTTATTTAATATTATTAATATCTTTATTAATATTTTTGGTCAGTAAGCAGTTCGGTAATTTCTGTCTTTTTAGAGAACTTAAAGAGTTAAGCGCTGTTTACTTCTATAGTTCAGCTTTTTGAAAATTTGTACGTGTAAATAAAAACTGAAATATGACAACAGGACACAGAAATAGAATATTTAAATTACAGGAAATGTCACTTTACATTATTGTACGAAGCAAATTTGTATTGTTCCGTTACGCAGTGATTGATTTTTAAAAAATGTCAATGCCTGAAAATTATTTAAACTATCTTGGAATTGAATTAAAATTACTCTGTTATTTCATAATAAAGTTCTGAATTGTACTGTCGTCGGAGACAAGCAATATACATCATTATACATTCTCATGTCAGAAAAGTTTAAAATGAATGGATTGATGTCAAAAAATTTTAAGTTTTGATCACTTTATTTTTAAAGTATGACAACGGGAAACAGGAAAGGTGTTTTTAAATGACAGGAAATGTCATTTTACATTACAGCCATGGAATAAATTATACGGACACAATGAAAAATGAGTAATATTTATTAAAGAAAATCATCAACTCTAAACAAAATCAAACACAGTTAACTATTCGTAATTAGGAAACATTAGGAACCTATTAATACGAAATTAAATTACAATAATATTTAATAATCACATGTTCATCAAAATATACGACATGAAACATGGAAAAAATTAAAAGGACATAATGAAATATGTCTGGAAATAAATTAATATTCTACAAAATCACCTTTTGTTTGCAATTACCCCTATTAATAGTGCAGGAATTGACAGAGAAAGTCCAGTTACAGTTTGTTTAGAAATGTTTTTCCATACTAATTTGAGGGATGATGTCAAATCGTATGTACTTGCATATTGTGTGCCATGCTTATATACTTCTCTAGATAAAATGCCCCAGATATTGTCTGTGGGGTTTAAATTAGTGCTTCTTGGCAGTCAATCCAAAAGTTTGACAGAATTGGCCTCGAATCATGAACGTGATGCACGAGACACATGACAACTGGCTTTGTCTTGTTGAAACAAATAATCATCACCTGTGATAAGGGGTGCTTCATGCAATAATTTTTCAGGTAGCATATCCACATATGATTCTGAATTCATGCGACCTCGAATGGACACGATTGGTGTTGTTCCATTGGCTACAAAACCTGCCCACACCATCAGAGAACATCCTCCGAATTGGCGTTCGGAAACATAAAGGTTTTTCCTTTCACAAGTCATATTAATAATGGCGAAAACAATCTGGTCCGTCCAAATTAAGTTTTTTGTCCGACAATACCACATCTTTCCAGCGAGATCCAAAAGAAACGTGTTTCTTAATAAATTCCAATCTACCTTCTTATTACACTTTCCAACATAGTTGAAAAGTGTTTATGACTTCGGTTTGTCTGGCCGTCTGCCGTCTGTCCGTGCTCTAACTCCCGTAAATATGCTCGGATTGCCCTGATTTGATTGATGCCCTGAATTGATAATCGTTATCTATAGCATGTTCCCTATTTCAACGGAAGTGTGTAGCACTTATAGTTTTTTTACAGGGACACTCAAAGAATTCCGTTACATTGCGGTCTATGGGGAAAAATCATTTGCGGTTTATTTAAATAATGTTTCACTATTTTAAACGCATTGAAATTTATATATATCACTAAGGTGCATTAGAAGAAGCTTAATATGGAATAGGGTGTGCATAACACTTATACTTACTTTACAGGGACAGTCAAAAGAATTCCGTTACATTACGTCTATGGAGAAAAATCGTCTGCGGTTTATTTAAATAATGTTTCACTATTTTAAACGCATTGAAATTTATATAAGGTTCATTACAAGAGACTTACTACAGAATATTGTGTGTATAGCAGTCATCGTTCATTTACAGGGACACACAAAAGAATTCTCTACTGTATGTTAACAATAATTCCTGGAAGTGCGTTTTAAGTTACTGAATGCGATTTTAATTTTAAATCGCCTTTTGTATATTACGTGGTGTGTATAAATTCTGTAGATCCTATACAGGGAAGCACAAAAGTTCGGGAACACATTTCCGTATTATTTAACTCCAGACGGAGAATTTTAAACTGTGCTACGTGTTTCCTAACTGAACTAAAATTTAGCATCCTATGTAGTATATATACAAATCTATAGATCCTATACAGGGCTGAATAAAAGTATTCGGATTACTTAGATGTTATCTTTTAGCTTATTAAAGAGTATGATTCGTAAAATTATTTTGGAAGCTTTGGAAAGTGTTACATAATCTATGCTTGACGCATGATTTTTCGTTCTTGTATAGTTTTGTAAGTGGTGGACGTGATCGTAGTTTAGCATATCTAACATTGGGATTCTCTTGCAGAACATTACACACTGTTCGACTAGTACATGGTAGATTCAGGTCTGTTTTAATTTGAGTAGAAAGCGCATATGAAAAGCAATCAATTACTTTTTGAAGTTGGTGCCAAACTACCTTAAGTATAGCAAGAATTGTGAATATATTGTACCTAGTATCTACTAATTTATCGATTGGGGTTGTTTTGCACCGACTTCAAAAAGTAATTGATTGCTTTTCATATGTGTATATTCGTAAACTAAATCATAAGTCTGTATATTCATCTCTTGTAAAATATATTCTCCCGAAAATCCATGTTTGGTGGGTATTACATTAACCCTAGTTTAACTCTATTCTGACCATATTATAGTCAGAATAGAGTTAAATTAAAGTTGGTTATGTAGCCGTTTTCTATAAAAACGATCAAATGACTGCAGACAGTTGCAAATTTTTAACAGTGTGATGCATTCGGCAAATCAGCTTTTTGATGGAAAACAATTTTACACACAGCAGAAAACGCTTTTATGTCCAAGAGATACAGTATTTTTCATGTCGAACAAACTTTAACCGAAAATTGTTGATTTATATTGAACTATCTTACTACTATGAAATATTTTTTAAGTTTTGCTGTCACCATATTATAGGCACAATGAGTTTTAAATTAATTGTGTTTCAAGGTATTTATTTTCATAATGTTTTCAATGAAGTTCTTAATTACTTTTTTATACATTAAAAAAATTGTAAATTAACTAAAATGATTTATGATAGTGTTCATTCTGGAAAGAATTGATGAAAATAGTGGCGAGTGAGCAAGGCGAGCTGGGATCAAGTAGCGGTCCCAATGTGAATTGCATTGCAATTCAGGGCGGCTGTGGCGAGCAGGGGGCTAAGCCCCATAGTAAAAAGTATAAATTGATTCCTGAAATCTTTTATTGCTGTTTCTGGTATCAGTTCTATCTATGACATGATTATTGCTTAATGCGATAATTTTAATCTAAAGAATTTAAAGTTTAATGAATATAAAATAGTTCTATTTTGTAACATTTCTAAATATTTTTAATTTATTTTGTAATTATTTCATTTGTAATTACACCTTATCTTTTCTTGATTTTAGAAAATATTTGTAGTTTACAAAAAATTAAATAAAATATTGACATACCATCTTTTAAGTCCACAACATTTAAAATAATGTTATACTTTAAACTCTTTTTTTTTTTTTTTTTTTTAATTTTCTATAAAATAATTTCAGATTGATATGTCATTGACAAACTTTTGACAAAAAACATTTGAAAATGTATGTAAAAAGCGTTAATTTAGCTAACATATTGTCGAAGTAGAATAAACATTAAACAAACCAGATTATATATACATATTTTTTTTCTTGTAATAAATACAAGACTCAAATATTATTATTTTTTTTTTCAAAAAGTACGAGTTATTCGAATTCACAATACCTACTCCTAATTAACTTCACCTCTATTAAATCAAATCTAAATAAGATTATACGAATAAAGTAGAATAAACATCAACTAAAGCAGATTATAAATTTTTTCGTTATGATACACGGCTCAAACATCCAATTTTCTTTTGTAAAAAGTATGAGTTATTCGAGTTCACAATAAGTACTTTTAATTAATTTCACCTCTATTAAATCAAATATAAAACAAGATTACACGAATAAAATCTTAAACCTACAAATCTCCCTCTGAAATATTTTTCTGAGCACGGTCTAGATGGTTTGTATTAAATGCATTAACTATTCATTTTTTTAAAAGAAGACCCATTTATTTGTACTACAAAAGAAAAAAAATCATTTATAGCCATCTTATGGCTATATATATTCATTTAAAATTTTAATTAAAGTGCAAATGTTAAATTTATAAAGCTAATTTTAAAACACATCAGCGCAGCGACTCGCTAACGGTGCTGTCCGAGTCACATGTAATGTAAACAGTCTTGCGAGTTGAGTTGAGAGGTACTGCTACTGTTTCATCTTCCATGGAAATAAATTAAATAGCAATTATACATTTTCCATTTGTTTTTTAAAGTAGAAGTAATTTTCATAAAAACTGGACGTCATGTCTGATAGGGGAGGGTTTCAAATTATGCATTTAGAAACCACTTCTGTAATTTAATGCTCTAATCATGGGCTCCACCGAAAAGGGGATAGGGGATGGCAGGCATTAAAATCCGCACTGCCCCTGCCAGGATTTAAAAATATAATTAATTAAAATTTCTGTTTCCTTTATTTTGAAAAACACGGTAAAATTTATTCTTTGCGGGAAATTTACAATAAAAGATGAACTAAGAAATTTTCCGTTAAGGAAGGGGCTCCTCCCTGGATTTTAAAATTTAATTAATTAAAATTTCTTTCTCTTCGATTTTGAAAAAATTAGTAAAATTTATTCTTTTTGAGTAATTTAAAAAAGAGGAACTAAGAAATTTTCCGTTAAAGGGGGGGAGGGGGAGTCCCCCCCCCGTAAATCCCCCATGGAAGTCAATTTTTAGCTCTGTTTTCGTTTATATGTTTGTGTTTAAAAGTTATCTTAAGCGGAGATTCAGGGGAGTGTTGAATTCAGTGCCAGATGGGCAGGGGGGGGGGCACCCCACCGCATTTTTAAATTTAATTAACGTAATTTTCTTTTTCGGTGATTTTGAAAGAGATAGTAAAATTTATTCTTTTCGAGTATGTGTTTAAAAAATACCTTAAACGGATATTCAAGGAAGTGATGAAATCAGAAAAGAGCGAGGGGGGCACCCCCCCCCCGCCCAGATTTTGAAATTTTAATTGACATAATTTTCTTTTTCTCCAATTTTTAAATACAGTAAAATTTATTTTTTCGAGTAACTTCAAATAATAAATCATTAAGAGAAATAGGAATTATGAATATTCCCGTAGTGTGTGTGTGGAGGGGGGCGGGTGCTCCCCTTAATCACTCATGGCAGTTAATTTTTTGTCCTGTTTTTCTTTTCACTTTTATGTGCTAAAAATTATCTAAAAAGGGGATATTTCAGGGCAGTGTTGATTTCAGGGGGGGGGGGGAACACCCCTCGAATTTTGAACAATTAATTAAAATGCTAACTAACACAATTTTCTTTTTTAAATTTATTCTTTTCGAATAACATAAAATAATTAAACATTGAGAGAAAGAGGATATAACCAATATAACCAACATATTTTTTTATCGTCTCCCCCGCCCCCTCTATGTGGCCCTGGCCTTTTCCAGTAAAAAGCTATTTGTATATGAGTTAGATACTTAACCATATAATCATATCGGCTATAATAAAACATTTAGAAAAAGATTTAAAATTTTCTGCTTGAAAAGCAGCTTTTATTTTCCTTCAAAATACCTGTAGTGATTTTAGGTAAGATTTGCTAAGTCACTGAAGGTAATTTATAGGCCATAAGCTTGCTGAAATAAACCTGTATAAAACCTTAAAAAAAACCTTTATATTTCCTGCATGAAAAGCTGTTCCCGTTCAAAATACCTGTAATGATTTTAAGAAAATCTGCTAAATCAGTGAAGGTAATTTGAAGGTTATAAGCGTACTGAAATAATCCTGAATAAAACCTTTAAAAAACCTGTAATATTTCCTGAAGGAAACGTGCAGTTTTCATTTTCCTTCAAAATACCTGTAGAAACCTTCAAAATACCTTCAAAATCATATATTTTTTAAAGGTTTCTTGCTGATTTTTTTTACCTGGGCTGTTGTATATGTATTACATTAATTTTGCACGGATCAATACATTTTTCCGTTTAAGACAGGTTTTCGTCATAGGCAGGTTTTATTTCTTAAGTTTTTCTGTACTTTAATTTGTTTTCCAAGTAATTTAATTTGTTTGCCAAGAATTGTATGTTCTATTCCTTAAAAATAATTTGAATTGAAAAATAATGGCCATTTAAAAAATTATGCATTATTTGCAAAAAAATGTTCTGTCGGGCCTGATTTCACTGATTTTTGCAAAGACCAGGCCAATGAATTTCTAACGGGCTGGGTCGGGACAGGACCTGAAAATTTTGGTCTGTGCAGACATCTAGGATGAATGAAGTTCAGGCCCGGCTTTGCCCGAAAAAAGTAGTCTATTCCGCGGCCCGAATATGCAGAAAAATGTCAGGCCCGGGCTAGAAAATATGTGTATTTTACATACACATATCTCAAAAAATTATAAACAACAACCTGAATATAACGATCGTTTCAAATTCACAAAATTATGACTAGATTTTTTACAAATATAAAAAGCTCTTCACAATTTCACAAAAACAGGACCTTGGGAGGAAAGTCTGGGCAGACGCCTGGTATTCGTAATGCGAATTGTTCAATTATATAATTTTCTATGCATGTCCAAAATTCTAAACTACATATCAACTTAATGGCGCTATCACACGTACTCTCATATCATAGTCAATATCAGATATTTCATCCCAAACACGTTTTTCAAGAGGAAAAAGCTCGAAATCGTCCCATTTGATAGATTGCCACTCGTAATTTCTTTAAGATCTAAATTACAGTATTTTGTATCCTCTACGATATTTATCAGCTCGAAATCTACCAATCAGAGCTCTCTAAAATTCCAAGATGGCCACCGTCAGTAAGCCAACATCTTACGTTTAGGTCGTCGCAAATATTGAAACCAAAAATACAGAAGAATTAAGAAAAAAACAAATCTTTAGTAACACAGGGACCAATTATACACGAAAAGAACTTTTAAAATGTGCAGTTATTTTGTAATTAAGGAATTACATATGCGTCGATTGCCTCTTCGGAGTTCGTCGTTATTTACACTCCCGATAAGAACTTTATTTACTAATTTAAAGTTATTTATTGGGATTATTTTATTTCAATTCCTTATATTATTTGCTATATGTTATAATTGTACTGTCGTAGTGACTTCTCAAACTGTACTAGTTACTTCTCAAACTGTACTAGTTACTTCTCAAACTGTACTAGTTTAACTATTTTCAGCAACTATATTTGGCGTTATTTCGTACTTGTTGCCAAATTATGTCGCCAAATAAAGATAAAAATGCAAGCAAACATGCATCAAGATATTTTATTGCAATACAAATTATTGCCTCCTTTTAGCATGAATCAGAATCCAAATTTTGTAGTGGAGGGGGGGGGGCAGAAAATTTTCTTAAACTTTTAGAAAAATAAAATTTAATAAATGAAAATTTAATCTAGCAGCTATTTAAAGTTAATTATATTTTACCTTTTAAAAATTTTCTTTTAAAACAATCTTTATAATATTTTTTAAAGATATACAACTATTATACAGACACACATATTTATTTGTAAATCGGTGGAATAATAAAAATATATTCACAGTTGTTCGATCATCCAAGGCTGTCTGCTAGATGGTTGGCGACTTTCTCTCCAACATGGTTCATTAGTGAAAAATTGCAAATTCAGCATCAGCCGGAGTAGCTCAGTGGTCATAGTGGTAACCTGGAACGCTGTGGACCCAGGTTCGATTCCTGGCTCTGGCTAATTTTTCACTTCATGTTGGATTATTGTATTTAATGTATGTGGATGATAATGTCCTTTTCAGACTATTTTTCCTTTTTAATTATTGAATTTCAACCACCCTAAAGTTTTGTTTCCCCCCTCCTAGCGGTGTATAAATTTTAAAGCTTTACATGTGTTTCAATTTGTTAAGTAAAATGTGCCCTTTTTTATTTTGTATTAATAATAAATAACGCATATAACCCCCCACCCCCAAAAAAAAAAAAAAAAAAAAAACCTCCAGTTAAAATATTTTGCTTCCCTTAAAAACAAAAAAAGAATTAAAATTTATATATTTTCGAAAACAAAAATGAATTGTAACGTAAAACTTTCCTAACAGAAATAGATTTCTGGAATTTTCAAATATGCAAACCCAAAATTAACCGCCAAATAATTTTTAAGTTTTGCTTAAAAAGCACTTGTCT
Organism: Maratus michaelseni; assembly: GCA_963931845.1. Taxonomy (NCBI): domain Eukaryota; kingdom Metazoa; phylum Arthropoda; class Arachnida; order Araneae; family Salticidae; genus Maratus; species Maratus michaelseni. Next base: position 17,296,604 of record OZ007599.1, on the reverse strand, counting down.
TGTAATCTGTTTTGCGACGATCGAACATTTATTTAACATTAGGAGGTACAAACATAAAATCTGCGTAATTTTTAAACTACTTTAACGAGTGACTTTCAGTTTGATACACGAAAGTAAAATTTACCGAAAATTATGATGTCGAAATTAGGGTTTAGTACTGTTACAATTGTTATATGTAACTTCATCCTCCCCCCCCCCCCCCCCCCCCGCAGCAAAATTTATGTACAGCATTATTATTAGATGTTATTACTAATCTATTGTTACTTGTGACATTTTTATAATGATTTGCGGAAGAGTTAGTAGAGGGTATAACTGCCCTCCCCCCAGGACTGTAGACAATATATATGTAAAAAAGGATTGTGTTTTTGAAATGAAAAATATCATATTCATTTAAACTTTTGAAAAATTATTAAAATCATCAAAACCAAGGAAGAAAAAACTGCAAAAGAGTGGGAACTATATCTAAATTCTATTACGTATATCATTTTTAAATTACATTCAATATGTAACATGAATTACATTTAAAATATGTAAAATGTATTAAATAAAAATGTCATAATAGCGATTTTGGCAAAATAACTAAAACTTAATTTAACATCTTTCTTTGCGTTACAGATTTCGGCTTAGCGATAAAATGCGGTTCCAATACACGTGACAAAAAACTAGTTTTAATATACTATTTTTTTCCAAATCACTTAATACTAATAGTTTAGAATACTTAACATTTACAGGTAATGAAAGACGTAAAGTGAAGATATGGACTCTATAATGTAGAATTTTAATGTTATATTAGTGAGAGTATTGATTTTATAATCTTGGAATTTTAAGTAAAATGATCACAATATTATATATATAGAACAGACGCGAAAAGAAACTGCAATATACAAAATGTGAGTACGCGATAATGCTTCCTGTGTATCAATCGAAATCTACACTAAACATTAAAACACCTGCCGCAATTACTCGCCAAATGTTACGCTCTCTCCTTACATTAGCAGATAAGTTTCAGTAGGGAAAACAACCCTAGTTGCAGCGTGAAAGTGTAGCTCGAGAGGCAATAGCATATACTTCATATCGTATGGTCGTCCGTGTGATAACAGCTTAACCCTTCGTATTGGACGTTCTACATATCTTCTGCTAATCTGCATATCTGTTATCTAAAAGTCAATGCTACCTGTACAGTGGGATTTAAAACACGATTTTGCTATCTTGCAACACCGCACTTAATATAATTCTTTCATACAATCCTGAAAACGGTATTGAGTTAATATTTAATGCCAAAGTTTTATTTAGCGTTGCCCGAGCCCATGTAATAAACTTAAATCTCTTAAAAAACGAAACTCTGGCACCACGGTCTCCGATTACTTCAACACTGTATGCCGGGCATGCTCGTATGCTCCGGAAAACCTTTTATTCCCCCCTGCCACCTCCAGGGGAGCATTCAGTTTTAAACAAACCTCTTTCGGAAAGAATCTCTGAGACAGGTCCCCACTGCCTACGGTACTGTATAGTAGGCCTGCTACAAAATTGTTTCGTGAAGATGAGAACATTATAAGCCGAGTTATTGATATAAGGTACAGTTAGAGAAAATAACCTTAAGAAAGGGGCCGGGGGGAGGGGATGTTCAAGTATCCTTCAGAAAATGACTAATTAAGAGGACCACGATACATCTTTAAAAATTCGTTCGTTTCCTAGGAACTTAATTACAAATTTGGCTTTAACTATTATTCGGAAATAGTGGTAACCGCTACTCATAAATTTAGTTTAATGTTATAAAGGGTGACTATTAAGTTACTGATAATGTTTGGAATCACTTGCGCTGAAATCAGTAAGATAACTGCGGAGATATGGAAACGGGGCATAGTTAGGAAAAAAAAACCTTGAAAAGGAGAGACCGGAGGGAGGGGATGTTTAAGTACCCTTCAGCAAATGACTGATTAAGAGGACCACTATGCATCTTTAAAAATTCATTTGTTTGATTTACCTCGGAACTTAGTTACAAATTTAGCTTAAACTATTATTCGGAAATAGTGGCAACCGCTTGTCATAAATTTAGTTTAATGTTATACAGGGTAACTATTAAGTTAATTATAATGTTTGGAATCACTTGCGTTGAAATCGGAAAGATAGTTGCAGGGATATGGAAACGGGGCATAGTTAGAGGAAAATCCTTAAAGGAGGGGATGTTCAAGTGCCCTTCAGCAAATGACTGATTAAGAGGACCACTATGCATCTTTAAAAATTCATTTGTTTGATTTACCTCGGAACTTAGTTACAAATTTAGCTTAAACTATTATTCGGAAATAGTGGCAACCGCTTGTCATAAATTTAGTTTAATGTTATACAGGGTAACTATTAAGTTAATTATAATGTTTGGAATCACTTGCGTTGAAATCGGAAAGATAGTTGCAGGGATATGGAAACGGGGCATAGTTAGAGGAAAATCCTTAAAGGAGGGGATGTTCAAGTGCCCTTCAGCAAATGACTGATTAATACGACCACTATGCATCTTTCAAAATTCATCCGTTTGGTTAAGCTAGGAACTTAATTACAAATTTGGCTTAAACTATTATTCGGAAATAGTGGTAACCGCTGCTCATAAATATACTTTAATGTTATAGAGGGTGACTATTAAGTTAATTTTAAAGTTTGGAATCAATTGCGTTGATATCGGGAAGATAGTTGCAGAGATATGGAGACAGGGCTTAGTTAGAGAAAAAACTTCAAGGAGGGCCCAGGGGGAGGGAATGTTCATGTGCCGTTCAGGAAATAACTAATTAATAGGACCACTATGCATCTTTAAAAATTCGTTCGTTTGGTTAAGCTAGGAACTTAATTACAAATTTGGCTTAAACTATTATTCGGAAACAGTGGTAACCGCTACTCATATATTTAGTTTAATGTTATAAACGGTGGCTTTTAAGGTAATTATAATGTTAGGTGTTACTTGCGTTGGAATCGGAAAGATAGTTGCTGAGATATGGGAACGGAGCATAGTTAGAGAATAAACCTTGAAGGAGGGTCCGGGGGGGAGGGGATGTTCAAGTGTCCTTCAGCAAATGACTAATTAGGACAACCACTATGCATCTTTAAAAATTAGTTCATTTGGTTAAGCTAGGAACTTAATTACAAATTTGGCTTAGACTATTATTCGGAAATACTGGTAACTGCTTTCTAGAAATACATCTTGAAGCTAGGAATGCTGATTTTTACGATAATTTCGTAAAAATGGAACTAAATGGAGAAGTTCCGAACATTATTAGCTGAGATTTAAAGTAGCGGTATTCTGTATATAAAACATCAATTAAACGCTACGGTTGAAGCTAAAAATGTTAAATGTAATTAGACCCTTACCCCTCTCCATCAACGCAAATATAACATATAATCTGTTAAATAAATTTTTCTGTATTAATAGTCTCTATCATAATAATATATGTCCTTTTTAAAAAAGAAACTTAAACCCAGATAATTATCATGAAGAAAAACGTGCCAGGAAAATTTCAAACAAATGGCGTGTGTGTAATTTGCCGTGAATAGGTGGCGCTGCAATAGCTTGACTGTATACCGGTAACTGCAATCCATACTGATGCTATTTCGTTATATTTAGTGTCTTCTGTGAATATTCAGTACAACCAACCAACCAAAGAAAAAAAAGCGTATTTTTGATGACAGTTCTTTATGCATTTTAATTAATATTTCAGTAAGTTATTTAAATACACTGCTCAAAACAATTAAAGGATATTGCAGTTTTAGGTGGATTTTGTATCTGGGAAACTTTTTAGCTGATTGATACATGGTCGACAGACATAGTAGGTTATATGAGAATAAATTACACATGTTTGGCAGAAAAAAATGCATTTTACTGCGCATTTGTGTACAAAAGGAAAAAACACAATTTGTGCATATGAGAAAAAAAGAATAAGAAAAGGTGTTTTCTTCAAAGAAAATCATTTTCAGTAGGGGGTATGGTTTCCACGGGCGGCCAGCAACGTTGAACACCTTTGAGGCATGGACTCAATGAGGCTATTAATGACGAGTTGGGGTATTCTGCCCTACTCTTCCAGAAGAGCTCTTTCCAGTTCTTGGAGAGTTTGTGGGGGTTGTTGGCGGCCAGAAACTCGTCTTCCTAGAGCGTCCCAAACGTGCTCGATTGGATTCATGATTGGCGAACACGCTGGCCATTCCATTCGAACGATTCCTTCCTCGAAAAGGAAATCCTCCACCAGGTTTGCACAATGGGGCCTGCAGTTATCGTCCATTAAAATGAAGTTATCTCCGATTGCTGCAGCGTAAGGGACTACAATAGGTCTGAGGATCTCATCCCTATATCGGCGACCAGTCAGAGCTCCATCTCGAATGATGTAGAGGTCAGTGCGCCCGTCAATGGAGATGCCACCATACACCAACACTCCTCCACCGCCAAATCTGACACTTTCGTGCACGAACGCAGGATTATTCCTACTGCCACGGTCCCTCCAGATGAAAATACGCCTATTATCCGGATGCACAGAAAAACGGGACTCGTCAGAAAACAGAATATTGTTCCATTCATTTCTCCTCCAGTTGACATGCTCGGTTGCCCACTCCCTGCGGTCGCGACGATGCCTTGATGTTAATCTAACACATACCATCGGTCGGCGAGCATACAGACCTACAGCATGGAGCCGGTTTCGGACAGTCTGAGTTGAAATCGTGGTGCCTGTAGCTGAGCGAAGGTGTTGTTGGAGAAGAGTAGCGTTCATGTTTCGGTGTCTCCGAGCTGTTATACTAAATTTTGATCGAGCTAAATACCGATCTTCATTGGGCGTTGTTGCCCGTCTACGACCTTGCCCTGGTCTTCGGCCTGCACATCCACTCTCCAAAAATCGGTTCCAGATCCTGGAAATAACACTTTGTGACACTCCAATGGCTTGCGCTACTTCGGCTTGATTTTGCCCTTCTTCTAACCTACCAACAATTCTCCAAGCTTCTGAATCTGTCAAATGACTTCGCTGAGACATCGTACTCATCGAAACAAAGCAATCACTGAATGCCGATCATCCTTGTCTTCATTCTCTTTTATCCAGTTGAAAGTCAAATTTCATTCGCTGCCGCTGAAGCGACGTTTTTGACGTCGAACTCAAAATTTGCATACTCCACAGTTTGAAAACCAGAAAAATTTGCATTTGTGATTCTCTTCTTCTATTTTCGGCAAAAAAATTTTCGTTTATATCTTTATTTTATATAAAACTTCAAATATCCTTTAATTGTTTTGAGCAGTGTATTATAATTCTGAGGTTCAGGTGCACTAGGAGAGGGTTTGGACTACCAAAATCTAAATTTTCAGGCTTCTAGGTGGGCTAGATTTTGCTAGCCATCGCAGACAGACAAATAAACACACACACACACACACACACAAAGCGAAACTTTCTTTTATTAGTATAGATTGAGCAGTTTCGCATCGTTATTGCTAAAATGAATTTTGTAAATTTTATCTAATTAAAAAGGCTGGATACCTTCAAAAATATATTTTTTACAAAAATAAGCTTGTATACCTTACAATTTTGTATTATAAAATTGACAATATTTATGAGAAGTATGTCATTTTCTGTTTATTGCAGATGTGAAAAAAGTGCATTTTATTCAATATATTTTTTTATGTACTAAATTTTTTAAATTATTTTTACAAGCTCAAAATGATGTATTCTAACATCTGAGTAAATATTTTTTCAAATCGGAATTGTTGAGACACAAAGAGTTAATAATCCTATTTTTTCTTAAAAATAATTTTTTCCTTTCTAAAACTTTCCTGAATATTCGAATTAAATTTTATTTCCGTTTTTTAAATAAATGTATATTTTGTTCTCGTAAGATTCTAAAAACAATATCTCAAATATTTTAAATTTCACAATATCTTAATATTATTTAAAATTCTTTTTTAAATTAACAATGTATAATATTTATTTTTTATTTTAAACTTTTTACAAATTAGTGATATTCTATTATTTGTATGATACATGTTACGTGATCTAAAATCGCCTAAAATACATGTTTAACTATTTGTTATCCCGAAATTCACGCTCCTACCTATAACTTCTATTGAGAAATGGCAAAATGCCATAAAATATTCGACCCACTATTTACTCCCCCTCCCCCTTAATGGCCAAATTTCTACAATCACTGAAATACGTGTTTAACTATTTTTTTTAAGGAGATTTGTTATTCTGAATTTCCTGCTTTTTTCTAAAACTGCTGATGAAACATGGCGAAAAGGAGAAATCACCGAAATATTTCGATCCTTCGTTTAACCTTCTTTGTAGTTGAATTTCTAAAATCGCCTGAAAGGCATGTTTAAATATTCTTTAATAGATTTGTTATCCCGAATTTCACGCTCCTAACTATATCTTCTACATAGATATGGCAAAATGGCGTAAAACATTCGACCCCCATTTAACCCCCTTTAGTGTCTGAATTTTTAAAATCGCTGAAATACGTGTTTAACTGGGTTTTATTAGTAGATTTGTAATCCTGAGTTTCATGATTCTACCTATAATTTCTACTGAGTTATGGCAAAATGACCTAAAATATTTGACCTCCTATTTAACTCCCCCTTAGTTGCTGAATTTCTAAAAATTGCTGAAATGCATGTTTATCTGTATTTTTTGTAGATTTGTTATCCCGAATACCGAGCTCCTAACTTAAATTGCTGCTGGGATATGGTGAACAGGCAAAATGACCTAAAACTTTCGACTCCGCATTTAACCCCCTTAATGGATGAATTCTAAAATCGCTGAAATATGTGTTTAATTATTTTTTTAGTAGATTTGTTATCCTAAATTTCACGTTAAAATTGCTAAGATACGGTGAAAACACGAAATGACTAAAAACTTTCCACCCCCCCCCCCCCATTTAACCCCCTTAGTAGTTGAATTTTTAAAATCGATGAAATATGTGACATATACTAACTTTTAGTACAATTGTTATCCTGAATTTCGCGCTTTTAACTAAAACTGTTGTTGAGATATGGCGAAAAGGCAAAATGAGCTAAAACTTTAGACACTCCCCCCCCCCATTTAACCCCCTTAGTGGTTGAATTTCTAAAATCGCTGAAATACATGTTTAATTATTTTTTAGTAGATTTGTTATCTTGATTTTCACCCTCTTACCTAAAACTGCCGATGAGGTATGGCGAAAATATGAAATCACCGAATATTTTCGACCACCCATTTAACCCACTTAGTGGTTGAATTTCTAAAATCGACTGAAATACAGGTTTAACTATTCTTTAGTAGAAATGTTATCGCAAATTTCACGCTCCTAATTAAAACTCCTGCTGATATATGTCGGAAAGACGAAATTATCTAAAACTTTCGATCCCCATTTAACCCCATTAGGGTGTGAATTTTCAAAAATCCTTTCTTAGTGGGTGCCTACATTGTGTGAAGAACATTTCTTCCAAATGTCATTCTTCTAGGACAAACGGTTGAGGCTCGGTGTTGATTAATAGAAAATCCAGCTACTCTTTTATAAGTATAGATAAGTTAATATATACAGGGTCATCAAAAAAGGTGGAACACATTTCAAAAATTCATAACTGCAAATGTAATTAAGGAAATGTAGTAATTTTCTTTGCAGAGTACACTGCAGGAAAAGACAAATTTTTCTTACTGAAAGAAAATATTATATAACAACAAACGGAAATATACAGGGTGTCCCAAAAGTCCTTGACACATTTTAAAATTCAATAAAAGATCGAGCATTGAACGAAAATGCTTCTTATGATCTGAAATTTTGTTTAAGCAACTAAAAAATTAGTTCCAAAAAATTCTTATAGATGGCGCAGCTTCTGGAAAGTTGTCAAATAGGTAGAGTGCCTTTATCACTCTACGAGTGCCTAAACAAATGAAAACCAATGGCGAAAGACGCACAATGTATATGCATAGCTTTTGTTTAAACTATGGCAACACGCATTCCAGATGTTAACAGTACTTTAACTATACTTTTTAGGGTACAAAATAAGAAAAAATCTGAAAAGTTCGAAAAAAAAATTGAAAATTCTAAAATTCTAAAAAAATTGAAAAATTAAAAATAATTTGATCTCACTTAAAATTTAGTGTAAAGGCAGTGTTTGGGATTGAAAAAGAAGAGAAAATTAAAATAGTCAGAAAATTCGAAAATAAAATCGACAAATTTGTAAAAAATCAAAAATTTGAAAATAATTTGATTTTGTAGTTTTAGAAACTTGAAATTTACATAAAGGTGGGGATTTAGTATACAAAAAAGAAAAAAAATCCGAAAATTTCGATAAAAAGAATCGAAAAATCGAAAATAGTTCGATTTGTTGGAATTTTCCGGAATTTTTAATTTTGCCTTTCTTTGTATCCTAAACATTACTTTTCTGCCAAATGTCAAATATCTAGGGCTGCGAGTAATACCTCAGATCGATAGCACATTTCCTGGAAACAATTGAATGTACTTTTGACTCACTTCTCATAACTTAGTGCTTGTCTAGGAACCTGAAACTTCTTTTTATCTAGAGTGCAAACGGAACTAAAGCTCCAAATTTTTTACACCTTCAGATAATAGGGACAGGGTGTGGGCTTGTTTAAAACCAGTGGGTAATGTCCAAAAACAGACCAAAGTCAATAAAAGGAGGATTACTTACACAAAAAAATGAAACCCCATCAAACACATCACATGTAAAAAATGGAGCCAAGTCTGGTGACTTTTTTACCGTAAAAAGCTCAGAGATCATGTAGAGCCAAGTTTAGCTATCTTATTAACACTGAAATTTTCATTCACAAAACACTACTAGTCTCTACATCTTTAGTTAATGATTATTTTGTAACTTGTCAATTACGTAGCACAGGCAAGTTATTACACCTTACAATGTTATGGGATGAGATGGGATAATTTGATCAAGTCTAATTATATACAGCCGTTACATTCTCGTGCTGCATAACTAGTAAGTCGCAAAATAATCATTAACTTGTTGTAGAGACTAGGAGTAATTTGTGAATGAAAATTTCAGTGTTAATAAGATAGCTAAACTTGGCTCTACAGGATCTCCGAACTTTTTACGGTAAAATAGACACGAAACTTGGCTACATTTTTTACATATGATGTTTTTCATGGGATTTATTTCTTTTTAAAAAGGGTATTTATTTCAATCAGTTGTTCTTCAATAATTTTTCCTTACTAAAATTTCCTTTAAAAATTATTTAACTTTACTTGATTCATGGAATGTAAAGATGAATTATGTAATCATTTTGTCACTTACTTCCTGACATGTTAGAGTTCTAGAAATTATGTACAGTTGTATGTTTTCGATGACAGTACAATTCAGAACTTTATTGTGAAATAATAATTTTAATTAAATCTTCATTATTACGTTGAGAAAACAATTTAGAAATTCAATATTGTTTAAAAAAATTTCTGGTATGATATTTTTCCAAATCAATCACAGCGTGACGTAACAATACAAATTTGTTTGTTACAATAATGTAAAATGACATTTCCTGTCATTTAAAAATATTTTTTCTGTTTCCCGTTGTCATACCTTAAAAATAAAATGATCAAAACTTCAAATTTTTTGACAACAATCCATTCATTTTAAACCTTTCTGACATGAGAATGTATAATGATGTATTTACGTGTCTCCGGTGACAGTAAAATTCAGAAGTTTATTATGAAATAACAGAATAATTTTAATTCAATTCCAAGATTGTTTAAATAATTTTCAGGAATGACATTTTTTAAAATCAATCACTGCGTAACGGAACAATACATATTTATTTTGTACAATAAAGTAAAGTGACATTTCCTGTAATTTAAATATTCTATTTCTGTTTCCTGTTGTCATATTTCAAAAATAAACTCAGCAAAACTTAAATGCTTTTGACAAGAAGCCATTCATTTGAAAACTTTATGACATGAAAATGCTACATCATATTAAGAAGAAATTAGCATTCGTGAAACATTAATTAAAAAAATAGGTTTATTTCTACTTTTAAGTTCATTAATGTTAAAATGTTGAAAAAATCCTATTTGTACTTTAAATTTTTATTCTTCCCCTCCCCCTTCCTATGAGCAAATTTATGTATTATGGTATTTACACGTACCAGATTTTCAACAAGCTGAACTATAGAAGCAAACAGCGCTTAACTTTTTAAGTTCTCTAAAAACACAGAATTTATCTGACAAAAAATATTAATAAATATATTAATAATACTAAATAAAAATATTCAGTTGAGAAACTAAGGATACTTGGCGAGCTTAATGGAGGAAGATTTTATGTAATAAAAATTAAGTTTCGGGAAAATTGAAATGAAAGCTTTTTGTTATCTTATTATTTGGTAATTTTATCCCTCAAAAACATCATATGCTAAAAATGTAGCCAAGTCTCGCGACTCTTTTACCGTAAAAAGTTTTAAGATCATGTAGATCCAAGTGTCGCTATCTTATTAACTCTGAAATTTTCATTCACAAATCACTCCTAGTCCCTAAATCTTTAGTTAATGATTTTTCTGTTATAAGGCAACTATGCAGCAAGAGAATGTGGCGGTTGTATAATCAAATAATCCCATCCCATTCCATCCCATAACATAGCAAGGTGTAATAACTTCCCTGTGCTGCGTTTGGGTACAAATGATACTTATTTTCTCTATTACATGTATCTGTTTTAATTAAGCTATTTATTGGGACTGTGATACACTGGTTAATGTGGCGTAGGGTCCGGTGCGGGGTGTTTGCAATATTTTTTCGTATGATTGCATTTGATTTATGCATTGCGACACTCTGTCTAAAACACACTACCGCTTTTTGTACTGTTTTATACTGCTGTTTTATACTGCACTTTCGTTCCGAAGCATGGCTGTTATTTTTATATTATACTCACTGCCGATGAGGCCACAGCCTTTTTAGTTTCATTATCTTTTACTGGTTTGATTTGTTTAACAGAAAATTTCTTTTATGTTTGGCTGTTCTTTCACTTGTTAACTGTCACAATATTTAAATGCGGTGTGGAATTCTGGCTCTGCTAAAAATACTTGCATATATTATGGTCTATATATAATTTGTATGGTTGTTAGCGGCTGTAGCGCTTATCACATTGATGCTATTGTATTACATTTTATTTTAGCTTATTTAAAGTTACTCTTGTGACTAAACCTTCAATGTAAAATGTGAATTTAAGGCTGTTGGACAGACAACTCTCCAATTTTTCTCGCTAATGTTAAACTTATGGATGTGAAATGCATTCGTATCTTTAAAATATCTCCTAGGTAAATTAATATTTTTAACTTCTTTTTTCTGTGTACACTTCTTGAAGGATGCCTCTTTTTTTCTGAGTTGTCAAAATATTTCTAAAATATAGGCTTAAATTTATTTGAAGTGTTAAAATCTTACTCAGTTTTGCTGAGATTTTAACACATGAAATTATAAATTAAGTATATATTTTAGAAATATTTTGACAAATAAGAAAAAAAAAGATATACTTTAAGAACAGTACATAGAAAAAATAAGTTATAAATATAAATTTCTTAAGAAGATATATTTTTAAAATACTAATGCATCACACACACATAGGTTTAACATTAGCGAGGGAAATTTGAGATTTCACTGTCCAATAGCCTTAAACGTGTCCCAGAAGTTCAAGACCAGTTCGTCAAGTACAGAAAAGAAGGGATCGTTTAAAAAATGGATCTGATATTGAATTGAACTGATATTTTTAAACAATATATATATATATATATATATATATATATATATATATATATATATATATATATACACAATATCAAAAATATTTTTCTTCATACCAAAATTTTCCTTATAAATTTCCTTATAAATATAAATTTCTTAAGAAGATATATTTTAAAAATACTAATGCATAATGCCCTTACGTTTAACATTAGCGAGGAGAATTTGAGATTTCACTGTCCAGCGGCCTTAAACGTATCCTTTACGTCCGATACGTTCAAGAACAGTTCATCAACTATTTTATTAAAATAAAAAAATTGAATGCTGTTTCGTTTAAAATAGTACAAATTAATTAGTTTTGAATAAGTGAGTAAAATGAAATCTGATTTTTTAGTGAATTTAAAAATTTGACCGTCGTAATATTTACATGTACCAGTGAACCCGTATGTAGTGTGAATTGTATTTTACTCATACGGCGGCAAACGTGTTATAAGTAACTAATATATACCATATAGATCATATTATGATCTATAAAGTTACTTAATTAATCACCACACTACGTAAAAGAAGGGATCGTTTGAAAAATGGATCTGATATTGAATTGAACAGATATTTTTAAACAAATATATATATATATATATATGAAAAATATTTTTCTTCATACCAAAATTTTCTTTATGAATAAAATTGGTTAAACCGAGACACAAAGCCACAACTTTTCTGAAAATGAGTCTAAAACTTTGTGTCTTAACTTGATTTTAATTGTCCCATTAAAGACTATTTGACAAAAAATATTTAATACGTCTAATTACAACAATATGCTTCATATTTGATACAAAATACGTTCCTTTACCCTTTGTAGAAAGCTCAGCTAATTTCAAAAAGTTAAATATTTTTAAAAATGGATATTTTCTCAATCATTAACATATGATCAGGTTTCATGTTGCTAAAAGATATACGGTGGGAAATAAACCACTCAAAATAATATTGCCATTTCTAGATAAAATCAATATATTTAAATATATTTAATTTCAATATATTTATATAATCAATATATTTAATTTCATTAAATTATAATAACCAGCAATGCTTTTGCACTTCATACTTTGAGATTAATTTCTGATACATTTATTTCATCCATTTTTAATGAATTGCAGTTTTAGTCAAACAGCGTGTCATGACGAAATGAGAGTGGTAGTGGTGTACGCCAAAAGCTTGTTCAAAAAATTTCGCATAATGCCTCATTCATTGTGAGTTTTTTATGTGCATATAAAATGAGATGTTGACATCAGAAATAATATACATGATTTGGGAAATTAAAAAAAGACGATTTTATTTGTCATTTTATCCAACAAGGGATCCTACACAATTTCAATGAAACTTTTATCATAGAGCGTACTCATGATGGGATGAAGAATGAAACCAATTTTATCGGCAATCGTCAAGGTTTAGTATTTTTTAAATATTTGTAAAGTGTCTGGGATGCAAATAATAAAAATCGTATTCAAAAATATTCCAATAATTTCAAACAAAATAATCGTCACAGAAATGGTAATTAATATAGAAATGAGTAAAACACGAAGAATTTTTACACTATCCAAACATTATAAAATGAAATTTTTCATATGCATGACATTCTGTTACATTACTTGTAAATCAAAAATCCCTGATGGCTCGGCCTACAGGCACAGGTAGATTTTGAAGATGCAGACCGTGGGGCGCCTGTTTATTGAGAATTGCAGAAGAAATTATCTTTTTGCCATGATGCGACATTTGGAACTGCCCACTTTGAAATCTACATGTATTTGTAGGCAGATATTTTTTTATTGTTTTTTTTTTATATATAAATCTAGCATTTTAATCTGTTGCTTAGTACTGAAAATTATAATATCCAACATATCATTTGTTTCTAATGTTACTTGGTGGCAGCTTATATGACAGGTTTCATTTTTGCCCCAGATGTTTATGCCCCCAATAAAGATAGCTAATTTACAAAAAACGTAATAGTAATATGATAACGTAATGCCATATTGTTACTCAGATTATCTCAAATGTTACAAAGACATTGACGAAAAATCTTTAGGTTATATATCTTGATTTGAGTATTGGATCCAATTTTCAAATTGAAATATCTCAGAAATTCAAAAATGTGGCTTGGCACTCTCTTACTCCGACCCCCTCAATTTAATATCAACCTATTGGAAAACCTAATTAGGTGATGACTCACTATCTATCATAGTTATCAAAAAACGGTTTTCACCATCAAAATGTAGACACACGATGGCGACGTAGGACACTTTTAAGAAATGTCTTCTTACGTTTTCAAAAAAAAAAAAAAACTTATAAACTTTAAAAATTCTACTTGATAAAAATTGCAAATTTTTTCATCTTTTTAAAAATACTTAAAATTGAAGAAGACAGTTTTTAAAAACGCACTACGTCGGCATCGGACGTCTAATTTCTGAGAGTGAAAACCGCATTTTGATAACTATATTAGGTAATACGTCAGCACCTAATTTAATTCCCCCTTAGGGTAAGGCTATTGATCAGTGAATAATCGAATTCCCCTGGCTAACGTTAAACCTATGGACGTGTAATGCATTCATATTTTTAAAGTATCTCTTTAGGATATTAATATTTTTAGGGTTCCGTACTTAAAAGTAAAAACGGAACTATTATATCTCATGTGTCTGTCTGTCCGTCTATCAGACCCGTTTTCCTCGTAAACTATGGGCATTGAAAAGCCTTTTGACACACCTATTTTCTGATTGTTAGACATTCACAAATAGTATGTTTAGGAAAAAATTAGTGGGCTAATTAAGTTACTTGACGAAAAAAAGTTTTCTTTTTGTATATCGTGTGAAAGATCTGGTAATACCGAACTCAAAAATACATTTGTTTTAATATTAGGTATTATATTTTCAGAGATATCGTCGAAAATGTACTGCAAAAATATGTCCCCGCCCCCTCCTCTATATCCAAATCTACTGAAACTAAAATTATAAAAAAAATTAGGGTAGTAGAAGTTTATTTAAACCTTGCAGGTAAACTATAGAGATTTTCCTAATAACATAATTTTTGAGAAAAACGGATTTTTCAGTTACACACAAACTTTAGTTTTCGGATGGTCAGCCGGGGAGTTGACGTGCGTTTGAGGTATCTATCGACGCAGAATCAGCTAAGAATATTTGATAATGATTTTATAAAAAAATGTCGGTAATTAGCCGAGATAATAATTAAGTTACTTGAAAAAAAAGTATTTTTATGTATCGCGTAGAGCAGCCATACTCAACTTACGGCCCGCAGGCTGCATATGGCCCAACGACCTTTTAGTTGCGATCTTAGACACATAATCATTAACCATATGTATAAAATTGAGATCAGCATAAAATTATTTAAGTCCTTAACTGTTGTATCATATGTTTCCATAGGAACACAAAATTTGCCCTGTTACTTGCAATTAATATAAAATTATCGTAAAGCATCTTAAACGCCACTTTTTTGTTCTTTTACATGTAGTCTTATTTGTGGTTAAAGTTAAAGTGATGTAAAGATTTATTAATCTTTAATACTAAACAACCATTATTCCAAAATGATTAAATTTGCACTGCATTTCTACAATTAAAAACAAAACACAAATAAAAAGTTTTTGCTTTGAGCAACAGACTAATTTATTAGAGAAATTTTCCTGATTTCTTTTTCTTTAGAACTTGGAAATTCCGCATATATATTGTTATGTTTTGTACATATCATATAGGAATTTAAATCATATAGGTTTGAATGTTTTTCGCAGAAAAAATTGACACCAAAATTTTTGTGCACCACTATTTTCAAACAACAAACTTCAGGGTATATTTCTACAACATTTGCAATAAAACCCTAACTCGAAGGTTATTGCTTGGGAATAGTGGTATATAATACAATATATATGTATATATATTTTTTTTGGTAACATTTCATCTAGGACAAACGTTCAACCGTACTGATAATTTTAATTTTGTTATATTGTTTTGTTGTACTACTTATGTTATTTTACTATTTTAATTACTTTTTTTTTACCATTTTATAAGTCTGTTGCGGCCCACCTTACGTCACAAACATATGTTTGCGGCCCGCGGTCAAAAAAGGTTTAGTACGGCTGGTAACATGCAGGTTTAGCTGGTAACAAGCAAGGTTTAGTATGGTTGTGCAAAAAGATCTCGTAACATCGAACTCAAGATTATGTTTGTTTTAATTTTAGATATTATATTTTCAGAGATATCGTCGAAAGTACTGGAAATATATGCCGTCCTCACCCCTCCTATTTCCGAATCTACTGAAACCAAAATTATGAAAAAATGAAAGATGGTATGAGTTTATTATATATATATATATATATATATATATATATATATACAGGGTGGTCATAAAAAAACTTTGCCGATATATCGAACTCTAGCGGCCGGTCTGTTCAGCCGATCGAGATGAGATTTCAGATATAATTATTCACAGGTATGAGCTCAGTATTCTGTGAACGGCAACAAATTCACGCTCACGGTTACGGTTATAGCTACAGAAACTCGAAATTTTCAAATGGCAACGCCCATTTTCTTTCAGCGCATGCGAAAACCTTAACGAACGTTGGAACGGCACGTGTACTGCAATAAACGAACGCGTTATGCACGCACAAAAACAGCTCTGCGAACGGCCAAAAAAACGCGATCAGGGCCCACGACGGAAATTTGCATATGACAGGGGCAAAACACCAATCACGGAACGCCGTTCGTCAAATAGTCAGCGTAGAAAACGGATAAAAAGTGGGGTGGGAATGTTAGTTCTTCAGTCGGGAGCACGCACATGCCGACAAAATGACTCTTCAAGCGACAGTTCGTGGTGAATTGGTAAAACTCTATTATTAAAATGGGATGAATGCTGCGAAAACCTTGCATGTATACCGTCGAAACCATCGCCAAATACGTGGCCCATGTACCCGCAAGTTCTTCGTGATTTAGTAAAGAAATTGGAAGAAACTGGCTGCACCTGTGATAGACCGCGATCCGGATGATCAACTGTTCCTGATAATACTCTTATGGAAGTGCATCGCACAGTGACTACAAACTGCAAGAGGTGCATCTCGTGTATTGGATATACCGAAATCAACGGTCCTAAAGCTACTGCGCTCTGTAATCCGCATGTTTCTTTACCGGTACCAGCGCGTCCAGATGTTGAAAGTGGGGGACCATCAACAACGTATAGACTTTGCTAATGAATTTCTTATCCGATATGATTGGAGATAACGACTGGCCTCTTCGCATATTATGGATGGACGAGGCACATTTCACATTACCTGGCAACGTCAACACCAAAAATTGTGTGCACTGGGCAGACATGAATCCGCACTCTGTGGCACCAGTACCTTTATACGACGTCAAAGTTACTGTGTGGTGCGGCATTGCAAGCACAATTATTTTCGGGCCGTACTTCTTTGAGGAAGCGACACCAACGGGATTTGTAACTTGCTCTGTAACAGACTCCCGCTATACGGCAATGCTGCAAAATTACGTCAAACCAGAATTGCTGCAGCGAAATTCACTGAATGACTTCATTTGCATACAAGATGGGGCACCTCCACATATAGCGAAGTCTGTTCACAGGGTCCTGGAACAGCATTTTGGGGACCATTTCATCTCACGCCATTTTCCATTTCCGTGGCCTCCGCGATCCCCAGACCTCACTCCTATGGATTTCTGGTTCTGGGGATATCTCAAATCTAGAGTGTACATGTGTAATCCGCAAACTTTGCCGGATTTGAAAGATTCTATCAAACGTGAGATTGAAAACATCCCTCATACGATATTACGTTCAGCTGTATTGTCCACAGTCGCCCGCATGCAATTTGTAATTGCCTGTGATGGCACCTATGTGGAAAATGTGTAATCAAAATAAAAGTTTTCTTTTCTCCGATCTGTGTTGTAATCAGTGATTGGTGTACTGACTCTGTGTCATATGCAAATTTCCTCCGTTTTTTTTGGGCTGTTTGCAGAGTTATTTTTGTGCGAGCATAACGAGTACGTTTCTTGCGATACACGTACGGTTTCAAAGCTCTTTAGTGTTTTCGCATGCGCTGAGCATTTTGCGACGAAAAAAAATGGGCGTTGCCATTTCAAAATTTCGAGTTTCTGTGCATATAACCGTAACCGTGAGCACCACTTTTTTGCCGTTCACAGAATCCCAAGCTCATACCTCTGAATAACTATATCTGAAATCTCACCTCGATTGGTTTAACGGACCGGCCGCTAGAGCTCCATATATCGGCAAAGTTTTTTTATGACCACTCTGTATATATAAATATATATATATATATATATATATATATAATTTATAATTTTACGTGTTAAAATTTAAGAGAAACTGGGTAAGATTTTAAAATTTCACATAATATTAAGTATATATTTCAGAAATATTTGGACAACTTACAAAATAAAAAGAAAAAAGCCCAGTTAAACTGATGGCATTGAGTTCACAGGCTATTCACACTATTTGCATATTATACTCCTATTTCCAAGAATAATGCCCATCGAAAAATAAAGATATCGATAATAAAGTAAGAGGATTAGCCCCCCGTCCACCTTTTTTATAATTAACCAATGAACCCCCAAAACTTATCAGGGTAGCTCCTTATCACAATGAACCTGTATACAAAATTTGAAGCAAATAGGATGATTCTGCATGAAAAACCCATTTATCTAAATTAAGGGTAATTAGCGCCCCGTTACCCCTTTATACTTAACGAATGAACCCCTAAAACTAATCAGGGAAGCGCCTTATCACAATGAACCTATATACAAAGTTTGAAGCAAATAGGATGATTCTGCATGAAAAACCCATTTATCTAAATTAAGGGGGTAGATTCGCCCCTCGTTTCCTCCCTTTATACTTAACCAATGAATCGCCAAAACTAATCAGGGAAGCTCCTTATCACAATGAACTATAAACAAAATTTGAAGCAAAACGGACATTTCTATCAAGAGTTAGCTCGTTACGTACATCAATACATACATACACGTACATACATACGTGCATACAGAACAGGCGGGCACATTAGCTCTCAGCCTGTGAGCTAAAAAAGAGACATCATTTAAGATACACAGATAAAATAAGTAAAAAATATAAATTTTTGGAAGAGATATTTTAAAAATACGAATGCATGACATACCCATGTAGGTTAAACTTTAGCGAGGGGAATTTGAGATCTTATTAACCAACAGCCTTTTAGGCGATCTTTAAGGCTGTTGGTTAGTCAACTTTCCAATTCCCCTCGCTCATGTTAAACCTACGGGTGTAGAATGCATTCGTATATTTATAATATCGCCTCCGAAATTAATATTTTTAAATTCTTTTTTCTGTGTAGTCTTCTTAAAGAAAGTCTCTTTTTCTCTTAGTTGTCAAAATATTTCTAAAATATATTCTTAATTTGATGTTTTATGTGTTAAAAGCCTTTGTTAAATGACGAACATTGAGAAAGATATAAACACGATAAATAAAATTAAGAATATATTTTAGAATATTTTGACAACTAATTTAAAAAAAAGGAAAAATCATGCGTCAAGCATATATTATGAAACACTTTCCAACACATTCAGAATACTATAAAAAAAACACTTCAGTGTTTAACAGGTGAAAGATGATGTCTCAGTAAAGAATTTAGAAAACATTTGAAAAGCCAATGTCAGGCATTAATGTCAAAAGTCGGAAAAGCATCCAAATTCTTTTGTGCAGTCCTGTATAGGAAATTTGTATATATAGTGCATAGTTTTGTACAATTTACTTTAGTTAGGAAACGCAAAGCACAGTTGAAATTTTCCCTACAGCCAATAAACGGAAATGTATAAAGTGCAAATGCACTTCCAGCAATTAATATTGATTATCCAAAAGGCAAAAAATTTAAAGGGGTCCCAAAATGAGTGTGAAGAGGACCCTCTAATTCCCTTTTACATTAGATTTGAAATTTTTTTTGGAAAAGAAAACCAACGGGAAATCCACGCACTACTTCACGAAACCTATTTAACTGGGGAAATATGAATGCCACCAATAGGATGTTAATTAATCACATAGCATCCTGATATGCCTGTTAGAAACCACCCGGGAAATTTATTATATGTACTAAATATATATGAAGTATATATAGAGAGCAGCAAAAAAAAATGTTCAATGAAATATATTTAATGTCGGTTAAGTCACTCCTGGGAATAATATTAGTATAATTGATGAGTTTCAAGATTGAAGAATTAAGAAAACTTTTACCAAAAGGAAAGTGGGCCCCAAAATGATACCATGCTTCCTCTAGATTTAGAGGTTAATCGGGCCCTGATAGACAGTACAGTAACAGAACTCTTTTGTGTGTCCCTGTAAAGGAAAGATACACCTTATTCTATCATAAGCATTTTCTAGTGCAGCTTAGTAATATATATCAATTTCAAGCTGTTTGAAATAGTGTAACATTATTAATGTACACTGCAAACGATTTTTCCCCATGAGCGTAATGTAACGGTATTCCTTTGAATGACCCTGTAAATGTACGTTGAATGCTATGCGCATACTATTCTGTACTAAACATCTTGTAGTGCACCTCAGTAACATGTATCACTTTCAATATTTTTGATATAGTCGAACATCATTAAAATACACAGAAAAGTATTTTTCCCTGTAGACTGTAACGTAACGGGATTCTTTTGAATCTCCCTGTAAATAAACTATAAATGCTACACACTTCATTTTCAATACCAAACAAGCCATAGTGAACGCCAATGGTATGGAAATCCAAGTATATTTACGCGAGTTAGAGCACGGAAAGAAGGCAGACAGACAAACCGAGTTCATAAACACTTTTCAACTGTGTTGGGAAGTATTAAAAAGAGGCATTCTTTAAGAAGAGTACACAAAAATAAGTTAAATATATTCATTTCCACAGGAGATGTTTGAAATATATTCCTCGCCCATACGCTTACAATTAACTAGGGGAATTGGGGAGTTGACTGAGCAATAGCCTTAACATGGCGGTCGGTGAGGACAATACCTGTTTTAGAGAAGCGTCCCCTTAATGTGAGGGAATTATTGAGATGGAATTTTTCTTAATTCATAATTTGGGACACAAAAGTTTAAAAAACATTACTCAAGGCATTCTCGCCGCATTATGTGAAAGCGTGTAAAATATCATTATCTTTGTAACTCTAGCGATATCTATGCAACATAAAAAATTCCACATGCAAGCAAGCAAACTAATCATACAACCAGAACATCACTCTCTTGACATCCTAAATTCAGGTGGGAAAATTCTCATCCGCGATTTACCAAACTTTTCGGATTATTTGATTATTATCCGTTATACTTAAAAATTCGATCCATACCTTAACATCCACTTCGTTTCAAATTGCATACCTAAATAAGTGTTGAAAGTGCAGAAAAAAGCAACGGGAGATTCGAATCGGTAAAAACGGTACGGCTATGCATAAGAATTAATCTTCTTAGATAATTCGTAACTCTTTATTTCTCCCGCACATTTATTTCATGTTTCAATTTAGCAATTTTTTTTCTTTTCTTTTAACAGATCAGATTCTTTTGTAGAGTTCTATAATTTTCAAGCGCGGCTCAACTAACAAACAGGATGTCATTTGAAAAGGCGCTTATTATATTGCTTAACTGATCGTGCTTTTGCTAAAACCCGGATTTGTTCATTTCGTGTTCACAATGTAGTTCCCTTTACTTATTTTTAAGTTCAAGAATTAGAGCGATGAGTGAAATTTTTTGAAATGTCTAGACTTACATGGCGCTAAGAGACAACGAATTTTTCAAGTGCATATTTCACGACTCATAGTTAATAGCAAAAGTTGTAGCGGCCATATTAAAATGTCCGCTGGTGTGGTAGAGCACGAGGAAAGAAGTACAACTGTTTTAAAACCAAAAACTGGTTTATTAACACAATTAGCAGGGTGTTTGAGCGAGCTCCACGAAATTTTCCTAAAAGTTTAAATTAACTAAAGAGTTTTTGCTAACAATTTCTAGCTTTAACAAAACTGAAACAATATAATTGAACCTTAACATTTAAAATATATAAGCACGATCCAACACTCTTATCCTTCAAATTAAATAAGCACTGATGCAGGTTCAAATCAGCTTTACAACTGCATAAAACTCCAGTATAAAATACTAAGGCCGATTATCCATCCTGAGACTCGATGCGAGGTCTCAAGGCTAAATCTAAATCTCAATCTAAGTCGCAATATTCAACTGCCCAGGCCAAGTATACTCTAGCTCCCCTGAGCTCTGAACTCAAGTTAAAATTCGCTGCTTATATACTTCAGTGTCGATCGACCAGCTCCAGAAAATTTGCATAATTGAAATTACACGGCGACTCACAATTTCAGGGATTCAACTGTCCATCGAAAGTTAAAGAAAGATAGAGAGCCTTTATAACTTGTACGCACATAGTCGGTTAATGGACAAAACGATCTCATTCACACATTGCCTACTCACGGAGTAGTCAATACCTTACAAAGTTATGACAAGCAGAGTTAGAAAAAGTAGTACACTCCAATCTTTTTCAAACTTTGCTCATTTAAAGATCTAATCTAAGTATAAACAAGAAAGGAAAATCATAGCTTATGAAACACTTTCTAAAATATTCAGAATACTATAACAAAACTTCACACTAAAGATATATCTCAGAAAAAAAATCAAAATATATACTAAAACACTTTAAATCCTTAAAAGACTTCAAAATATCAATAAAAACATTAAAGATATTAAAATTGACATGTTTCGATTGATTCACTCAATCATCCTCAGAATACACAAAACACAAACACAATGTACACAAAACTGCAATGCATGATCTGTCCCTATAATAAAGAATATACATTGCCCTCTATAATTTTAATTTTAACACCGCCCATAGATCCATCTATAGACCATTTCCCACTATTATTCAACCATTCAACTCAAATATTTGGAATATAAAATGACAACGTATCATTACACACTTTCGAACTTCTGATATAAATTTCAATAGATTCCCTCAAGTTCGAAAGTGTGTAATGATACATTGTCATTTCGTATTCCAAATATTTCGGTGGATTGCTTGAATAATAGTGGGAAGCGGTAAAGAAATGAGGGTCCAAATGAAAGTTAAAGATGTTTTTAAGCTTTGTAATGCCGAACGCGATAAAATTTTAGCCAGACAACCGTCTGGCGAAGAATATTACAGGACATGCGACACAAGCGCGATGACTCATTACCTAATACAATTGAGGGGGTTGGGACAAGAGAGTGTTAAGCCACATTTTTGAACTTCTGAGATTCAATTTCAAAATTGGATCCAATACTCAAATCAAGGTATATAACAAAGTTTTTTCGCCAATTTCTTAGTAACATTTGAGATAATCTGAGTAACAATATGGCATTATGTTAAGGATATTACTATTACGTCCTTTGTAAATTAGCTATCTTCATTGGGGGCATAAACATCTGGGGCAAAAATGAAACCTGGGACATATGTTGCTACCAAGTGACATTAGAAACAAATTATTTGTAGGATACTATAATTTAGAATATTAAGCAACAGATTACAGTGTTAGATTTATTTCACCAAAAATGTTGCTTGGCACTTTCTTGCCCCAACCCCCTTAATTATTGAATACGATTTTCACCATCAGAAAGTAGACGTCAGATGCCGACGATGTGCGGGTTTTTTTCTCCGTCAATTTTAAGTATTTTTAAGAAGATAATAAAATTTCGTCAAGTAGAAATTTAAAAGTTTACAGGGATTTTTTAAATACAGAAAATTTACGGAGACAATTTTTAAAAATGCACATCGTCGGCAGCTGACGTCTATTTTCTTATCCTTCTTTTGATGGTGAAAAGCGTATTTAAATTATTATATTAGGTAATTCATAATTTCGTTTTTAAGTTCATAGGTTAACATGGGATTTCGCGGTCAGGGAGTTTAAGTAAAGCGACACTTTCAGAATCAAGACTTAAAAGAGATAGGGAGGATTGAGTAAATTCATACCGCCACGCTTTGCCCCCTCTCTGGTGGCATAGCGTAATCTAGCGATCTTCCGGATAACCAGACTTTTGACATTTTTTCTCTAGCAAGACGCACCTAAGTCAGAGCTATTAGTGGGAAATAGGTAAAATGACTTTTGTGGAGGTGTGTCACTTTTCTTACTGGTGAGCGATATTGTACCAAAAGCTAGAAGATGATTGCAGTTAAAAAGGATAAGCGAACTTACTAAAATACTGAAAACTTTAACCAGATAAAGATTTTTGGTTATGCATAGTCCAAATTTCATGCGGAATTTTTTTACGCTTATATATAAGCAGGACCTTCAAATCTCCAAAAATTAAAAAAATATCAGAATGTACTACTCTATTAACCCTTAACTATTGTCACATAAATTGTCACCTAGTCATTGTGATCGTACAAGTGGGTATGTGGGATTGAAGATCGCACAATGTGTTTCCTTTACTATTCCTATGAAAACACTTTATCCTGTAATTAATAAATCCAAATCATTAATTTGTAATTATCATTATCATATATCAGTACACTTTATTAAAAAGAACATAGAAGAAGAAGAGAAATGGGTGTCCAGCAGGGGGTTCGGGGTTCAAGATGGCGGCCATGGCCAAAAGGTGATGGATAGGTGACAGGTGAGTGATGGATAGGTGACAGATGAGTGATTAGATAATGAGCAGGTTAATGAGCAGGTTAATGACCAGGTTAATGAGAAGGTTAATGAGAAAGGGAATGAAGATGAAAGCGGCGAGATCGTAGGAAAAATATATACTTACGGAGAGTTTCGCAGAGATCACCTTCTGTCCTGGGATCCTGTGAGCAACTGAACGGGGTTTTCAGATATGCACGGACGATGTCATCAACATCCTAGAGGGCGCTGCGATCGGTGCTGTGGGGGTCGAGACGAATGCTGCTTTCTGATTGGCTGTGTCTATTTCACCTGAGGGGAGGGCAGTACCGTTCCTCCTGAGAGGGGTTCGATGACGTCATGTTCTAGAACACTCTAGCGACAGACGGCTTAAGACATACGACGCATGCGCGAGTGATGTGCGGAGAGAGAGAGAGAGAGGTATGATGCAATCACAAACAGAGAGATGCAATTCAAGTTTTAAAAATGAAATGTTAAATTTTACTTTTAACAAATTAAAAATATGAAGTCGACCGATGAACAAGGGTGATGACATCATCATTATCCTAGAGGGCGATACGATCGGCACTCTGATGGATTGCTTCTATTTCGCATGAGGGGATGACAGTACCACGTTGCTGAGAGTAGAATACAAAGATTTAACACGTGTCATCCAGACTTAGTGTTGCTCATGAAGATCATGAAGAAATTTTAATTAATTAATTAATTAATTAATTAATTAATTTTTTATTTTTTGAAAATAATTTTCAAATAACATGTAATGAAGAATTAGATTACTAAATGATCCTAATTTAAGTGTTGAACAAGTTTTATAGAATCAAAAGATTTAGAAATTAAGAAAACTTTAATTTTTAATGACATTCATTTTTGTATGCACACGTTTTTGATGAATTAAGTGAAGCTTTATTTTTTTAAATGAAATGTTTTTGCTGTAAAGAAACAATTAGTTAAAACATTATTTTAATTATCAGTTACAAATAAATTTACAAATCAGGTTTTGTACCAATGGGTAAAATAATTATAGTTTTTGAAATAACTTAATTTTTTTATGAAAGTAATACAAAAGGTTTCACCATTCAAATAAGTTATATATGTGTTGATACATTTTGTCTAAATGTATGTGAACTTGTCGAGATTTCTGTAACAAAGACATCACCAACCCTATATATATATATGGTGAAAGTATGTTCTCAATGTAACCGCTACCTCACGCATTAGCCCTTATTTCACTTCCATTTAATACTATTGTTAGAAAAACTAGTGAATTTAATTCCAACTTTAAACGAAAATAATATTATATGAATTTTGTAAACGAGTACTTTGAGAAATAACTTCATGCTTTTTTAAAGACACTTTCTTAAAAAACATTACAGAATCACTTTAACTTGTTACTTTAAAATGTTTAGAAACATTTATGTAACTGATTCCTAAAAAGTTACCTGCCTGACCTTGCTGGTTTACCTGTCCAAACCTGTCTAACCTTGTACAAAGCTGTCCGAAACTGTCTAACCTTGTACAAAGCTGTCCGAACCTATCTAACCTTGTACAAAGCTGTCCGATCCTGCCTAACCTTGTACAAAGCTGTCTGATCCTGTTTGTCTGAAAAAATGCCTCTTTCCGTTTTTGATGAAAATGAACTGAATGTACATGTCATTTCTGACTTTATTCAGAATGATCTAGCAGATCGATATTTAAGTCAACTGCAAGCTTTACCCTTTTATACACCTACTTTGAAACTTCGAGGAAAAGAAATAAAGCCTAAGAGAAAGGTTTTAGCTTTCGGTGATTCTGGACTGTCTTATTCTTTCAGCGGAACCAACATTTCTGCATTAGAATGGACACCGTTCATGTTGTAAATAAGAGATTTGGTGGAAAAGCATTGTGGTTTTACCTATAACTTTGTGTTGCTAAATTTTTACCCAGATGGAAAAAGCTACATATCACATCACAAGGATAATGAGAGTGATTTAGACTAGAATATTCCTATAACTGCACTGAGTTTCGAAGCAAAACGAATTCTAGAGTCTAAAAAACTTAAGTGTCAAGAGATTCGAATAAGCTTAGAACATGGCTCTCTGTATTCTATGTTTAAACCTACTAATAAACTGTTTACACATTCAATTATAGCAGAACCTGATGTAAAACAACCCATAATAAGTTTAACCATTCGTCATATAATATCTAACCCAGATTCTGTAAAAAAACGAAGACTGGAATGTTTTTCTAACTTATCTAACGAAGTAACTACACTTAAAACAATGGAAGAATGTTCAGAGCAAACAACTTATAAACAAGTAACGTCTACAGCTTTTGAAAATAATAGCGTACAAGAACAATCATGCTTAAACATGCACGACCAATCATGTTCAACTGCACAAGAACAATCATGTTCAACCATGCATGAACAATCATGTTCAACCGTGCAAGACACTTCTTACTTAATTATGTATCATCAAGACTGGTTTGATAAACATTTCCAAAATTTAGAAGGATGCGATCCACTTATTGCAGAATTTAATCTGTGTTGGGGTACATATATTCAGATTCGATTGGAAAACCATGTTTCTATAAGAATTCATATCAGGAATTTCAAGGAAGCGAAAAATGGTGATAAATACCCTACAAAACAAGGTGTAGTTTTAACTGTTCCTACATGCGATAATTTTAGTATAAAATTACATAATCTTTGTTTTTACTCGAAATATGATTCTTTCATTGCAAATAATAAACTGGTTGTTATGCGTATTGATGAGGATTTCTGCCTACTTCAACAGCTTTTTAATTTGAAAAACGCAGGATTTTATTTAAAAAATTCTGTAATTCGTTTAAGTAAGGATCAAATTTTGAAATTGATTGAATTAACAACTCAAATTACTGAAACAACAATCGATATTCTTTTAACTCGGATTTTACCAAATGCTGTGTATAACATGTTACCTGTATGCCATAATCATATGGATTTCGATGGTGCAAAGTCTCATTTCTTATTATGTTTAAAACAAGAGCTTGGGTCTACAGAATGTAAAATGTTTAATTGTGATGGTTGTAAATATGAAAGCAACTCTCAACTGAAACATGATTGTATGATAATTAACACCCAGGAAAAAATTTCTATGTATAAAGATTCTTCATTATTAAATCTGAATATGTTTGAGTTATCCAAAAACATTTGTCAAAATTTTACTTGTCAATTTTCAAAGACATTTTTTAAATGTTCCGATAGTCAATTTTATGAAGAATTTTTAGAAAGTAATCTGTTCAACTAGGAATCGTTGTAAACCTTGTTATGTGTATTTTATCTTAATAAACATTTTTTATGCTTTTAAAACGAATCTGTCTTTATTTATTTATATATTTAAACAAGAAATCTTTTACGAGTTAAAAAATAAATGAGTTAACTTATACTATACGATTGTCTAAGCTATGAAAGTAACAGCATATACTTAATGTTTTTTTCTGAAACATATAAAAAAGTTTGATATTTTTTCTAAGGACTTGTTAACATACATATATAACATATGTATAATTTTTAAAAAGTTATCTAGTAATTTTTTTTATATTTTAAACTTATAATATTCGTTCAAAACATTTTGTGAATATGTTTCTAAACGTTTAAAAAATAATTCTGTTGATCTTTTTTAATGAAAATAAAAAAAGATTATACTGATAATTTTTCTTGACAAAATATTTCTTTAACACTTGCTAAAAATCTGTTACATACAAAAAGTTTGTTATTTCTTTATTACATTTTAAAAGAGTTTGATATTTTTTCTGTTACATATAAAAAAGTTTGATATTTTTGAAGACTTGTTAACATACGTATATAACATATGTTATATATAACATATCTAACATATGTATAAAACATATGTAACATATCTAACATATGTATAAAACATATGTAACATATGTATAAAACATATATAACATATGTATGTAACATATGTAACATATGCAACATATCTAACATATGTATAAAACATATGTAACATATGTAACATATGCAACATATCTAACATATGTATAAAACATATGTAACATATCTAACATATGTATAAAACACATGTAACATATCTAACATATGTATAAAACATATGTAACATATCTAACATATGTATAAAACATATGTAACATATGTATAAAACATATGTAACATATATATGTAACATATCTAACATATGTATAAAACATATCGAACATGTGTTGTGATAAAGATATATCACAGTCTTAATTCTTTTTATTTCAGCTCAACGTATTTCTATTTTATAGCCTTCCAGTTTAATTGCTGTTCTTTTAAAATGCCTTTTTACCAGCGATCGCGCGCCTTGTACGTTGCTTTTTTGGCAAGGCTGCTTCTCCCTACTTCGCGCTCTGCGTTCATTTCAATCGGCGCTGATTTTGAGCTGTGACGTCATCGTCATTCGGCGGCTCTCACCCCGCTCGTGTGTTGTGCGCATGCGTCACCGCCGCTCTTGTTCCCTGTGTTTTCGGGAGCTGTTTTGTTTTGGCGCTGCAGGCGAAAGGCGCGTGTCTTTCAAATACAAATTAGAATGGTTCTTTTAATTATTAAATGTTAATGAGTTTCTGATTTGCTCTTTTGATTTTCGCGTAATTCCTAATCAACAAATTAGTTTAAATTAATCTTGCTCTCACATTTGTGCACCCCTATTATGGGTATATATACTAATGTTGCGCATTTTTCCAACAAAATTTTAACAAAAATGATGCTGTAAAAAATAAAGTGGAGCGCGTATCTTTGAGCTGAGCGTCTGCTCGTTGTCCGAGATCGGCAAATGCCGATTCTTTTGGAGATCAATTTCGCGTTTTCAGTTTTTAATTATTCTATAAATATGCTGTTGTAAAATTTAGTTCAATATTTTAAAGGTTTAAATCAACTGGTAATTTAATTGACTCCTGAATTAATTGTATAATTCTTCATGGACGTGGCCAGAAGGTATATTTCAAAGATTCTTCGAATTTTACGAAATTTGAGCCAGTACTTTTTAAAGACTTGATGTACAGCTGACTTTATCCTCATCCTTCCTCATTTATAGTCTACATCTATTTCTTCACACAAGTAAGAATGTTTCATTTATTTTATTATCTTGATGTAATTATCTTCAAAGAATTTCGACCTAAAGAACAGATGCACAAATCGTGCAGGGTTATTTGCTTATGTAAATCACAACTGCAATAATATTTAAAAGTTCACTATACGATCTTATTCCTCCATCCATTAAGATAATAATATTATAACGGCACTTAAATAAAAATCTTCGTCACATATGTATGTAACGTATTTAACATATGTAACATATGTATAAAACATATGTAACATATGTAATATATGTATGAAACATATGTAACATATCTAACATATGTATGTAACATATCTAACATATGTATAAAACATATGTAACATATGTATAAAAGTATAAAACATATGTAACATATGTATGTAACATATCTAACATATGTATAAAACATATGTAACATATCTAACATATGTATGTAACATATCTAACATATGTATAAAACATATGTAACATATCTAACATATGTATGTAACATATCTAACATATGTATAAAACATATGTATGTAACATATGTATAAAACATATGTAACATATCTAACATATGTATAAAACATATGAATACAACATATCTAACATATGTATAAAACATATATAACGTATGTATCAATGCTGTGATCTATTAGAATACATATGTTTAGTCTATAATGACAAATCGACTGCTCAAAACATGTTTTGAGCAGTCGATTTGTCATGTTTTGAGCAGTCGATTTGTCATTATAGACTAAACATATGTATTCTAATAGATCACAGCATTGATACATACGTTATATATGTTTTATACATATGTTAGATATGTTGTATACATATGTTTTATACATATGTTAGATATGTTACATATGTTTTATACATATGTTACATATGTTACATATGTTATACATATGTTACATATGTTACATACATATGTTAGATATTTTACATAAATATGTTACATATGTCACATATGTTACATACATATGTTAGATATGTTACATAAATATGTTACATATGTTTTATACATATGTTAGATATGTTGCATACATATGTTAGATATGTTACATACATATGTTACATATGTTTTATACATATGTTAGATATGTTACATACATATGTTAGATATGTTACATATGTTTTATACATATGTTACATATGTTAGATATGTTACACACATATGATAGATATGTTTTATACATATGTTAGATATGTTACATATATATGTTACATATGTTACATATGTTTTATACATATGTTACATACATATGTTAGATATGTTACATATGTTTTATACATATGTTAGATATGTTACATATGTTTTATACATATGTTAGATATGTTACATACATATGTTAGATATGTTACATATGTTTTATACATATGTTACATATGTTAGATATGTTACACACATATGTTAGATATGTTTTATACATATGTTACATATGTGTCATACATATGTTACATATGTTAGATATGTTACATACATATGATAGATATGTTACATATGTTTTATACATATGTTACATATGTTAAATATGTTACATACATATGTTAGATATGTTACATATGTTTTATACATATGTTAGATATGTTACATATGTTTTATACATATGTTAGATATGTTGCATATGTTGCATACATATGTTATATATGTTTTATACATATGTTATATATGCTTTATACATATGTTACATATGTTTTATACATATGTTAGATATGTTATATATGGCATATGTTATATACGTATGTTAACAAGTCTTCAAAAATATCAAAATTTTTTATATGTAACAGAAAAAATATCAAACTCTTTTAAAATGTAATAAAGAAATAACAAACTATTTGTATGTAATGGATTTTTAGCAAGTGTTAAAGAAATATTTTGTCAAAAAAAATTATCAGTATAAACTTTTTTCATTTTCATTAAAAAAGAGAAACAGAATTATTTTTTAAACGTTTAGAAACATATTCAAAAAATGTTTTGAACGAATATTATAAATTTAGAATATAAAAAAAAATACTAGATAACTTTTTAAAAATTATACATATGTTATATATGTATGTTAACAAGTCCTTAGAAAAAATATCAAACTTTTTTATATGTTTCAGAAAAAAACATTAAGTATATGCTGTTACTTTCATAGCTTAGACAATCGTATAGTATAAGTTAACTGATTTATTTTTTAACTCGTAAAAGATTTCTTGTTTAAATATATAGATAAATAAAGACAGATTCGTTTTAAAAGCATAAAAAAATGTTTATTAAGATAAAATATTCGTAACAAGGGTTACAACGATTCCTAGTTGAACAGATTACTTTCTAAAAATTCTTCATAAAATTGACTATCGAAACATTTAAAAAATTTCTTTGAAAATTGACAAGTACAATTTTGACAAATGTTTTTAGATAACTCAAACATATTCAGATTTAATAATGAAGAATCTTTATAGATAGAAAAATTTTCCTGGGTGTTAATTATCATACAATCATGTTTCAGTTGAGAGTTGCTTTCATATTTACAACCATCACAATTAAACATTTTACATTCTGTATACCGAAGTTCTTGTTTTAAACATAATAAGAAATGAGACTTTGCACCATCGAAATCCATATGATTATGGCATACAGGTAACTTGTTATACACAGCATTTGGTAAAACTCGAGTTAAAAGAATATCGATTGTTGTTTCAGTAATTTGAGGTGTTAATTCAATCAATTTCAAAATTTGATCCTTACTTAAACGAATTCCAGAATTTTTTAAATAAAATCCTGCGTTTTTCAAATTAAAAAGCTGTTGAAGCAGGCAGAAATCCTCCTCAATACACATCACAACCAGTTGATTATTTGCAATGAAAGAATCATCTTTCGAGTAGAAACAAAGATTAGGTAAATTTTTTACTAAAATTATCCCATGTAGGAACAGTTAAAACTACACCTTGTTTTGTAGGGTATTTATCACCATTTTTCGCTTCCTTGAAATTCCTGATATGAATTCTTAAAGAAACATGGTTTTCCAATCGAATCTGAATATATGTACCCCAACATAGATTAAATTCTGCAATAAATGGATCGCATCCTTCTAAATTTTGGAAATGTTTATCAAACCAGTCTTGATGATACATAGTTAAGTAAGAAGTGTCTTGCACGGTTGAACATGATTGTTCATGCATGGTTTAACATGATTGTTCTTGTGCAGTTGAACATGATTGTTCTTGCATGTTTAAGCATGATTGTTCTTGTACGATATTATTTTCAAAAGCTGTAGACGTTACTTGTTTATAAGTTGTTTGCTCTGAACATTCTTCCATTGTTTTAAGTGTAGATACTTCGTTAGATAAGTTAGAAAAACATTCCAGTCTTTGTTTTTTTACAGAATCAGGGTTAGATATTATATGACGAAAGGTTAAACTTATTCTGGGTTGTTTTACATCAGGTTCTGCTATAATTTAATGTGTAAACAGTTTATTAGTAGGTTTAAACATAGAATACAGAGAGCCATGTTCTAAGCTTATTCGAACCTCTTGACACTTAAGTTTTTTAGACTCTAGAATTCGTTTTGCTTCTCATTATCCTTGTGATGTGATATGTAGCTTTTTCCATCTGGGTAAAAATTTAGCAACACAAAGTTATAGGTAAAACCACAATGCTTTTTCACTAAATCTCTTATTTCCAACATGAACTGTGTCCATTCTAATGCAGAAATGTTGGTTCCGCTGAAAGAATAAGACAGTCCAGAATCACCGAAAGCTAAAACCTTTCTCTTAGGCTTTATGTCTTTTCCTCGAAGTTTCAAAGTAGGTGTATAAAAGGGTAAAGCTTGCAGTTCACTTAAATATCGATCTGCTAGATCATTCTGAATAAAGTCAGAAATGACATGTACATTCAGTTCATTTTCATCAAAAACGGAAAGAGGCATTTTTTCAGACAAACAGGATCAGACAGCTTTGTACAAGGTTAGGCAGGATCGGACAGCTTTGTACAAGGTTAGATAGGTTCGGACAGCTTTGTACAAGGTTAGACAGGTTCGGGCAGCTTTGTACAAAGTTAGATAGGTTCGGACATCTTTGTACAAGGTTAGACAGGTTCGGACAGCTTTGTACAAGGTTAGACAGGTTTGGACAGGTAAACCAGCAAGGTCAGGCAGGTAACTTTTTAGGAATCAGTTACATAAATGTTTCTAAACATTTTAAAATAACAAGTTAAAGTGATTCTGTAATGTTTTTTAAGAAAGTGTCTTTAAAAAAGCATGAAGTTATTTCTCAAAGTACTCGTTTACAAAATTCATATAATATTATTTTCGTTTAAAGTTGGAATTAAATTCACTAGTTTTTCTAACAATAGTATTAAATGGAAGTGAAATAAGGGCTAATGCGTGAGGTAGCGGTTACATTGAGAACATACTTTCACCATATATATATATAGGGTTGGTGATGTCTTTGTTACAGAAATCTCGACAAGTTCACATACTTTTAGACAAAATGTATCAACACATATATAACTTATTTGAATGGTGAAACCTTTTGTATTACTTTCATAAAAAAATTAAGTTATTTCAAAAAATATAATTATTTTACTCATTGGTACAAAACCTGATTTGTACATTTATTTGTAACTGATAATTAAAAAAATGTTTTAACTAATTGTTTCTTTACAGCAAAAACATTTCATTTAAAAAAATAAAGCTTCACTTAAATCATCAAAAACGTGTGCATACAAAAATGAATGTCATTAAAAATTAAAGTTTTTTTAATTTCTGAATCTTTTGATTCTATAAAACTTGTTCAACACTTAAATTAGGATCATTTATTAATCTAATTTTTCATTACATGTTATTTGAAAATTATTTTCAAAAAATAAAAAATTAATTAATTAATTAATTAATTAATTAATTAATTAATTAATTAATTAATTAAAATTTCTTCATGATCTTCATGAGCAACACTAAGTCTGGATGACACGTGTTAAATCTTTGTATTCTACTCTCAGCAACGTGGTACTGTCATCCCCTCATGCGAAATAGAAGCAATCCATCAGAGTGCCGATCGTAGCGCCCTCTAGGATAATGATGATGTCATCACCCTTGTTCATCGGTCGACTTCATATTTTTAATTTGTTAAAAGTAAAATTTAACATTTCATTTTTAAAACTTGAATTGCATCTCTGTGTTTGTGATTGCATCATACCTCTCTCTCTCTCTCCGCACATCGCTCGCGCATGCGTCGTAAGTCGTAAGTCGTCTGTCGCCAGAGTGTTCTAGAACATGACGTCATCGAACCCCTCTCAGGAGGAACGGTACTGCCCTCCCCTCAGGTTAAATAAACACAGCCAATCAGAAAGCAGCATTCGTCTCGACCCCCTGACAGCACCGATCGCAGCGCCCTCTAGGATGATGATCACATCGTCCGTGCATATCGGAAAACCCCGTGCAGTTGCTCACAGTATCCCAGGACAGAAGGTGATCTCTGCGAAACTCTCCGTAAGTATACCTTTTTCCTACGATCTCGCCGCTTTCATCTTCATTCCCTTTCTCATTAACCTGCTCATTAACCTGCTCATTAACCTGCTCATTATCTAATCACTCATCTGTCACCTATCTACTCACCTGTCATCTATCCATCACCTTTCGGCCATGGCCGCCATCTTGAACCCCGAACCCCCCGCTGGCGCAGAACACCCATTTCTCTTCTACTCATAAATGACAGTGCCATTAAATTTAATAATAACAAAAATAATAACAAAAGGAAGCTATTTTTAAATAAAACTAAAAATATTCAAGAACTGCTTTTCAGACGTTTGTATATCTGATTAGCATATTTAATTTTATGATTTAATTTTACCTTAAAAAAAGAAAGAAGCCCATAAAATGACAAAAAAAATATGAAAGTTTTTTTAAATAAATACATAGGACAATGAAATGTATAAATCAAAAATTTCAACTTTTGTCGTCCAGAATAGAACTCGGAACCTTTCGGTTAGGAGGAAAACTTTCTACCACTGTAGCCTTCACGAAAATGTCTGAAATTTAGATTGTGCTTTAAGATCTAATAAAATCGTATACAAATAGACGGATGTCATAAAATTAATTCATTTAATTAAAATTACGTTAGACTTTTTCAAAATTTTATAATTTGTTGTGTGACAGGATGTATTCAACTATAAGTATGCAAAATTTCACGTCTCTAACTTATACAGTGTCCCAGTACGAAATCTGTGACCTACAGACAGACAGAAGAGTGAGACAAATAGGGTTTCTTCAGATGAACGAAATCCTAAAAATGAATAAAAGACTCAATGAACGCATAGGATAACGTTTCTGTACACGTAGTTCTGTACAGGATTTTTATAATTTCTAACGATAAGTTACCTAACAGAAGTTTCTAACGATAGAATTAGGGCTCCCAACGAAATGAAATTTCACTGATATGTGTAGTTAAACTGAAAGTTACAACTTTTTAATATTTTAACAAAATCGTACTGATTGATAAAGTTGTGATACAAGTTCATTTCTTTTAAATTCAACTTGTATGCTAACTTTTCCCATCAGTATGATTATATTAAAATTATAAAAAAGTATACCTACATTTCCATCGTTTAATGGAGTTCCATTACCTGCGGCTTATTCTATTGAGACATGACAGATGACATGACAGATGCTTGCACCAAAAATGGTTTGTATGAGTGTAATGTGTCGGCAGTTTTTCGTTCCGGGTAGCTCAACTGGAAGAGTATTAGAAATTTAAGTCAAACGTTCAGGGTTTGATTCCGGGTCTGGATACTTTTTCACCCAGTTAAAAAAAATTGTATAAAAGTTACAAGTTAAACTGTGAAAATTGAAAAAAGCAGAATCTGTGAGACCGCTAACAACAATTAAAGTTTATCTCTTCTTGTGCGATCTAGTGTTAGTGTTCTTGCTGCGGATTTTATTTTGAGTAGATTAATTTAAGTGGTGCAGTCAAGGGTCCATGGGGTTATGCGATGGGATCAAATTCTGGAATCTTTTTATTCAAAATATATACCACATTTTCCAGCTTTCCTGTTTGCTTTATTTAACCACGGGGTGTGCGTCATTAAATAAAGCGAAGATTATCACTCGCAAATGTGGTAGATGTTTTGAATAAAATATTTCAAAATCTGGAAACCACCCATGAGATCCACACTTTAGACCTTCGTCCAAAAAAAAAGATAATCAAGAATGCAAAATCATGAGTCAAGCATAGATTATGAAACACTTTCCAACACAGCCAGAAAACTAAAAAGAAACTTCACCGTTAAAAAAGGTGAAAGAAGATAGGTAAGGAAATAGTTTAGAAAACATATAACACATTGCAAAATGCAGTTCTCGAAATTACCTTCCAGTGTCAAAAAAGTAGTCGTATTATTTTTTGCAGCCTTGTATATGATGAATAGACGCGGATATACAGCATGATAAAATTTATTGCAGTTAGAATATTCACATCTAGGAATTTTCGCCAGTGGATGGAACTGCAATCGAAATCTTTAGTACAGCCATGTATGTTATCTGAAGGCTTTTGTACACACCAAATACTACGTTAAAAGGAACCTTTGTACTCACTCACAGCAATCACCAACCGTAAACGACAATGTATCTTTTTCTTTGCGTGGCCCTGTATATGAATTTATTTATATTCAACAAACTTTCATTAGTCTACTGAATATAGTCCAACAGTAAAATGCTTAACACAATTATAAGCAGCCCTTAAGATATTCACTCCCGTAGTCTATAATACTTACGGATTCCCTTACGTAGCCCTGTATATGATAAACCGAGTTTATAAACACACACGTACCATGAAAAAAGTTAGTTAAACTTAAGAACGCAAACCAAACTTGAAAATGCACTTATGACACATAGACTGTAAATATCGTACATGTTCTGTAAGAGATATCTTTTGTGTATCCCTGTAAATAAACGCAATGCACACAAGAGAGCAATTTATATTGCACCTCAATAATGCATCTAATTTTCATTATGTTTGAAATAGTGAAATATCGCTAAATTACACTGCAAAAGATTTTTCCCCGTAGAACGATGTGTAACAGAATTCTTTTGTTTGACCCTGTAAATGAATAATAAATGCTTTGCACACCATATTCAACAAAAAGCACATTTTAATGCGCTTCATAATTATATAACAATTTCATTATGTATTAAATGACGTAACGTACAATCAAAATGCATTTAAAACGATTATCTCCCATTGACTGTACTATAACAGAATTTGACTGTCCATGTAAAAAAACTTTAAGTGCTACACACTTCAGTTGAAACAAGGAACATGCTACAGTTGTGACAGGTCGACTACTCTCGTCACGTGAGTAGGCGATGTTTTTGAATGTCATCGTAATTTTTGTCCACTAACCGTTAATGTGCGTAAAAGTTTATCAATGCTCTCTTTTTCTAACCTTCAATGGACGTGTGAATCTCGGAAATTGTGAGTTGCTGTTTTCTTTCGGTAGTTATGCAAATTATTGTAGCTGGTCAATCGATACTGTGGATATATAAGCGGTCAATTTTCATTCAGAGTGGTACTTGGCATCGGTACTTAAGATTAAGCTGTATTCCTTTACGCGCCTGTTGAACTGGTGTTAGCCTGTATCAGAGCTCACCAGGATTTAGACTTGAAATTGTTTTATCGCGAATTTGCACCCTGACTCTCCGCTGTTGACAGACTGCGAATGATACGTTTTTTTCCTCATAGTTTATTTTAATTATTGTATAGTTTGTTATTTTTATACCGCTTCAAGTCGAAGGCTAAACTCTTTATTTGGTTAAAGTTAGGTAAAACGAGTAGTTCTCGCTCAACCTCCCTGGCCGATTAGTTTTAATAAACTGGTTTTAGTTAAAACCTAAACTGTTGTCTTCTCTTGCTCTACCGCACGGCCTAGTACTTAATGATGGCCGTTACAAATGGCGCCCAACTTAGTGGTTTAGGTAACTTTGTCAGTTCAACTGACGGTGCCTCTAACGAATGCCCACATCCGAGAGAAATTGTCCCTCGAGTTTTCTTTTCAGGCAATTCAGATGTTGCTGAGTTTCTCAATAAATTACAGGATTACATTGCTTTCAACAATATCCCTGACAAAAACAGATACTTGGTACTCAAATGCTCTTTGAACGGGGAAGCCTTGCTTTGGTTGGAGAATATAGGACGCTTTTTAGTGACACTGATGACGCCAAGAGATATGAACAAACTTGTACGGAGTTACGAAAAGCCTTCCCTAACGACCGTAATGCAACTGAGTTAAGGCATGAATTTTATTGCAAACGCCAATCCATCTATGAAAAAGCATCCGGCTTCTTTCTACGAAAGCTCGAAATTAAAAATAAATTAGAACTTGATCTTCCTCATACAGAGTTCATGGATATTATTCTTCCCCTCTTTTCTGTATCAATTCAAGATTATGTGGAACTACGTGCCCCGGCGAATGCGGTGGTACTTTACCAACTGTTATTTAAATATGAGGTGCGACATGAGGCTAATCACCATAGACTGAGAACCACGCGGGAATTTAATGAGGGAGATAGATTTGTCAATAGGTCCAGAAATTATGGTAATGAGTGTAATGGTAGTAACAGCAGGTCTGAAAATAATGTTCGTGGTCAAGCTACTTATGGAAATAGTCAGAATTTCAGAAATAATAATGGTGGTTTAAGGAATAATGGTCAGAATTATAATGGTGGTTTAAGAAGAAACGAGGGGGTGAGC
This sequence comes from Maratus michaelseni, assembly GCA_963931845.1. Classification (NCBI taxonomy): domain Eukaryota; kingdom Metazoa; phylum Arthropoda; class Arachnida; order Araneae; family Salticidae; genus Maratus; species Maratus michaelseni. Next base: position 17,257,429 of record OZ007599.1, on the reverse strand, counting down.
ACTAGATATAATGGTTCGGATAGACGGAACGGGATTAATCCAAGGAATGCCAACTCATCCAGGGTTAGGCAGTTAATGGTTGGTGAAAACGTCGTTAAGCGTAAAGAAGATCGGTCCTGTGGCGCTCAGAATCATCAGCGGGGTTTAAACTGGTAGGTGGCTGTTGTGCGGAAGGTCAACAGTCGCAGGTTAATTCTTCAAAGCCTTCTGTAATTGACTTAAATACAATAGTGGTTAACCCAGTCGAATTACCTGAATTGTTAATTGTTTTGAATGGAATAGTGCTGAAAAGTGTTCTGGATACAGGCGCGGATAAGAGTTTTATATCTTTTGACGTTTACAAGAAATATTTTTCGTATAAAAGGTTGCGGCATGCTAATTTAGTAGTTCAGTCGGCTCAGGGGATACAGTGTAGTATAAAAGGTCGGGTGGATTTAGATGTGGAAATACGGTCAGTTAAAGCTAATTGGCAATTTTTAGTATTGGATGGTTTAAAGGCGCATTGTATTGTCGGGGTTGATTTTATGAAAGATAGAGGTATAAGCTTAGATTTCTTTACACGTACATTAGAAGTCAATAATGATGAGAATACTTGTACAAACGAGTCCTCATCACTTTCAAATGATTTAACTGAATCTGGTTTAACAACGGGGGATATAAACAAATTTAATAAATTTTTGGATGATTTCAGGGAAGTATTTTCAGATAAACCGGTTTTGACACACGTTTCCTGGCATGAGATAAATACCGGTTCAAATGCGCCAGTAGCAAGTAAACCATACCGTTACGATAAAGTTAAGCAGAAAATCATTAATTATCACATCGACAAAATGCTCCGCGACGACATTATCATGCCCATTGAATCTCCATATGCGTCACCTGTAGTATTATGTAGGAAAAACAATGGAAAAAGCATTGAGGATCCTGAGGCGTGGAGATTTGCGATAGATTACCGAAAATTAAATTAAATTACTCAATATCCACAATATCCAATTCCAGTAATAGACGACATTTTAGCCAATATCCCAAGTACTAAATTTATGTCGACACTAGATTTAACTTCCGGTTATTTTCAAATAAGCATGAAACCTGAAGGTATACCAAAGACGGCATTTATCACGCATAATGGGTGTTTCGCGTTTAAACGCATGAGTTTCGGATTATCGGGTGCCCCAGCCACAATCCAGAAGGCTATGGATACCATTCTGAAACCCTTCTTGGTTTCGGAATTTTGGTTTACCTAGACGATATTATCATTATGTCCGAAACATTCGAGGAACACATAACTTTGTTACGTAAAGTCTTCACATTACTAAGAAACGCGGGTCTCACTGTCAAATTGGAAAAATGTAAATTTATTCGTAAGGAGTTAAAATATCTTGGCGTTCGAATCACACAAGAGGGCATACAAACGGATCAACAGAAAACAGATGAAATTGCAGCAATGGCACCTCCAAAGAATGCGAAACAAGTAGCGACGTTTTTGGGTATGGTGGCTTGGTTCCAAAAATTCATACCATATTTTTCGGAAATCTGTGAACCATTATATCTTTTAAACGAAAGAGGGTTAAGTTTGTCGGGTCGGAAGCGGCTCAAAATGCTTTCGACCATCTAAAAAATTCTTTAATATCTTCACCTGTTTTGGCTCATCCTGATTACTCTTTACAATTTGAATTATACTGTGACGCTAGCGCAGTCGGAATTTGTGCGATGTTAGCTCAGAAAGGTCGCCCCATAGCTTTTGCGTCCAGAATTTTAGATACAGCGGAACGCAACTATTCAATCACTGAACGCGAATGTCTTGCTGTCATTTGGGCTTTAAATAAATTCAGATGTTTTTTCACGACTATCCCGGTCAAAGTAATCACGGATCACTCTGCTCTAACAAAGTTAACGCACGGAAAAGGTTTATCGTCTCAAATGGTTCGATGGTGTTTGAAATTAGCGGAGTTTAATATTGTAATTGAGCATAGGGCAGGAAAGGACAACGCAGTAGCAGATGCTTTATCCAGAAACCCTCAGGAAGATGTTGAAATAGTTGAGGAGGTTAAAGTTTGCGTTTTGTCATCTTTGGTTTTGAAATCGAGAGAACAACTCATAAATGAACAGAAAAAGGATGAGGAATTTGGTGTATTGTATAAATACTTTGAAGACGCTGAAATGGTACAAAGTGCAGACACGCACATGTTCCAGAACTGGTCCCAAAATTTTAAGCTTATTGATGGCCTTTTACTTTATTCAAAAACCGTAAATTCTCGTGGTGAACTAAGAGTTTATATTCCAGCTTCTCTTCGTAAGGCCATCTTACATGAATTTCACGATAATCCATTAGCAGGTCACCTAGGTGTAAAGAAAACGTATGCCAGATTATGTGATTCCTGCTACTTCCCTAAAATGCGGGAAGCAGTGCGCGCTTATGTCTCCAGCTGCGACACATGTCAAAAATATAACTATAAGAATATAAGACCAGCTGGCAAACTAATTTCAATTAAAAAGTCCTTTCCCCTAGAATGTATCGGAGTTGATTTAATTGGTCCATATCCCTTAACTGGCAATAGATTTAGATTTGTATTAGTAATTGTAGACTATTTTAGTAAATGGGTTGAGTTCATCCCCCTCAGAAAAGCATCGGGCAAAATTGTTGCTAATGCATTATTTAATGGCTTTATTTCGACATATGGTACACCATCCCAAGTAATTAGTGATCACTGTCCCTGTTTTATATCCGAAATTTTTCAGGAATTGTGCGCTCAGCTGGAGATATCTCACTCTTTTACTGTTCCATATCGGCCCCAGTCCAATATGGCTGAGAGAGTCAATAGAACTCTCATTCAAATGATTTCTTCTTTCATTCTTCTTCATCATTCAAATTGGGATCAGTTCTTACAGCATTTTGCCTATGCTTTGCGTACGGCAGTACACGAGTCCACTGGTAAAACCCCTGCAGAATTATTTTTGGGTCGTAAGATTATAACCCCTTTTCAACAGTTAATTAGAATTTCAGGAAATGAAAACGAATATACATATTCTTAAAAGTTTGATTTCTTTCGTGCTGCCATCTAATAGGAATCAATTAATTTTTCTTGTAATATTTTAGTGCTGCCATCCATTATTTTTATCTAGAAAATAATTTTAGTTTTACAGGTAAAATTTAAAAATAAGTACTGAAATTCTTTTCATTGGACAAATTAAAGATTTCATTTGCTAAAATAAATCCATAATAAAATACAATATTTATTGAATCATTTGGTATTTTTATTATTATCCTTTTCAAAAGAGACCTTTCTTTAACCTGATATATATTTTTTTATAAACGGCCTGAAAAGTGGCATATAAGTTGTAAAAGATTTTTTATAGTGAATATAAAATAAGTTATGATATAAAGGGATTATTGTCAATGATATATTAAATATATTTTGCATTCTGGTAATGTTTTAAGAACAATTATTTTGAATTATTTTACAAATCTATATTAATAGAAGAAAGATTCGCTGTGTGTGTGTGTGTGTTAGTTTTTGTTTGTTTGTTTGTTTGTTTGTCTGCGATGGCGAACAAAATCTAACGTATCTAGAAGCCTGAAAATTTACATTTAGGTAGTACAAGGCCTCTACTGACGCACCTGTAACTTAGAATTTTAATATTTGATAATTATCCAAGATATTAATTAATATCTCATTTAACGTCGCATCGAAAATGCCATCTTTTTTCTCAAAATAGCTAAATAAAAAACTCCTGCTGTCGATTTGCAAGCGAAAATTAACGAATTAGAAGCTAATTTAATAATTAGCTAATTTTAAGAAAACTAATTACGATACTGATTTGAAAATTTCTGAGCATATGTAAAAAAAAAATCTGCATCGGACAATGCAATTTTTAAAAGATTCGGTCGGTATTTTTCTTATTTTTTGCACAAAACTGCGAAAATCTGCCTGCGCCAGTCAATCAATCCGAGAAAGTTTCAGACAGGCATTTGTTTTCATTAAACCTGAACTACAAAGATATCTGTTTCTCTGGCCGATCCCTCCATTTAGTTTGCGAAAATTAAAGGAAATAATTGCCAATTTTTACAAACGAACAAAAATTAAGATAATTAATTAAGATATAAATTTGAAATTGAGGATGGGAAGGGGTACCATCTGGCGGCTATTTTAGCGTAGCGTCTTCGTTATGTTCTAATTACCAGAAAAATATAATTCTTTTCTTAATGATCGCGTTAATGTAGGAGAAGTTGTTTTTCTTGAACAAATTATTGGTTATATTTTCGGATATGGGAAGGGAGAGGGTTAACGCCTTGCTCTCATTTACACAAAACTAATTCCATTTAAGAAATTTAGTATTTTTAGCTTCTAACGTTACGTTTTATAAATGTTATGTATAGAGAGTACCGAAGATTTCAAATAACGAATTTCGTAAAAATGAAATTTATGTTCCTAATAAAAGTACTCGACCGGCACTTATTTGATGGATACAAACAAGCAAAGTAAATGATTTGTTGTTGAGCACTTGACGAAGAACCCCTGGCGAGCAATGCTACAAGTTGTTGTTTTTTTTAATCTAACTGTGTATTCTTATCTCGGGTTCTATGGGCTCGATCACAACGGGGTTTGGAGGATTCAACTTGGTTCACGTTCGTGTTATAGGCTTTATTTCTACCTTCCAACGCAAGGGAGCACATTTTTTTCTCGAGTTCTATGGGCCCGATTTCAACGGGAATTGGTTCATTCTGTTAGCCCTATGTATATATTTTTGGACCTTGAAACTTCTACATAATGTCACCTTTTCGTACTTGCCTAATTTTCCATTCAATCCTGTATTTTCTTCAGTCGATATCGTTTTCCATCTCTAGTATCGTTCAAATCTTTCTTTTCGTTTTTCAACTCGCCGATAATGTTTACTGTTCGCTTCGATATCGTTCACCACATCGACCATCGTTTTCTCAGCCTTTTTCCGAATTCAGTTGCAACCGCCAGCTTCGATATCGTTTCAATCGTAATAGTATAGGGGAACATGCGCCCAGACGCCGTGCCACAGTCTTCAAAGGCACTCTAGATTACTTTGCCGATGGGCAGTTTGAGAACTTCTCAACTTAGCACATCAGAAAGGGGCGTTTTCGGAAAGCGGTATGTTGATGTTGTTTAAAAGGGATGAAAAGGCAGTTTGAATGGCTAGAGTGAGGCAGCTTTACTAAAATGATATTGGTAGATGCCAGAAGAAACAATATCAGTGGCGGTGTAAAGTTTTTATGAGTGCAATGATGGTGTTAAACGTTTTTTTTTTTAGTGTTTGTTTATTTCTGCTGTTGAAGTTGTGGTTTTTCTTTCTTCTGTTGGTGATGTACGTTCATTTCAAGGATTAATTAATAGTGTGTGTGGACTGTTCTTCAACTCTTTTTTTTCTTCACATCTAATGCCATGGTGACTAATAAAATAAAAGGCCTGTTTTAATTTGTGTCATCACGTTCAATTAATTATCATGTAAGTTAAAATGAACTTTTCTTCAAGTATATTTTGAAGGCTGCATTTAAGTTATTTCATGCCATATTATTTTGCCACCTTGTTTTTGTTGCCATATGCCATTATTTTTTATTTAATTAAATTGTCTGTCATGTTTTGATCTTTATTTTATTTTGTGATATATCAAATAAACGTTAGTTTAATTTAAACCTAAAAACTGTTTTATCAATGTGTATTATCTACATTCAACACTTTTAGTCACTACCTTGCCAATTTCAGCTATCAAACTTCCACGTACTCTGTTTTTCAATTTAATTACATTTTTAGACCGGTCCCTGTATCCGGACCGCTATCACGGTTATGGGCTCGGCTTATTTAAGCCATATTAAGCCTTTAAGGGCCGTAACCTTTGGCAAGGGTTAGCTGACAAGTGTTAGTAGATAGCGGCAATTAGACCCACTAGTGAATTTTAGTGGGGGGGGGGGCGCATTTACAAAAAAAAAATTCATAAATTTCAGTATGTCAGTTAAAATTAAGATATTTATTTTTATGAAATTTTGTTGAAAAATTAAAAAAAAATTTTGTACCTTTTTGTACATTTTTTTTTTGAAAAAAAATTCTTCCCTGGCAATGGCTAACATACAGGTGAGCATAAACAAGCTAAATTTCCATAATTATGGAAACTGGTCAGCTGACATCAAGTTCCTTCTATTGGACAAAAATGCCTGGGGCATTGTTAACGGAACAGAGGCTGTGCCTGATACAAGTGATGCAGCAGTATACAAGGACTATCAATCCAGAGTTCGTTCAGCACTGTCCATAATATATCTGAATGTCGAGCCTGATTTCCGTTGAATAATTGAGAACATTGACGATCCTAAAGATGCATGGGCAAAGCTCCGATCCCATTTCCAACCTGATAATAGAGCCCGCCACATGCAGTTATTTTCAGAGTTGTTGGCATGCAAAATAGCACCAGAGGAGTCTATAGATATGTACGCTGCTCGCCTCAACCGAATCGCTGACCAACTGAAAGCAATGAATGAGCCAATTAAGGAAATCTATCTGTCGTTCCAACTACTCAGATGGCTCCCTCAAAAATATGACAGTCTAGTCCAGAACATACTTCGTTGGCCAGATTCAAAGTTTGTGTTTCTGACATCCTGACTGAACTAGTCGCCGAGGAGTCTCGTCTTAAGCTCAGGTCAGAGGACAAAAACCAACTTGCCGTCCAGTTCCACTTTTCTAGAAGTCGTCGTCCACCAAGTAACACGAGTTACCGACGAAAATTTAAAGGCAGATGCCACAAGTGCGGAAAAATTGGACACAGCAGAAATCAGTGTAAGGCCCCTTCTCCAGCCACGTCAGGTCCCGAGTCCTCAGTTGGCACCAGTTCCAGAGAGTCTTCTACATCCAGAGGTAGCCCTGTCCATCATCAGAACAGAAATGGAGCTCCTAGATCCAGACCGAGCCGAAAGCATCAAAGTGTCTCCCATAGTCAGGTAAACTTCCTCATTCAATCTAATCTCAGCAACGTTAAGGGGGAAGACGATGCCTGGGTGTTTGACACTGGTGCCTCGCACCACTTTTGCAAAGACCGAGGACTTTATGTGTCTTTTCAGCCTCTACATAACCACGAACTTGCCGTTGCTGTCGATGGAGCAACTTTCCCGATTGAAGGGACTGGTACTGTTAATCTTAATTTAAATGGATCAACTTTGTGTCTAGGGGATGTAATGTATTGTCCTAACTTAAGACGTAATCTTATTTCTGGCTCTCGCCTTGATGATAGAGGCGCAACATTCAAAGGAGGGAAAGGGAGAGTTAAGGCCTACACAACTGATCAAACACTATTTAGGGCTATCCTTAAAAATGGGATTTATTACATCCACCCTGATGCTAATTCTAAAAGTAAAAGTAAACCTAGCAACAACGTAAAATTTAAACAGGTCCGTTTTGAGGCCTCGACAGTACAAAAAGATGATTTCAGATTATGGCATCGTAGACTAGGTCACCTCAGTCCCACACTAATAGAACATACACAGAGGTGTAATAGCGTAAAAGGCTTACCACACATTAAAGACCGAGACTTTCATTGCGAAACATGCAAATTGAATAAACATAGACGCACATCTTTTAAACCACTAAATCAAATCCGGTCCAAGAAGCCACTTGAACTTTTACACACAGATTTGTGGGGACCTACTACAGTAACTGGGAGAGGTGGAGAGAAATACTTTTTAACAATAACGGATGATTTTTCCCGTAAGGCATCAGTTTATCCATTATGTAGTAAATCACAAGTCTTTAAAGTTTTCACAAACCATGTCAAAAGGGCCGAACGTTTTCTAAACACGAAACTTAAACATGTACGTAGTGACAATGGGCGGGAGTTTTCAAATGAAGCTTTTAAAAGATATTTTGAGGAAAATGGTATAAAACACGAGTTCACGAACACATATACTCCAGCACAAAATGGCGTCTCGGAACGACTCAATCAAACCATTGTAGACGGAGCACGTTCCATACTACATGAATGTAAACTAAGTCTGAAGTTTTGGCCAGAAGCCATTTTGTATTTTACTTTGCACGGTCACTCTGAACCGTGTTTGTCACAAATCGCATAAGAAAACACCATTTGAATATTATTGTGGAAACAAACCGTCCATAAGACACTTACGTCCTTTTGGCACAGTGGCATATGTGGGAGTGCCCAGACAACTCCGAAGTACAAAATTTGAGCCTAAGGCTAGGAAGGGGATTTTAGTAGGATATGCAATGTCTACAAAAGGGTATAGAATTTGGTTGCCAGACACAAATAAGATCATCGAAACAATTAACGTAAGATTCAGTGAAGAAGCAACCGTACCCAAAGACACCTACGTTGGAACTGAACAAGGCTCTATTTATTCTTTAGGCACAGACCCTTTTGCTAGTTTAGAGCAGCACAACGGAAGCGATCTGGGACCCACTTACACACTATCATCTGAACCTCCCGAAATTACCCACTAAAAGAAATTCAACCTGACAAATTTCATAAGTCTGTAATTCCAATAACACAAGCAAGCACCTCAAGTTTTTCTGCTTCCGCCGCCGGACACCCATCTACGGATGAGAGTGAGGAGGAGGGCGAGGAACTTTCAAGAACTTTGAGGGAAGTTACCTGGTTCAGAAAACCTGTAACAAGGCCTGATGGAAGGCGTACAGACATTTACTATTATGAGTTTGGAGGGACACAGAGGTTAAGGTCAATTAGAGAGGTCCGTGACTACTGTCTAAAACATGGAATTAAATTTAATCCAACTATCTTTTGTTTTAGAGGAGCAGACAAACATGAAGGTATTGTACATGGACACTCACGATGCTCAAGCGCTAGTTCTAGTCCAGGCAATACACCACCACATTTCTCCATTTTAGAATCCAACAACTCCGATGCATGACTAGACCAGGCTGTACCCAATACATACAAACAGGCTTTAAAATCACCTCAATGGGAGCTCTGGAAACAAGCAATGGGGGAGGAGTTAGCAGTAATCAACAATAGAAAAGTATGGGTCTTAACTAGCCTTCCACCTAATAAAGAACCTCTCGGATGTAGGTGGGTTTTCACCATTAAGCGTAATGATAAAGGGCACATAGCACGATACAAAGCAAGGCTAGTAGCACAGGGCTACAAACAAATAAAGGGCGAGACTTATGATGAAACTTTTTCACCGGTAGTCAATTTTAGTTTAATCCGCTTTTTCTTTGCAGCTTTAGTGTCTTGTCACGGGTGGACTCATTTACAATGTGACGTGAAAGGAGCGTACTTGTACGCCCCATTAACTGATGAGATCTATATGAAACATACCCCTGGTTTTGAAATAAAAGGAAAAGAACACCTGGTCTGTAAACTTCAAAGAGCATTATATGGGTTACATCAGAGCGGGAGAGTGTGGTTCTACGAACTGCATAAAATTTTAATTTCTCTTGGTTTTAAAAAGTTAGATTGGTGCAATTGTGTTTATACATTTTCTGATTACATTGTTTTATTATTATATGTTGACGATTTTGTCATTTTAAGCAGACATCAAAAATACATTGACAAGGTTTTAACTCTTTTAACTAAGCATTTCGATATAAAAATCTTGGGCAAAACCCGTAAGTTGCTTGGGGTGGAGTTTGAGGAAGATGAGGAAGGTGTAGTTTCTATACATCAAATGCAATACATTAAAGAAATTTGCACACGTTTTGAGGAGTATAACTTTCCCATTTCTTCACTCCCGATTAGTAAAGGGGTCGTCTATTCGAAATTACAGTGCCCTCAAACAGATGCAGAAATTAAAGAAATGCTTAACTACCCATATAGAAGTGTGTTAGGGTGCCTATCCTTTTTAACAAGCAGAACACGCCCTGATATTGCTTATGCAGTAAACATATTCAGCCAGTTCCAAAGCAATCCGGGGATAGCTCACTGGGTCGGCCTCTTAAAACTTCTGGGTTACGTTAACTATACAAAGCACTATAAATTAAATTTACCTTGTCATAAAATTAACCTGATCACATATACAGATGCGGATTTTGCAGCCAATCGTGATGACAGGACATCTATGGGTGGTCAATTACTTATGCTAGACAAAGCTCCGATAACATGGAGAGCTTTTAAACAAAAATCAATATGCTTGTCTACTATGGAATCTGAGTTCGTGGCCTTAACAGAAGCAACTAAAGAGCTTCTTTGGTTCAGCCGTATTATCACAGAATGTTATAATAAACACATATTTTCAGGTCCACAAACTAAACCAATTTTATTAGTAGATAATATGGCAGCAATAGATTTCATTAAATCCCCCATAGAAAACTATAGGACAAAACATATAGATGTTAAACTTTTCTTTGTACGCGATTTATTAAACCAAGAGATATTTTTAGTAAAACACGTTAATAGCAAATCCAATCTCTCTGACATTTTTACAAAACCACTTACAAAAGCTGCTCTACTAAAGTTCATTGAGGCTATATTCATTTTTGGGTCTTAAAAATTAAAATATACAAAAAAAAAAAAAAAAAAAAAAACTCTCCTCTCTTTTTGAATTGTTGAATTTTTTTTTCTTTTCTTCAAGCGTTAAAAGCTTGTTTAAATTTTTTCTAGTTAAACATTCGAAGTTTAACTTTATCTCTTTTGAATTTCTGAATAATGAAACTTGCATGTTTCATGTGTCTTTTATATATTAATGTTCGAACCTTGTGATTATACATATAAAACTTTTCTGTAATAGCATCGTGTTTATACCTTGTTTTAATTTTTATTTCAGAAGGATCCTTCATAATCAAATTTTTGAGTACCCTCATTTCCAATGGCGTGGACAATTTAACTCCCGCTGGAACGTGATCAGACCTCATGTTGGTTCATCCTCCGGGGTTACGAGCAGCCTCAAGAAGCGTCTCGCAGAGGTGACAATGTAATTGCCAGAGTGACCTGCAGGGGGTAGTGACCTTCGTGAGTGCTCTGGTCACTGGAAGGCCTGTCGCGGGCATCTTATTTTTCTTTCTGTAAGTCCCTCGTTTTTATTAATGGAACTGCCACTTTTGTCCCGTTCGTGCTATTGGAAATCGAGTTGTAACAAGTATTTTTCAATCCTATTATGCAAATGTTTATCAAATAGCTTTATAAATATTGCATGAAAATTTATTTTTTTTTTTTTGTGTGCACACATATATATTTTTTTTAAGTGATCTCACTGAAATTTGAATATTTGAAATACATATGTGTATTTATTTCTTGTCTAAGAAAAATTAGGTGTTGGTAAATGTAGCCATATGTTAGTATGGTGAGGTATAAGTTATGATACAAGCAAGAAACAAGAACTTTCTTTGTGTGTTTGAAAAGAAATTCCTTTTTAAAAGGTTCAGCTGTTTTCTGTGAAAGTCACGTAAGTGTGTACGTTTCATGTAAGTGTATTCCCTCAAAGTAGTGATGATCAATGTTGTATTTTTATTTTATATAAGTGTTTATATTAATATACCTAGATATTTACTTGTTATAATTGTGTAATTATTGTTGAATTGTGTTTATATTGTTCAATGTATATATATTATAATATATTGTGAATATATTAAACAAATTTTTACTGATTAACTATGAATGTTTCTAACTGTTATATTATCAGATAATTTCAGTATAAGTGTCAAGGGGGGGGCAAATGTTAGCCCTATGTATATATTTTTGGACCTTGAAACTTCTACATAATGTCACCTTTTCGTACTTGCCTAATTTTCCATTCAATCCTGTATTTTCTTCAGTCGATATCGTTTTCCATCTCTAGTATCGTTCAAATCTTTCTTTTCGTTTTTCAACTCGCCGATAATGTTTACTGTTCGCTTCGATATCGTTCACCACATCGACCATCGTTTTCTCAGCCTTTTTCCGAATTCAGTTGCAACCGCCAGCTTCGATATCGTTTCAATCGTAATAGTATAGGGGAACATGCGCCCAGACGCCGTGCCACAGTCTTCAAAGGCACTCTAGATTACTTTGCCGATGGGCAGTTTGAGAACTTCTCAACTTAGCACATCAGAAAGGGGCGTTTTCGGAAAGCGGTATGTTGATGTTGTTTAAAAGGGATGAAAAGGCAGTTTGAATGGCTAGAGTGAGGCAGCTTTACTAAAATGATATTGGTAGATGCCAGAAGAAACAATATCAGTGGCGGTGTAAAGTTTTTATGAGTGCAATGATGGTGTTAAACGTTTTTTTTTTTAGTGTTTGTTTATTTCTGCTGTTGAAGTTGTGGTTTTTCTTTCTTCTGTTGGTGATGTACGTTCATTTCAAGGATTAATTAATAGTGTGTGTGGACTGTTCTTCAACTCTTTTTTTCTTCACATCTAATGCCATGGTGACTAATAAAATAAAAGGCCTGTTTTAATTTGTGTCATCACGTTCAATTAATTATCATGTAAGTTAAAATGAACTTTTCTTCAAGTATATTTTGAATGCTGCATTTAAGTTACTTCATGCCATATTATTTTGCCACCTTGTTTTTGTTGCCATATGCCATTATTTTTTATTTAATTAAATTGTCTGTCATGTTTTGATCTTTATTTTATTTTGTGATATATCAAATAAACGTTAGTTTAATTTAAACCTAAAAACTGTTTTATCAACACTTTTAGTCACTACCTTGCCAATTTCAGCTATCAAACTTCCACGTACTCTGTTTTTCAATTTAATTACATTTTTAGACCGGTCCCTGTATCCGGACCGCTATCACATTCAACTCCCTACAACGGCTACCCGTGTCGGATGTTCGTATAGAATAAATTGCGCCCCTGGCGGTGGAAAGTGGAACTAAAGGTCTTTTTTGCGCGTGCGCAGCACTCCTACTATACGGTGCCGCAGGCAGCGGGAACACGTGTCGGAGGTTCATTTATATCAGAATGCACCCTCTATTGTCGGAAAGTGAAAATAAATTATTTTCAGTCGCATGCGCAGCACTTTTAAATAAATAATTTCATTCAAAATCGGGTTAAATATATAAAATCATACAAACTTTAGATTTGTTTAGTTTTATTATCAAGGGCCCGAGCAACGCCGGGCAGGTCAGCTAGTCTAATATAAAATTACTTAGAGAGCTGTCACATTTTTCTGGATAATGTAAACTCTGTAATTCATCGTCTGTATAATTCTGAATTAGTTTTAACTAGCTTGTGAACCCATATAATGTTGCTATAACTATAAAATATTTCTTAGGTAACGTTACATTTATCTAAAACAAGAGTCTCAGTAAGAGCGGTACGGGCACTAACCTTTGGATGTACTCTAGTTACTATCATTAACGCACCTTCAAGCGGTACGAAAACAAAGGTTAATTTCTACACCAGGTATTAATATTGGGTTGTCCGAAACTTCGAAAAGTTTTTTATACTATCGAAGAAAAAAGAAAGAAAGAAATGAAGGTTTTATCAACAATTTCCTATATAATTGAAAAGTGTTATGTATTCAGTTTGTCTTTCTACCGTCTATCCGTGCTCTACTCGAGTAAATGTACGCGGATTGCCATGCAATTTATATATATTATTTTAGGTTTAATACGGCATTTTTGATATTGTAAATAAAGTGTGCAACATTAATAGTTCGTTTACAGGGACTTTCAAAATAATTCTGTTACATTACGGTCCATAGGGAAAGATCGTCTGCGGGGTATTTTATGGTGTTACACTATTTAAAACGTACTGAAATTGATATAAATCATCGGGATGTACTATAATATGCTTACTATAGAGTGCGCTGTGCATAAAATTCATCCTTCATTTAAATGACACATAAAAGAATTCTGTTACACAGTACTGTCCATAAGCAATAAATTCTGGAAATGTGTTTTCAATTGCGGTACGCCTTTTTAAATGTTACAAGTTTTTTGCATATTGCTTGATATGGATAAATGCTATATAGATTCTATGCAGGGCTGCGCAAAAGAATTCGAATACATTCTTGATCATCGACGAAAAGTGCTGAAGCGGCATTTTCAATTGCTTTATGCGTTTCAACTGAACTAACGTTTGCGTACTATGTAGTATATATAACTTCTATTACATTTCTGTTCTATAGAACATTTGTAGACTCCACCAAAAAATTCGTATATTTTTCAAATTGTTCATGGTAATGGCAGAAATTGTGTTTTCAAATGCGTTATGCGTTTCACATAATGTTTACTTAAGCATGCCCCCGGGATATCATTAAAGCTGTAAAGCGCAAGCCGAGTTCCCGGGGCGATCATCCCTGTTTTTTACTTAGACATACATATAGTCTTAGACTATTACTTAGACATATTACTTAGACTTACATAATTTTTCACATTATTTCCCTGTGAAGTTTTGTTACAGTATTCTGAATGTATTGGAAATTGTTTCATAATCTATGCTTGACGAATGATTTTTCGCTCTTGTGTTTAAATTATATTCTGTCTTTACCCTATCTACCTAGGACTCAGTGATCGAAAATTCAAAAGTTGCGGTACAGTAATGGGTCGCTGGGGAGGTTCGGCATTGGCCTAGACCTGGTTTCCTCTTTGGGGTTCCAACTACGATGCCGTCGGATTACTTCAGTTTCCACCCAATTGTTTTGTGGTGGTGTCTTCGTAGTTTGGGCTCCACCGCATGTCGCATCAACCTCTGTCGTCATTTCAATTGGGAAAGGGTCGAGAGGCGCCGGAAGCTCATACGCCCCCGGCCCTCCCCCTGGCCGAAGAGCACTACCTCTGGAAGTGCACCAGGTAAACCAGTCCTGTCTGGGGGTGACCTCGTATGGATTCGCTAGAATCTGGACTCGGAGATGAAGTACGTTCGCCTTCGGCGACATAGCTTGTCATTACCCTATCCTTAAGTTACTGGCCCATTGAAGGTTATTTCGAAATTTTGCCAGAGTAGAACTGAGCTAGTTTGGAGAAGCGTGTACGTTAATGGGAGCTGGTGCACGTTAAATCTGTTCGTGGCTCTCATGTCCTACAAGTTCTATATAAGCGTTACCTCTGGGGGTGTCAATCCAGATGCAGGTCTCTCATCTGGAATTGGTTCAAAATTAGGAGACTAGTTTCACAGTTATATGGATCATGTCAGCTATATAGAAATAAAAAGCTGCAAAACCGGGCCCTTGGGCCAAACCAACAACAAGAACAACAACCCATTGGGCTTATGGTTTAGTCAGTTAACGACAATAGTACTTATTTTAAATTGCAAATTGTTAATTATTTAACAACCTTTCATGGGCCCAATGGACGGGTAGCCAAGTCAATTAGCACAATAAAAGTAAATTAATTTCAATAATGTAGTTAAAGTATAATTCAGAATAAGTTCAGTTTAAAATGTTACTAACACTCTTCTCTTCCAGGTTCCCCTTGCAGTTCCTCGTGCTGCCGGTTGGGACGGGCCAATGGCCGGCCCCAACTGGTAGCACAAGGTTTTTTTTAGCAGCAGTTTTTTTATTCATTTTATTTTTGACTGTTCGTGTCTTTATTAGGTGCAAATGGACATTGTCCGCACAAGCTACCAGACCCGCTCCAGTGGGACAGCCCACGGAGCCAGTTTTTACCAGGTGAGGTACGGTAGAAAGGCGCAGTCCCGTCAGCCCCCCGCAGCGTCTTCGTCTGCCTTGCTATTCGGCCCCAAAATTTTCCTTGCTGGTACAGTACTGGTACAGTGGACTATTGGCAAAAAAAAATATTTTTTTTTAATTTTAGTGGTTTTAATTGTCTTTCCTCAAAATTCTCCCCCCTTTTTCAAGCTAAGCTGAGTACCAAAGTTTCGGCACTAAATTGTCCAGCCCCATTCCAATTATCATGACGAGTATGTGGCGTGCGGCAACAGATCTCAGTATACTAAAACCTAGGAGTGATCAACCCAGTAAAATCCGGACTATATTGGTCAGCCGACCTGGGTACTTGTCATTGTGGATCGCCCCATGAGGCGATCAGGCGAATTTCGCCCCACTCTCCAGGCACTCAAACCCGTCAAACTGGGTCGAATCCCGGTAGGTGGGGCCTGGTCAGCGGTCTCCGAGCTAGTTTGGAGACAAAAAAAGTTACGTGACTTTTGAGAGCACTTACATCAGCCAATAATTTTTCACTTAAAAATTTTTCAAAGAGCAAAATTACTGAAAGACAGATAGAGTAGTATAGAGTAATTATACCAGATGATTTCAAACATGAATTTTCTCATGAATTTTTTTTCGGGTGATCAAAAATACGTGAAGCTTCACAACATCTTAGTGGAAGTCATCTCTTCTTTTTAACTACTTCGTGACCAACGTCACGTATACATGAAGTACAGGTTGTGTACAGTCATAAATTTTTTGGTTAAGTAATTTTCAATAGTAAAGGATCAGGATTCATAAGCCGTGTCTTTAGCCCATGAAATAGAATAAAATTCGATTTTTTATATTGACTTAATTATTTCACTTTTTTAATATCAGAAGGTTTATCCTGTCCCATTTCAACAATAGTTTTTTCATTTTGTTCGGATTTATATGACTTACACAAGCTCAAAGTTCGTATTATTTGTAGTTTTTGATGAAAAATACGCTTTTTCTCCTAATTTTACCTCAATTATGTATATGAGCGCAATCGTGCAACATTTTCTTATTTACGTATATTGTAAAATACATCAAAATATATAAAAATAATAAATATATATAAATATATATGTATAAATATATAAAAATAAAAGTGTTGCAAAGCTGCGCTCATAGTAAAATATTAAATAATATATTAAAAATGGAGGTAAAATTAGGAGAAATTGCGAATGTTTCATCAAAAACTACGAATAATACAAACTTTGAGCTTGTGTAAGACATATAAATCCAAATAAAATGCAAAAACGATTGTCGAAATCGTACAGGATAAACCTTCTAATATTAAAAAGTGAAATAATTAAGTCATTAAAACAAAATCGAATTTTAATCTTATTTCATGGGCCAAAAACACGGCTTATAGATCCTGATCCTTTCGCTTTATTTAATCATAGAACTTTTGGAATAGCACTTACATTGCGCGTATTTTGTATTTTTCGAAACCCTGTACCCTGTATTATGCCTGTACTATGCAAGCCGCCTGACGCGTGAGGAGCGTATAGTATTAGTACTACTCTAGGATTTTGCCCTTCGCACTGCATTTATTCGGCTCCCCCACTCGCCGATGATTTCGTAAGATTCATCAGAGTATTGAACAAGCTTTCGAACGCAACGTTGCGCCGACCATTAGCTGTTTTTGTTCCTTTTAAATCAAACTTTATATCAAAGTTTAAACCAAAGTTTTCTTTCTTTTAGAAAAAAAAAATATTTTGATAGTTTAAAAAAATAATAAAGCTATTTTGCTATTTTTCGGTAAAATAAAAGTTAACTAATAAAGAAAATACAAAATACTTCAAGACATGAATCGCATGCTTTAGGAAACCGAAAAGACGCGAATCTTATCTCCTCTTCCTATGACTAATTCTCCGGGAAAACACCTCTCGATAGGTGCCTAACGTGTATTTAAAAAATCCCTGACGGCTCGGCCTACAGGCACTGGTAGATTTCGAAGATGCAGATCGTGGGGTGCCTGTTTGTTGGGAATTGCGAAAGAAATGACCTTTTTGCCATGATACGGCAGATGGGAACCGCCCACTTCGAAACCTAACTTGTTTGCAGGCGCAGCCGGCAGGGATGTTTTTGTTTAATTTTTTTCTTTTTGCTATAAGGGTTGGACCTATAAAAAACATGTCAATATAAAAGTTTTAGATAATATTAAGAGGATTAATAATAAATTTAAGCGGATTTGATATCTTGTGAATTGACGGAGCTATAATTTTTTTTCTTCTAAAATTCCCCTTTCCCCCCCTCCCCCCCCCGCCCTTGGGGCCATTTTTAATGATATCAAAAATCTATCCTACATAAATTTTCGGCCCTTTTCCTAGAAGTAATAATAACTTTAAACGGATTCGACACATATAATAATTAAGAAATTATGGGGTTTTTTCTGTTTTCACAAAAAGCCCCACCTTCCCCCCCCCCCCTGGTTCGATTTTGCCCATTAACGAACTTGACCGAGATTTTATGCCCCTTGATTTTATGTATCAGTTTGGAAGAGATTTATACAGAATTTTTCTAGTTATCGTGTCCATAAAAAAGTGACAGAGATAGATAGATAGATAGATAGATAGATAGATAGATAGATAAAGTTTTGAACTGGGGGTGGTTTTGGGTTCTGAGAGTCATGATCGTCGTAGATCTGCAAAAATTTTCAAAAATTCCTACTTAGGTGAGAATGTAATAGGTATTATTTCTTACGAAATCTATCTAACAAGGGGGAGAAGTGACCCATCGTGAGCATTCCTCCATACTTCTACAGTAATTATACCGATTCTACAGAGAAGAACATCGCGCGAAATTTCTCAAGTCCTCATTCTTCATTCCTATTTTTGTTTAATTTCTATTTTACATTCTTATTTTATTTCCATTTTATCCTTAATCCCTAGTCTAGCACACTCAAAAAAAATTTATCTCCTTCAAAAATACCCCTTATCGTACTGTAACACGCTTCTTATCACTGAAATCCACACTCAAAAGTGGAGGGAGCACACAAATCCACCCTGAAAAGTGGTGGGGGCGCACAAATCTACACTCAAAAGGGAGCGAATACCCCTTATCGTACTGTAATACGCTTCTTATCACTGAAATCCCCACTCAAAAGTGGAGGGGGCGTCAAAATTCACCCTCCGGAAATCTTTTCTCCGCCACCACCAAAATCCACCCTCAAAAGTGGTGTGGAGGTATGCCACCGCCACCACCACCCTCACTGTGACTCCGACGTGTTTTACTAATGGTATTTATACACTACTGACGGATACTACCTAGTATCCCTTTTAAAGGATATTGTTGCCGTGGTAGCAATACTTGGAAAAGAATACTATTCCGGAAGATTAATGTAGAAAAAAAAAAAATAAAACAGGGTTCAATTTGTTTTAGGTAATCAATTTCCAATTGCGGCAACTCATCTGCTAAAAAGTTCTTTTCATTATTGTCGCAAACAAATGTTCATTGTTAAGATGGTATTTTTAAAAAATATATATATATAGATGATGCTTGAAATTTTCAAACACGATATATTCGAAATTACATTTTTTCTCTCTATTCAATGATGTAAAAATTGTAAGAAAAGACACTATTTTTATGTTAAATGGCCAAAGGCGATAAATCGCCAACTGTTGTTCCCATTGCCAACATTTGTATTGCATTAACTTAATTTAAAAATACAAACCTTTGCCAGTATTTTGTGAAAGATCCTTTCTACCTTTTTTGGTAAAGGGACTTTACAAAAAATTGTAAATTGCCATTCGATTACACAGTTTCTGAATAAGAACACAAGCGATTTTCATGCGTTTCCGAACAAAATGAATTCAGAAATGTGTCAGAAAGTAGCTCCTGTGGATTTGAGAAACAGCTTTAATACAATTTGTCATATTTTGCACAAAAATTGACTTACTATTTCACTGAAACTGAAAAATTTTAGCATACATATTTAGAATTTTTGAATTAATTCTCAAGATATGGATTGAACTAGAAAAGTAAATTTTCTAAAAAGTTTGAAGTGATGCATTTTTTAAAAATCAGGAAAAATTGTTTTTCGTAATAAAAGTTTATCTCCCAGTTACATTTTCTAACAAAACTACGTGGTTCTAAGCTCTACAAGCTGTCTTCGCCAACTCCCATGCAGATTCCACAGAATCTAAAAATACGCTAATCTGTACTACTTTTAAAAGATTACTCGATTACGGAAGATTGATAACGAATAATATATTTAATAAAATTTCTCATATTTTGCACAAAAATTGACTTATTTCAGCTAAACTGAAATCTTTTAGCATACTTTTGGTTCATTGTTAAGACATGGATCGAACTAGAAAAGAAAATTTCCTAAAATATTGAAATGGTGCATTTTTAAAAATCAGAATTATTTTTTTCGTTATAAAACTTTATCTCACTGTTACATTTTCTAACAAAACTAGAAATTTCTGCCCCGTACAAGCTACGCTCCCCAATCCCCCGTCAACTCTTCGCATTCTCTAAAAACACCCTAATTTGTTCTATTTTAAAAGGATTACTTGAATGTGTTATTTTCATTCATCTTGTTTTTATGACAAAGTTTTAAATCGATTTTATATTTCAATTTGATGTTCTTATTTTAATCTTTTTTTTTGGCGCAGCATGTCTCTAAAGGGACTTTGTGCCATAAAACCCCAATTAACCAACCAACCGTCCTAATGCGGAAGAAACAAACAAAAGCTTTCTGTGCCGGTGCTGAAGTCGGTCTTTCGCCAAGTAATCACATCACTTGTTTTAATTTCTATTTGAGCCGCAAAATTGTTTGAGATTAAAAGCGAGTTTTGTCGAAACTGTCGTTATACCGGTTCGTTTTTGATACTATAACGTGCTGTTGAAATTGAATTTATTATCTGCAGAGCATAACTATGTATTTTCTTAACTGCATCAGTGTTTATTAGAACAGAAAAAGTAATAATTTTCGATAATGAAAAGAACAATAACTTTTCTCGTACACGCCAGGCATAATAACACATAAAAGAAAGATGTTATAAAGAAGCTTTTGTTATCACTTTATATAGGAATACTTTAGGACGAGGAAAAGAAATGTACAACCGGCAACGACTTATAAAAGAGAAACGCATAGCTTTCAAGGTATGTTCTAATGAAATTTTGCTTAGTGGTTCGCCTATATATAGAAATTTTAAGACCTTTTAAATTATCAATACTAACACCTAATTTTAACATCCTATTTGGATTTTTCGATATATTTTACAGTCCTTTACCAAACGATATCATTCAGTCAAGTACTTTAAAAATTATATAAGTTAAAATTTGAAACTGCTAATTTCATCATCTCACCATTCGTTTTTAATCGGCGCAAAACAAATTGCAATGCAGGTAGTCTTTTAAGCATAACCATAAAACTACTTGATGAAATAAACTGTAATTTTGGATTCGTATATTTGAAACTTCTAGAAATAGATTCCTGTTTTTTTTTTTTTTAATATATAAGTATTTATACGGTATTTAAATATATAGGATACTTAAAGAAGATAAACTTTGAAAATTTTATTCAAGTAAAAATTTGAAAATTTATCGCGCTTTTCAAAAAATGCTTAAAATTTAGGAAAACAAACAATAAAATAATATAAAAACACATTATATTGGCATCGGACGTTTGCAGTTTGATGGTGAAAATCTATTTTGATAATTACATTACGTCATACTGAGGCACTACCTAATTCAATTTTCCCATAAGTTGTGATGAGATTTTGCGATCGGCGCCGTGAAAACCCGCATAGATGAGGCGTCCCCTTAGTAGAAATGTGTCATTTGTCGAGGAACGAATCCAAAGGAATGATTTCGGCAGTAAAGTTGAACGAACGATTTCAACCTTTAACAAGAACGAAAAATCATGCGTCAAGCATAGATTATGTAACACTTTCCAACGCTTCCAAAATAATTTTACGAATCATACTCTTCAATAAGCTAAAAGATAACATCTAAGTAATCCAAATACTTTTATTCAGCCCTGTATAGGATCTATAGATTTGTATATATACTACATAGGATGCTAAATTTTAGTTCAGTTAGGAAACACGTAGCACAATTTAAAATTCTCCGTCTGGAGTTAAATAATACGGAAATGTTTTCCCGAACTTTTGTGCTTCCCTGTATAGGATCTACAGAATTTATACACACCACGTAATAGACAAAAAGCGATTTAAAATTAAAATCGCGTTTAGTAACTTAAAACGCACTTCCAGGAATTATTGTTAACATACAGTAGAGAATTCTTTTGTGTGTCCCTGTAAATGAACGATGACTGCTATACACACAATATTCTGTAGTAAGTCTCTTGTAATGAACCTTATATAAATTTCAATGCGTTTAAAATAGGTAAACATTGTTTAAATAAAGCGCAGACGATTTTTCTCCATAGACGTAATGTAACGGAATTCTTTTGACTGTCCCTGTAAAGTAAGTATAAGTGCTATGCACACCCTATTCCATATTAAGATTCTTCTAATGCACCTTAGTGATATATATAAATTTCAATGCGTTTAAAATAGTGAAACATTATTTAAATAAACCGCAAATGATTTTTCCCCATAGACCGCAATGTAACGGAATTCTTTTGAGTGTCCCTGTAAAAAAACTATAAGTGCTACATACTTCCGTTGAAATAGGGAACATGCTATAGATAATGATTATAACATATAAAAATTGCAGGGCAATCCGAGCATATTTACGGGAGTTAGAGCACGGACAGACGGCAGACGGCAGACGGCAGACGGCCAGACGGCAGACGGCCAGACGGCCAGACGGCAGACGGCCAGACGGCCAGACAAACCGAAGTCATAAACACTTTTCAACTAGGTTGGAAAGTGTTAAAAATGAATCGGTCATTTTTGGAACGATTCCGAAACGGTGCGATTCCTCGGAATCGGGCCCCACCAGTGGCTGAGAGGTTCTGCTCTCGAAGCTGGTAGACGGAAGGTGCTGGGTTCGATCCCAATCGCGCCCGTCGGCCTAATCGTTCGGAATTTTCGTGGTTTTCTTCGAGCCGTGGATTTATCCATGCGTAAATACGGGTTAGGTTCCCTTAGAAAGACCCCCCACGTAGGGCACTCCCCCCGGGAATATATCCCAAGTGTAGATAATTGGCCGTCAATAATCAACCCAACCCAACCCTCGGAATCGGTCCAAAATGTACCGACTCCCAAAGAGGTGGATTCCGAGGAATCAGTCCAGACAATTAGGAGCTTACAGTAGTCACGAGAAGACAATTGCAAGCTAATGTTAAACCAATGGTAGCGTTCTTTTCAAATTTCTCATTTGCAATTCAGTATTTTTAAATGATTTTTTGCGCATAGGATAGTTTGAGATCGATCTCCAATCGGCTTCTTTTTTACTTTTCTGATTTTGGTTGCAGATTTCTTTTTCATGAGGTCATTTTTTGCTTCGAAATTGAATGTATTCTCATAAAAAAACTGCCAACAAAATGAAAAAAGTATACGGTAGTATACCTCAACTATCCTCAGCCAAAAATAAAAAAGAAAGAAAGAAAAAAAGAAAAACTCAAATGCTAACGAAAAATTTTTAAATAACGCTGACATTGGTTTAACATTATCTTGCGAGTGTCTTTTCATGACTAGTGCATGTACTTAACCCTTTCAGGGGAAGTAATTATGTTGCTCAAATGTTGAAAACGCACCAGAACTTACGAACAATTTCATTTGAAGATAAATAAATGCAATTTAAAATTTTCTTGACGCAAATTATAAAAGCAAAATTTTATTTTAAAAAATCTGGATTAAAAGGGACAAATTTGGATTAAAATGAAGCGGTATAAATACGTAATATAACTATCGCCCTTCAAAGTATTAAACTTATTTACCTTTGGTGCTGCCATCTATTATGAATTATTGAATTAAATTGTGGAGCTGCCATCTATTACTTTTAAGCGGAACAAAACTTTTGGTTTTAACCCTTTGTTTCCAGAAATATTTTTAGAGTTTCTTTGTACTTTAAACATACAGCTCTTTTCTTTGTCATCTATTTTTAATGCCAAACGATATATTTGGTATTAATTGTTGAATTATTCGTTTTTACCAGGTAGGAAAACTTGCCAGTTGGAACAGCATGGTTAAATGAACTGAAAATTCGTGGGACAATGCCAAATTTACTAATTAGACTTTAAGAGGGCCCGACTTAGACTATCTAGGGCCCCGGGACAAGCATCATTCTGGGGTCCCCCTTCTATCTATCCATAGAAACTGTTCATAAATTACGCTGAAGTGACTAGTACTAAACTTCATACCTGTTGTATGTATACATAAATTTCGTACCAGGTACTATTCACATCTGTATATAGGGTATTACAAGAAAGATGGTCAAGATGGAAAAGATGGATTCCTACTAGTACTTTAAGAAAAAGTACTACTGGGAAACTAGTAGAAAAAATGATGAATTGGTTGACGGAAGTATTTGTTTGCAAATATTCCTTTAATTATCTACGTCAGTGATATGACGTCTGAAAGAAAAATGCCCTCAATGGGTCATCGTGAATGCTTTCAGGAAAATACCAATAATGAAATTCTTTTGAAAACAATGGACAGCTAAGTTGTTATAATAAAACTTTAATCCTTAGTATTGTAATACTATAATTTGTTCTTTTTTGCGCGGAGGAGGGGTATAGGGCAAACAAAACGGCGAAAGGGAAGACTGCAGTATCTTCCTAAATCTTTGACAATGTAAGAATATTGGTCACTTTCGACCAATTTTAACTCTTTGGCAACCCCTTAATAAACTCCTGATTACTCCCATGCCCCTGCATTAGTCAGGCCCCGGACTTTAAGCAGAAACTAAAAACTAAGTGTAATAGTGGAGAAGTAAATGTAAATAGTTAGAAATGAGTGGAAAGTTGAATTGTTGTTGCTTTTATATTTTATGTATCTGATACAGCTGTAAAAAAGAGGTTTGCTATGTTTTTAACTTTTGACTACCATTATATTCAACTAGAAATATTCTTCTTATTTAATCGTAATTTTATGTCATTAAATAAGGAAATATTACTTTTCGAAATGAGTGGTGTAAACCCTGAAAATGTATGGTCGCAGGATATCCTGTCAAGCGGATCAAATGGGTTAAAGGGGGAGGTGACTTCAATTAATTTCATTGTATAAAATGAGGATTTCACTTGTTATAAAAATCCGAAACGTAATTAGACTATTTGTTTTGAATCATACAATATTTAATTTTAAGAGTTCTTTTTTTTTTTTTTTTTTTTTTTTTTTTTTAAGATATTTATTTTGATTCATTTTATAAATCCGATATAAATTTACCTATACAGCTGTTGGTCTTCTGATTAATATCTCAAAAATCCCCCTTTTCATTGTTACTTTACGAATAAGTGTAGCTATATATATTAGTACTAGCCATTCGTATTGAATGCAGTAATAGTAGAAAAGTGCTTGCGGTGGCAGCACAAAATTGAGCTGTGTGAATTGATTTGGAAACATTCATTTGATGTCGTCAAACGGTCATTGATAATATTTCTAATTTTGGTATAAACATTAAGATTACTTAAATTGTGGGAAGAAAGTTTGTCTTCCAATATTTCGAAAACACGACCTTTCATAGATGCACTGGGACAGGACCGTAACCAGATGGGGACAGGGTGGGCTGAGCCCCACCTAGCAACTTCTTGAGCCCCGTCTAGACTTCATAATCTTTCAATACGAATAACATAATTTATTACATTTAAGAATTTTAAAACTATATAATGAAAAGTTTGATGACACTGGGGACTTGCTTTCTATATAAAAAAATCGAGGGAAAAAGACAAACTGTGAATTAGCCCCCTCTGACTTTACCGATTGGTTACTGGGATCATAAGATTTTGACACGTTGCCATATAAAGACTTGTGGCCACTGTATTGGCGCATGGAACACAGTCACACAAGTCAAAAAATCTCACACGTTCTAGCCCCTTCAGTACCAAACGTACACTGCGTATGTCACATTCCTATCAGACCTATTACTCGTACGTCATGTATAATATGAAAGTGTATGCTGTTCAAAGAGAAAAGGGTTCGTTTCATGTGTAATAAACATAAAAATACATGGCAAAATAAACCATGAAATAACATTTAGGATAATTAATCTGGGGCTGAAAGGGTTATTTATGTAAACACTCGCGCGTACGGGTTTCAATTTAAGTTTTAATGTTAAGTCAATGGCACTTATGATCTATAATTATTCCTTTTCCTGGCACCAGTCATTTAGTATTATAACGTATGTCTTTCAACCTTCTGATTTCTTTTTAAGTGAAATTAAACCAGAAATTTTGTTAAATAAAATAAGTTAATTAAAAAACCACTACAAAAAGAAAACTTTGCATTAAATAATTTTTCTGGTTCAAATTATGTTTATTTCACAAAATTTTGTGATTTGCTTTGCTGTAAAGTGTTAAATTTTTATGTAACATTTCCCACAAGCATAAAATTAAAATTTTCCATTAAACCTTTTAATTGAAAACTTCTAATGACTCTCATAATTTCTATATTTCCCTAAATGAAAATATATTAAATAAGTACAAGTCTGCCACAGGCCACTATTTGTTATTATTTCATGCGTCACAATTTTGAAACAATAATCTTCGTGATAGGTTATTATTGTTTAGAATTAGTGGTAGACAAAAACAAAGTGCCAGAAGCAGCCTTGCAAATATTCCATCTTTTTGTTTTTTTTTAAGAAATGTGATCATCTACAATTTCACTAATTACACTTAACAGTGGATTTACTGGTTAAACAAAAATTAAAGATGTTCTCAAATTCAAATTAGCTACTTCCAGACACATTCCTAAATTCATTTTTATTCGTACACTCATGAGATTGACAGGTACTCTTATTCAGAGATTACGAAATCGAATAGTTTTTTTTTTCTTTTCTATTATGCTGTCAAAGTTGACGTTTTGTACCGAATATCCGGACATAAAAAAGACACGGTAAAGGTAGTCCTGAGAATGCAATAACTTATAACTCAAGATATTTTTTTACAGAAAAATGAAACTTAGCATGTTGTGGCCATCACAAAACTTTCTTCTATATTTCGAACGAATCATCGAATTTCGACACCCACCTTAGATGACCGCAACAAAATTGAACGAGAAACTATTTCTATCATAAGGATTCTAAATTGGATGTTTCGTTGAATTTTGCGCACATAAACCTGAGAATTAAGCAACACATAAATCGAACCAAGCACCCCTCTAAGGGGATTTTGCCCAAAAACTAACAAGCATCCGTTCACATAAGGATAAAACTTCATATGAAATTTCGATCTCTTTTACGTGGTAGCTCGTGAGTTAGAGCACCCACAAAGTATGTGTAGATTACAGACTGACAGACAGACACACAGATTCACGGACAGACACTTAAAAAAAAAATCATTGACGGCTCGGCCTAATACAGGCAAAGGTAGAGACGCAGACCGTGGGACGCCTGTTTATTGGGAATTGCAAAAGAATTGACTTTTATGAATGATGCGGCAGGTGGGACCACCCACTCATAAATGTACCTGTGTCTGTATTCAGATTTTTTTTTCTTTTTGCTGTAAGTGTTGGTTCTATAAAAAACTTGTCAACATAAAAGTTGTACAGGATATTAAGAGGATTTATAATAAATTTAAGCGGATTTGATATCCTGTTAATTGACAAAGTTAATTTTTTTCTGCTTAAACCCCTATTCCGACCCCCCCCCCCTTGAGACCATTTTTAATGATATCAAAAATCTATCATACATAAATTTTCGGTCCTTTTCTTAGAAGTAATAATAACTTTAAACGGATTCGATATGTATCATAATTAAGAAGTTATGGGTTTTTCTGTTTTCACAAAAAGCCCCCCCCCCCCATTCCACCCACCTTGCTTCGATTTTGCTCATTAACGAACTTGACTGAGATTTTATGCCACTTTGATTTTATGTATCAGTTTGGAAGAGATTTGGGCTGAATTATGGACGTTATCGTGTCCATAAAAAAGTGATATAGATAGATAGATAGATAGATAGATAGATGAAGTTTTGGTTTCTGGGAATCATGATCGGCGTAGATCTTTTCCAAAAATTCCAACATAGGGGAAAATGTAATAGGTAGTATGTCTTACGAAATCTTCCTAAAAAGTCAAATGATATTCAGGACCTTCTAAAACGTATAGATCCGCCGAAATACGGGAATCGACAATTTTTACTAATCCAATAGAAGAAAAAAATCGTTTCTAATCCCTTCATTAGCCATGCCTGAAAGTTTCATGCTTTTCCATTTAAAAATAAGTCCGTAAATGCATCAGAAAGGTTAGCGGGGACAAATATTTTTTTTGAGAACACCCGTAAAGTCATCTAATTTTTTTTAAGCGCTGCGTAAACGAAAAAATATTCCAAATAATTAGTTTTTCCAAGTTCTTGAAACAAGTGTGGCAGCCTTGATCTATGGCAGTGACCTGACCTTCTCACCTTGCATTTCAGAGAAGAGGGAATCATTTGTATGTTTCTTATTTTTTACTGTTAGGAAAACATGCACATGTGAGAAAAAAACGATGGTGACAAGATTTTTCTTCTTTTTTTCATGAAAAAATTCCGTTAAGGTGGTTCACAAATGACCCGCTTAACAACGCGAAACTTTCTGACACATTTTCTAACGCAAAGGCATACAAAATTGGTAGTCCTAACTATTGAAACGATTTGGAATCGAAATAAGTTTTCCATTTTTAGATAAATAAATTACTTATCGAGTTATAAGATATTCATGTCACGTGACAACACGTTATTTCGCCATTCTCGCACTGCCGCGTCGGGAATTCGGTTCAAAACACCGACTTTGACAGTATTTTCTGAAAGATCTTCTGCCTTTACCAAAAAATGATACCTCTTTCGATTAAAAAGTTTCTGAATTAGAACACCTTCTCATTTCGTCCATTTCCGAGTACATAAGAATTTTAAAATGTGTTAGAAAGTAGCGCCTTTAGATTTTTGATCAGTCTGGCTTCTCATCAGTAAAATTTCAAATTCCCGTCACTAATGTTAAATCTATGGATTCGCATTTTTAAAATATTTCCTTAGGAAATTTAAAATTTAGACTTATTTTTTCTATTCTTAAAGGATGTCTCTTTTTTTCCTTAGTTGTCAAACTATTTCTAAAATATATACTAAATTTATAATTTTATGTGTTACAATTTTAGCGAAATTGATTAACACGTCACATAAAATGAACTATATATGAGAAATATTTTGACAACCAGAGAAAAAGAGACATCCTTCAAGGAGAGTATACAGAAAATAAATGGAACAAATAGGAGATATTTTAAAAATACGAATGCCTCACAAGCCCATAGGTTTAACATTAGCGAGGGGAATTTGAAATCTCATTCATGAAGATCCGGGTTATTCTCAAGTCCACACTTTCTGACACATTTCTCAATTTAGTTTTGTTTGGAAACGCATGAAATTGGCATGTGTTCTTATTCAGAAACTATGCAATCGAATAGTGTTTTCAATTTTTTGGTAAAGGCAGAAGGAAGATCTTTCCGAAAATATTGCCAGAGCTAGCGTTATGAATCGAATTTTTTGTATGCGACAGCGCTGGAAAGAGAAAAACATGTCGTCAAGTCAGAACAATCGCTTATAACTCGATAAGCCTTTAACATTTATCAAAAAATGAAAACTCCATTCGATTCCAAATCGTTTCAATATTTAGGCCTGTGAGTGTTATATGCTTTTGCGTTTAAAAATGAGTCCATAAATATGTCAGAAAGTTTCGCATAGTTGAGCGGAAAAAAATATTTTTTTGAGAACGGTGGCGGTTTTAAAAAAAATATAAATAGATAAATAAATAAATAAAAATTAATAAATAAAATAAATTCCCCGCTGAACAATGCGAAATTTTCTCAAATATACACGGAGTCCTTTTTTTACGTAGAACATGGCATTAGCAGGCAAGAATATGAAGAGATTTGGAATTGAGTATCTTTTTTATTTTGCGATAAATATATTACATCTTGAGATATAATTGGTTATTGTCTCATGCCGGTGTTCCATGGATTATCGTGTCCCGAAAACTGGAAGCGCTAACTTGGACAACAGTTCCTACAAAATCCTTTGCCTTTATCGAGAAATAGAAAATTCTATTCGATTAGTCGGTTTCTGAATACGAAATCCTGCAA
The DNA here is from genome assembly GCA_963931845.1 of Maratus michaelseni. Taxonomy (NCBI): domain Eukaryota; kingdom Metazoa; phylum Arthropoda; class Arachnida; order Araneae; family Salticidae; genus Maratus; species Maratus michaelseni. The sequence goes on along the minus strand of OZ007599.1, from coordinate 17,227,703 downwards.
ATTTTGTACATTTTAGAATCAAAATATACCTTGTGAAGGTGTCAGAAAGTTGCCAGTTGGAATTTCAGAACTGCCTTAAATGGTCTAAAAAAAATTAGAAAATCCAACAACTCAAATATGATTTAACAGAAATATGCAGAGGAGAATTTGAATAGGAAATTTAAAAAAAAAAATTGAAATTTTGCTCTATGGCCACAAAGTTTATTTGTATTAGTTTAAACAAAATCACATTCAAAATTTTGCAGTAGAACAAATATTATCAAACAATGGGTTGATTATGGTTTAAGTCTTTATATTATATTAGTATATAACCCCCGTAAAAAATGACGGATTGTTGATCTGCGTTCCATCTTCATAAGACTTCATACAAACAAACAGCATGAAGATTTTATTATTGAAAAGTTTGTATTGTAGAAAAGTACATTTTTAAAGCCAGTAGATGGCGCCAAAACAATATTTAAAATAGAAGCGAAATACTGGATCGATCACCGCAAAGCCTGCCTACAAAAGAAATCACCGCTATTTCTGAAAAAAAGTGTTTACAGGAAAAATTGTTTACAGAATACATGTTTTATATGAAATTATCGTATATAACCCCCATAAAAAATGACGGATTGTTGATCAGTTTTCCATTTTCATAAGACTTCATACAAACAAACAGCATGAGGATTTTGTTACGGAAAGGTTTGTATTGAAGAAAAGTACATTTTAAAGCCGGTAGATAGCACCAAAACAATATTTAAAACAGAAGCGTAATACACCGCAAAGCCTCCCTACGAAAGAAATCACCGCTATTTCTGAAAAATAGAGTTTACAGATTTTTTTTTTTTTTTTACAGAATACGTGTTTTTTATGAAATTATGCTGAACAGACATGGTTTGTGGTAGAAGAAATTATTGTTTAGTTGTCATATGTTAGCATATGTTTCCCATTAAGCCTAACTTGGCGTTTAGCTACGCTCGGGTATGCAGCTCCTACTCGATTCGCTCTGGAATGATTACCTACACTTTCCTACACTTGGATTTGCCGATAGATGGCTGTTAAAATAGTTTTGAAGGTTTTAAACAAAATTAAAATATTTAAAAGCTTTAATATTCTTTTACAAATATTTTAAGAGCAGAATCGGATGTGAAGCTTTCAAAGAATCGTGTTCATTTGTGATTCATTTGGATTTGTGATGCTGAATGGCAACGTTGTTTGTTTGTTTATATCTGGGATTTCGATGTTTAATCTGGATTTTTAATTAAGAACTTAAAACATTATAATAGGATATTATATACATGCTTTATAGGAAAAACTAGCTGGCTTCGCCCGCTGTCGGGCCCCTAATTTACATCGGGGCCTCGATTCTATGAAAATCCATTAGTTCCACCTTCCACCGCCAGGGGCGCAATTTGTCCTATACGAACCTCGGGCATGTGGCCCCGCTGCCTGCAACACCGTATAGCAGGCGTGCTGCGCACGCGCTTCAAAATCCATTAGTTTCACCTTCCGCCGCCAGGGGCACAATCTCTTCTATACGAACATAACCGAAATCAATAAAGCTATCGAAATCCCGTCGAATGAGCCAAACCCCGTCGTAATCGGGCCCATAGAACCAGAAATAGGAAAGCGCCCCTGGGGGTGAAAAACGAACTAAAATAGGTAAGCTCTATCGAAGTCGAGTCGAATGAGCCATACCCCGTCGTGATCCGGCCCATAGAAACAGATATAGGAAAGCGCTCCTGATGGTGAAACGCGGAACTAAAATAGATAAGCTCTATCGATGTCCAGTCGAATGAACCAAACCGCGTCGCGATGGGACCCATACGATGGGAGATATTTTGAAAAAAAATAGCAAATGCTTTAGATTTTTCTTTTTTTTTTCTCCTATACAAAAATCGAAATTTTGCTAAAATAAAAAAATTATGGTCCGAATTCGAAATTTTTTTTTAATCCCTGAAATGGCAACCCAATCTGAGCAAGGATGCATATATTTCAGATTCGAAAATTTGACAATTTTGAAAATTTTATGTAGCGTATAAAAACTGCAATCATTTTCAAATGCATCATTTTATCTCTTTCAGAAATAAATTATTTGCAGACGAATTGTCTCTGTGGAGTGTTGAAATAAAAAAGCAGATGTCTTTTTGGAATAGAAATAAATTCATTTTCCGTTGCATTAATGAGTTTTAATTAATATCTTTAAAAATTACTGGTCGATTTTTATGAATTTTTGTTGTTGTTGAATTTGCGATTTTTTTTGACAGATGTTTGCAAATTTTCGTGGACGTAGAGCAACTATTTCTACTTGTTTCGAAAAGCGAGTGGAGCAATTTGATCTCGTATGTGTCAACCACGCAACATTTACGGCAACCTTTCTTTCCTGTCTGGGTCAGTATTGGAGGTCTGGTCAGTTTTTGGCTGAAATAAAGAAAAGTTACAGCCCGAATTTCAAAAAATTTGAATTTTTGGAACGACAAAAATCGGCCGCGTGTGTACGCCGATTTTCGGATCGATACCTCAGGTAGTATTTTTAAATTCGATGATGCGTGAAATAAAAACAATTTCCACGTCTGGGATTATCAAAACGGAATTTTCTTTTCGGGGTTTCGATAAAACTGTTCCTTGTTTTTCTAATTTTGATGAGGTTTTTAATTAATAACGTTCTTAATTAGGGGCCGATTTCTTCGATACTGAGTATCACCAATCCCGGGATTTTTCCGAATTTTTTGAAAAAAAAAAGCGCTTCGCTACTCGCTACGGTTGCAGTGTTTTTCCAAGTACAGACACACAGAAGTTTCCGTATGTAATATAGATATGCTGAACAGACATGATTTCAAGTAGAAGATATTATCATTTAGCTGTCATATGTTAGCATAGGTTTTACATTAAGCCTAACAAGGCGTTTAACAGAGGCCGATTCGCAGACCAGAGTGGTCGCACCCAGAATGGTTACAGACACTTTCTTGCCTTCGGATTTTATTACTAGTAGATAACTAGCAGTAAAATTTTAAATATAAACAAGCTTAGATTATTAAAAGCATTATTACAGTTCTTAATGGATTATTTTATATAATAAATAAAATAATTTATATATTACAAGATTTAAATTATTCTGAGTGATTTTTATTCTGTAATAGAAATGGTTAAATCTATATTTATTGTACCTCTGTTATTCTTGACCGAAAAAAAAACTTCGTCTCACCCAATTAGCTCACTGGGTTTTTAAATTATTAAAAACGTGTTTCAAAATGTTGTGTACTTCATTGTAATGAAGAAAGAAATTTAATTCCTTTTAAATACCATTTTTAAGTCATTTTTTGTAAAACTCCACACTTTCATGCTTATTTTAAAATAAAACTTATGAAACTGCTTGTGTTTAATTATTCAATTGATAACAACAACAACAACAAAAAATCCCTGCCTTCTCGGCCGACAGGCACAGGTAGATTTCGAAGTTATGTACTAATTTCACCAACAAAAACTAAATCAAGATTAGAGATAAATGTTTGTTTCATTAAATAAACCAAACATTACATTTTAAAATTTGGCTACCTTTTTATTGAGACACGCGCGTTTTTAATAATGTAACCTTATATACAGCATCTCTGAGGGTTGTCAGAAATTTTTATCATGCCAATTATACGTTTTTATCGCCTTAGTGGCGGATTAACGAAGATGACATTTTTTCTCTTCTACAGCTGACGAAGTTGTAGTAGTTGTATTTTTTTTCCTTAAACACATATTTTTTAGGGGCCATTGAGGCAATTTTAATAATATCAAAAATCTGTCATACATAAATTTTTGACCCTTTTCCTAGAAGCAGTAATAACTTTAAACTGATTCCATACGAATCATAATTAAGACGTTATTTGTTTTTTTTCTGTTTTCATAAATACCCTCCGGATTTCCACCCCTTTTGTCCATTAACGAACTTGACCGAGATTTTCTGCCCCTTGATTTTATGTATCAGTTTGTAAGAGATTTGTGCAGAATTAAGAAAGTTATCGTGTAAATAAAAAAAGCGATATACATATATATTTACACAGACATATATATAGATAGATAGATAGATAGAATAATAGATAGATAAAGTTTTGAACTGGGGATGTTTTTGAGAGCTAAGAGTCATGATCGGAATAGATCTGCAAATATTTTTCAGAAATTCCAGCATAGGGGAGAATGTAATAGGTAGTATTTCTTACGAAATCTATCTAAAAACAGTGACATAAATTTGCACTTTGTTTAATCTGAATTTGATGAAGTCAACTTCTTTTTTTAATTTAAAAACAGATGTCGTAATAATCATTGGTTATAACAACAATTCTTTCTTTATAACGTAATCATAATTTATCACTTATTTGAGTTGTAAATATCAGCGATAGACGGAGCTGCTTTGTCATGAATTGTTATAATGTCAGCACTAATGTATAAAAAGGATCTCTTTATTCTGTTGACGCCAAAAGAATGAATTGCAAGGTTCTTTTGAGCGGTAATGCAGTAGTACCATCTCTAAGTTAAACCAACAAAGAGTAGTAGAGAAATTTGTGACTTCACTCCTGCAAGAATGACGTCATCGTTTTCGTACTGTTCAATTTTTTGAAATGTTCAGCACACCCACACTGTTAAAAATTTGCAGCAAACTGTCCAGTCATATGGCCGTTTTTAAATAGAACGGTTACTTGACCATATTATTAAGCGAATCTGACCCTATAATTAACCATATTACGGTCAAAATAAAGTTAAATTACGGTTTTGTAACTGTTTTCTATAAAAACGGTCAAATGGCTGGACAGTTGGCTGCAAAATTTTAATAGTGCAGTGCATATACAGGGTGTCCGAAAAGTCTGGAAACGGTCGAATAACTCGAGAAATATGCATCGGATTGAAAAACGGGAAAATATGTGTTCAATATTTTAGAAAGATGGCAACTTTTGTATCCCTAAATAGATTTTTCTAAAATATTGAACACGCTTTTTTCTGTTTTTCAATCCGATGTATATATTTCTCGAATTATTCGACCGTTTCCACACTTTTTAATGGAAACGATTCTTACCGCATTTTACTCGATTACAGCACCATCTACGATTTTTCGAAGAAAATGTTAAATGCAAAAGTTACGTGTTTTTCCCCTAGAATTCGAATCTGCAACAAAAATGGGGGATTTAAGATTTCAAAGTTGCCTACCCCCTTTCTCTCCAGGGGAGTAAAGTTGGAGGGAGGCAACTGTGAACTTTAATATCCCTAAATGGATCTTTCAAAACTATTGAACATGCATTTTTCCGTTTTTCAATCCGATATATATTTATCGAGTTATTTGACCATTTCCAGATTTTTCGGACACACTGTGTGTGTGTGTATATATATATATATATATATAACAATCCATGTCGTAAAATCTCGTCCTGGCGTTCCAGCTGGGGCGGACAAATGTCCCTGCTGCACAGAAATTCTGCCCAGTGTCCTAGAACCCATTAACATTCAATCTTTACAAATACTGAAACAGTTTCACAAAATGAAATCATATGATGTGTAACAAATTAAAATCTACATAACACAAGATAAACTGCTATCTCCATTTTAAAATTACAACATCGGCAATAGAGGTCTGCACGGGCCGAAATTTACAAGCCCGGTCCCGGTTCGACCCGTACAATTTTTTGTGACCCAGGTATAAAATTAAAAGTTCAGCCCGAGCCAGGTCTGGCCCGTACAAAAGTTTTATTGTCCTGGCCCGCACTGTATAAAAGCAAAATGTTCGGCCCCGCCCCGGTATAAAATTAAAATCTCGGTCCAAGGCCGGCTTGGTATAAGAGCTAAAAGTGCGACCCGTGCCCGGGCGCGACATTGGAAACCAACAAGCGAGTTGGAGTTGACAGCTCTTGGCGCTTTAGTTGGGGGAGAAAAATCAGCTTTCAGGGAGAATCGTATTGTGTTATATCTTATAATCATGAAACTACCATGCTTATGATACGGTACGGCGTGTTGTGAAATGCTTTAGAAATAGAAAACATCTATGATTTCCAGAATGAAATGATGCTGTTCTATTCCTAAAACGCATGATAAATTTGACTATTTTTTAAGATAATTTATATATATATTTATTTGATTTATATAGGTTTCTCAAATCGTACAACATTTAATTTTTCGCTATTACGCACTGTAATTAGTTTTTGCTACATCTGCTGTAGTATTTTTGTTTTGTTTTCACCTTTCTTGTTTTTTAATATTTTTAAACGTCTCAAACCGAAATGAAAAGCCCCTATTTTAGAAAGACGTACTGAAATGGGTTTGGGAGATAAATGGCCAAAAATGGTGACTAATTAGGCCTCAGGAGGGACTTTGTGAACGTTACAAACTTCTTAGTATTTAATTATTTTTGCTGTAAAAATTACTAACATAAACAAAAACCTTATACATTTTGTATGAACGGCCTGAGGGTTACTTCCTTGACACTCAAAAAAATTAGATAGTCATCAGTTAATGACCAACTATAATAAAAAATGTATCACATTTACAACAGAACAGGAACAAAAGAGTTCATTTTGAATCTGGATAAGAACACATAACACATTAATATTTTTTATTTCTACAATATTTTTTGTTCAAAGTTTATTATAAATCAAAGTTTATTCTACACTGTTAAAAATTTGCAACAATCTGTCCAGTCATTTGACCGTTTTTATAGATAACGCTTACATAACCGTAATTTAACTCTATTCCGACCATATTATTGCCTATATTAAGGTTAGAATAGAGTCAAATTGCGGTTATGTAACCATTTTCTATAAAAACGGTCAAATGACTGGACAGTTTGCTGCAAATTTTTAACAGTGTATACAAAGCTAAATTCAGTACTTGTGTGACTATCGTATTTCAAATCGTGTGACCTTATTTCAAACCTTGCAGTTTAGACATGTTTTATTAACATTCAGACGCATGAATGGATGCTTTCTTTCTGAAAATACATTTTATAGTGAAGTAATTTAAACAATAATGATTAATAGATCAAAAACGAATAATAAAATATCACTTGTAAATTAAAATCAACATTTGAGATAATCTGACAGAGCAAAGACAATGTAAATTTTTGAAACTAGAAAACATTAATTCTTCCTTTCATAAGTAAAAAATGTAGTTTGTTACGTTTTTCAACTTTACCTTATAAATGATATTTATACATATTTTTTTTTCTGTGATGAAGCTATTTAATACCACTGCATTTAGAAACGATTCATTAATTCTTTCATGATATAGAATATTTGACATTTTAAGGAAATGTTATTGAAGTACTTGTCAATATGTCTTTTGAAATATTTGTTTTATAAATTTACTTTTTATAACAATAGCTGACAGCTAACGACCATTCATTCAAAATAGTTTTTGAAAATATTTTATTCAAAATTGATTGAATTCTTAAAGAGAAACTGTCACAGTGATCGATCGCATTACTTAACTTGCATTTTATTTTAATAAACGATCAAATGTCTTTATATGTTTAAACGAATTTCGTATAATATTTTCTTGTAAATTTTTAACGAATCATTATTGAACATACAATCATAAAAACAGAAGACAGCATGTCGTGGCATTTTACTGGGTAATCATCATACAATTTTTTAAAACGTGAATAGATATAGCTATAATATAGGACATATACAAGCTATGTATGCAGGATATACACTTACAAAACAGTGACAAACAGACTTCTAGACAGCATGGGATATTTTCATAAACCGAGAAAATAATTTGTAAACATCACTGTAAAAAAATTTCCGGGAGGTTCCGGAAAAAAATGGTGGCATTAAGATGCCACGGCCTTTTGCTGTTACGTTTCACAACAAAGTAGTGAAACATTCCAATTTTCAATAATTAATATACTTTTTTTATTCAGTGTCTTATTTAAGCAATTAAATTTTAAATTTTCGTATTACAGATAAAATGAAAATTCAAATAATGAAGCATAGAAAGATTTAAATTAGCTACTTACTTTATCGGTTGATAGAAAAACAAAGAATGGCATTTGTTCAGATTGAATTTGTCTCTAAGTACCTAGGCAGCTGTTTTTTTATTCTTCTTTAGTTATCAAAATGGCTAATGCAACATAAAACATGAAGCATGTATGTGCAGAATGTAGTTTACGGAGAAGTTGAAACCTCTCAAAACTATTACACGAATTATTGCCGTAATCGACGTGGGACGTAAAGAAATTCAAAATTCCGGTAAAATATGCAAAATGTTTCAGGATAATTTCCTGAAACGTTCCGAAAATTTTTTACAGTGATTAAATGAACATTTTTCACGGGTATTTTAATTAAGACATTGGTGTTCATAAGTTGCTCGTAGAACTTTATTAATTAATTGTTTCAGCGCATTTTATTCCGAAAGTTAATCGTGTTTCCCCTTTCATAGCACCCTTTTCCATGAACAAAAAAGTGAATTAAAACTGCATTTCCCACTGTAAATAAATGGGATACTGGAGTAAGGGTACAGTGTGAAGATATTTAGCGCTCTTGTCTCATTCGTTTTATCTCGCCAAGGTCACAAAGTTTTGTTGGTTTGTAATCTCGCGCACCGAACCGGCCAGACTGAATTTCTACAAAACATGCCGATATTTCTCAAGCAACATTATCCTATATGTAAAATTATTCAAAACGCACACTTATGCATATCTTTTTTTTTTCAAATTATGTTCGAATACAAAATATCAACAATATAAATGAGCACTTAGACAATTACGTACATAAACACTGATTAAAAAATTGACATTTTACATTGACATTAGACAATTACATTCAAACGAAGATTCAGTAACACAAGGAAAATCAGGAGCGAAGAAAAATCCGTTATAAATTGCTTCCATTCTTTGCAGGTACATCGTCTGTTGTATATGTATTACATTAATTTTGCATGGATCAAGACATTTTTCCGTTTAAGACAGGTTTCCGTCATAGGCAGGTTTTATTTCATAGGTTTTTCTGTACTTTAATTTGTTTGCTAAGTACTTTAATTTGTTTGCCAAGAATTGTATGTTCTATTCCTTAAAGTAATTTTAATTGAAGAATAATGGCCATTTAAAAATTTATGCATTATTTGCAAAAAAATATTCTGTCGGGGTCTGATTTCACTGATTTTTGCAAGGCCCAGGCCAATGAATTTCATACAGGCTGGGTCGGGACAGGGCCTGAAAATTTTGGTCTGTGCAGACATCTACGATAAATAAAGTTCAGGCCCGGCTTTGCCCGAAAAAAAGAAGTCTAGCCCGCGGCCCCAACATGCAGAAAAATGTCAGGCCCGGGCTAGAAAATATGTGTATTTTACATACACAAATCTCAAAAAATTATAAACAACCTGAATATAACGATCGTTTCAAATTCACAAATTTATGACTAGATTTTTCACAAATATAAAAAGTTCTTCACAATTTCACAAAAGGGACTGGCCTGGATAGACCCCTGTATTTGTAATACGAATTGTTCAATTATATAATTTTCTATGCATGTCCAAAATTCCAAACTATACATCTACTTAACCCTTCGTATTGGCCGCATTACATATCTGCAACATATCTAAAAGTCAATGCTACCTAAGGTAAAGCTAGGAGAGTCTGCGCACAATTCGAAAGAATAACAATAAAAATCTAAATATTAATATTTGCAATACTATCCATGAATAATTTTTACTTTATTTGTTTTTTATGTATTTCCATTGCTATTTTGTTGTTATGTTGTAATTTAATAGAATAGTTGTAATAAAACCAAGAAAGGTATTTTGCGCAATCTGTTCTTACAGAGTTGATGTGATTGCGCACATGGGTAGGAGAGATTGTTACTAATAATAACTACAATTAAATTGATAACAATAATAATTACACTTAAATGACATTGTTGTATGGTTTTTGTGAAAAATATTATTGTATTAGGAGTGATTATTTCAACCTAATGATTAACCCATTTTCGGTCAAAGGTGCGTAAACGCACCATTTCAATAAATATTTTTTTTATTAACACTGTGACGTATATTTTTCACTAATTTTATTTTTCTGCTATTTTTAATGGTTCTGGAGACATCTATAAAATATTAGTAATTCAATTGAAGTAATCACTTTATGTTGAGAAATTTTCAAAATACTCTGGTGTTTTACTTGAAACGGTTATTGACAAATTCGACTTTTTGAAAATGTATTATTATTCCACTTGAGATTAATTATATGTTTTTAAAATGGAGTAAAGTTGCAAGTTCTGTAAATAAAATAAAAATAAAACAAATGCCATAAGAACACTTAATTTTTTTATTTAAATTTAATGGTAAATTATTAATAATAAATTAATAATGGTAACGTCAAATTAAATAAAATATTATTTTTCTTGCACGAAACATTTTTGATGTCTTAATGAATGTAATTTAAGCAAATTTCAATGCAAAAAATATCACATTTTATAACATTTCTATGCTTGGCCTAAAATGGGTTAAAGAATCAGAAAAAGGAAATAATTTTAAAAACGATTAAAAAAATTAAATTAAAGGTAAAAAAAATTAAAGAATCAGAAAAAGCAAGTCCAGATAGGATTACAAAATAACATTAAGTTACTTTATAACACGTTTAACTTAAATTTAGTTCATTTTCATTTTTACTTTCTTTTTATGCAAATTTACAAATAAGCTGCGTAATCTCTCCTAGCATGGAAAGTAATGGGAACAATGCGCCATCTCTCCTAAGTAGCAGATGCGCAAACTTTTCAATTTCGGTAGGAGAGATTGCGCGGCCTTTTATTTAAACATGGCCGCTACTACAGCGAACCGTTGATGTTCACACTGTTAGTCTAGATTAGTAGCTTATGAGAAATCGTTTAAGTTAAAAATATTTTGTACTACTGACATTGTATAGAAATTCTGACGAATAGCTATTAAAATTCAATCACTTACTTTAGGAAAACAAAACAAAATAGCAATGCTTTATCTTAGACGCTCAAAACAATCAACGTGCACTTTCAAGTAGACACTCCACTACTGCTGTTGTACAACTGCCTGGAGTCGCTGCGCGCTCACCCTACTCCTTCCCTACGAACCTCTGTGTGCGCAATCTCTCCTGGCTTTACCTTATACAGTGGGAGTTAAAACACGATTTTATTTATTGCTGCTATCTTGCAACACAGCACTTAATATAATTCTTTCATAGAATCATCAAGACGGTATTGAGTTAATATTTAATGCCAAAGTTAAATTTAGCTAATAGCTGACCCGCCCGGCGTTGCTCGAGCCCGTGTAATAAACTTAAATCTCTTAAAAAACGAAACTCTGGCTACGGTCTCCGATGGCTTCAACCAAGGCCATCGTGATATAATGATGGTATATTGAGATAGCCCGGCTTCAACGCTGTATGCGGGCAGGCTCGTATGCTCCGGAAAACCTTTTATTCCCCCCTGCCACCTCCAGGGGAGCATTCAGTTTTAAACAAACCTCTTTCGGAAAGAATCTCTTAGCCATGTCCCCACTGCCTACGGTACTGTATAGTAGGCCTGCTACAAAATTGCTTCGTGAAGATGAGAACATGATAAAAAAAAGGGTGGGGGGCTTCAAGTTAAGATGGGAAAATACCACACATCACATTTATGAATAACACACGTCTTTGAATAAGCCAATTTCGGGTAAAGCACGTGCTAACCACGCGTACTAGGAACAATCAGAGAATTATATACATCATATATTCTAATACGAGAGCAAATCTTGTGTGTGTGTGTGGGAGGGGGGTATATATATATATATATATATATATATATATATATATATATATATATATATATATATACAAATTTTATTTTAAAATCGGCTATGACGATTTTGACGAAATTTTGTATCCTACAGTTTTGAGGCACCAGAAAACCATTGGGCTGGGTCACATGTTTGAGAAAATTCGATTAGTGGGTCATTTTGGGTCGCAATAATCAGAGTCAATCTAATTGTATCTACCGTATTTTCGGGTGTATAGCCCGCACCCAATGTATAGCCCGCACCCCCTAAATCAAGCAGTAAAGTAAAAAAGTTCGTGTATAAGCCGCGGAGCTGCATCGGTGTATAGCCCGCGGGCTATACACCGTCTACGAACGTATATTTCAATCAGGGTTCGAAATTTGAGGTCATTAGTCATAATTTGCAACAGAAATTTACCCAATGTTTTCGTGATGCATAATGCCTGCAGCAATTCGGCTAAAAATTAAGGACATCACTACAAGATTTATGCGAATACAAAAAAATTGATTTTTTTTATTTTTATATAATAGGTGACTTTTTGTAATAAAAAAGTATGGTATTGAAGTATTTTGAGTAATTAATTAAACAGAAGTAACTCGGAATTACTATTACATTATAATTACTTAATAATTTATGCTGCTTTCGTTGAGAACGTGATGTAATATACAACTGGAATCATTTATGGCATTTTACCACCTAGAAAATATGTTATTATTATTTTGTTATTTTAAATAATAATGACTATGAATAATATAAAATTATTGTATAAAAAGGCACACAGTAATTCGCTGAAAAATATTTATTTTAATTACTGGAATCGGAAAATTCTTCAAAATCGGAAGTTTCCGAGTCTGTCATAAACAAATCAATTATGTCGCTATTTAAAGACGAGTCATCAGCTTCATCATCATCTTCACCATCAGAAAGATCAGAAACCTCTGAGCTCTGTCGCTGGGGTTCAGCATTTTTTTATGAGGTAATCCAGCTTTTCTGAATCCCTTGATCACTGTCTTTACCGAGATATTTTTCCATGAATCAGCAATCCATTCAGAAACTGTAGTATATGATGCTCGTTTAATTCTTCTGCTTTTTGTGTTTTCTTTTAATTCCTCGGTCATCCATTTCTCCCACTTTCCTTGAATTTTGCACTTGAATGACCGATTTACGGTTATATCCAGTAGTTGCAAAAGTTTAGCCATACCTCGGGGTATAATGGCAAGAAAACATTTGTTGTTCTTGCACAACTTTTTAATGTCCTCAGTGAGATGTGCTTTCATCGAATCCATTACTAAGAGACATTTCGGCCTAAAACATGACTGAAAACAACTGTATCAACAAAAGATTATCACAACGTAAAAATTGAAAAAACAATTAAAGAAGAAAAAGTTTGTTTTCATATTTGAGTTAACGATGCGTAGTCAAAGTGTTTTTGTATAGGAGAAAAAAAGAAAAAGCTAAGGATTTTGCTATTTCATTTCAAATTATATGGGTTTGTATGTGTCCGATCGCCATGCGGTTTGAATCATTCAACTCGACATCGATAGAGCTTACCGATTTTAGTTCAGAATTTCACCACCAGGGGGCGCTTTCCTAGTATATTTGAACAGCCCCTCGTTCTCTATCAAGGTTTTTACTCTAACTATGCCCCATTTCCGTGACTCAGCAACTATCTTTCCGATTTCAACGCAACTGATTCCAAATATTATAATTAACTTAATATTCACCCTCTATAACATTAAAGTAAATTTATGAGTAGTAGTTACCACTATTTCCGAAAAATAGTTTAAGCCAAATTTGTAATTAATTTCGTAGCTTAACCAAACGAACAAATTTTTAAAGATGCATAGTGGTCCTCCTAATTAGTCATTTTCTGCTGGACCCTTGAACATCAACCCTCCGGCACCTCCCTCAAAGTTATTTTCTCTAACTGTACCTTATTTCAATACCTCGACTAATAATGTTCCCATCCTTTCCAAACCAGCTCAATTTTATAGCACACCTACTATAAAGTGCCATAGGCAGCGGATACCTGTCTCAGAGGTTCGTTCGGAAAGAGTTTTGTGTAGAACAGAATGCTCCCTTGGCAGTGGAAGGAGGAAATAAAAGATTTGCCGGAGATTACGAGCATGCCCGGTATTCTGTGCCGAAGCCATCGGAGACCGTGGCCAGAGTTTCGTTTTCTCAGAGATTTAAGTTTATTACACGGGCTCGGGCAAGGCCTTTCCGATTTCATCAGTATTTCAGCTAGTATAAAATAAAATTCAATTTAAATAACTACCATAGTTTTAACTATTTAAAATTTTTAATCGATTATTATTAGTCTTGCATACCCGAAGAGGTTCCTGCTATGTGGTGTGGGTATAAATTTACTACCCGCGGATCAGGTTGCGGATAAACTCGCAAAATTTGGTTTAAAAGTTCTTTTCTTATCTTGCTAATCATACTATGCAATTGTTTTCGTTATTTTTAATTGATTATTATTAGTCTTGCATACCCGAAGAGGTTCCTGCTATGTGGTGTGGGTATAAATTTACTACCCACGGATCAGGTTGCGGATAAACTCGCAAAATCTGGTTTAAAAGTTCTTTTCTTATCTTGCTAATCATACTATGCAATTGTTTTCGTTATTTTTAAAACCCTGAAAGGATCGATTTTTTCTTATGACTGTTTTTCTGTGTAATAATGATTATTATTTTTATGTAAAAGTTTTTTTTCGTTTGTTTTAATGCGAGTAATGGTTGCGGGTATACGCAAAATTTGCCGGTGCAGATAGATTCGAAGTTAATGCAGGAATTCTAAATACTATTTACATTTTATTTCAGGTGATACGCATGCGCGTACAGAATTTCATTGCCGGAAATAGCTAGGGCTTCCTCTACAAGCGGAAAAGGGACACAGCCCTTTTAGGCAGCCAAATTTCTCTCTTTTCTCCACGGCAAATAGGGCTAATTTTTTTCACTGCACAGCAGTTGGGGTACTCTGTTTTACCGGGTGCTTTTTGTCTCTTTCCTTCCTTTCTTTAGTTGAATAGCTGGAGACATTACTAGTGATTTACTGATTTTGTAATTATTTCCTTATTTATTTTACATTTTCTGCAATATTTTGAAAATAAAACTTTTTAACACAAGAATCTCCAAAAGTAAATGTTAAAAATTTGCAAGTTCCGTTTTTGGATATCATAATACTTATTAATGTTTCGTTGATAACAAATTATTAAAAACTGAATATTGGTAAACACCAAAAAAGAATCAAACCACTTATGTTACTAAGGAAATAGTAAAAAAGAATGAAAAATATTTATTTGAAAAATTCACCAGGTCTTTTTCTCAAGACTTGGTTCAGCCACAACTTCATCACTTCCTCATTCATCGAGCCTGATTCATCGAGGCTGAATGAGGAATGATCCCTTCCACAATGATTCCTGAAGGAAATGCGTTTTTTTTTTTTTAATTACTAAAGGATTTAATTTTGTGCCATCTGCACAGCTGGTCAATACAATCGTAAAGCAGTTCCTTTCATTCCCAGTAGTCAAAATGGATTAGTCTTTTCACCTAAAAATATATTAATTGAAAATTTTTATAAAAATATATTGAGAAAATTTCATAAATAAAAGATTAATTGTATAAAGGAAAATATGTATAAAGCATTACTTACCGATAGTATTTGCGGTCCTAGTGGGAGGCATAACAAAAGCCATGGACACTTCGTTCCTATTTACGATACTTTCAGGCATAAATATATATATTCTTTGATAATTTTCTCCACGTAATTTTTGAACATTGTAATCTTCTATTCCGAATCCTTTTGAAGATCTTAGGATATAGTTACCGAACTCGAATGGATAGTCCTTTCCTTCTCATAAATTGTTACACCACGATGCATTTCTCCTAAATTCTTCTAAATTTAACTCTACTGCAAAACTTTTGTCTTTCATTCTAATAATGGTCTTTGAAATTGGTTTGCCCTCCGATCTCTGGGAATCAATCCATTTATGAAGTTTTTCTTCTAAATCAGGCTATTGCGCTCCTTTTTCCCTCCTTGATCTTTTGCACTTCGGCATTTTCTCTGGGATTGTTTTATCTTTCTCCCATTGCCCAATACTTTTCTCATCAATGCCTAATTCTCGTGCAACAGCTGTATTGACCGAAATTTCGGCTTTCTGCACCACTTGCAGTTTATATGTGGCCGTGTAATTTGCACGTCTTTTAGGCATCGTACGTGTAAGAGTATGAAAAAAATATATTCTTAGTAGTAGCGCGTGTTAGTCGAACAGAATCGGAAAAGAGACGAACGATGATTGATAATTGTTCAACTTTTGCCCTGACCCGCCTGATTGGTCGCTGAAACCTGTTACGTCAAAGGTTACATTATTTTGAAACGGAAGTCAGGTAGCTATTATCGCTCTGTTAGTTCAATACTTGGCGATAGTTGCAACAATTCTTCCAAACCCAGGAAAAATAATAATAGCATTTAAGCAGTAACAAAAACATTACAAACACGGAAAAATTCTTAAATTTCACGACATAGCGAAAAAAATTCACAGATTTCAACGATTTTTGAAATTTTTTGTTGTTTAAAAATTGTAGAAAAATCACTCGATTTCCATTTTTTAAAGAAAAAATCTTTGTATAACCCGCACCGTGTATAAGCCGCAACAGCTATTCTAAATGTTTTTTTCTTGTATAACCCGCGGGCTATACACCCGAAAATACGGTATAAAACAGTTCAAACGATTTTGACTAAACTTTGTATCCTACCATTTTCGGGCACGAGAAGAGTATTTGGCTGAGTCACATGTTCGAGAACTTTCGATTAATGGATCATTTTGGGCCAACGCGGGGTCAAGTTAATTTTATCTGAAAAACGGGACGATTTTGATTAAATTTTGTATCTTACGTGTTTCGGGCACGGGACGACTATTGGACTAGGTCACATGTTCGAGAAAATTCGATTAGTGGGTCATTTTGGGTCACCATGAGTCAGGGTCAAGCTAATTGTATCTAAAAAACGGTTCAAACGATTTTGACTAAACTTTGTATCCTACCATTTTCGGGCACGAGAAGACTGTTGGGGTAGGTCACATGTTCGAGAAATTTTGATTAGTGTGTCATTTGGTCATGGGTAATTATGGGTCAAGCTATTTTTATCTTAAAAACGGCTCTAAATGCAGTATTTTACAGTTTTAGGGAACGAGAAGACTATTGGGCTAGGTCACATGTTCGAGAAAATTCGATTAGTGGGTCATTTTGGGTCACCATGAGTTAGGGTCAAGCAAATTGGGAATACTGCCTGTGGCCAGCGGGCCAAAATCTCCAGAAATTCAGAAATTGTGTGTATTTTCGCCAGTTAGTTTCAGAAAAAATAGCAAATTTCGTCATTCGTGCGTATAAAAATATGAATTTCGTCGATCGGGCGAGTAAAAATCATGAATTTCATCGATCGCGCACCGAAAAATCACTAATATCGTCGATCGGGCGCAGAAAAGTCACGAATTTCGTAAATCGGGTACGTAAAAATCATGAATTTCGTCATTCGGGAGCGGAAAAATAATGTATTTGGTCGATCGAACGCGTAAAAATCATGAATTTCGTCGATCGGGCGCGTAAAAATCACGAATTTCGTCGATCGCGGGTACGTAAAAATCATGAATTTCGTCATTCGGGAGCGTAAAAATCATCAATTTCGTCGATTGGGCCATGAAAAATCAGGAATTTCGTCGATCGAACGCGAAATAATCATGAATCTCGTCGATCGGGCGCGTAAAAATCATGTATTTTATCGATCGGATGCAAGAGAGATGTAAGAACAGTTGCTTATTAATAAAAGTTAAGTTTTTCTACTGTTAGTTTTTTATAGCGTAGAGGGCGGGGGGTGCAGAGTTAATGGGTTTATAAATTCTCAGTTGAGACCGTATGGACAACAGAGGCAAAGAACCCTTTCGATTTGAGTAACAAAAAAGTATACTTGTACTGTAATTTTGACAAGCTATGCCAGATAAATAGAAAGAACTTTAGGATAAAAATATGAACTGCATTCCTATCCTTTTGTAAGGAAAATGGTTTGTAAAGTGTATCAAAATCCGGTAATGTGTTTAAGTTCCACCACAGACTTCTAACAATAAAGTACTATAGGTTTCAAGGAAACGTATTGCACCTAGGAATGCAATAAATGTTGAAATACCCTAGAAACCTCCTGATATGTCACAAAATGTTCAGCTAAAGAATTTTTGTCCTGTATTTTTTAAAGGATTTTATAACGTTTGATTTTCTAGTTCTAGTACATCGCTTTTAGTCTTCAAAATATTCTTTTTTCTATTACATTATTTCACTAATAGTAATTTCTATATAATTTCTTAATTGTATTGATTTTTAAGCAATCATTTTAGTTATTGGATGTTTATATTTATCTGATGATATGGAAGTAATTATTTCTAACAAAGGCAAGGAGAAATTGTTATCGGCAGGGTACGCTTACTTAGTGCATAACACTGGAAAGCAATGTATTTGGAGATGCACGAAACATAAATGTAAACAATTTATTTTTTAAAGTTTATATAAAGTGTATGATAATTTTGGAATAATTATTACAGACCTCTTGTAAATTGTTTTGTGTTTTATTTTTATAAACATGTTTCTAAAGAGAAAAGGTCCTTATTTCATGACTAGAAACTGTAACATAACAAATTAACTTTAAATTAGGATACTTATGAAAGTTTTTTTAAAAGTTTTTTATTCAATAATAATTTTAACGTTAAAAAATAAATAAAAAAATAATTAATTTAGAAAAATATTTATTTCTGCGCATCCTTATTCAATATCTTGTCATGTGTAAAATGAAAAGTTTGAGATTTATATTCAATAATTTTCAATTTTTATTAAAATTTAATATATATAACAAATTGATAATAACTGTCAGTCAAAAAATATAGTCCATTTTTGTAAGGCGTTTAATATTATTTATTCCATTAAATGTAATTCATGTAATATGGAATACTTTGGTCAAACTTGCAATCTATTTCACATAAGAATTAATCCATAGAGAACAAATGTACTTTACAATTGTTCAAATAATGCTGAATATTTACATTTTCTACTTCATGACTTTAAGAATATTACTATTAAGATTATTAAGTATCATAAGAATTTAAATGGTAGATTGCTTTATGTATAATTTTTTATTAAATTGCGTAACTCTCTTTGTCCTTATGGACTTAATTCAAATGTTTTTAATCGAGCACACTATGTATACACCAATTCTACTAAATTTGACCAATATAGAAATATTTATTCTGAATTAAATTATTCAGTCAGCAAAAAATCTACTAGCTCACAAAGAGGCCGGTAGATAGAAAATAATATTCGTTACATTTCAAGAAAATATATTAGCAAAGAATTAGTAAATCTGGATGTAAATTTTAAAACATCGTATAATTGATTTGATATCAGAAAACACATAAAAAAGAAACCCCTTTATCCTTATTACAAAGTTATTGAATTTTCTTCACATTTTAGGGATGCTTTTCTTTGATTTACTTCATTATAGATCTACACTTTCCAATACAGTACTTAATAAAATTAATCTTCAAAATATTATTAACAATGACAGTAACTTCTTTCCTATTAAACACTTGACTATACATAAAACTTACAAGTCCAATGTTACATTAGGGCGTCGTATTTTTAATTAGAATCACTTTGAAAAATCTTTAACTTCTAATGACAATTCACAATGTTTTTGTAATAATCTATTGTATAGTAAGTTTGCTGACACTTATCATGGTCATATTATTACTGGTGATTTAACTATTGTTGCAAATGATAAGTTACGTAAGCTTATGTCATATGGCACAAATTTCTGGGTAGGCGGAAAAAATCACCCTGGAAAAAATCACCACGGTAAAAATCACCATCGGTAAAAATCACCCACGGAAAAAAGCACCGTCGGTAAAAAGGTCCCTAATAAAAAAAAGGGTGGGGGAGCTTCAAGTTCAGATGGGAAAATACCACACATCACATTTATGAATAACACGTCTTTGAATAACCCAATTGTAATTTCAGGTAAAACACGTGTTAACCACGTGTATTTACTAACCACGTGCACAAGGAACAATCAGAGAATTGTATACATCATATATTCTTATACGAGAGAAAATCTTGTGTGTGGGTGCGGGAGGGGAAGGGAGGGGGGATATATATATATATATATATATGCACATTTTATTTTAAAAACCGCTCTAACGATTTTGACGAAATTTTGTATCCTTCAGTTTTGAGCCACCAGAAAAACATTGGGCTGGGTCACATGTTTGAGAAAATTCGATTAGTGGGTCATTTTGGGTCGCCATGAATCAGAGTCAAGCTAATTGTATCTAAAAAACAGTTCAAACAATTTTGACTAAACTTTGTATCCTACCATTTTCGGGCACGAGAAGACTGTTGGGGTAGGTCACATGTTCGAGAAATTTCGATTAGTGTGTCATTTGGTCATGGGTCATTATGGGTCAAGCTATTTTTATCTTAAAAACGGCTCAGAGGATTTG
Source organism: Maratus michaelseni (assembly GCA_963931845.1). Taxonomy (NCBI): domain Eukaryota; kingdom Metazoa; phylum Arthropoda; class Arachnida; order Araneae; family Salticidae; genus Maratus; species Maratus michaelseni. The sequence goes on along the minus strand of OZ007599.1, from coordinate 17,207,431 downwards.
AACTAAATGTAGTATTTCACAGTTTTAGAGAAAGAGAAGACTATTGGGTTGAGTCACATGTTCGAGAACTTTCGAATAGTTGGTCATTTTTGGGTCAACGCGGGTCAAGTTAATTTTATCTAAGAAACGGCTCTAACGCTTTTGATTAAATTTTGTATCGTACTAGTTTCGGGCACGAGAAAATCATTGCGCTAGGTCACATGTCCGAGAAAATTCGATTAGTGGGTCAATTTTGGGTCACTGTGGGTCAAGCTAATTTTATCTAAAAAACGGCTCAGATTATTTTGACTAAATTTTATATGCTACGGGTATCGGGCACGAGAACACAATTGGGCTTGGTCACATGTTCGAGAAAATTCGATTAGTGTGTCATTTGGTCATGGGTCATTATGGGTCAAGCTATTTTTATCTTAAAAACGGCTCAGAGGATTTGAACTAAATGTAGTATTTTAGAGTTTTAGGGAAAGAGAAGACTATTGGGTTGAGTCACATGTTCGAGAACTTTCGATTAGTGAGTCATTTTTGGGTCAACGCGGGTCAAGTTAATTTTATCTAAAAAACGGCTCTAACGCTTTTGATTAAATTTTGTATCTTACTAGTTTCGGGCACGAGAAAATCATTGCGCTAGGTCACATGTCCGAGAAAATTCGATTAGTGGGTCAATTTTGGGTCACTGTGGGTCAAGCTAATTTTATCTAAAAAACGGCTCAGACTATTTTGACTAAATTTTATATGCTACGGGTATCGGGCGCGAGAACACAATTGGGCTTGGTCACATGTTCGAGAAAATTCGATTAGTGTGTCATTTGGTCATGGGTCATTATGGGTCAAGCTATTTTTATCTTAAAAACGGCTCAGAGGATTTGAACTAAATGTAGTATTTTAGAGTTTTATGGAAAGAGAAGACTATTGGATTGAGTCACATGTTCGAGAACTTTCGATTAGTGGGTCATTTTTGGGTCAACGCGGGTCAAGTTAATTTTATCTAAAAAAACGTCTCTAACGCTTTTGATTAAATTTTGTATCTTACTAGTTTCGGGCACAAGAAAATCATTGCGCTAGGTCACATGTCCGAGAAAATTCGATTAGTGGGTCAATTTTGGGTCACTGTGGGTCAAGCTAATTTTATCTAAAAAACGGCTCAGACTATTTTGACTAAATTTTATATGCTATGGATATCGGGCACGAGAACACAATTTGGCTTGGTCACATGTTCGAGAAAATTTGATTAGTATGTCATTTTGGTTATGGGTCATGATATTTGAACTCAAAGCTAATTTTGACCGACCACAGCTCGGTCTTCCCTGCTCGTATCGTTTAACAGTAGAACCACCATATCGAACAGTGACTTATTATCGCAAGGGCAAATGGGAGAAGCTCCCCGGACTCCCCAAAGTAAAATATTTGGTATTTTTTCTTTAAATGAGTACAATTTGTAGCTACAAAGACGACTTGGATGCCCTCGCCTGAGTCCTTGCCTCAAGACGTTACATAGTTATTCAGCGGTTGATAGCTGATTCCTACACTCTTAAAACTGTACCGCTTATTTAAAAGGCACAAGCACATTGTGCCTTCTATTACTTTAATGTAAGAGGCACGTAGACAGTGTGCCTCTGATTAGGAGAAAAACGTTAGAGGCAACATGAAATGAAAGGCACCCATAACACAGCGAAATATCTCAGAGGCACACAGTTCGCCTCTGACAGATTGGTGCCTTTTAAAAAAAAACATGTCGAGTTTCAGAGGTACACTCAGAAACGGACATGCGCTATTACAGTTGTTTACCCGTCATGCATTGGGATCAGTGGAAGGGAAGCAGAGCAGAAGCAATGGCCGCCAATGTAAATAAGCCTGTGAACAACGTTGAGTCGAAGCAAATAATGAGTCTGGAATAAGTAAGTAGTATATTTAACTTTGTATTCTTTTCTGTGAATGTTATAATGTAAAACAGGATTCTTTATACACTCGTGATTAGGGAGGGGCAACGATAAATACTTCGTCAAACTCTTAGTTATTCAAGTTATATCTTACTATTTTCAAAGGTTTAGGGGAATGGCGGCATTACCCTGCACCCTCTAGCGTACATGCATGTGTGTATATGTATATCAGTACAAAAACCCTTAACGGGTTAAAAGTTGTGACGCAGCACTTTCTTTTGGCTTTATGAATTTTAAATATGGGTCTTAAAAGCAATGATATCAAATTTAAGTGACGCTATGTTAATAATTATTTTTTTAAATCATAATTTTCTTTTTAGTTTTATTTATATTCACAGGTGCAATTATTATCTTAATATGAAAAAATATATAAAATTTATTCGCTGATGCTTTTTCATTCACATCTCTCATGAATTCAAAATATGGGTTTTAAAAGAAATGATATCAAAATTTGAGTGACACCTTGGCGTTAATTTAATAGAACTCTTTTAAAATTCAATTTAAATTATTTTTGGTTTGTCTTCTAAAGTATATTTACACATACAAACAATACTTTTAATTTTTCAATACACTTTTAAATATATTACTTTCACTGAGCCTATATTATGTATTGAAATGTATTTATTTCAATAAATTGATTTATCTTCTGTGCCACGCTATCCAAAATCATAAGTAAAATTTATGTAAATGATTATTTTGCGTCATATTATCCACTTGAATACATTTTCCTTTGTTTGGATACTATGACGCAAAATAATCATTTACATAAATTTTACTTATGATTTTGGATAGCGTGGCACAGAAGATAAATCAATTTATTGAAATAAATACATTTCAATACATAATATAGGCTCAGTGAAAGTAATATATTTAAAAGTGTATTGAAAAATTAAAAGTATTGTTTGTATGTGTAAATATACTTTAGAAGACAAACCAAAAATAATTTAAATTGAATTTTAAAAGAGTTCTATTAAATTAACGCCAAGGTGTCACTCAAATTTTGATATCATTTCTTTTAAAACCCATATTTTGAATTCATGAGAGATGTGAATGAAAAAGCATCAGCGAATAAATTTTATATATTTTTTCATATTAAGATAATAATTGCACCTGTGAATATAAATAAAACTAAAAAGAAAATTATGATTTAAAAAAATAATTATTAACATAGCGTCACTTAAATTTGATATCATTGCTTTTAAGACCCATATTTAAAATTCATAAAGCCAAAAGAAAGTGCTGCGTCACAACTTTTAACCCGTTAAGGGTTTTTGTACTGATATCATTACTTTTTTAAGGTTATTGATGAGAATGTCAATTAGTCGAAATTAAGCATAGGGTATAAATTAATCATTAAAATAAAATTTTAAAGAAATGCTAAAAAAGACCCCTTGGACCCCAATAAAATATGAGGGTGGTGGCGCAGGGAGAGGAATCCAAGACTCAACTTTTAAATTATACAGCGAGAGAGTAACACAATTAGAAGGATGAAAATGCATGGCAAAACCCGTTTGTTCCATCTTCCTCCGCCAAAGGACGCAACCTTTTCTATACAAACATAGCTGAAAATTTTTGGGCCGTCGATTCCGAGTCAAATGAGCCATACGTCGTCGTGATCGGTCCCATAGAACCCGATAGGAAAGTGCCCCCTGGTGGTGAAACTTGGAACTAAAATCGATATATCCTGTCGATGTCGAGTCGAATGAATCACACTGCATTGTGATGGGACCCATAGAACTCGAGATAGCTGTAAAATCCGTTAGTTCCATCTTCCACCACCAGGGGGCGGACTCTGTTCCATACAAACATAGCTGAAATCTTTGAGGCTGTCGATTTCGAGTCGAATGAGCCATACCTCGTCGTGATGGGGCACATAGAACACAAGATAGGAAAGCACACTCTGGTGGTGAAACTTGTAACTAAAATCGATATATCCTGCCGATGTCGAGTCGAACGAATCAAACTGCATTGTGATGGGACCCATAGAACTCGAGTTAGATGCAAAATCCGTTAGTTCCATATTCCACCACCAGGGAGCGCACTCTGTTCCATACAAACATGGCTGAAATCTTTGAGGCTGTCGATTTCGAGTCGAATGAGCCATACCTCACCGTAATCGGGCCCATAGAACACGAGATAGGATAGCGCCCCTGGTGGTGAAACTTGGAACTAAAATCGATGTATCCTATCGATGTCGAGCCAAATGAATCAAACTGCATTGTGATGGGACCCATAGAACTCGAGTTGGCTGCAAAATCCATTAGTTCCATCTTCCACCACCAGGGGACGCACTCTGTTCTATACAAACATAGCTGAAATCTTTCAGGCTGTCGATTTCGAATCGAATGAGCCATACCTCACCGTAATCGGGCCCATAGAACACGAGATAGGATAGCGCCCCTGGTGGTGAAACTTGGAACTAAAATCAATGTATCCTATCGATGTCGAGCCAAATGAATCAAACTACATTGTGATGGGACCCATAGAACTCAAGTTAGCTGCAAAATCTGTTAGTTCCATGTTCCACCACCAGGGGGCGCACTCTGTTCTATACAAACAGCTGAAATTTTTGAGGCTGTCGATTTCGAGTTGAGTGAGCCATACCTTGTCATGATCGGGGCCATAGAACCTAAGATGGGAATGCGCCCCCTGGTGGTCAAACTTGAAACAAGTTGAATGAATCAAACCATGTTGTGATGGGACCCATAGAACTTGAGTTAGCTCCAAAATCCATTAATTTCCCCTTCCACTGCCAGGGGCGCTCTCTGTTCTATATGAACATAACTGCCCCTGGTGGTGAAACTAAAATCAGTAAGTTCTATCGATGTCGAGTCGAATGAGCCAAACTGCATCATGATTAGGAATGCACAACCTGTGGCCCGTGATGGATAACTGGTGGCCCGCAGAGACCATACATGCCAACCTATCCAAAAATTTCAAATTTCCTTAATAATTCGTGAGAAAAATTTGCAAATTTTGTCCATAAATCGTAGGAAAATATGAATTTCATCGATCAGGCGCATAAAATCATGAATTGCATCGACTGGATGCGAATTTTGTCAAATGGGCATGGAAAAATCACAAATTTCGCCATTTGGTCGCTAGAAAAAAAAACGCAAATTTCAATAATCGGTCAACAGAAACCAGAGATGCCAAAATCAGTAATTCCGGAGTTGCAAATTTCGTCAATCACTCAAAAAAAAAAAAAATCTTGAATTTTGTAAATCAATTGAAAAAACCTGCGAATTTTGTCGATAAGGCACTTAAAATCGTGAATTTCATGGATCGAGCAGCGAATTTCCTCGAATGGCGTGGAAAGATCGAGAATTTCAACGAACAGTTGCAGGAAAAATTTGCAAATTGTCCATAGATCATAGGAAAACATTATGAATTTTGTCTATCGGTTCTGCAAAATTATGAATTTTGTCGATAGGCATGGAAAATCGCAAATTTCGACAACTGGGCTTGGAAAAATCAAGAATTCCATCGAATGTTTGTGAAAAAATTGTAAATTTCAACGAACGGTAAAAAAAAAATAATAATTTGCGAATTTCGCCATTGTCTAGAGAAGAAAAATTGTGAATTTCATTAATTGGCCGATGGAAAGCATATCAGTTGAAAATCATGAATTTTGTCAATCAGGCACAGTAAAAACATGAATTTTGTGGATCGGGAGAAGGGAAATCATAAATTTTGTTGAACACATGCATAAAAATCATGAATTTTGTTTATCAGGCATGTAAAAATCATTAATTTCGTCAAACGGATGCATAAAAATCAAGAAAGTCATCAATTGGGTGCGTAAAAATCTTGAATTTCATCGATCAGGCGTGTAAAAAATCATGAATTTCATCGATAAAGTGCATAAAAATATAGGACAAAATTGCCATTCGCCAATCGGCGAGTAATACTGAAAATTTGCCGACTGACTTTACTGCCACCACTGGTCAAACTTAATAGTTCCAATTGCGATGATTCAATGGAAAAAGATTTTTTCCCCACTGTCGCTCGACAAATTTCAAAACCATTTGGCGAATTTCACGATTTCTTCAAAGAAATTATTTGACGGATTGTGATTTTTTTTCTTCTCGAAGCCATTCGACGATATTCGAAATTTTTTCCCCCTGAAACCAGTTGATAAATTTTGTGATTTTTCCACTATCAATGAATTTTGTGATTTTTCTGCTATCGATTGATGAATTTCGTGATTTATCGACTATCGATTAATGAATTTCACGACTTTTTCCATAAACGAACAAATTGTGCACTTTTTTTCCACTGCCATTCGACGAATTTTGCAATTCTGTTCCGCGATTGTTAGACAAATTTCACTATTTTTCTCCCGAGATCATTTGACGAATTTTGTGATTTTTAATTTTACTGACTGATTGATTTATATTTAATAATAAAAGTTAAAATGTTTTGATTTAAAAACAAGATGGCTAACTGAGGGTGAATCCCAAAACTTAGCCGCATCATCAATGAGTTAGCTAATCAAGCATTTAGCTCTTACATTTTGTTTAAAAGGTGCACACAAAAGCAAAAAATATGAATTTTTTTTAATCCTTACCATCACTGTTGAAATCCTGAACCAATTAGAATCTAATTGTGACAGTGTATTTATCTTGCAAATATCATTGAGGAGTTTTTTATATAGGGACACGCAAAATCAAAACATCACATGATAACATTCAAATTACTAAGCCAATTCAAACCTAATTATGCCAAAGTATCAATCGATGAATTCATTAATCAAATATGTTGGGCAAAATCCTAGAACAAGCAAAACATCCGATTTGGCTATTTTTTTTATGCACGTCAACCAAAAAAACGGCAACTTCCAAATTCTACCCAATCAGAACGCATGCTTTTTAAGCTTAAGCAAGCAGATACTTACACACTGCTTACGGCAAGCTTTTTCACAAAATAAACAAATTTTATTTCGTTTTACAATTATTTACAAAGTTTCAGCAAGTTTTTCTTCACGATTTTTCTATTTTTACAAACTTTTAGCAATATTTCGTCTGGATATTTCAATTTTTACATACAAGCATTTAGCAATTTTTTCCTCCAGATTTTTCTATTTTTAATAATTTTTAGCTATTTTTTCCTCCTTGCTAAAACTTTGTAAATTGTCATAAAACGGAATAAAATCAATGTTTACTTCGTGAAAAAATTTTCATAGAAACTGTGTAAGTAGTGAATTCTCTGCTACAAAGAACACAGGTTATGATTGGGGAGAATCTAGAGAATTCTGATTTTTCAAATGCACGAAACTCATTCAAGCACCAGTTAGTAACATGTATATGTACTCTTTGCGTACATTAACAGAAAAAAAAATCCTGGATGCATGAAACTCCCTGTGCAGCAATCTCTAGAATGCATGAAATTCATCCAAACAGCGGTTAATAATTGATATATATATATATATATATATATATATATATATATATATATATGTGTGTGAGTACGCTTCGCGTACATTAACTGAAAAAAAAAAAATCCTGGATGCACAAAACTTGCATTTCTCTGACTTCGGTTTTTCGAAATAGATAAAATGCTTCAGGGATTCAATCCAGCATCGCTGAAATGTTACATAATCACAGAAGATCACTAATTATAATTAAAATATAGATAAAATGCTGAAGTGATTACAAATTAATCACTGAAGCATTTTATCTATACTTCAAAACATATTTGTTTTGTTTCTCATTTCCAAAATAATTTTCATTCATATTTACTTATTATAAGCATGTTATTTAATTTTACTGACTGATTGATTTATATTTAATAATAAAAGTTAAAATGTTTTGATTTAAAAACAAGATGGCTAACTGAGGGTGAATCCCTAAACTTAGCCGCATCATCAATGAGTTAGCTAATCAAGCATTTAGCTCTTACAGTTTGTTTAAAAGGTACACACAAAAGCAAAAAATATGAATTTTTTTTTAATCCTTACCATCACTGTTGAAATGCTGAACCAATTTGAATCTAATTGTGACAGTGTATTTATCTTGCAAATATCATTGAGGAGTTTTTTATACAGGGACATGCAAAATCAAAACGTCATCATGATAAGATTCAAATTACTAAGCCAATTCAAACCTAATTAAGCCAAAGTATCAATCGATGAATTCATTAATCAAATATATTGGGCAAAATCCTAGAACAAGCAAAACATCCGATTTGGCTATTTTTTTTACGCACGTCAACCAAAAAATCGGCAACCTCCAAATTCTACCCAATCAGAACGAATGCTTTTTAAGCTTAAGCAAGCAGATACTTACACACTGCTTACGACAAGCTTTATTATACAATTTTAACATAAATTTTATTTCGTTTTACAATTATTTACAAAGTTTCAGCAAGTTTTTCTTCACGATTTTCTATTTTTACAAACTTTTAGCAATATTTCGTCTGGATATTTCAATTTTTACATACAAACATTTAGCAATTTTTTCCTCCAGATTTTTCTATTTTTAATAATTTTTAGCTATTTTTTCCTCCTTGCTAAAACTTTGTAAATTGTCACAAAACGGAATAAAATCAATGTTTACTTCGTGAAAAAATTTTCATAGAAACTGTGTAAGTAGTGAATTCTCTGCTACAAAGAACACAGGTTACGATTGGGGAGAATCTAGAGATTTCTGATTTTTCAAAAGCACGAAACTCATTCAAGCACCAGTTAGTAACATATATATGTACACTTTGCGTACATAACAGAAAAAAGAAATCCTGGATGCATGAAACTCCCTGTGCAGCAATCTCTAGAATGCATGAAATTCATTCAAACGGCAGTTAATAATTTATATATATATATGTATATATGTGTATGCTTCGCGTACATTAACTGAAAAAAAAAAATCCTGGATGCACAAAAATTGCTATATTCCGCACTCCCTAGAATGCATGAAATCCATTCAAGCTGCGGTCAGTAATGTTCGCACAAAAATCGGTTTACAGCAATCTCTAAAGTGCTTAAAATACATCTTATCATATAAAATCAACAAAAATGCACTTACCGTTATTTCTCATCCTTCGTTTTTTTTTAATATTTCACAGGATTTATCCTTTATGACATAAAACACATTTCATAAACATAATTCAACAAATCTGACACACAACAAACCAACCCACAGACAATAGAACTCTATTATAGAATATTCTAATCTGTCAACCAACCAATCAAATCTAATTCCCTCAAAAACCAGCTCAATTTTCAGAACCATGCATTCTGCTCATGCTAGAACCAAGCACAGAAGGCGGGGAAAAAACGTAAGAAATAAACCGGTAACAAGAAAACTCATTTATCGCTTCGCTAAATTCGATGACGCCAAGCGTCTCGCTTGTTCTAGGATTTAACCTATTTTTCTTAATTATCTGTCTTAGTTTGTGAATAAATTTTTGTAATGTCAGTTGAAACTGATCTCTCGTACATAACGATGCATCACATTTTTTTAATGTTTTTTTTTTCTACACCATGATGTTGCTATTTAACAACATTATTTTAATTTTAAAAAGAAAACAAACAACTAATAAATCAGTATCCTGAAACCCCCCCCCCCCCCCCCAAAAAAAAAAAAAAAAAAAAAAAAAAAAATATATATATATATATATATATATATAGTTTTAATTTCAGGGTAACTGAAGAAAAAAAAAATCCTTCTATAGCGTTTCTATTTTTCCATGCGCTGTGAAGATTTTTTAACGGGTTCAAAAACAAATTTCACAAATACTTCTAACTTAATTAACAAATATTTCAAAAATATATTTTTAATTCCATGTTGTTTATGTATGAAGAAAGAAACAAAAGTTTGGTAAACTTCTATCTCTGTTTAAATAGTCTATTTCAAGAATAAAAACATTCGGTAGAATGCATAGCTTTGACAATACATAAACAAAAATGAAGAATACAGTACCTGTTTTTTTTTTTTTTCAATTTCTTATATTTGGTGCAAGATACTACTGAATACTTTGCTACAAGATTTGTTTAAAGATATTACCCTCTCTCATGATTTTTAGGTTTCCAATGCTACGTCTACCATTGCCCCGAGAACTGACGACTGATTTCGTGATTTATTAAGTAAAATCTATATTTAACATTTGAAAATAAACTTTCACTAGAAAAAAAAAAAAAAAAAAAAAAAAAAAAAAACAATGGTAGAACTTTCATTTCTCTGACTTAGGAAAATAAATATTAGAAGATAAATACATATTTCTTTATTATCTGTTTTTAAAATGCAAATTTAAGAAATGAAATTGAAAAAAAAAAGGTACTGTATTCTTCATTTGTTTATATAGCTGATCAAATATACGCATTTCACTGAATGTTTGGATTCTTATACTATGAAACAGAAGCTTACAAACGTGTTTTTTATCGTACATAAACAACATGGAATTAAAAATATATTCATGAAGTATTTGTTAATAGAAGTTAGAAGTATTTGTGAAATTTGATTTTCAACACTTCAAAAAATGTTCATAGCAGCGAATCGCATCGCACACGAAGAAAACAAACTGATGATTGATTCATTTTGAATGATTCCTTGTTACGCAAATTAATTGATAAAAAAAAATCTTAATCTTTTTTTTCCTTTAAAAAATCACAAATTAAATATAAATAACAATTAAATTGTATATGTATAATTATAAAATATTTCAATATTTTAATCAAGGAATCTAAATATTTTTCGACTTAATGAAGATTTTGATATAAGAAATTCTTTATTATAACAAAAAAGAAAAATATACAAACAATAATTTAATTTAATACATATATATTACATATTAAAAATTGCATTAAAAACTGTTTTCGTATTAAAAAAAAAAAAATCTAAATAGTTCTTCAGCCAGATATGATTGCGAAATCGCCTTTAACTATAACCGTGATACCCATGAATATCCTGACCGCGCAGGAATAAAAAAGGGTGAAAAGGCCGAAAATCTTTAATGTTAGTCTACCAGAAAAAGCATAAGAAAAGAGTCCGATTTTGAAGCTGGATTATATAAAAAACAAGAGTTTTCCTACGTTAGCTCAAAATCTTACTCTCTTCATCTAAAAGCGATTAATATAATATATTAATTTAAAAAAAATCGTTCGATCCATTTTCGAGATAACACCTCTGTGCCCATTACACCATTACATTTTCCATTTTCGCTTAAAAATTGGTTTCCAGATCTCAAAATCTACTGCATGTAGAAATCTATAAATTTCAGGATAGAGTTAGGCCATAGATATAAGACTAATGTGAAAAAATCGAAACGGTATGCCTCATATTTACTGAGATATTAAATGTCGGCGTTTCGATTTTCCTTTGATGTCCTGCTAGCTGTATATATGAGAGTGACGGAATCTTCGGTTTTGGGCTTACGGTTTTCGGTTTTTCGCTGCGTCACTCAAGAGACTACCGTCTCTTATGATATTATGTATGTGTATCTCTCAGCAAATCTTTGTTTTTATGTGCATATAAATAGGACTTAATAAATAATAAAATGAATAATACATAGTAAATCATTCTTTAATCATATATAGTATTTCCAAAACCGTAGTCAGATTTTTTTTTTCTGGTGTTTGTGTGTGTTAGGAGGGGGGGGGGGGGGGGGGGGGGAGAGGGCTACCTTGTAGATGTTAAGCTACAGTGCCTTTCTTTTAAATAAAGTATAATATGAATTGATTCTTCCCACTACAGCCTTGAATACTTTCTACATTTTATAAATTTTCACAAATCGCAATGTTGATTCAAATTTTGCACTCTAAAATATTATTTGTATATTTCAAGTAAAAGTTCCTTAAAAAAATATTATTTGTTTAAAAAAAAAATAGAATTTAATTAAACTGTCATTGATCATTCTCCCTGTTGATAAAAATAAAAATACTTTTTTTATTTTATTTTTATTGCATTAAATTTTCGTATAATAATTTATTGAAATTTTGAAAAATCACCGTTTTTTGGCTTCCATAAATGTTTGCAATTTTAAATATCTCAAGTTCTATCAAATGTAGAAAATTTTATGATCCCTCATTTTAAAGAGGAGTTTATAAATTTTAATTTAATATTAAAATTGACTATGTTTAGTTTTAAAAAGTAATTTTTTTTTTTTTTTTAAAGAAAAAAAAAAGAAAAAGAATTATGTTTGTTGTAATATTATAAGCTTAAAATTATGAAATTTTTTGAGTGGGATCTCAATGGTATCAGGAGTTATCAAATAGAAGCTGAAAAATTGCCATTTAAATAACAATCTAACGCGCCTGCATCATTTTTCATGTTTTTAATGTTTGTCTTATTTGTTTTTAATAAAGCTTTTATGCCTTTTTATGTATTTTGTTATGCACAAAATAAATTCAAATGTTGACAAGGTTCTTTATTGAACCACAGAACTGACTTAGGCCACATGGACACACATTTTAATATTTATTTCATATTTATTTCAATAAATTGGGGGTGAGAAAATTTTCTTTTATAGTATTCTGCCTTAGACAAAATTTAATCTATGTCTTCGGAAATGCCATGCTGGGAAATCTTGCTGCAGTAGACAAAATTTAATGTAAAGATATAAATTTAATATAAAATATAATTAAATTACAGTCTGCACCTCTTATAATGGTGGCACATGCATGTGCCACCATTATAACAGGCACAGAATGTATTTTTAAATAAGAGGCACTTGAATATATAAATTCAGTGGCACACTGTGCCTCTTAATTTCAAAGGTGCTTACGCTGTGCCTCTGAATCCCAAAGGCACTATGTACCTCTTAATTTCAAAGGCACAACGTGCCTCTTAATATTCAAAGGCACAAAAATTCAGAATGTACCTCTTAAATCAGAGGCACAGTTTTAAGAGTGTAGTGTACACACCTATATATCAATCCTAATCATTTTTCAATCCGATTTTATTTGTATAATAAAAACTAACAAAGAGAGAATTATTCGGGTAAAAAGGAAGACACGGTTTTTACCTCCTCCCCAACAGCGGAAACCTCTTTTTATCAGATACTTTTCCAATCTACAACATTTCTACAAATATTGCTTAAATCGAAACTTTCCGTATTATAGAAATTCATATCAAAATTACAGAATTTTATAAACATCAAGAAATACTAGGCCGCAAGTTCAAACCATGTTTGTAATAAATAACGGGTAGGGAAAAAATTAAAAATTGATATCAAAATTGCAGAATTTTATAAACAGTGCTTGTAATAAAAAGCATTTCATGTCGCAATGTTATCTACATTTTGTTTTAAAAATTTAAATCTTACGTTAGTATCTATGATATTGCAATCATAAATTTATTGTAGATGTATTTAACTCTGATTTGGAAACGTCCTTTATGCCAGACTGCACCATATCACTTAAAAGAGAAAAAAAAGACACCATTTAAAAAAAAAAAATTTGCTGTATATAATCGTAGATTTTCTGTCATAAAAGGAATTTTACTTTTTGTAAATAACGGTTTGATAGCATTTCTCGTAAAAAGTGTTCCAGTTAAGGATTGATTTTTTCTCCGGTTATAATGCCACCGATCAGATAGAAAAATTAAAATGTTTAACACTTGCCAACATATGAGATGTAATCTTCCCAACTGAGCAATAAATCCGGGCCAGGATTCGAACCCGGGATCCCTTGGTTGAAGCTGGCAATGCTATACCAACTGAGCAATCCCGGACGAATATGGCTGAACTAATTCACCCAGTTAACCTTAATGATCATAGTATCTGGTCTGATATCTGAATCAGCACAACAACCCAATTTCTGAGTCAGCACAAAAACAATCAAAATTAATCTACTTTCCACCATAGTTGGGAAGTGTTGAAAGAGCATATGCGTTACACTTAGGTTGATTTTCTTTTAGTAGCCAGTTACTGGCTAGTGAGAATAATTTCATTAGTCGCCGTTTTTTAGATAAAGTTAGCTTGACCCACAGTGACCAAAAATCGACCAACTAATCGAATTTTCTCGGACATGTGACCTAGCGCAATGATTTTCTCGTGTCCGAAACTAGTAAGATACAAAATTTAATCTAAATCGTTAGAGCCGTTTTTTAGATAAAATTAACTTAACCCGTGTTGACCCAAAATGACCCACTAATCGAAAGTTCTCGAACATGTGACCCAGCCCAATAGTCTCATCATGCCCGAAAATGGTAGGATACAAAGTTTAGTCAAAATCGTTTGAACCGTTTTTTAGATACAATTAGCTTGACCCTGACTCATGGTGACCCAAAATGACCCACTAATCGAATTTTCTTGAACCTGTGACCTAGCCCAACAAACCGTCTTCTCGTGCCCGAAAATGGTAGGATACAAGGTTTAGACAGAATCGTTTGAACCGTTTTTTAGATGCAATTAGCTTGACCCTGGCTCATGGTGACCCAAAATGACCCACTAATCGAATTTTCTCGAACATGTGACCTAGCCCAGTAGTCTTCCCGTGCCCGAAACTCGTTAGATACAAAATTTAATCCAAATCGTTAGAGCCGTTTTTTAGATAAAATTAACTGGACCCGCGTTGACCCAAAATGACAAACTAATCGAAAGTTCTCGAACATGTGACTCAGCCCAATAGTCTTCTCGTGCCCGAAAATGGTAGGATACAAAGTTTAGTCAAAATCGTTTGAACTGTTTTTTAGATACAATTAGCTTGACTCTGATTCATGGCGACCCAAAATGACCCACTAATCGAATTTTCTCAAACACATGACCCAACCCAATGGCTTTCTGGTGCCTCAAAACTGTAGGATACAAAATTTCGTCAAAATCGTTAGAGCCGTATTTAAAATAAAATTTGCATGTATATATAACCCCCCACCCCCTCCCCACACACAAACAAGATTTGATCTCGTATTAGAATATATGATGTATATAATACTCTGATTGTTCCTAGTACACGTGGTTAGTAAATACACGTGGTTAGCACGTGCTTTACCCGAAATTATAATTGGCGTATATTCAAAGACACATTATTCATAAATGTGTGGTATTTTTCATTTTAACTTGAAGCCCCCCTCTTTTTTTTATCAGGGACCTTTTTACCGATGGTGCTTTCTTCCGAGGGTGATTTTTACCGTGGTGATTTTTACCGATGGTGCTTTTTTCCGTTGGTGATTTTTACCGGGGTGATTTTTTCCGTGGTGATTTTTTCCAGGGTGATTTTTTTCGGGATTCAAATTTCTGTACTCCTTCCAAATGTACTATTAATTCAATATTAAAACAATTTAATATTGATTTAGATCTTTTATATACAAAATTTCGATTGATTATAACAAAACTCTTGAATATTTTAATGAATGGAAATTTAATGTATTAAAAAAATTAAATGAAGAACATTACAAACATTTTCAATATAATTATAATTTAAATATAAACAGTTAAATTGTAATATTAAGAATTTGCAAAATAAATTTATTATAACAAAATCAGAGAATAATTATGCCTCTATTTGGAAATATTTTTACAAACAATTGATTTCTAATGCAAAATGAACTCACGTACTATATTTTAAAAAAATATCTCACTACAGTCATCAATAATAGACACTTCTTATGAAGTCTTCGAAATAAAATCCTACAACTATCATTATCCTTCTATTGTTGTCCGCCCCCCTGAAGGAATGTATTATTATTCTGAAGCAAAAAAAAACAAGAACGAAAAATCATGCGTCAAGCATAGATTATGTAGCACTTTCCAACGCTTCCAAAATAATTTTACAATTCATACCGTTTAATCAGCTAAAAGATAACATCTAAGTAAACAATTTGGAAAACGCATAACATATTTAAAATTATAATTTCAGGAATTTCCAACATATACAATATTCGGAAAAATATCCGAATACTTTTATTCAGCCCTGTATAGGATCTATAGGTTTGTATATATACTACATAGAATGCTAAATTTTAGTTCAGTTAGGAAACGCGTAGCACAGTTTAAAATTCTCCATCTGGAGTTTGTCAATAAACGGAAATGTGTTCGCGAACTTTTGTGCTTCCCTGTATATGATCTACAGAATTTATACACACCACGTAATAAACAAAAAGTGAGTTAAATTTAAAATCGCGTTCAGTAACTTAAAATGCACTTCCAGGAATTATTGTTAACAGGCAGTAGAGAATTCTTTTGTGTGTCCCTGTAAATGAACGATGACTGCTATGTACAGAATATTCTGTAGTAAGCCTCTTGTAATGCACATTAGTGATATATATAAATTTCAGTGCATTTAAAATAGTGAAACATTACTTAAATAAACCGCAGACGATTTTTCTCCATAGACGTAATGTAACGGAATTCTTTTGACTGTCCCTGTAAAGTAACTATAAGTGCTATGCACACCCTATTTCATATTAAGCTTCTTCTAATGCACCTTAGTGATATATATAAATTTCAATGCGTTTAAATTTGTGAAACATTATTTAAATAAACCGCAAATGATTTTTCCCCATAGAACGCAATATAACGAAATTCTTTTGAGTGTCCCTGTAAAATAACTATAAGTGCTACACACTTCCGTTGAAATAGGGAACATGCTATAGATGGCGACAATAACATATAAAAATTGCAGAGCAATCCGAGCATATTTACGGGAGTTAGAGCACGGACAGACGGCAGACGGCCATACGGCCAGACAAACCGAAGTCATAAGCACTTTTCAACTAGGTTGGAAAGTGCTAAAAACGATAATAGTTTATCCTAACATTGCATAAAATTGTATTTAATGTGATACTTCTAAAAACTTTCGATAAATCTTATATGCTATTATAAATGTATAAATATTTCAACAAAATTCAATTTTACGATATTAAATATTATTCAGATTATAATAACTATTAGTGAGATTAATGAACAATGATTTGGAGATCTTACGTTGAGGCCTCTGATCTGTAGAACGAAATATTTCCCTTAATTATTGTTATTTCCTCAGGTATATTGGTGATTTAATATTTTTTATTCGAAATGGCAATCCCATTATCTGTTATCCATAAAATATCCCAATATTTAAAATTAAGCGAAAATGATATAAAAATATAATGTAATTAACTTTCTTGATCTCAGGTTGATATTTACTGATAATAAAATTCTATACATTGATATTTACGATAAACGCAATGACTTTTCGTTCAAAGTAAATTTATTAATTGCAAGATATTAATTTTCAAGTACTGGTTGTAAAGGTAAATCAGTTTTCATTTCGCTTAAATGTGGTTTATTTAGCACGGATTCTATATTTTCTTAACCTTCTTGATCTTACAATAACCTGGAAAAGGTGGCCGAATTTTGAGTGAAAGTTTCGTTTTCGTGCACTTCAGTTTCTCTAACACTTGAATCAATTTCTTTTTTACTTTTGGATTTCTCAAATAACCTTCCAACGGTTTTTGAATTTTTTGTCGTTTCATCTTTGAACCTTTAAGGACAGCAAAATAATAAATTCTAAGTACCCTCGGAATAAAGATCTATTCAGAGTTTCAATTTCATCATCACAGAAAAGCGTCGCTTTGAATAATAATAAACACTTTGGCTATTTTTATTCCCTCTTACTATCCTAAATTGTAACCCTATTATGAATGGCTATGCACGAAATTTTCTGTGCTAGCAGAATTTATAGCCGTGTGCATATCTGTCCGTCAAAATGAATTTATATAAATGTTTAAAATAAGATTTATTTTTAAAGGTATAAAGGTAATATAGATATATGCAGGACCAGACTTTCCCCAACGCCAAATATTAAATATTTTTCTTAAAATAGGTGTAAATTGCAATTACAAAAATGTCATAATATATAAATGTAATCTAATAAAATAAAGTTTCACTTTGTGTGTGTATTTGTTTGTCTGTCTGTCTGCGATAGCTAGGAAAATGTAGCCCACCTAGAAACCTGAAAATTTAGATTTAGATAGTCCAAACCTTCTCCCGGTGCACCTGAGCCTCGGAATTTTAATATTTTGATAATTACTCAAGTTATTAATTAGAATATCATTAAACATCGCATCGAAAATGCCATATTTTTTATCAAAAGGGCTAAAGAATGCACCCCTGTTCTGGATTTCCAAGCGGAAATGAAGGAATTCGAAATTATTTTAATATTTATCAAATTTTAAGAAAATTAATTAAGATATCGATTTGAAAATTTATGAACATATGTAAAATAATTTTCTGTATCCGTCAATGCAATTTTTCGGCCTGTAATTTTTCTTAATTTTTACAAAAAACTGCTGAAAATCTGACGGCGCCAGTGAAAAAAAGAAAATCCGATAAAGCTTCAGACAGGGATCAGCTTTCATTAAAAACTGAAATACCAAGAGATCTATTTCTCTGGCTGATCCCTCCATTAACTTTGCGAAAATGAAAGGAAATAATTGCCAATTTTTACTAACGAACAAAAATTAAGATAACTAATTAAGATATAATTTTGAATTTAAAGATGGGAAGGTGTCTCATCTGGCGGTCATTTTAGCGTAGCGTCTTGTTGGAGTTTCGTTATGTTCTACTTATTAGAAAAATTTAATACCTTTTTTAATGATCGCGTTAATGTAGGGGAAGGTGGTTTTCTAGAACAAATTATTCGTTATATTTGCGAGGAGGTTTTTTTTGGAAGGAATTTGCGATTGTTGAGGAGGGAGGGGGTTAGCGCCTTGCTCTGATTTACACAAAACAAATTCATTGAAGAAATTTAACATGTTTAGCTTCTCCCGTAGCGTTTTATAAATGTTATATTTAGAGAATAACGGAAATTTCAAATGACGACTTTCGTAAAAATTAAATTTGTGTTCCTAATAAAAATACACAACCCGTATTTACTTGATGTATACCAACAATCAAAGTAAATGATTTGTTGTTGAGCACTTGCATTCTTATATCGGGTTTTAGGGGACGATCACAACTGCGTTTCGATGATTCGAATTGGTTTTCGATCGCATTTCAGATTTTAGTTCCACCTTCCACCGCGAGGGGGCACATCATTTTCTCGAGTTCTGTGGCACCGATTTCGACGGGAATTGGTTTATTCAACTCCCTTGATACAATGGGTTACCATGTTAAATGTTCATATGAACAAATTGCGCCCCCTGGGGGTGGAAAGTAGAACTAAAAGATTTTGCAGCGCGTGCACAGCACGCCTGCTATACGGTGCCGGAGGCAGCGGGGACAAGTGTCGGAGTTTCGTTTGGAAGGTGGTTTGTTTGGAACAGAGTGTGCCCCCTGGCTTCGGATGGTAAACTAAAAGATTTTGCAGAGTGTGCGCTGTACGCCTACTATACGGTGCCGCAAGCGGCGAGAACACGTGTCGTAAGTTCTTTTATATCAGAATGCACCTCTATCGGCTGAAAGTGGAAAAAAGGAATTTTCCTGACCTGCGCAGCACTTTTAAATAAATAATTTCCTACTAAATCGGGTTAAAGATGTAAAATCATACAAAATTTAGGTTTGTTTAATTTTATCTCGGGTTCGGGCAACGCCGGGCGTGTCAGCTAATGTTAAAATAAAAGGTAATTACTTTTCACTGAGTAAGTATGATGCAAGCATGGTGCAGACAAACAGTCTGGGTGCCGTTGGAGATAACTGTGTGATTTATACTTATTAAGGAGAAATAAAATAAACATAAAACGCTTTTGTTTTTCAGGGGAAAAAATGTGAATAATAAATTCTGCAAACTGCTTTAGTCGTCTGAAGTCAACAATGAATTTGTAACTTTCGAGCATTTCATTTGATATACTAATATGCTGAAAAAAAATATTTTTTATCTTTTTGTTTATATGTTTGGATTTTGATCAGTTTTCGATTAACTTCAAAAAGAATTTTCAAGTTGTGCAGGATTTCAATATGGATAACAATAATGTGTTATTTAAAAAAATAAAAAAAAAACCTACGACGCGCGACGGTGAGAAACAATCCCTTACAGTCGTTTTTTTCATTAAAAATTATTCACTTTTTACGCGATTGATGAAATTCAGTTATGGCGATAAATCTGATAAAGTGTCTATTTCATGGTAATGTTTCTAATTTATTAAATTTGCCAAGTTACTTAAGCTTTGGTGCAACTATCGAAAAAATTACATATTAATGAGTACTTTGTATTATTTAAGATGGTGCTCAAAAGTATATTTTTTCTTCTCAGAAACGAGAAATTTTTTGACATATGCATGGACTCATTTTTAAACATAAAAGCATGAAATTGACAGGCATAGTTATTGAAGGGATTCAATAAATGTATCGCATCTTGAGTTATATGCGATTGTTGTTTCATACCGACCTTCCTCGAACTGTTTGCGTGCGGAAATTTGCACAAACTTTGACAGCGTTTTCTGAAGGATCTTTTACCTTTACCAAAAAAAATGAGAAACACTATTCGATTTTATAGTTTTTAATAAGATCGCTAACCAATTTCATGTGTCTAAGATTAACATTGGCTCTGTGAATAGGTTAGATAGTTACGAGTTTGGATTTGATAGCAGCCTGAAGAACCTTTTTACATTATTCAGCATATTTTGAGGTTATTTGACTTTGAATTATGCGATTACGTGTCTATTGTCTAATATGCCTTTGATAGTTATTTAATAATATCATCACTAATCACACACGTTTCCTTTCAGATTTTTTTAACTTGTAATGAAGTTAATTTTTTTCTTGTAATGGAAGCTACACTGAGAAATATCCAATTTCTTGCGTGAGGGGCTTCCCCCCCCCCCCCAACCCTCTCCAAATGACACTCCTGATAGTCAGCACCTGATTACACAGCAGACATTATTGGTATTGTCATTTGGGATTAAAAGAAAACTTAAATCGGGATTATTGGAGCCTCTAGAGTTTCACTGTAGCTAAAAATCAATATACATATTATAGTTTTTCGCAGGTTTATTCATTTTAATTAAAATTTACGTTAAAATTTGCGTTAAATGAATAGTTAATAGAAAGAGAATAAGTGATAGTTCCAAGCAAACAAAGCTATTTTACAATATTGGAATTCATTGTTATGCGTGCAGAAAATTCTGGTTTTCCAGTTTTTAAGACAATGGGACTGATACAGGGTCGAAACAAAGGGGGGGGGGCAGAACGGAAGACGAAGGGGGCGCCAAATGAAGATTTGGTTTGTTATTTGATACAAGAAAAATGTATGAAATGTGGGTAAAAATATTTTGCAGCTGGAAAATCTAAAAGAAAATCTGAGCCAAGTGCATTAAAATTGACAAATGGATAAAAAGATTGGTGAAGTCCGTGACTTTCTGGAACACTAAAAACTAAGGGGTGGAAAATAGGCAATTTTAAAAACTTTTTTTTCTTTTTACTAGACTTTTTTTTTTTTTTAACATCCGGCCTTAGAAGGGTCGAGTTGAGGCGACTGTCCGTGCCACTAACACTACGGAATGGAAAATTCAGAAAATGAAATAGTAAAAACTGAATCTTTTTTTTTCCTGAGTCACTATTGTAATTTTCAAAATTAGCATTAGGTTCAGGAAAGCATGTAGACATATCAGTCTATTAATAGAAAGGGCATTACAGGTGACAGTTCCATGAAACTGGCTATAGATAGCACACAAAGATATTTTACGGTATTGGAATTTGTTGCCTACAGAAAATCCGGGTTTTTCACCTCTTAAGACAATGTGACCAGGGCCGTAACTAGGGGGGTGCAAGGGGGGGGGGGGCTCAGCACCCTCTGAAAATTTTTGAGCCCGCCCCCTGGGAAAGTTGCCAAGGCCACCAAATGAAATTCTGTTTCAAAAATACAAATGAAACTCTGTTAAAAAATTGAACTTAGTTTTGGGGCTTTTTACAGTTTTGCATAAATACTAAATTGTAGTATTTGTTTAAAAACTGCAAATAAGTGCTTCAATAGGCGCACATACTCAGAATTAGCAACCTTTTGCTAATGCAAACATTGACTTTTGCATTAGTTATATACTGAAATTTTTCATTTTGCAGAGTTTTCCATTATTAGCATAAAGCAAAGTTATTCTAATGAGTTATAGCCAATTTAAATACAAGTGGTTTTAGCTTTTGACTAGACACAAAAATAATTTTAAAATGCAAAATACACTCTTGATTTTTTTTAACATTTTTTATCATATAAAAACATAACTTTAGAATTCTTAAGGGCAGGGAATAGTCAGAAAAAAATTAAAGGTTGCAACTCTTTTGAAACAGGTGAACTGTCAACTTATTATTTACTTATTGACATCATCACTTATTATTTCACTACTATAATTATACACTGAAAATTTTCATTCAGCAGCTTGGGGTGTAGTAGTAAAAAAACCAGAGGGCATACTCTTTAGACAGAGGGTATACCTAAAAAGTATATGCTATAGCCTTTTTAAGAAGAGGGTATACGGTATTCCTTAAAATAATCCAGAAGGTATACAGCATATCCACCGTACATTTTCCATTACATCCCTATATGTAGCCTTTACTTTTCTTGGCATCAAATAAAGTTATTATAAACAATTTAATAAGAAACATAGTGCCTACAATATGAATATGCACTGATTTACCTTTCTATATAATACTTTGATCATATATATCTGTGTTTGTGCGTGCATGTGTCAGAAAGAGAGAGAGAAATAGTATGAGCCCCCCTACATTTTCTTGAGCACCCCTATTGTTTACTTCTAGCTGCAGCCCTGAATGTGACTCATTCATATCACTATGATTTTAAACTCTCGCTCAATTGTAATGTAACAATACAACTACAGCAAAATATTTGAAAATAAAATCAGTCTACAACGGAATCCTGTCTTAAATAAAAAAAATCATCGTCCCAACTGAAAGAATATCAACAATTATACATACTAATCTGTATAAAGCGGAATTTTTTCCTGTATCTTTCGATTCCGGCTTCGCAGGTTTTATTGAATAAATATTTGACAAAGCTGAGTACATAATTCAATATTACATATTTTATGATTGCATACTTTATGATTTAATGCCTGAGGGAAGCCACTCGGCTTGGCGAACCATGCTGTTGAGCGTACAGTTTAAGCATATTTTTTTATTTTAAAATAAGTCAGCTATTAAAAACTTCCTAAAATTATCTTTGTAAATTTACATTGCGGAAGAGGGAGGGGGGCCGCCAAAGTCTATGTTTACCCCACCGTGAAAAAAAAAGCTAGTTTCGGCCCTGACTCATATCACTTAACTTTAAACGCCTCAGTTGTAATGATTTGAAATACTTACAACTACAATAAAATCTGTCCATAATGTATTCCTGTCTTAAATGAAAAAATACATGGTCCCAATAGAAAGAATAACAACAATTATACCTATTATGACGGAAACCTGTATAAAGCGAATTTTTTACAATTCCTTTCGATTTCGTTTCCACAGATTTTAATCAATAAATTTGCAAAAAGGGATTCAGTTTATGATTAATAGATTATATCACAGAATATTTTATGATTACATATTTGAAACTCATTTTTTATAAGTCGACTACAGTCGAACCTCGTTAACGCGAACACTCACGGGGATTTTTTTTCTGTTCGTGTTAAAAGAAGTTCGTGTTATCAGGGGTGATTATGAGTTCATGAAAAAAAACCTGAAATTTTTGCGAGAAAACGTTTCCGTATGGGGAGTTATATATAATTTTATTACAGAGAGGTCAAATTATGAAAATATGAATTTTAATTATGTTTAGCAATCATATGAAATTGAAATTGATATTTGTCTTATTTTATGAATTTAACTATCAGAAAAACCGGAATTTCGGTACTGAAAATGAAAAAAAATACCTGAATTCAGATATATAACCTAAACACAATCACCCTGTGTTATCCATACTTAAAAAAAAATTATATATTCCATGTAACAAGAATAAATATGCATACATACCTTCCACGTCTGCTGTGTTGGTTTTGTTTCCTAAGATCAATACGTCAAGAATATAGACCTACACTTGGGATACCCCTCGGTGGAAGTCTTTTCAAGAGGAATTGGACGGTATTAAAGTTATATCCGAAAAAACTGAAGAAGAAAATACCAAAGCTCCGGACAGCCAACTCAACTTATTTTAGCGGATTGGACCCTAAGTCATCACCACCACAGCGATCACTCAGCTTAATTAACGTAAACAGCTTTGTGTAAGCAACTTTAATTAGCATTACGTAAGCCGCTCAGCCACTGGTGCAAGACCAGTGTGTTGCAATTGATTAAAAAAACAATCGATTTTTTAAACAATATATTTAAATAATTATTTACATACGCCGGGTTACATTTACAGTGTTGGAGCACATTTATAAAACTCTGTAATTGTAGACTGTTTGCGTTTTTTATTAGAGCAATTTCTCCAAAAGTCGCCGAGTCTTTCTACAGTTTCTAAACTAGTTCCAGAATCTGCTTCTTGCATCACAAAACGACGCACTGTTTGTAATGCAGTGAAAGCTTCCATCAGGCTGACAGGATTTTCCATGGAAGTGTCATTGACCTCTTCGTCTGTATCGGAAAAATAATGATTATTACTATCGGCATCTGGTAAACGTTTCATCATGTCATTCACGCTATGAACGATTTCGTCATCTGTTGTGACGTCACATGTCATGACATTGTCATCCATTGAGACATATGCGTTAAAGGTAACTCTATCAGGAAGTACTCCACAATCTCGTGCTGCGTTTAACAAGTCAAATTCTATTTCTTCTTTCGTATCTTCTGCAATATCCTCTTTACAAAATCCTGCCTTTTTAAAACAGTTTATGATTGTTTTAGTGGTTACTTCTCGCTATGCTGTTCGAAGCAACATCAAAGCATCTAACAAATTAATTTTGAATTCCATTTTTTCGTCAAAACAGTGAATTGTATTACGAATTAATTCTGTACGATAAAAGGATTTCATGCTGCGTATGATCCCTTGATCACAAGGTTGTAACCTCGATGTAGTACCTGGAGGGAGAAACTCAAGTTGAATAGATTTTAATCCAGAAATTAGGGGGTGTGCACTACAATTATCTAAAAGCAGACATATCTTTCTATTTTGTTGCTGGAACTTTCGGTCCAATTCTTTTACCCATTTGGTGAAAATTTCTGACGTCATCCACGCCTTTTTCGTGGACTCGTATTTCACCGGTAATGTTTTTAATGACTTGAAGCACCTTGGATGTGATGACTTTCCTATGACTAACAGAGGCAACTTGTCACTCCCATCCATATTACAAGCTACTAAAACCGTCAGCCTTTCCTTGCTGTATTTTCCACCAGAACATTTCTGATCTTTTAAGGATAAGGTGCGGGTAGGAAGTGCTTTCCAGTAAATCGCAGTCTCATCAGCATTGTATATGTTAGGTAATGCATAGTTTTTCAAAATTGTAGGCAATTTGTTTCGCAGAAAATCGTCTACAGTTTCGACGTTTACACTGCCTTCTTCGCCACAAACCTTTTTGCAAATTATGCCATGCCGATCCTTAAATCTTTGCAGCCATCCAGACGAGCACTGAAAGTCGCTCACATGAAGAGCATCAGCAAAAAAGCGAGCTTTTTCTTGCAATATTGCTCCGGTGATAGGAACATTTTGTGCTCTGATTTCTCTTATCCACCTCATAAGTGCTATTTCAACTTCTTCACTCTTAGCAATCCTCATTCGTTTACGAGATGGTTCGAACTCATTAACAGCACAAGCACATTCAATTTTTTCCCGATTTTTCAAAATTGTCGATAATGTGCTTTTTGGAATTCCAAATTTTCGAGCAATTTCAGATTTTTTCAATCTACCATCGTCTACGTTGTTTAAAATTTTAATTTTCGTTTCTAAACTCAACGATTTCTGCACTTTTTTTCCATGTTTTTACTTGAATTTAAACTTATGTAAACAAAAATGAAACACACGTACAAACTGTCTTTAATGCTAGACTAGACGAAGGATAGGCAATTGGCAACCTTTCCTTAATGCTAACATGAGTGATGGTGGGTAGATGCAGCGCGCCAAATCGGCTTTTCCCGCCAAAATCTACTTTAAATTTCCGGATTCCTGTCGAAACTTTATTGCGACAGCGGTCATTGACAGCATTATTTTTTGTCTGGATTGCCTTTTTAAATTTAAAGTTATTTTACGAACTAATTTATTTTATTTTATTTTGTTCGTTTGGAACACGTTATGTAGTTTTGTTTTGTTTTAAAAAAACAAAATTTGAACAACCTTTCCAACATAAAAAAACCTAGAAGATTAAACAATCTATCTTTCTTTCTTATTTTTGTGAGGGTGGGGGGGGGGGGGTTGTTTCAAAATAAACTGCTACAAGTCATGAAGTCAAATAAAAAATTTATTTAATATAAATTAAATTTGTTACTGCAATTTTATCTCTCGGTTGTGTGTGATTTGATACAAATAAACTTCTAGTTATAACAGTGTGACAGCTTTTCTCCCTTAAGTCTGTTCTGAAATGACCTGCTCAACAACGCCAAACTTTCTGACTCATTTTTAGACGCAAAGGAGTAAAATTGGCAAGCTTGACTATTGAAGGTATTTGGAATTGTATTGAGTTTTCCATTTTTTGATAAATAAATTACTTATCGAGTTATAAGTGATTCGTGTGTCATATGACAACACCTTTTTCTCCTTTCTCGCGCTGCCGCTGCCGGAATTAGCTTCAAGGCTTTGACAGTATTTTCTGCCTTTACCAAAAATGTAAAACGTGTTTCGATGACATAGTTTCTGAATAAGAACACCTGCCAATTTCCTGCGTTTCCGAACAAAACGGAATAAAAAAAAGGCGTCAGAAAGTAGCTCTATTGGATTTGAGAACAGCCTCGATTTTACTCTAGCTTCTTTCTATATTTACGTTTATTTTATTGTGAGAATGAAATCAGAAAATTGCCAAGGAAGCGATTACCGCCAAAAAGGGCGATGAGTCTTTCTGACTTAGCTGAGTAAAGGTGACCAGATCAGACCCTGGAATTTCCTTCACAGCATTTCACAAACTTTTTTCACTCTTCAGTGCAATTCTTACAATAGAATTTAATCTTTTGAGTGAGTAGAAGGAGGAATCGCCTGACAACTTTACAATTGCTGGTCTGCAGCTATCAAAACAAAAGACATTCCTCTTCTTTCAAAAATTTGGAATTCGAAAAACATAGATCTCAGTTCAATTGCACCGAAAACTTGGGAAAACTTGCTTTGTTCGTACTATAAGTAGGAAATATTTCAACGGCCGATCCTTTTCAGTTCGTGATAAACAGTATTTCGCGTTAAGCGTGTTCGTGTTAAAAGGACTAAAATCACAGTAAATGCCTATACAACTTGACGGGACAACTGGAAACAGTTCGTGTTAAAAGTAATTCGCGTTAAGCGTGTTCGTGTTAATGAGGTTCGACTGTATTAGAATCTTAGGAAAATTCTTTTTGTAATTTTACTTTGTGGAGCAGGGGAGGGGGCTCCAAAATCCATTTTTGCCCGTGAGAAAAAAGCTAGTTATGGC
Source organism: Maratus michaelseni (assembly GCA_963931845.1). Lineage (NCBI taxonomy): Eukaryota > Metazoa > Arthropoda > Arachnida > Araneae > Salticidae > Maratus > Maratus michaelseni. The sequence continues at coordinate 17,180,103 of OZ007599.1, read as the reverse complement.
CCTGATTGACATTGAGTCGATGAATGAGAGAGTGAATTTTAGACTTGATGTCATTTCAAATTTAAAGTAAAATTACAAATTCAGATTGTAAATTTAGATTTAAAATTGCGATTATTCTACTTTTTTGAGCTCTAATAAATACTCTTACTATGAATTTATTCAACATTCTAAATGCATTTCCGGACGCGATAGCGAAGGAAAAGGAAAGAAACTACCGTCCTGAGACAACAATCGCTAATGACTCAAGATGGAATTCCTTTATCCAAAAATGAATACAAACTGTTCGACTTTAAATCACTTCAATAATCATGCCTGTAAGTGTCAGGCTTTTATATTTAAAAATGTGTCAGAAAGTTTTGCGTCGTTGAGCGGGGGGAAATATTTTTTTGAGAACCGTCTTAAATGTGATACAGTTTATATACCGATAAAAATGTTTTTCAATCAAAAATCTGAAAAAATACATTATTTGATTTCAATACCAGAATTATGCTCAATACTTATGCTGTGCCAACTGTCTTGTACTCATGCTTTCTTTTTAGCTTTGAGTCCCCCTTTATATATATGACATTATTTTTCCCTAAGAACGAGAAGACGCAGTGTCACCAAACATTTAGGGTGGGGGGAGGGCTGAAAATAATAAGTTGTTTTTATTGTTTGAAGATATTGTATCAATCAATGATCCAATTATGGATGACAAGTTGTCTGTAATATTAGTGGTGTTTTTGTTATGGCAGATTGTCTGCACGAGGGATACAGGTCAAAGGGGGGGGGGGGGGATTCCCTCCATGTGAGGTTTATCTGAGGAATCTTAACGCGTATTTACGCAAGCTGACCAAGGTTAGAAGAAATCCATGGAAAACTCCGAACGATTAGTCCGACGAATGCGATATGGGTTTGAACCCAGCATCTCCTGTCTATCAGCTTTGAGAGCAGACTGAGACATACTATAGTACTAGTATATAGGAAAAACCGCTGTAGTGTCTGTATCTAGGGTGGCTCACATTTTCTAAATACGACCATACCTGTATCTATACGACATTTTCACTGTTTTATAAATTAAAAAGATATCCTAATCTTAACAGCTATCAATATATTTTATATAGTTATTTTTCACATTAAGTTGTGATGAATCGGTCATGTTGGTAAGAATGAGTTACATCAATTAAATTCCATCCCTCCCCCCCCCCCCCATATTTCCACTTTCCCATCGCCCGCCATACAAAGCATGTTTTTTTTTGTTTAATTTATCACTTTATAGCTGCGGTTCCCAACCTGGGGTACACAAACACCTGGGGGTACGTGGTGGAACAGTTGGGGGTACGTGAAAATTACACTGATAACCCAGGTAGCACAGAGATATCGGCCAATATCCTCGGCAATATTGGCCAATATTTTGAAAGTCGCTGAATGTCGTACGTCAAATTTACATCTGCCGATATTCACAGACATAACTTAAAATTAGTTTTTAAAAGAAAGCATTCAAAAGAGCTTTTTGCATTACTTATGACATCATAATACAGAAATAGTATTCTAAAAAGTAAAATTTAATAATTTTGCCAATTTTAAAAAACTTGACTTTTTAATGCCTTACTTTTAATATTTGGTGACATTGGCCAATGTTGTAAAAATGATATTACTATTTCAACATTCATGGATATCTATCGACATTCGTAAAAAACAACATCATTTTTCAGACATTTCAAGATATCTGTCGACATTCAGCATATCTGACGAAGTTTGTAATCTTGACCGAAGTGATCGGAAAGTTCTAAAGGACCGCCCATTTGTGTGGTGTAGTTTTCGTCAATGTGCATTTGATGGAGGCATTGGGCGTGAAATTTGCACAGAAAGAAAAAGCCTATATAAAAATTTCTGTAGAAATCTATAGTTATTTTTATATATAAAAAAAGCATGTGAAAATTTGTGTTTTATAAAAAACTAAAGATGATTTTATACTATCTTTATACTATGTATTTTATACTAATTTAAAAAATGTTTTTACAAGAAAAAAAAATTAATTTATATAATTTTTAAATGGATGCGTGTTTATCTTTTTTAAATGCTTTCGAATTTCCGACTTTTATAAGAATTTTATTTTTTATTATTGAAACAATACAAGTTTAGTTTCAAAATTAGGTCACTGAACTTTTAATTAGGCACTATTAATAATATATATTTTATGCAGTGCATCTAAGTAATTATTATTATTATATAATATAGTAAGCTTTTGGGCGTGTTAACTTTTGTGCAGTGCATCAATTTTTGAAAAAATGTACACATATTTCTGACTTAAAATTAATAATATATATATATATATATATATTTAATTTCTCACAAAACAAAATTCAAAGTATTGGGGTTGTTAAAACTTTCTTTATAGTTTGGTGCAGGGATGGGGGGGGGGGGCACACATGATTTTTAACACAGAAAGCTTTAAAATTTCTTACCTATTTTAAAATATTTTGTTACAAAATTTCCAACAAACTCAGTAATAAAAAGTGATATTTAAATAAATCTTTGCTAAAAGAACGTAAAAAAAAAAAAAATATGCCGATTATGATTGAAAAATACGAGATAATTAAATTATAGTTTTATTTTTTGTCAGACATTTTTTATTCCAGTAACAAAAAAATCTACTCCCACCAGCTTTTGTTAACAGCTCTTTATAACAAGTTTTTCTCTTGTGATTCTACTTACATAATAACGAGACTAGACTTTCCTAAAGCAAAAATCGCTCGTTTTACAATGAGGAATTTCTGTCCCATCCCACTGGGGTGCGAAAATGATATTATTTATTCAGTAATAAAAAAAATAAGTCATTTAATATCCAAAAATGTTATTCAGGAATGTTAGAAAAATATATCGCTCAATATCAAATCATGATATTCAGCAATGACAGAAAATAATATCACTTAATGTCAAAAAATTATATTCAGAGATGTTGGAAAATATTGGCCAATATTCACAGATGTCAAAAACTAATATTCACAAATATTATTTTAGGGGGGGTCATTTAACGTTGGCCAATATCAAATTTTGATATTGGCCGATATTACATTTTGATATTGGCCAATATCTTTGTGCTACCTGGGAATGGCGGATAACGCAAAAAATAAAATGAAAATAAAAACTGAAAAACAAAACTCTAAACTTTTCGTTTAAAACAGACGATCCCAACCTGGGGTACGCGTACCTCTGGGGATACGTGGTAGACCACTTGGGGTACGTGAAAATTACATTGTTAATGGGCGGATAACGAAGAAAATACAACTTAAAATGAAAACAGAAAAACAGAACTCTCAACTTCTTGTTTGCAAAGAAAGACATTTGTAAAAGCCTATTTCGCATAAAAGGAAGGAAAATTCCTAAACTTAGTAATTGGTTGATTATGTCTCCATTATCCCCACCCACTGCTAACTACATCCTTCGATATCGCATATGTCCCTCCTTTTCTTTTGTTGTTCTTTTCTTTGTAGTAATTCTAGAAATAAATAGAAAAAAACCTGAATCTTATCGAGGCTTCTGATTTCGACGATTTCATTTAAAACCGATTTGAAAGCAGGTCATCATTTTAGTATTTGACTGGTCATCATTAGCATAAACCCATTAACGTGTATTAATGGGTGTAGTTTCATCCCATCTTTATGAATAAATAGTCTGAAATATTCAGCAAATATTTAGTGTTTTGTGTGACTTTATGTTGATATTGTGTCGTGGTTCTCAAAATCAATAAGTGGCTGAAAATTGGAATTGTGAAGAGCACTATTATATTGTATTTATATCACATGTTTGAACTTATTTCATAAGTCTGTGAGACACTTCATGTTAAAATCATATATTAAAATATATTTATTGATTTAAAACCTTAAAAACCTGCATAAGCAATTCATATACAGAAGAGGGTGGAGCTTCTATTTTTTTTTTCAAAATATAGATTTCATAATAAAATGCCAGTAAAAAGTTTTAATGAATTATATCTTATTCATATTATCTTGTGTCAAATACTCACAGGTCACAGCTCAAGAGATAGCATAACAGTTACAAACTTCTTTTCGTGTTTTCAGCTTTTAAATATGAATACGATATTGAAGAATATTTTCTATGAAATCATCAAAAAAGGATTTCTGAACTGCAAATGATTTTTCTGTGTTTGGTTAAAATCTCAGCCACAACTTCAGTAAAAACAGGCAATAAATGTAAATAAGTCTTATTTTTATGCAAAAACACTTTATTCTTTTGAAATATAAAAATATATAATGGAAATTTAATTAACTTTAAAAAATGTTTGATAGGTGCTCTAAATTAATAATTTACGACAGGATAACTGTCGACTGAGCAACGGATATTTACGATGTTTTAACATAATTTTAAATTGATTATAAATAACAGGCCATTTTTTGTCTTTGTATAAAATATATAAAACAACAGCGAAGGTCTTAAATATATTTTATGTGTAGATTGAGAAGACCTGAAGACCTATACTTAAAATACTATTGACCAGTCACAAATATGTTCGTGTTTACATACCAAAAAGTCATCGACAAAGGGCGGGTTCGAGATCCTTAGTTTTACAAATGTATTTTTTTCTATGTTGGTAAGTTTTTCTGAAAAAAATATATATTTATATCATATGTTTGAACTTATTTCGTAAGAGTGTGAGTCATTTTATGTTAAAACCATATATTAAAATATATTTATTGTTTTAAAACTTTGAAAAACGGCCTAAGCAATTTATATAGCAAAAACATTCAGAAGAGGGCGGAGCTTCAATTTTTTCAATACCTAGATTTCATATTAAACTGCCAGTAAAAAGTTTTAATGAATAATATCTTATTCGTATTATCTTGTGTCAAATACTCACAGCTCAAGTGATAGCATAACAGTTACAAACTTCTTTTCGTGTTATCAGCTTTTAAATATGAATACGATATTGAAGAATATTTTCAATGAAATCATGAGAAAGGGATTTTGCTATGTACTGAACTGCAGATGATTTTTCTGTGTTTGGTTCAAATCTCAGCCAGAACTTCAGTAAAAACAGGCAATACATGTAAATAAAGATTATTTTTATGCGAAAACACTTTATTCTTTTGAAATGTAAAAATATATAATGGAAATTCAATAACTTTAAATAATGTTTGATAGGTATTGTAAATTAGCTCAGGATAACTTTTGACTGAACAAAGGATATTTAGGATGATTTAACACAATTTTAAATTGATTATAAATAACAGGCCAGTTTTTGTCTTTTCATAAAAATATATAAAACAATAGTGGAGGTCTTAAACATATTTTATTTGTAGCTAAAATTTTCATAAACATGGATTACTGATTGTGTGTTTCGGCAATATATAATGCAAATACAAATTTAGTTAACTTTAAATAATGTTTGATAAGTGTTGTAAATTAAATAATAGATACATCATAGGATTACACTTTAGGACAGAATAACTTTCGACTGAATAAAGGATATTTAGGATTTTTCAACATAATTTAAATTGATTACAAATAACATGCCAGTTTTTGTGTTTTCATTAAAATATTAAAAACAACAGTAGAGGTCTTAAATATCTTTTATGAGCATCTAAAATTATTATAAATATCCATGTCTGCTCTGCTTTGTTCTTACATTTATCTTCTTTGGGTTTTCCCTCTGGTGAGGGAAATTTCCCATGAATTTTATGAAGAAGTAATGACATCTACCGTGAACAGCATCAATTTTTGTATACAAATATATCGTTCTAAAATTGTGGTGGGAGTTGTTTAATAAAATAGAGGTGATTTCGAGGTAGCACTTTAAAATACCTTCTATGTCAGTGGTCTTCACTGTTCGGCCTTGAAGTCCATTTTATGCGGCTACACAATTGAATATAGATATTTGAATGTTATATTGTTTCAGAAACAGATTTTTTTTTTAACTTACTTCAGAATATCTTCCAAATTTAACATTTTTTTCTAAAGTGTTATTGAGACAACTTTTCAATATATTTTTTCGCCTTATTTCTGGTATTTTGTTTGAATATTTCCATACATTATATAGTATGAGTACAGTGCCTAGAAGTAAGAACTTCTAGGCACTGTAGTATGAGCAAATAAACACACATTCATATACAGGGTGTCCGATATGTCTGGAAGCGGTCGAATAACTCGAGAAATATACATCGGATTGAGAAACAGAAAAATGCATGTTCAATATTTTTGAAAAATCTATTTAGGGATATCAAAGTTGCCCCCCAACTCTGCCATCTGGGGGCGGGGGGGAAGCGGGCAACTTTGAAATCTTAAGTAATAACCCTCCCCCCCCCTTTTTTTTATTGCTGATTCAGATTCTACGGGGAAAAAATACGCAACTGTTGTATTTAACATTTTCTTCGAAAAACTGTAGATGGCGCAGTAATCGAGTACAATGCAGTAAGAATCGTTTCCATTAATGTTTGGAAACGGTCGAATACGGAAAAATACGAGTTCAATATTTTAGAAAAATGGCAACTTTTATATCCTAAATAGATTTTTCTAAAATACTGAACCCACATTTGACAGAGGGCGGGTCCTTAATTTCACAAATAAATTTTTTCTATATTGGCAAGCTTTTATCAAAAACGTATTTATATCATATGTTTGAACTTATTTCGTAAGAGTGTGAGTCACTTTATGTTAAAACCATATATTGAAATATATTTATTGTTTTAAAACTTTGAAAAACGGCCTAAGCAATTTATATAGTAAAAACATTCAGAAGAGGGCGGAGCTTCAATTTTTTCAATACCTAGATTTCATATTAAACTGCCAGTAAAAAGTTTTAATGAATTATATCTTATTCATATTATCTTGTGTCAAATACTCACAGCTCAAGTGATAGCATAACAGTTACAAACTTCTTTTCGTGTTATCAGCTTTTAAATATGAATACGATATTGAAGAATATTTTCAATGAAATCATGAGAAAAGGATTTTGCTTTGTACTGAACTGCAAATGAATTTTCTGTGTTTGGTTCAAATCTCAGCCAGAACTTCAGTAAAAACAGGCAATACATATAAATAAGGATTATTTTTATGCAAAAACACTTTATTCTTTTGAAATGTAAAGATGTATAATGAAAATTTAATAACTTTAAAGAATGTTTGATAGGTGTTGTAAATTAGCTCAGGATAACTTTTGACTGAACAAAGGATATTTAGAATGAGTTAACCTAATTTTAAATTGATTATAAATAACAGGCCAGTTTTTGTCTTTTTATAAAAATATATAAAACAAAGCGAAGGTCTTAAACATATTTTATTTGTAGCTAAAATTTTCATAAACAAGGATTATTGATTGTGTGTTTCGGCAATATATAATGCAAATACAAATTTAGTTAACTTTAAATAATGTTTGATAAGTGTTGTAAATTAAATAATATATACATCATTGTAACGTAAATAGGATTACACTTTAGGACAGGATAACTTTCGATTGAATAAAGGATATTTAGGATTTTTCAACATAATTTAAATTGATTATAAATAGCATGCCAGTTTTTGTGTTTTCATAAAAATATAAAAAACAACAGTAGAGGTCTTAAATATATTTTATGAGCGTCTAAAATTTTTATAAATATGCATGTCTGTTCTGCTCTAGATGTCTTTGTTCTTACATTTATCTTCTTTGAGTTTTCCCTCTGGTGAGAAAAATTTCCCATGAATTACCTGAGGCAATAACAGAATCTACTATGAACAGCATCAATTTTCTATATACAAATATACAGCGCGTCCACGTATAACCTGACCGACCTTTATTTTCGCAATCGTTGGTCCTAGATGCATACTTCCAATTACAAAAATGGTTTAAATAAGGTAAAGAATTATTTCTAAAGCGATTTGGGTCAAGAAAAACATTTATTAAAAAATTACGAAATTTAAATTTTTATACGGTCCCCCGGTCCTATAAGTGATATTTAGTAAAACTTTACTGTGACACTAACAAGTAAGATAAAAAAAAGTCCCATTCATCTACGATTAAAACTGACCGAGTTATAGCTGTTTAAAGTTGGAGTATATTTTTTGTTGCGAAATAGGGGTCATTCACAAATGTAGTAGAAATATAAATAATCGTCAGATATAAAACTATCCTGCACCGTCAGTCGCCCACGGGGGTCGCCGACGCACGTAAACGACCATCGCACCCAAGCCTCTGAAGGGATTATAACGCACCAGGGCTTTGTCTCGCCCGGCGCTGCGATCGGTCTGAGGCCGCTCCCCACTGCGGACCCCCAGGTCATTTTACCAAGGTTGGTGACATAGGTCGTCACGGCAGTAACCCCACGTCTCGGAGGAAACTTCCGCAGAGACGAAACCTTGATGAACTGCCATGGAACCCCCGACGACTTCGTTCGCGAAACCCCATTGGGGGAGACGGTCGCTAGGTCATATGTCGAGCTACCACGACGGCTCTTGATTTACCATAGCTCGAGGGGTGTGAGCAACCTACAAAGGTAGTCACGTTCCCTCTTGCAGTGAATCCTGAAAGGGAAAGGATTAGTACAACAAAATATAAACTCTAAAACTCTAACAACAACTACAACAACTCTGACTAGAATGCTTAAAGCATTTCAAACTTCAACAACAGACTTCAACAACAACAACAACATTTATTTAAAACAACTGTGACTAGCCCATTTTATCACAGACAACTGCCGGCTTATGAGACGAAACTCAAGCCTGCGTACTTATTGCAAAGCTTATTGCACCATTACCTCTACCTCTGCGTCCTGCACCGCGGGGACCACGGGCATTTCGCTGTGCGTTCAAATGTGGGCGTGGAAGAGCTCGGTGATTACGGCCTGCTCTTTGGCGACCAAGGTTTCGATCTAGAGCAGGGTCGGCGAACCTATGGCACGCGTGCCGTAGCTGGCACGCGAGAGGATATTTTTGGCACGCCGGTGATTTAAATTCTAAATCAAGATTCAGTCAAACTCCCCAAAATTCTGAACCTCATTATTTTTTTCCCATTTATACACGAGCTTGACTGAAAATAGCTTTTGTTTGTTATAAGTGCATGTGTACTTGTCATATCATTGAATTACCTGCTCAGAACATCTGATCTCTGACCCCTCCCCCCCCTCCCTTTCTTCCTCGGTTTTGTACTGCCGGCGCCGATGATCGCATTGAAAGAGAGATAAATATAGCAAATAAACTATTTTTTGCTTTATTGTTTCGGAAATTTCTGCATCATTTAATGCTTGTTGATCTGCATATGAGGCTTTATTTAACTGCTGCTGTAATTTGTTAATTAATTTTTAATCAGTTAAAATGACAAAAGCATTAATGAAACTAATAAAATATGCACGTTTTTTAGAGTTAAAAAAATAATAATACATTGCTTGTTAAAACAGTTATAAAATGAAATGAAAACTATAATTACAAAAATATGTTGTCTGCCGATTATGAAAGAACATGAAAAAATATGATTTGTAAACAATTTAAAGATATTTCCAATAAATAAGTACCAAACAAAAGCTACTAGATTTTTCCTGCCTTAGAGATAATTTACTCTAATGATTTTTAATTACTTAATTCATTAAATGTGCATAAATCAAGATAATAGTAAATGATAATACTAATATGTTGAATATTGAATAACGAGAAATATTTTTGTCCTTTTATGTATCGGCTTCATAGAGAGGGGAGGGGGGGTAATTAATCCAGCAGACGACTGGCTGCCGACTCAATTCTGTTGTATATAAATCTGAGTAAATTTAGTGGCTAGTCATTTTATTATTCTGATTTGCTTTTATTCTGTATAGTGATGTTTTCATCAACTCTACTATGCATAATCTTTTTCATTAACCTTCTGACTGCCTTACGAGTCAGATATTTTTCCTATAGCTTTTGTACTCGTTCTTAAAAAAAGAATGTCTCAAAAAAGCCGGGAGTTCTCAGGGAAAGAACTTTGAATAATGCTAGTCTTCGTTTCCTACCCCCACGTTCGGCAATTACACACACAGTATGACGCTGTCAGACTAAAGATAAATGAGAAATCGCTAGAGCAGGAAAAAGTATTGCCTGCGGATATATGTTTTTGTACTTCGACTGGGCTTTTGCTTCCACGTTAAGGAATAGACTTTCCAGTTAAACATAATAATAATCGGATGTACTCACACATACACACACACACACATATATATATGCGTGTGTGTGTGTGTGTGAAATCATTTCAAACCATTGCAAATGATCATCTAGAATTGTAATTGCAGAAAAACAAATGAAGAATTAAGCAATTTAGAAAAAGATTTTAATAAAAATAAAAATATGATAGGATTACAATTCTAAGAGATCGTTTGTAATGGTTTTATATTCGCATTCAAAGTATTTTGCTGCAAATACGCGTATGATTATGAATGTAAGTCATTTTGACATATATTCGAATGAATTGAAAAATTCTTATTGAAATTTTTTTTATAATTTAGATGGTGTTTTATATATACTATTTTAAATAGATAACAATAGATAACAATATATATATATATATATATATGTGTGTGTGTGTGTGTGTGTGTGTGTGTGTGAATTAAAAAAAGTTGGGCCTAAAATTTTTAATCTTGTGTTCTATAATTCCCCACGTCCCAAAAAATGAATGAACAACCACTTAACTTTCGAAATAAAATTTAGAGCCTTCAAAATTTCCTCGATTTGGGCATTTTTAAAAAGAATGGCGTTTGTAGGAAAGGAGTCCCTGTCTGTTTGATTGAAGAAAGAAAGAGTTGGTAAAAAACAACAATTCTCATTTATTCCATCTTCTTTTTTTTATGAATTTAAATAAATTATAAGTTAAAATATCATTAAACTTACAAGTATTATTAAAAAAAATTAATTTTAAAAGTTAAAAAACTTTATTATTCGGCTCAAAGGTCTGTTATAGCGTACTAGACCATACTAAATGGAAAGGGGGTGTAGGAGTTGGTCGCTACGGCTCTGCTGAATCACTAAGTTTTGGAATTACTCATTTTGAACTTATCTGTGTGAATCCGAGAATATTGAAATATTGACTTGAGTATCGATTCTTATTGTGATCGATGCTATTTTATACGATATCGATTTTTATAGATATATATTTTCGAATTTTCCCGAATAACCCATCACTAGTTGGTAATATAAATTTGGCGCCCCCTCAATTTCTGCACTAGGGGCGATCGGGTTACAGATATTAAAATAACGGAAAAATAGCATTATTCGTTGCTGTATTATTGCATCAATTAAAAAATTGAGTCGATTAACCGATGGTTCAAATAAGAAAAGACTAGTGGACTAGCTATCAAATGTCATACCCCACCCCTTACGTACGAATTCTAGATGTTACATTATTTAAAAGAGGATTTAAAATGCCTAACTGCTTACAGAATGTAAACTATTGTAGTTTGTAGTCTCAAAATTAAAAGCCATTTTTTAGAATAAATGATCTCTCTTCCCTTAATTTTCTTTTTAAGTTTAAGATGATACAGGTTTAAATTAAAAGTCTATATAAACGGTGAATAAATATATGGTAAAAGTAACATAGTCATAAAATAAATGACACATATGAAACAGAAAAGCAATGATTCCTGGGATAGTCAGGGAGAGGCAGTGAACATGAAATTCCCCCCCCCCTTCCCCCTCAGAAGCTTTCGAATTTTTCGCTTATTATAATCGGAGTGCATGTCTCCAAATTTTCCGCAAGTCTTTCCAGAAAAAAAATTAGTGAATTACTTTTGGGCGGTAAGATAACAGCCGCTTGACGGGATTCAAAAGATTTTTTTTTCCCCCCGCATTCAGCATGAAACTTTTACGGGACCAAACAACTGACATATGCAAATATGTTTTATAATTTAATGGGGTTTTTTCATATTATGATAAATTAATTATATCTGGTATTTTAAACGATTGTTGTCTCATGACGATAGACTTTTTTTTTCTTTCACGTGTTGTCATATTCGTAAATTCTGTTCGTAAAGCCCACAGTGACAACATTTTCTGGAAGATCTTCTGTCGCTACCAAAAAAAGAGAGACTGTTCAGTTGTATATAGTTTCTGAATAAGAGCATCTGACAGTTTAATGCTTTTGCGAACAAAGATAAATTTAGGAATGTGTTAGAAAATAGCTAGTTTAGATTTGAAAACAGCCTAAAGTCAAAATAAAATTTTCAGAAAATATTTTTCCTCTCTCAACAACAGGAAAAATAATGTTGACATTTTTAAACACAAGAACTTGCAGGTGCAAGTATTAACGGAATTATAATACAATTTCTTTCTTTTTCTTTCTTTCTTTTTTTTTTTTTTTTTTGTTATAAATAAATTGTACGTAATTATTGGGTTACGAAATCAGTTTTTTTCCTTTTCTGCGCCGTCGTGACAGAAAATTATATTAAAATCAAACAACAATTATAGTATTTTCTGAATGATATTCTGTATTTACCGAAAAATGGAAAAACTGTTGATTACTAATATTTTGACAAGGAACGTCATTCTAATTTCATGATTTCGAGAACAAAAACTAATTTAAAAATGTGTCGGAAAGTTGTCAGTTTGGATTTAGCCAAAACAACTTCGAAACACTTTCTAAAATTACTGTAAATAAAGTATGTTGGCAAAAATCGCATGAATATGTGATTTATGTATGATTTAAGTCCTTTTATTTAGAAATGTTTCCGGAGATTTCTGAAGCTAGTTAGATTTAGATTATTTTCTTCTCCTACAGATTCTGAAGACAAAGAAGTTTTTCGGAATAATTAATGAGGCTTTACAATTAAATTTTGAAAACCTTTCAAAGTAGCTTTTAATGTATAATTCTGAACATCAGCAAAGTTTATATCTGTTTATTTTATTTATTTTTTAAAGTTTTCTTTTAATTAAATAAATAATACATGTAACATCATATGTGCTTTTTCAACTATTGCACAATCAAATGATTCATACAATTTCATAGTATTTTATTCTGATACTATGAGTTTTACAAAATGTTACATCTGTTGCCGTGATAGTTTTTAATACTGGATTTTAGGTTTTTGCATCCTGCCTCCTCTCCTTTTATTCCTATAAATATTTACACCACTTCAAATTAGAAATCTGACTTTTAAAAAATTCAACTATTTCTAATGTTTGAAAATTTTCATCAGGATGGCCTTGATGGATTCTGAGCCACCCCAGCGCTTTAAAAGGGGGCAAATTAAAAATACAATAACATAATCTGTTTATATTCTTTCAAAGGATTATTCCAAAATCTTATCTTCTAAAGGCTTCTTTCCTTTTCATTCAGAATTCAACTAAAGACAATGTGGCACATAATTGAAAATTAAGAATTAAAAAAGTAAGAATTTAAAAAGTAAGAATTAAAAAAGTAAGAATTAAAAAAGTAAGAATTAAAAATAAGTAAATAAATAAAAATAAAAAATATCTATTTCAAAACTACCTTTAGTGGCTACCTTTAGATATGGATTTCCAAAATACAAACCTCAATGTTCATTTTCTCGGCCATTAGAAGGAAAGCTTAAATGAATTAAATTCGGTTTGAGAAGGTGTTAATTTATATGCAATAAGCATTTATTGTATAGTAAACGGAAAAAAAGTAAACACCCCTACTAACTCTGCAACAAATTATAGTAGAAGAAAGTTACTGATACCAAACGATTGGAAATAATGTCTACTTTTAAATGATGTATATAAAATTTGCTTTGGGGGTCATCTACATATAAAAATAAACCCAAACTCTGTTTTTCAATGGCAACACCAAATTTTGACAACATCTTTTAAATTTCCGTTTCAAAGTATGCCTAGATCCGAAATTTCAAGTCATTTGGATGATTTTTTTTTTGAGTTATAAACATTCAAAATATAGAGCTTCTAATATTAAATTATATTTTCATATTTTTATTAATATCTCCTGAAATTATAATGCAAATGCGCTAATTTTTTTGTGGTTATAATATTAAACAACCCAAACATAAATGCATTGAATTCATAATTTTTATAATTTTACAAGATGAATTATGAAATATAAAATTAATATTCGTAAACATTACGAATTGCAACCTACTATTTTTTTGATGAATTTGTATTTCTTATGTTCTGTTTTATAAAAATTCAAAATTTCAAAATTTTCTTCCAAATAATTTTTTTTTTTTTTTTTGGAAATTTTCAAGTCATGCTTAAAAAACTTCAAGTCACTTTGAAAATTTTCAAGTCATGCTTAAAAAACTTCAAGATGATGGTTTAAGTTATGATGTACAGAAAAACAAAATGTACACTTTAATTAATTTTAATTACTCAGCACCAATTTTTATATACTGTAAATTTTTACCTCTTTATTTGCTGAAATATCTGAATTTGGATAAGATGAAAATCTCTGTATTATAAAACTGGTGTTCAAATTGAAAGATATTGAAACATATCGCGTCGAGCTTTTCAACAATTTAGTACCGAATTTCAATTTGCATACAACACCTAAAATATTCTCATTTTAAAATAATTAGTTTCTTTGAAACCAATCGCATGAATTCGCTGAAATTTTGGATTTAGACAAATTGAAAAGTGTAGAACGACAAAAAACATAAAACATTGTGTCAAACATAGGTAAAAAAAAAAAAAAAAAAAAAAAACGAAGCTATTGAAAAAAACTAAGTTTGTGTTTGTTTTGATATGTAGATGGCCCCGTAAGCAAATTTCATATACCCCATTTTAAAGTGGACTTTATTTCCAATCGTTTGGTACCAGTAATTTTCTCATGCGATAATTTGTTGTAGAATTAGTAGGGTGTGTTTACTTTTTTTTTTCACGACTGTACAGAAATAAATGCTCTCACATTAATTTATATACATTACCATTTATTGCACATAAATAAATGTATTTTTAACAACAAATAGACAAATAATTTTTAAAAAAAAATAGGCTAAACGCTGTTACCATAAATTATAGAGCATAAAATTTTACATCATTCATTTAAGTTTGTAAAGTTGACTCAAGATTTTTGTTGTTGTTGTTGTTGTTGAATTTGGAAAATCAACTTCTGTTCAATATTTTCTTGACGTGCTAGAATACAAGACATATATTTTTAAATAGAAACTAATAGTTTTTTTTTTTTCAGTATGAGCCGTGTTTATATGTTAGTATTTAAATTTAAAATAGTAGTAGTAGTAGTAATAATAATAATAATAATAATAATAATAATAATAATAATAATAATCACATTTGACCTTTTAAAAGCATTTTAACGCAACTTTAATCTGTTCAAAATTTCCATTTTCTATTTTCATTCTGAGAACTCCTTCTTTTACACAAAAATCCCTTTTTAACAGCTATAAATACGGCATCAAAAGTGAAAGCGCAGTTTTGGAGCTATAAAAATGGAGCGCTCCACAACGAGTATAAAGTAACAGAAACATTGGAGCGTTTGTTTCCGCTTTTTATTTCGTTTTCGTTTTTTAAAGCAGTATTTTAAGAATAGATGATACTCGGTGCGCCAATTTTCAATTATTTAACTTTATTTATTTTTTTTAATTAATCGTAACATATTTTGTTCGTGAACTAAGTAATATTTTACTGAACTATTTATATCGTGCTTTTTCTTAGTAATTCAGACAACGAAATTTTTCATTAAAATTTTGCAGTTTACTTTGAATTGAGTGCATTTCACTAGAAATGATATATTTTTAAACGTACTTAACTAGCTCTTAGATTAAAAAACTGCCTTTTTTAACTATATATTTTTTTTTTCGAAGCACTCCTGCTATCAGCGATCAAGGCGCGAGTTTTCAATACGTCAACTAAAAATATATAGTTTTATACTTTAGTATGTGGATTTAGCGTAAATGGAATTTTATAAACACAACGTAGTTCTTTTTTTAAAATAATGAAAAAAAAATCACAGATATCCTGAAAAGTATTAAATTTCAGAGTATGAAAGTGAAGTTGCACATTACATATTCAAAATTACATTTAAAATAATTATAATATGTATTTTTAACCAACTTCCTTCGGAAAAGGAGGAAGTTATAGATTCGACCCGTATGTACGTATGTTGTATGTATGTATCATGTATTTTCTGTCTTGTTCACGCGTAACTTTCATAAATATGCATCGATTTTGAAAATATATATATATTTGTTTGAAAGTGTAAGACGCCCGTGTGGTCCCATACCAATTTTGACAATATTTGTACAGTACTTTTTTAGTAATTCAACAAAAACCAATAAAATCAATGATTTCTCGCAAAAAAAAAAAAAAAAATAAATAAATTAATTAATTAAAAATAATAATTTTAATTTAAATAAAATAAGTTTATTTTATTTTATTTTTAACTTTTAATATATATATATATAGATATATATTAACTGACATCAAAAAAGCGCTAAAATGAATGAAATAATTGTTTATAATTCTCTAATGAGAAAGTTACTCAATAACCAAAAATTCGATATCATGTGTTGGCACAGAAACAATAAATTTAATATGTACAATTTAATACCCACCAAATATGGATTTTCTTGAAAATATTTTTTTCAAAAGATGAATTTACAAACTTATAATTTAATTTACGAATATATATAAGAAAAAGTAATGAAACACTTTTTGAAGTCGGTGCCAAACTACTCTAAGTATAGAAAGAATGGTGAATATATTGTACCTAGTATTCAGAATGAGTGTTGTTTAATCGATGTCATTTTGGTGTTTGGCACCGACTTCAAAAAGTGTTTCATTACTTTTTCATATATATATTCATAAATTAAATTATTAAATTAAGTCTGTAAATTCATCTTTTGTAAAAAATATTTTCTAGAAATTCCATGTTTGGTGGGTATTAAATTGTACAAATTAAATTTATTGTTTCTGTGCCAACACATGATATCGGATTTTTGGTTATTGAGTAACTTTGTCATTAGCGAATTATACAGAATTATTTCATTCATTTTAGCGCTTTTTTGAAGTCGGTTAATATATATATTTTTAAGTTTATTTTATTTAAATTATTTGTTTGCACTTGAGGGCTAGGATAAAATTATTATTATTATTATTATTATTATTATTATTATTTAATTTCTTTTTTATAATTATTCTTTTATCTTTAGATCTTTGACACAAAAATAAATGTAAGATAGTTTAAGTTTAATATTTTTCTCTGGAAACATAGTCGTATCTAGGATATTTTTCCAGTAATTTTTTAAACTTAACATACACACACACACACACACAAAAAAAAAAAAAAAAAGGGAAGAAATATTTCTTTAATTTCTCCTTGTGAAAAACTATTTTTTGAATAATTTATCATAAAAGATTGATGCTAAATATTGGCTAAGTGCTGGAAAATTAAAATTTTTCAAATCATTGAAACGAAGGAATTGTCTATTGGTTTAATAATATACATAGATATTTGTAATTACTGATTTAAACCATTTAAAACCAATACATTAAACTAATTCAATTTAATAATAAACCGTATAATATTTAAAAATATATATAATTACAAAAAACTGGTATATGATAATACTTCATTAAAAATATCTTGTAATTAGAAGCAGTTAAAAGAATACATATATCAATTTTCAAAAATTTCAACATTTAGTTAAAAATAGTAAATTATATCAGTTTTCTTTTAAACCAAAAATCTAATAGTGAATAAAATTAAAATATTTTAAATCGTATAGTAAAGAACATACATGATAGAAAATTTATTTTTATAAAAATTTCACATTTAGAACCGAACAATAAGGAAATATATCTTACCTGTAAATTACATCTAACTGATTGACGTTCTTTGCGAAGTAATACAAATATTTAAAAAAATAATAATGAGTTTGACTATTTCAAGTAATGCATAATTTTATTATTAGTAATCAAAATATCTGGATTATATTTTCATAAAATAATTCTTAACATAATTTTAGAAATTTTCACATAATTCAGTTTAAAATTTTTCTACCGTATGATAAATTTCAAAGCAGGGAGCTGCACATAAACCAACATCACAAATTCTGCATTGATATCTGGTTTCCTTACGTTTTCGTCTTCCATTTTCATCGAAAGTATTTGCACATACTGCACAGCGACGGGAATTACGTTTATTTTTCGGGGTTGGTTCTACATAACTAGGAAAATGTCGTTCAGTTAGTCTCAAAATATTAGGAATTTTTCCTACACCTTTGTTAACATATTCATTTGTTTTGTACCTTTTAATAAGGCTTTCAAACAATTCCACACGAAAATCAACAAGTTTAATTGATCCCCCTTCTTTTTTGTACAGGACGAATGAATTCCATACGGCTTGATCCAGGAGGTGACGAAATATTTTCTTATAATATTTTCGTTGCTGATTCCTAATGCTTGGATAATAGGCCATGCATTGATCAGCTTTGTCCACCCCACCCATACCCATATTGTAGTCCACGACAACTTTCGGTTTAAGGACAGGATCTTTTTGAGGCATTTTGGAAACTACAGTAATCATGTCATTGCTGTGAATGGTGCTCATCATGCAGACTGTTTTCTTATCTTGCCACCTGATGAGGCACATTTTGCCTTTTTGAAAGGCAATCATTTTTCCTTTTGTGACTTTTTCGTATTTGAAATTTGGTGGCAAATTCTTTCTTGTTTGTCGTATTGTGCCGCAAACGTCCGTTCTCCTTGCTATTAGTAACTCCGCCAATTCAGGAGACATATAAAAATTGTCAAGGAACAAACAGTAACCTTTGTTTAATAAATCCTTTGTTAAGGTCATGACGCAACGTGTCGCCATGCCAAAACTAGAAAATTCGTCTTCATAAGGAGTGTCTTTTCCGGTATAAATTATCATGTTCCAGATGTAGCCACTATTGGATTCGCACAGTTCATAAATCTTTATACCAAAGCGAGCTCTTTTTGTAGGGATATACTGCTTGAATCCCAATTTTCCTTTGTAAGGCATTAGTGATTCATCTACTGCTATGCACTTTTCTGGAGTATATACACTCTGAAATTTGAAGCAGAGCAGTTTGAACACTTCATAAATTTTCTTTAACTTTGGTTGGGGGTGGGTTCTTTCATCATAGGATTCATTGTTACTGAAATGCAAAAATTTCATAATCAATTGAAATCTTTTCCGAGGCATTAGGTCACTAATAAATGGAGTACATATACTGCTCCTTCTGGACCAATACCATTCTTCTACTGGCTTTTGAATCACCCCCTCGTATAAAAGGATAGCGAGGAACACTCTTATTTCGTTTGAATTTGTTTCCTTCCAGTCTTGAACCCTGGAACTTGGAGTCAATTCGTTTCTTTCTAAAAACTGGTCGGCAAATCTGTTAGTTTCTATTACGATATAATCCACGATTTCGTCATCAAAGTATAATGAAAAATAATCAATCGGTTCCTTTAAACCGGCGACATTGGCTTTTAAACCAGGACTTCCAGTAAAAGGGAAGGCGGGAGTAGTATGTTGAGGGACCGCATCATCCAGTCTGCACCATAAACGTACATTAGAAATAGGCTCCTCGTCTGATTCTGATTTTTCATCATCATCCGAATTATTCCAAACGGATGAATTATCCGAGAGAAAATCCTCATATTCACTATCCATTTTATTATTTAAAGGATAAATATATATATATATATAACTAAGTTAATAGCTATAAATTTTTTTTTTAAAGACGTTTAAAACATAGGAGATGATCACTGAAAATATTAGGTTGTAACTGAAGGCATAAAGTCTTTTCATATGTACTTAAGAAGTCTAAGATGAATAACCAATCACAGCACATTATAGAACAGCCTCTAACAAACCGCGAGATAATTTTCCAGAAAATCATTTAATTATTCTTAAAAATAGTTATCTTTCACCCTTGTAGCCTGATATGTTAAAAAAAAAAGTACCCAGAAACTTTCCCCATTAAAGTTGATTCACAGATGTGAAGCAATCATATTTTTCTACACATATACCATACTGACTACGGTCATAAATTTTAATTTAAAACAGGAACTATTAACAGAAATTTTGATGGGAGAGCTTTCCAGACAGGTTGAAGATAAAATGAAACTATTTTAAAATAATTTATCATTAGCAAGGCATTGACATATCGGAACAGTAAAGTACACATTATAGAGCCATTGAGATATTTTCTCTGTGTTTCTAGCAGGTATAAAGATAAGAGAAAATACTGTTTCACGCCTTTGATGAAAGAGATGCCGACTGGTTCCATTTCCGGTAATCATTTGATGTCACTACAAATCGTCTGTCCAGTGCAGCTGGCTGTTCTCTAACCCCTTACCTCCCCTTACCTCTAAAGTCCGCTGCTGAACAAGCCCGAAACTTTCTGACACAATAATAGACACATTTTTAAACATTAAGTTATAAGACTGACAGACGTGACTGTGGAAGAAATTTGAATTCGCAATATTTTTTTCAGTTTTTGGATAAACAAATTATCTATCGAGTTATAAGAGAAATTGATCACGCGAGGCGGCGTTTTTCTTTCTAAGTTGTTTTTCAGCTTTCGTGTGATAATTCAGTTCAAAATGCCAACGTTGACAGTATTTTCTGAAAGATCTATTGCGTTTACGAAAAAACGGAAAAAAAATTGTGATTACAAAGTTTCTGAATAACAACACCTGTCAGTTTCATGCGTTTCCCACCAAAAATGAATTCAAACTTATGTCATAAAATTTTCACTTTGAAACACATAAACATAAAAAGAAAAACATGATTAAAAATTGTTTTCCGACGAGGCTTCAGGGAGCAGAGCCATATGTCACAAAATTCTTATTGAATTTTTCTCTTGGTTTTAATATTTTACGTCATTTAAGATTTACTAAGAATGAATTTTACTACTACTACTAATATATATATATATATATATATATATATATATATATATATATATACATTTTCAAAATCATAAGAAGCAAATGAAGTTTAATTAATTGAAATTTTAAGTCAAAGGAGCAGGGTAATAGCATTATGCATGTATGTGGATTTTTTTTTTTTAAATATCTTAAAACTGTACAAAATAAGATAAATATAAAAATGTCCATGTAATTTATTAATTCAAAGAAAAATAAATATAGTAGGGTGCAGTTTTATTAAAGAAACTAGAGGATCCAACCCGACATACAAAACATAAGTAAAAATCTTTTTTTTTTATTTTTTTTTTATGTAATAAATTTTTTAACACTTAAAAATATATTCTTAGATATATTCCCACTGAAAATCAAAGAGCATTTTTATATAAAAAATATTAATGATGCATACAAAGCAAGTGTTGAAATTTATTAAAAGTAATGCTTTTTTATTAGCCGCATGCCACGAGTTCATAGACCAAGACATCACCAAAGATTTAGCTATTTTCCGCAACCTTTTTGATAATTTCTGCGCTGAAAGCGCGTTTTCCTTTACATGCCTGTTAAATATGTGTTTTAATTATATATTATTACTTTCTCTAATTGGAAATTTTTTTAATTTTCTACGGAGTATCAGCTGAAAATAAATGATAAACTAAACTTAAAATTGGACAACGTGCATACAAATTAAAAGGTAGACAAAATATTAAACCATGTTTTTAAAGATGAATTTTAGCAATCCATTTATTTATTTACTATTTATATTGTTTTAAGTTCAAATAGATGAATGATTTGTAGTCGGGCTGCACGTGGCAGATTTTGATTTAAAAATAATTCATGCTTGAATATTATTGTAAAAACCATAAACATTCAGTAAACAGAAATTCAGTTTGCAAATAAATTAAATTTCAAAGTACATTTTTCCCTTATAACTTGAAATTGTATCTATTACATATGTTAAATTTGTGTTTTATTTTACTTAAGATTTTCATTTATCTGTATTGAAAAACGCAAACGCATCTGCGCGTAATGCTGACGTCATTTTGTGAATAGCAACAACAGACGATCAAATTTCGCTTTTAATGCAATTATTATTATTATTATTATTATTTTACTTCTAACCATCACACATTTTTAATTTTTGCGCCGTTAGATATGAGGGGAGAGGGGGGGGGGAGGAATGTAATTCGGAATGCAATTTGTTTGAAAGTAATATCGTAATTTGCTTGAAAACTGTATTGCAGTTGAATCAGTTTTTATTGATTTAAATATATTAGCTTAATAAATAATTTTCAATATTTTTTTTGAATCTATCTCTGTCACGTGCAGACGATTGCGGAAGATAAGCCGGGCCCACCCCAGGTACCTCCAGTGCCCCCCCCCCCCCAAATTTTAAACTTACGTGGCAGTATTATAACGCAAAAAAATAAATTTTCTGAAAGGTTGCACAATATACCAAAAAAAAAATCCCTGACGGCTCGGCCTACAGGCACAGGTAGATTTCGAAGACGCAGACCGTGGGGCGCCTGTTTGTTGGGAATTGCGGAAGAAATGACCTTTTTGCCATGATGCGGCAGTTGGAACTGCCTACTTCGAAACCTAACTTGTTTGCAAGCGGAGCCAGCAGGGATTTTTTTTTTTTTTTTTTTTTTTTTTTTTTTTTTTTTTTTTTTCTGTAAGAGTTGGTCCTATAAAAAAACTTGTCAATATAAAAGTTTTAAATAATATTAAGAGGATTTATAATAAATTTAAGCAAATTTGAAATCTTTGGAATTGACGAAGTTATGAATTTTTTCTTCTAAAACCCCCCTGCCCCCTCCCCACCCTTGGGGCCATTTTTAATTACATCAAAAATCTGTCATACATAAATTTTCGGACCTTCTCCTAGAAGTAATAATAACATCAAACGGATTCGATACGTATCATAATTAAGAAATTATGGGTTTTTTTCTGTTTTCACAAAAAGCCCCCCCCCCCATTCCCTGCCCCCTTGGTTCAATTTTGCCCATTAACGAACTTGACCGAGATTTTATGCCTCTTGATTTTTTGTATCAGTTTCGAAAAGATGTGGCAGTTGGAACCGCCTACTTAAAAATATAAGTTGTTTGCAGGCGGATCCGGCAGGGATTTTTTTATTTTTAATTTTTTTTTTTTTTTTTGATATAATTGTTGGTCCTATAAAAAACTTGTCACTATAAAAGTTTTAGATAATTGTAATAGCATTTATAATAAATTTAAGCGGATTTGATATCTTGTGAATTGACGAAGTTATGAATTTTTTTCTTCTAAAATCCCCTTTCCCCCTCCCCACCCTTGGGGCCATTTTTAATTATATCAAAAATCTGTCATACATAAATTTTCGGCCCCTTCTCCTAGAAGTAATAATAACATCAAACGGATTCGATACGTATCATAATTAAGAAATTATGGGTTTTTTTCTGTATTCACAAAAAGCCCCCCTCCCTTCCCCCCCCCCCCCTTTGGTTCGATTTTGCCCATTAACGAACTTACCGAGATTTTATGCCCCTTGAGTTTTTGTATCAGTTTTGAAAAGATGCGGGAGTTGGAACCGCATACTTCAAACAATAAGCTGTTTGCAGGCGGAGCCGGCAGGGATTTTTTTTGTTTTTAATTTTTTTTTTTGCTATAAGGGTTGGTCCTATAAAAAACTTGTCACTATAAAATTGTCAATTTTAATAGGATTTATAATAAACTTAAGCGGATTTGATATCTTGTGAAGTGACGAAGTTATGAATTTTTTTCTTCTAAAACACCCCCTTCCCCCCCCCCCTTGGGACCATTTTTAATTATATCAGAAATCTGTCATACATACATTTTCGGCCCTTCTCCTAGAAGTAATAATAATTTTAAACGGATTCGATACGTATCATAATTAAGAAATTGTTGGGTTTTTTTCTGTTTTCACAAAAAGACCCCCCCCCCCCCCTTGGTTCGATTTTGCCCATTAACGAACTTGACCGAGATTTTATGCCCCTTGATTTTATGTATCAGTTTCGAAGAGATCTGTGCAGAATTATTGCAGTTATCGTGTTCATAAAAAAAGTGACATAGATAGATAGATAGATAAAGTTTTGAACTGGGGGTGTTTTTGGGTTCTGGAGTCATAATCGACGTAGATCTGCAAAAATTTTTCAAAAATTCCAACTTAGGTGAGAATGTAATAGGTAGTATTTCTTACGAAATCTACCTAATATAGTACATAGATTACTGAATTGAGAACTGAGAGCCAGTTCTCTTATACATGTGAATATGTGTGTTGTGGGTGCATGGGGAAAGGGGGAGGGGGGTCAAAGGGGCAACTGTTTTATAGCCCGGAGTCATCAAGTTCCAGGCTTTTTTCTTCACAAGCTGATGGGGAAAAATAGTTTCCTTCCAGACGTCCAATTTAGCAGTCTTTAGTCGATAAAGTTATCACTTTTGAAAGCGGTGGGTGGTCGCTCCATTTAAAAATAGCAGGGTACTTCCTGCCTTTTTATTTTCGGAAGAGAAGAAACAACCTTATTTCCATAGAACATCTGACAAAGTTCATTCAATTGAACTAGGGGTTTGCACGTACGGGTCCCGTCCTAGGTGCGTTTCTAATTAGATAAATACGTATAGAAACTATAGTTGTTTGGTCCATCCATCTGTCCGCATATAACATTGCAAAAACTACACAACCGAGTGGTTTGAAATTTAATATATAGAGTCCTTGCAGAATTTTGTCTAGTCATTTGAAATTGTATGAAAATCAAATCAAAACTTTAAAAGATATTAATAAAAGTTTTCTTCATTCTTTTAAATCTGATCATAAGTAATTTATTCAATAATATCCCATGATAAGTAATGATTCTAGGTTTCCATAGTGATTTCGTCGCATTTAAGATGGAGTTATGTTATTTCCATATTATTGAATTTAATATATATATATATATATATATATATAATCGTAATAAATTTTGCATAAGAGTGCCACAGTTATTGCACCAAGATCTGAATATTTATAAAACTAGTTATAGTATGAAGGCACCTCATTTGCCACGTTTGACGTACGATTTTCAACTTGTTATATTCCGAATTCATCGAGTCTGTATCTTAAAATCCCGAATTAACTGGTATGAGAAGTTTTATTTCATAACATTTTAATAAGTTAAATCGGATTTAAAATTTTTTCCGTGATTGCGCAAGACATTTAGAATAGAGTTATGTTTTATTTAGTTTTTGAAGCGGATAGTTAAATTTACACTAATAACTGAACTATAAGCAGTTATAAAATTCTTATGTTAATTTAGAACATTTTTGTAGTGTGTGTTTGTGGGGGGAGAGAAGGGGAGGGGGGAACATTAAGGTGTTAAAGATCGAATTTTCAATGTTTCACAATCAATTTATTTGCTAATATTTTTTCCATTTGGCAATTGTTTTTTTTAGTTCTGTTTAGCCAAATTCCTAACGTTGTTTAAAAAACAGCAAGGACCCTGAATCAGATCATATTCTAACCTTTCGTTAAGCAATGAAAATTTCTGTATTTTTATAATTAATCATTAACCACAGAAAATCCCTAGCAGTAAATTAACCCATTAATTAAAAGGGGAATCATAAAAGAGCCGAAAAAGGTGCGATCGTCCGTATAAAAATGTCAACACACAGCAAAAACAACCTCACTTGCAATTACACGCATTAAAATCACATTCAAATAAATTTAAAGCATTTTTGAAGCATAAATTCCCAGAATTATAAATAAACCCCTTTTTTAGCTCACAGGCTATCAAAGCTTGAAGAGCTAATGTGCCCGCCGGTTCTGTATGTATGTACGTATGTACGTACGTAACGCGAAAGCTCTTGATAAAATATCCGATTTGCTTCAAAATTTGGAAATAAGTTCCTTTTCATAAGGCGCTTTCCTGATTAGTTTTTTGGGGGGGATCATTCGTTAAGTACAAAGGGGGGAACGGGGAGAGTCAAATCCCACCCCCCCTCAAACCTTAGATAGATGGATTTTTCGTGCAGAAATATTCGATTTGCTTCAAATTTTGGATATTTATTCTGATAAGGCACTTTCCTGATTAGTTTTGGGGGTTCATCGGATAAATATAAAGGGGGAATGGGGGACAAATCTCCCCCCACAATTTAGATAAAAGGGTTTTTTATGCAGAATTGTCCGATTTTCTTCAACTTTTGTATATAGGTTTATTCTGATAAGGCGCTCTCCTGATTAGCTTTGGGAATTCATTGGTAAAGTATAAAAGGGGGGGGGTAATGGGTAGTTATTTTCCCCCTTCATTTATATAAATGGGTTTTTCCTGCAGAATAATCCGATTTGCTTCCAAATTTACGATATAGCTTCATTCTGATAAGGAGAATTCTTGATTCGTTTCGGGGATTCATCGGTTAAGCATAAATGGGGGAATGGGGGGCTAATTCCTCCCCTCTTTATTTAGATAAATGTGTTTTTCATGCAGAATTGTCCGATTTTCTTCAAATTTTGTATATAGGTTTATTCTGATAAGGCGCCCCCCTGATTAGCTTTGGTAATTCATTGGTAAAGTATAAAAGGGGGGTAATGGGTAGTTATTTTTCCCCATCATTTATATAAATGGGTTTTTCCTACAGAATTATCCAATTTGCTTCCAAATTTTCGATAAAGCTACATTCTGAGTAGGCGCTTTTCTGATTAGTTTTCGGAGTTTTTTGGTTAAGTATAAAAGGGGTTAATGGGGGATAATTTTCCTCTCCCTTCATTTAGATAAATGGTTTTTTTATGGAGAATTATCCAATTCCCTATAAAAAATTTGGATATATATTTATCCTGATAAGGCGCTTGCCTGGTCGCTTTTGGGGGCTCATTAGTGAAGTATAAATGGGGGGGGGGGACTTAATTTGTTTTTTGATGGGCAATATTCTTTGAAATAAGAAAATAATATACAGTTAGTGTGAATAGCCTGTGAGCTCACTGCCATCAGTTTAACTGGGCACGTTTCTTTTTTATTTAATATTTGCAAATAAAGTGTCAGACACTGATTCACTTTGTGTTAGTTATTGGTGTTTCAAAATAGGGAGGGTGTGAGTTACTGTTGTTTTTGACCGTATTTTGAAAATAAAAATAATATTTAATAGTAAAAAGCATATTTTTTCAAAATTTGTCAACAATATTTTCTAATGTATCTCTATTATCCTTTCCAGAACAAATAAAATTGGAAAATGTATTTTAAAATTTTGTAATAGTGATTTGAGTAAGAAAGAATCCTTAAGGTGCCAGTTACTCGGGCTTTCACCCTATTTGTTGAATGATTTTGTTTTAAATAACCATATAGAAAGATTCTTAACAATCGGCGAGTTTTTTTATTAAAGGGAAACTTTTGTTAATAGATATGAAAATAATCAAAGCTTTCAAGTGAAATTATGAAATAGTTAAGGCCAGGCATTCCTAAAGTTAAGTAAACAATTAATCATTATTAATATATCATTAATTTAATTTTAAAATTTTAGAAAAAATAATGTTCCGGAAACTGAAAGTTCAGAAAAATGATTTGTAGTGCGTATACTAGCAAATTTTGTTTACAGCTTTTTTTTTTTTTTTTTTTTCTAGCGATTTCTTACCGCAGAATACGGAAAAGAACGTAAATTACTTTCTTTTCCACATAGCGGAAGCCACTCGAAAGAGCTTTTTTACCTATTGACGGTAGCTTCCGGGAATTGACACCCGTAGAGCCTAAATTGATGTCCTACTGATAAGTAAGGGGGAAAGAAATGCGAAAAAATCAGGCCTTGCCGTTATTGGAAGCACTTTTGGCTGGAGCAATTATCCGTCGATGGCGTTTTCAAAGGGGATTTTGTGGTGTGAAATTATCCGACAAAGCCAATTTAGATAGGGTTTTCCGCGACCTGATATATCAGGTCGCGGCGTTTGGAAGGTTAACTAACTTCCTATAATCAACGATGGTAATCTAAGACTGATTAGATTGCACCATTAAAGTAATATTTATTCAACATAGCCAATTCAGCTAAAAAATAGAAAATGCAAGATAGTAGAGAATTTCAAACGTGGTGGACTGAGAAATATGGGATGATTAATAAAGATGTTAAAAATCTATGCGTTTTATGTTCCGGGACAGTGATCTGCAGTAAAACAGCCTTATGAAACAAATCACAAACCTCTTTCCCCAAAAAGTTATGCAGAACAAAAGGAAGGAGTCCATTGCCAGTGCAATTAAAGAAAAAATAAACTATTGACATCTATGATTACATATATCAGCAAAGATTCTCAAACTAGTGTCACAAGTTTCTCGGCTGCGAATGTCATTGTTCGGAATGGTACATTTTTCTGCGATGGAGAGTTTTTGAAGGAATCCTGGTTAACATGCGCTCCATCATTTTTTAACGATTTTGAAATTAAAGATAAAATTATTTAACTAATTAAAGATAGTCCTTTATCAAGAAATACAGTCAAAGATAGAATCTTGAAAATGTAATACCAAAGTCTGATATCGTCTTCTCCTTTCACTTTATTTTGTCTTGATGAATGTACAGATGTAACTAAATCTGCTCTTTTAGCTGTTTTTGTACGATATTCTGTTGAAAATGATATTAAGAATGAATTATTCTCGTTATTATCATTAGCAATTACAATCAAAGGTGCACATATTTGTACAGCAGTTATAAATTCACTTACTGAAAAAGAAATAAATTTGTATAAAATAGTTTTTGTTACAATTGAAGGAGGCATCAGTATTATGGGTAAAATAAATGTTTTTTTTTCAGTTTATTTCAAACTCACATTGGACATATTATTCTTGGATTTCACAGCATTGTCATACATCAACAAGTCCTGGGTGCATAGGCTGGTTTTGAATCTCTTGGTGATGTTATAGCCGTAGTCACAAAAATAGTTAATCTCATATCGTCACAGGCTTTAAATAAACGAAAGTTTGACTCTTTGTTAGATCTACCTTATTTACACAAACGTTAGCTACTTTATAAAAGAAACAAACATTTGTGACAATGAGAGTGATAACGAACTCGGTGAAGAGAAACTAATAGACCGGGAGCCGACAGCACAAATAATCCCCTCATCGAGTTCACGGATGAAATTCTAGGATTAGTTAAATCTTGATTCGCATATTAAAACGCAATCGGTCTTCCAAGTCATATCTTGGTGGAAAACATCTGAAAACCCGATTTTAGCGGCTGACTCATAGGTTTACCATTGTGTTTTCCTGCACCAAAAGACATGAAAACATGGAGGACTGGGAGCAGGAAAACACACTGGTAAACCTACGAGTCAGCCGCTAAAATCGGGTTTTCAGGTGTTTTCCACCAAGATATGACTTGGCAGACCGATTGCGTTTTAATATGCGAATCAAAATTTAACTAATCCTAGAATTTCATCCGTGAACTCGATGAGGTGATTATCTGTGCTGTCGGCTCCCGGTCTATAATGTCGAAATTCCAAAATGATGTGGCTGCATTACGTACCTTACGAAGTTTTAAATTTTCTTCTGAAAAAAGAAGATTTTGCTGCAATGCTTAAGAAATTAGAAAATGAAATTCAATCAACAAAAACAAAAGAGACAAGTTGGAAATTGTACGTCAAACGTTACAAACGAGGTGCGTTCGTACGCACGTTTTAGAATTAAATTCATGATATCCCGTGCGTAGAACGGGTTAAACAGCTTGTTAAGTATATATTTTATGACACTGTTCATACAAATATCTTAACTAGTTATATAAATATTCAGATATATATGTATCAGCTAGTTATATAAATATTCAGATCTTGATGATTTTTAATTCTGTGAAATGAATTATATCGTCTGCAGATTAATTTCTGTAATAAAATAAGCATCTCGGTCGCTTGACGATTTAACATCCATCGGAAGCTCCTATAACAAAAAAGCACCGATTTAAAAAAAATCAAATTTCTTAATAAATATTTTTATTAATATCTCCTAAAGTTTGGATTCGATTTTAATAAAATTTGAAATGTCTCGACAAAATTCTGCAAAGATAATATATTTTAAATTGCAAACCATTTGGTTGGGTAGTTTTTGCGTTGTTATATGCGGACAGACAGACAGACAGACGGACAGACAGACAGACAGACAGACGGACGGACCAAGCGACGACTATAGGTGCTACGTATTTATATAATTACGAACGCACCTAAAAACAGATTTCTTAGGCAGACTTTTTAGGTAATGATTTTTATATTTCCTAATTTCTTCTTATGCATTGTAATATATTTTTAAAATAACTTTCCATTTAATAGCAGGTGTAAAACAAATATTTTGAAGATATGATTCGTAAATAATTTTTTCCAATGTTTATTTTCTAGTTGTCTATTTTAAAAGAAAATTACCTCAATTATAAAACCACCACCCTGCTTAAAATGTCAAAATCAACAGATCCCAAGGGCAACATCATGTATTATCATAATTATTACAGTCATTTGGCAAGCTGTCTGGATTTGAGATTTTAATATTTTTTTTTACGATTAATATAATTATATCTTATTAGTTCTTTATAATTATATCCACTTTCTTCTATAATTATTACTATCATTAATCTTTTCTTGTGACCTGTTGTTTTGTTTTGAGTTTTCAATATTATACATTATTTAATTTAAAAAGTATGTTGATATTACCCGAAGGTTTGTTATCCATATCTTAATCTAATAGTAATAATAGTAACTTAATTCATTGTTTTTATAGGGTTTTTTTAGTCGGGGGAGGGGGGGGGGGGAGATCGTTGACACGCCATGGTCACTTAAAAAGTGTTTTTGACAAATATTGGCACGCAGATGTGAAAAGGTTCGCCGACCCTGATCTAGAGTACGCATGAGGAGTCGGTGAATAATCAACCGGACCCCCTTTCTGGCGTAGCCACACAGGCAGAGATCGCTTGGCGTTCGCGTCCGAAAGTCGTGAGGAAAGTACTTTTCCCGCACAGACTTCCAGAGCTCACACCAAAATAGCACATGGCTATTGTCGAACACCTCAACTCCACAAAAACATGTAGAGTCGTGGTGAAAGAAGCGAGCCTGATGATCGCCAAAGGTTCCGTGTCCCGTGAAGACCTGATTAATGAAGAAATCGCCCTGCAGTCGGCGGATGCCGACGCGTGGGAAAGATTCATAGGTCTTGCGCCCGGTCCCAGATTGGTCCCATCTCTCTTGCCACTTAGACAAGGCACGTCCAAAGAGGTCTTTTTTGGCTTGGTGGCGCGTGACTGGAATCACTACGTCGACGTCCTGTCGAGTAGTGGCTTCTTTTGCCAATATGTCCGCCCTCTCGTTATAGACGTGACCAACATGGGCCCGGACCCAATGCAGATGAATCTCAATTTTTGTGGTTTTAATCAGATCCCTAATCTCGGCAATGGCCTTGTGCTGAGGTACAAGTCCGTGAAGCGCTTGGAGCGCCGATCTCGAGTCTGAGAAGACGTCGAGTTCCCTGAGACCTCTCCTGTGGGCATGGGTGATTGCTTCTTTGATCGCTTGGACCTCCGCCGCAAACACTTCCGCACCGTCGGAGAGACGGAACTGGCTCTCCGCGATTAGTTGGTTCTCTGACACAGCAAGGAACGCGCAGCCTACTGTTGCATTCTCTTGCTTGGATCCGTCCGTGTAGTACGAACACGTAGTCCGCGGAGCCAAATCCGCGGTCCAACGGACTCTCCAGAGATCCTCAAGTCTGGGAGTGGGCCTCCAGAGGTCGACCGACTCGGAGTTTAGTCCGGTACCGTCAACACTCTTCTTCCATCGGACAAGGGCCGTGTAGTCCCTTTCCAGCCCTGCACGCAAGTCGAGGGGGAGGACCCCTGACAAGACGTGCAGAGCATCCGTGGAGGTTGTCGCGTAACATTTTGTTACGCAAAGGAGTAGGCTCCTTTGCATGCTAAGCAACCTGTTTGCAACCACTACCTTCTTTGAGTAAAACCAAATAGATGCCGCGTAAAGAATGATTCTTTCCACTATGATAGAGTAGAGCATCTTTCTAACTTTCGGTCTCAGACCCCATGTGGCTCCTGAGAGACGGTTCATCTTATTTAATACCTTAAACGCCTTCTCCTGGATGGCAGCCAGGTGCGGCATCCAACTGAGGTGGTGGTCGATTATGAGGCCCAGGTACAGAATCTGCCATTTAAAGCCGATTCTGTTTCCTTCCATGAAGATAGGAATAGAGGGGGCAAGTTTTAATTTGCCCTTGGGCTTCATAACCGTGTAGCCGCATTTCTCAAAGCTGAATGTGAGGCTGCATTCCGTCGCCCAGGCGTGGATCCTTGAGAGAACCGGTCCCAGCAACGGCGCAAACCCCATGGCAGCCCCTCGTCGTGCGGCCACGAAGACGTCATCGGCGAAGACCACAACAACATAGGTCTCGTCCTTATCGTCTGGCAACCGTCTCAACAGGAACTCTATAACCACGAGCCAGAGGTATGGTCCGAGACACGAACCTTGGGGTACTCCTACGTTAAAGTAGTGGTCCCCGTCATCTGATTGGATGATAGATCTATCCCACAAATAGTCTTCTATCAATCCTAGGAGCCATGGTTCGACGCCCAATTCTTCCAGAAATCTGAGAATGTCTGTTCGTCGAACACTATTGAATTCTGATTTGATGTCAAGCGTGAGAAGACAGGTGAATTCTCCACGACTCATCGAGGTAGCTATGTAATCCATCACTCGATGGAGCGCGTCGACCGTACTGACATTCTTACGAAAGCCGTACTGCCTTGCGTCAATTAAGCGATTGGACTCCAAATATAGTACCAGCCGAGTTGCGCACATTTTGTTCAAAACCTTCCCGAAGGCCGGTAAAAGACAAATAGGGCGGTAGGTCGCTGGGTCACTACGCTCCTTCCCTGGTTTGGGAAAAAACACAGCAATGGCCCACTTCCATGTCCGCGGAAAACAAGTCTCTCTCAGGCAATGGTTATACAAGGATAACAACCACTGAGGGTGGTATTTCAAGACCACACGGACGATCGCGAGACTGAATCCGTCATGACCAGGCGCCTTGTCGGGCGGCAGTGATTCCACTGCAAATTCAAGTTCATGAATCGTAAACAGAGTCGGTTCGTCGGTCTTAATGCATGCGACCTGGGAAACGTCATCAGCTGATAGGAAGTGGTGTCTTGTAAGCGCGGCCTGGGATTCCTCCCAAGTCTAATCCCAAGTCTAGTCCTCCCAAACTATCTGGCCTAGTTTGTCCGTGCTAATTCCTTCGGAAATGAAACTTCGGAACGAAGCACGCTTTGCGTGCAGGATCGCCTTCATGTATTCTCTTCATGTCGCTGTTCATGTATTGTAACTCCCAAGTCTAGTCCTCCCAAACTATCTGGCCTAGTTTGTCCGTGCTAAGTCCTTCGGAAATGAATCTTCGGAACGAAGCACGCTTTGCGTGCAGGATCGCCTTCATGTATTCTGCCCGCTTACGCTTATAGAGAGATCCAAGTCTCCCCCACTCCGTCGGCTCCAGAGTTCGCTGGTGAGTCGACGAAGCGCACGCAACCGATTTCGCTGGCTGGCCAGCTGAGCTGACCACCAAAACGCCTCACGACGCTTTTTGCGTTTGCGTCGGCGTTTTTTGCGTCGGCGCTTTTTGCGTTCAAGACATAGCCGACTCAAAGTCGACATCAAGTATTCGACTCCCTCATCAGGGGTTGCAAACTCGTACCGAGTCAGATCCGCAGCTTGCAGATCGCGGGAGAATGCGCCCCAGTCCAAGTCCCTTTTATACCAGCGACGGCTGACATCTCTCGGGAAGCGATTGGCTGGTTTGCCGTGATAATCCCACATCATGATTCGGTGGTCGCTGAGCGTCGGGACCTCGGATATCATCCAGTCGGTAATGCGGTTAGCGCAAAACCGGACCAACAGGATGTCGATCCACCCCTCACCTTGAGGACCAAGGAAGGAGGACAAGCTATCCGGGTCGTTGACAAACTCCAGGTTTGCGTTCATTGCGAGTGCGATGACGTCTCGCCATCGCGGATCTGTCGGCCGTTGCCCCCAGATCGTTGACTTAGCATTAAAATCACCCACTAGAATGACATTGTCACTCGGGTAGGTTCCTAAAAGGGTCGTCAACGGTACGAGCACAAGGTCAATGTCTTGGGATGGAGCGCAGTAACAAGTTATTACTAGCACGTCCTTCCCTGACCATCTGCAGCGGATAGCCACCACGTCAGAACGCCGTAGGACGGAGACGAAATGAATGCGCTTGTTTACCCAGAGGGCCGCCCGGAAGCGGTTACCTGCCGAGTGAACTTGCACGTAGTCCTCGGGAGTCCCGCTAACAGAACCTTCGGCGACATGTGGTTCGTTCAACGAGACCACATCCAAACCCAGGGAGATCGTATCACGACTCAATTGATCCATGCAAGCAATTGCCTTGTGGCAGTTCAGGTGGGCAAAATTAATTTTACTCTCCATCTTGGATTCTTTTGATTCGTTCGAACTCCATCTGGTGGATGTGGCACTCTTTGGAACCTGCAGCGTGAGTGGTCGACAAATTCTCGTCTTCCGTTCTGCGCAAGTTCCTAAAGCTACAGTTTGGGCACTTCGGTGAAAGAGTGCAGCCTATCGTCTCATGTCCTTTGGCCCCACATCTCCCACAAAGGGACGCTCTGTGACAAACTGAACGTGTGTGGCCGTATCTCCAACATTGATAGCAAACCAACGGACGTCGGTTTGATCGGAACACCGCCTGACCCCAGCCAACTTGCAGTGAACGCAGCCCCTTCAAGCGCTGAAACGAAACTTCATCTACTGAGAGGACAGCGTTGCGGCCTCTCGCACTGACGAAACAAGTCCGCAGTTCGAGAGTTGAATCTTTGAGGGATTCATTTTGCTCTTGAATTGCAACAACTATCCGTTCCTCTGGCAGACTTGGATCGACCCCGAAAATGATTATTTCAGAGGTGCGGCGTCTGGGCTTCGTTACTACTAGATCCTTCGCAAGCTCAGTTTGATCCAGTGCGCTCTCCAGCTTCGCGAGGTCTTCCGCGGATTGAGCATGGAAGGCTATTCCGCCTCCTGAGATCGGTCTATTGCTCCTGATGAAAATCCGGGAGCTCACTGGGTCTACCTTGCTTGCTACTAGCTTTAGCGTCTCAGCGGAAGAAGCTACGACTTGTTCGCCTGTCCCCTTCGGGCGAACGAAGAGGATGAATTCCTCTTCCGGCGGGGTCTTCGTCTGAGACTTGGATCCCTGCCGCTGACCTTGGGCCGCCATTTTCCCTGGTCGTTGTCGAGCAGATTCTGTCGGAACTTTTCTTTCTGCCTTTCGGCCACCTTTCGGGTATCCCTTTTGTTCCGACTTCTGCAGCTTCTTCCTCGACTTTTTGACTACTACTGTCCAAGGTTCTTCTCCCTTTTGAGGAGTTTCACCTGTTGGACGTGCGTTCAAGGTTGGGTCCGCCTTTTCAGAAGTCAGCTTGTCCTTTCGGTTCTTCACTTTCGACTTCTTTCCAGACTTTCCCTGCTTGGAGGAAGAACGTTCCTTTTCTGAGTGCTTCTTCTGACTTGTGTGGGTGTCTCTGTCCTCCCTCCGAGACCTCTTCCGCTTCCTCCTTTTGGGAAGTTGCTTGGAAGTCTCATCGGCGGGTGGACTGTCTAGCCCGTCCTTGTCAGTTTCTGCAGCCCTAAGGACCTCTGGATCGTTCCTTGCTTTTCGAGCAGCCCTGCTTGTCTTCTGAGCCGCCTTGGTCTCTGCTCCCTTTTGGGAGCTTTGTTCGGGTCGCTCTTCGGTCGGCAGGTCCGCTGTCTTTGCAAGTTCTGAGGTCGAGGCGTCTGTCTTGTGCCCAAGTTCGCCCTCCTTCGGAGCCGCCGTAGTCGCCGCCTCTATGAGGCTTTGTTCGGGTCACTCGTCGGCAGAAGGGCACGTTGGGACGTCACTGCCTCTCCGAGGAATCCGCGGATGTCGTGTGCTCAAGTTCGCCCTCCTTCGGAACCACCTTGGTCGCCACCTTTTTCAGGCTTTGTTCGGGTCGTTCGTCGGCAGGAGGGCACGTTGAGTCGACCGACTTCCGTTTCTTCCTGTCCTTCCATTTACGGCGAGGTTTCTTCTTCCGTGGCTTGCTAGTCTGGGAGGACTTGGCAACCATTTTAGGAAGTTCCGTCTGCACCGTTTTTGACTTCATGTCTGGGAACAAGTCCTTCGACACTACCGTCTCTTTAAGATTTGGTCCCGCCTCCGTCCGGGCAAAACGATCTGACATACGGCGAACGTCCCTCGTACGGTGTGGCGTTGTGCCCACACCGACGTCGCAACCGTCAGAATGTGTTTCTCCCTTCTGTGAGGTTTTCCCATGGAGGAAACAGAGCCAGCTGTGCTGCCTCGAGACGTACTCCATAAATGGGGTAATGAGCTCCGTGTAACTCTGTCTCTTAGCCGCAGTTAGGCTTCTGTCTTTTTCCCATCCTCCCGAGGAGCACTGTCATTGCGACATGAGATTCCTCGACGAAAACAGACGAGAACTCAACCATGTCTGCTGTAGACAAATTGGCTGAGTCGATTCTGCTTTCGGTTTGACATCCTGCATCTGCCGAGGCAGACGTTGGGAGCTCGGGGCTAATGCTCCTGCTGTCGTGTGATACGACGCTTTGGCTCGAGCTTTCGCCGTTTCCCCCATGTGCAGCGCTGGGCGACGGCAACTCACACATCAAAAGCAGCGGCTGCTTTAGGTCTTCGATCTCGACCATTAATTCATAATCGGGCACACAGCCCTGAGCTGTTAAAACAGCTTTTTGTTCCGTCATTTCCTTAAAGTTACTATCCAATAGTCTACCCACCCCACTGACTTCTTCTTTCAGGTGACCTAACAGAATAGGACTGGTTCTGCAAGCGACAAAGTTCTGTTTTAGCTCTGACGTAGCTTCGGAAACCTACTCAGAGTCCGCTGGGTGCTGCGACGTCGACGCACAGACTCTTTGTCAAATCAAAGGAGAGCGATCAGAACACGGGAACAAAAAATTTCGAAACCAAGAAGGTCTCGAAGCTCTTCGATCCGTGCAAAAACCCCAAACAGGTCGGATGAGCCTTCACCGAGAGTCGGTGATTCGCCACCCGGTCGAACCCGTCCGGAGTACTGGTCAATCAATTGAACCCTTCAGTTCCTGATTCTGAATATTCACTAGTATTCAGAGAGAACGCCGGGCCCTTGAACGACCCCAATCGCTTTGTGTTTATTGACTTTAAAAATGCACTTATCCGCTTTAATTCGCTAAGGACACGGCTCCTTTGACCCTGAATGATTTCGCACCCAGTAATCGTCAGATATATCAAAAAAATAGTTGAGAGCAAAATTAACATTGCAATCTAATATAAATGTGAAATCTATAATCATTCTAACATATTAATGCAAAATATACAATTTGTACTGAGCATATAAGAGGATAAAAATAATAGAATTTTTGTTAAATAAAAGGATGAAAAACAACAGCCTCAATTAAGATTTTAAAATGCTGTTAGATTACACTGTCTTTCATATTTTGAGTTGTGCACTGTTTTTTAGCTTTTGAAAATTGATTCTAATGTATTTTTTAGCGCTGAATCCGAAAATGACCTTCATTTTAAACCATCACGTCAGGATTTTTCTCAAATCGAAAATTTCAAAGTTGAAAAGCTCAAAGTTAAAATTGACCCCCCCCCCCTCCCTTCCCAACCTCATTGGACCCCTGAGCTATTTAGTTGTAAAAAAACCCAGTATAAGCCAAAAAAATTGAATAAATTATTGAATTAAATAAAATTAAACTGAATAAAAAAGTCTTACATCTATTTTATAGTATCAAATTTTTCGCTATTTTTTAACCTTGAAACTTACGATTTGCGAAAAATCTTGACATGATGGTTAAAAGTGAAGGTAATTTTTTTATTCAGCGTTAAAAAATACATAAAACGTAATTATAAAAGTTAAAAAACACAGCCATCGCAGGTTTATGTTATCTAATCTAAAATTTTTTCTTAAACTTGTTGGCGGTAATCTATCCGAATTTTTTTGTGTTATCCTCTAATATGGTAAGCGTCGAAAATCATAATAATATTACATTGTCATCGGATTTAAGTCAGTATGTAAAATTTAACTTCGATCGGACATTTGAAAGTGAATTAAAATTCGAGTACAAATTTTAAACTGGAAAGACGATTGTTGCAAGTTAAATAAAACCTTATGAAAATAATATAATTTTGTTAAAATAAATCATAGCCTCAAATACTTACAAAATAAAACATATGATAAAATACAATTATTTTAACTAATCTGAAACTTAACTAATAAAATTGAAGTCAATCGTAATAGTTGTACGATTTCTTTTAAAGCGCAGATACCTTAAGTTTAAGTACTTTACTAAAGACCCCTGAAAACATGGCCGAAATCATCAGTTTTAAGAAGCAAAAAAGTGGTATAAGTCATGCATTTCAAAGTTTCATAACTCGGTCAATTTTAATGTTAGATGAATGGGACTTTTTTTTGTCTTACTTGTTAGTGTCACAGTAAATTTTTACTAAATATCACTTATAGGACCGGGGGACCGTATAAAAATTTAAATTTCGTAATTTTTAAATAAATGTTTTTCTTGACCCAAATCACTTTAAAAATAATTCTTTACCTTATTTAAACCATTTTTGTAATTGGAAGTATGCATCTAGGCCAACGGTTGCGAAAATAAAGGTCGGTCAGGTTATACGTGGACACGCTGTGTATATACGTAATAAAAATACGTGGCGTACATCATATGTAGTGACTCAAAAGGCAACAGTATTCAAATAGTATATACTTTTTTATCATATTTTATATAACCTTACTGTTAATTTTACTACTTTCTATAAAGAAATTTTAAAGTGGGTTTTATTCTTTTTATTTAAAAATAATTTTATTATCATGAAAGCAAAATATAGAAATGTAACGATAGCAGGTCTTAAAGTGAAATAAAATCAAGCACTGTTACACAACCCAGAAAATTGTTGTTAAAGCAGTAGTTGACATTTGTGTGTTAGCACGCACTATACCTCTGACAATCCGAATTGTTGCAGAAATGATCCAATTTTTTAGGAATAGGAACATAGGCACTTCTTTGTTAAAGTGCACTGTCATATAACTGAGTGAGTACAAAAGAGTGATATTTCCGGCCAAATATTATAGACCGGGATGCGGCAGCACAGACAATCACCTCATCGAGTTCACGGCTGAAATTCCAGAATTAGTTAAGACTCGATTCGCATATTAAAACGCAATCGGTCTGCCAAGTCATATCTTGGTGGAAAACACCTTAAAACCCGATTTTAGCGGTTGACTCGTAGGTTTACCATTGTGTGTTCTGGCGCCCAAAAGTATGAAAACATGGAGGACTGGGTGCAGGAAAACACAATGGTAAACCTACGAGTCAACCGCTAAAATCGGGTTTTCACGTGTTTTCCACCAAGATATGACTTGGCAGACCGATTGCGTTTTAATATGCGAATCGAGTTTTAAGTAATGCTGGAATTTCAGCAGTGAACTCGATGAGGTGATTGTCAGTGCTGCCGCCTCCCGGTCTATTAGAAACAATCACGAAAATGAAATGGCGACCTAAGAACAAATATCTAATCTAATTTGTCCTTTTATGTTTTATACTCACTAAAATGTATTTAAAACGTATGAAAACTTTATCCTCCAACATCTCAAATACTGAAGAGGCATGTACTACTTATTATACATCATTAAAATTGTGGTATTACACGTTTGGCATCCTCCAAGTAGGGGTCGTATACGAGCTGAGAAAAAATTCATCTGATGCCGGTAAATTTATAAAAAAAACATATTTAATAATATATCGTGCAAATTTTCTTTATTGCTGAAAGAGTGAAAGATTCACCCCTTGTCAGAATTGTCATAATCCTTGTCAGAGCCCTTGTAATAAACTTAAATCATTAAAATTAAAACCACAGACCCGCAGAATCTGGGGCATTGGAATGAATCCAGTTCCCACAGATAAGTAATCCTAATTCATTGTAATATATAGTCCATTATAATATAAATCTATATCCCCAAATCCATCACTCTATGCCAATTCTAATCATTTTTCGATTTGAAATAAGGACTAATACGTACACTATAACAGACAAAGTTTTAATTACTAATTTTAAAGCAGGTTTCGCCGTTCATTTTCGTTAGAACTATTAATACTATTCAATATGTTTTCAAAACGGGGATAGTTTGGTACATTCATAATTAATTAGCCTTTTTTTTTCCTCCTCATTTCTTCCTTTTTTATCATGTTCTCTGGCAAAATAATTGATTCAAGTTATGTTTGTTCTACTTTATTATGAGAATCGAGAATTACACACTTTTTTAATTTCATGTTAAACGATTAAAAAATATTTTTAAAATAATTACTTAACGTAGGTTCTCATTTTTCTTACTAAGTTTAATTGATAAACTTCATATTAATTGCAATAATCTTGAACGTATTTTTTAAATTCCTTCCTCGTCTAAGTAATCATGTAATGCTCCATTAAAGATGCATTTTAAATACAGTATTAGTCTATTTAACGCCATAAATTGTTAAGCAAAAAATAATTTACAAAAAGCTATTACGAAGAGAAAAAAATCCTATACTTAAAACTATTTGAAAACTCTCAGGAATATTAAAAAATTACCCGGATTATTTCTGGGAATAAACCCGGCTTTTCCCACACTTTGAAACGTTGCTACAATTTCATTTATCTGGAAAACTCATAACGTCACAGAAAACTCATTTTAAACAAATGTCCCAGAGTTAATAACGTATCTGGACACTTGTGTATGCCCCCACAGAGCTACTGTCTATATATATTTAATCTGTATATGGCTCTATGTAAGGTGTACACACCGTATGTATGTGTAATGATGATGTGAAACTGTATAATCATTGAACTGTTTCGGCAAAACCATTTGCCGAACAGTTGCCGAACAGTTGATGTCGGTTAAGGGGCTTCCGAGTTGCGATCAACTTTACGCCCAGTCTATATGTGAGCAACCTGTCTTGTAAATATTGAGCCGTTGGGAAAAGTTAAATGTAGTATTAACTACAAAAGAAAGAACAATTAAAAATAGAAGAAAAATTAAACAATGGGAATAAAAAGGTAAAGCTATAGAGATTACGGAAAGAGTCTAATAAATGGAAAAAAGTAAAATGGTATAGCTGTAGTTAAAATTAACTACTGAAAAAAGTTGAAAAAGTGTAAAATAGGGTTCGGAACATGTTCGAAAACAGTACATAAATGCCAGGTGGAAAAGGCAGGCAAAGCTAAGCTTTAACAAAAATAGCACTTAAAAAAGAACAAACATTTTTATATTATTATTATTTTTTTTTTTACAAAAGTTTTTTATTAATATTTAAATTTTATTATTATAATGTATAGCATAGGAATAAGTTTAAATAGGAAAATACAAATTTATATAAAAGTAAGAGAGAGAAATTTGCAGGATGGTGAGCACTAATGCTCATAATCAATAATGCAAGAATATTTTGGACGCTTGCGGTGATGTGGTTCGAATGCGTCATAATCCGGCAATTCTGCGATTATATCATTAGAGAGGTCATATAATTTTTCATAAAATTTTTTGGCAAGGTGGTTGATTCTTTTATTTAATGTGGTAGTTTTGAGGTCTTTGCGAACAGTGCTATTACGGAGATAGCGAGAGGCATTTCTGACAGTACGCAGATTTTTGTTATGAAGTTGGCTGAGGTTTTTCATGGAGGATTTGCAGATATAGCCCCAGACCGGACAGGCGTAGGTGATAATTGGTAAAATGCAGGAATTATAAAGGAGAAGTTTGTTATGGATAGCCAGTGTTTTACTATTAAGGAGAGGTTTTAGTGCAATCATAGCTCCAGCGACTTTCCCCCTGATGGTGAGGATATGTTTTTTGAAAGAAAGTCTTTGGTCAAGGGTGACCCCCAGGTACTTTGCTTCATTAGTCCAAGGTATAGTGGTATTATTAATGGTTATTCTATTGTGATATGTTAGTTTTCTAGAGAAATAAACAGCAGCAGTTTTGTTTTCATTGATTTTAATGCGCCATAGGTCGCACCAGTCTAAGAAGGCATCAATGTGAGTCTGCAGATACCTGTAAAGTGTGTATGGGTGATGAGCGTAAGCGTAGATTGTAGTGTCGTCCGCATACAGTGCAAGGTGGGTGTTAAGTGAACGAGGAATGTCGTTAAAGTATATGTTGAATAACAAGGGTCCGATGACGCTCCCTTGGAGGATGCCTGCTAGGATACGGAAAATGCTAGAAAGAATGTTGTTAATGTGGACGCGAAAAATGCGATCGCTAAGGTAAGAGAAAATAAGGTGTATAAGTCTAGCAGGGAATTTAAGCCTAATTAGTTTGTATATGAGGCCCACATGCCAGACTTTGTCAAATGCCTTAGCGATGTCAAGAAAAATGGCAGCAGCAGGAATCTTCGAGTTTAGCTTTTCGCTGAGAAATTCGACTACACGAAGTAGTTGGTGCGTTGTTGAATGTTTTGGGCGAAAGCCAAATTGTTCAGGCATAAGAGTGTTGTTAAGTTGAATGTGGTTCTGGAGTTGCGACCAAATGACGCGTTCGACAACTTTGCTGAGTGAAGGAAGAAGGGAGATAGGTCTATAGTTTACTGGGTCAGAAAGGTTAGCACCAGGTTTGGGGATAGGAGAGATTATAGAAATTTTCCAAGGAATTCGGAAAATAGTTAAATTTGAAAATGGAGTTAGTAAGTTTCGTAATGTAGATGATATAGTTAGGAGGTAGGTTTTTAAGAGCCGTATTAGGAATTTTGTCGTACCCAGGGGCTTTACGTTTTTTGAGTTTAGAAATAATTTTGTGGATAATAATTGGTTGAATTTCAGTGGGGGGTTCATCAGGGGGTTGTGCCAGGAATCTGTGAACAGTTTCGCTGACGTGGGTGATATGATTTTGGCTAGCGAGGGTGGAATTTGGAGAGAATTGGTTAGAGTAAGCTCTGGCCAGGAATTCGGCTTTATCCTCGTCAGTGTAAGCAGTGCTGTTATTGGTCGAAAGGGGGGGTATGGGGGTATGGTTGTTATTGATTTTACGTTTAAGAAGCCAGAGAGAATTATCCTCGCTAGCAATATTATTGAGAAAATGTGACCAACTTTTTTGTTTTTCTTTGAAGATGCTATTTTTGATACTATTATTAAGTCTATTGATGAGAGGTTTAAGGGTGGGGTCTCTAGAGTTTTGAAAAAGACGCCGAAGACGATTGCGTTGTTTACAGAGGTTATAAATATAAGGAGGAGGAGTGAAGGAGTTGTTGTTTTTGAAGTATTTGATGGTGGAGTGGTTTAGAGCATTAGTTATGTGAGAATTAAGGTTGTCAACAGCAATATCAATATCAGCGGTATTATTTATTTCAGGAAGATTTAAGTTATTGTTATTGAGAAAATTGGTAAATTTTGTCCAGTCAATGGCCACGGAAGGAGGTGGGGCGAGAGGATTTATGAGATCAATTTTGAAAGAGACAGGAAGATGGTCAGAGCTAAGTTCGTTAAGTACAGTAGTAGTAATAGGATAGGGGAGGTTTTTAGTGATAGCAAAGTCAATTATGGAGTTGTGGGTATTAGGCCTAGTACTTATATGTGTTGGTGTGGTTGGAGCATGAAGGCTAAGATTAAGGTGCTGAATGAGATTATGCAGTTAGGTACCTCTTCGGGAGTTACCGTGGCAGTTCCAACGTCTGCTTTTGGCGTTAAAGTCTCCAGCAAAGAAGCAATGTGTATGTTGTGAAATAAGGTTAGTGAGATCGTTAACTGGGAAAGTACCAGAAGGATGTATATAAATGGAAGCTAAGTTAATATTAATATGTGGAAGTTGTAAGACAATACTGGTGAAATCAATTTTAGGAATATTGGAATTTTCAAAACCATTTGTAAGCAAGGGAAGGTATGACAATAAGAAGATTCTTAATAATAAGTGGGGGGATTGGATTTTATCGTTACTTGGAAAAGGGTGGAAACAATTGTCATCTAATTCTCTCATATTCTTTCACACCTTCAAACCACAATCGATTTCTCTTTTAGCGTTCTTTTATAATCCATTTTTTTTTAATTTGCTTTTCAATAAATTAAATATTTTTTTAATTAATTTTAAGTCAGAAGAAGATTGATGAAATTTTTTTCCAAATATTGACGCACTATTTACAGGTTGACAGGCGCGTACATTAGACGTATATTTAAAGTTTGCTAGAAATGTTGTAAGAAATTTTAGAGTTCTTCAGAAATTCAAAGCTTGTGTGAAATTTTAACCATAA
The DNA here is from genome assembly GCA_963931845.1 of Maratus michaelseni. NCBI lineage: Eukaryota > Metazoa > Arthropoda > Arachnida > Araneae > Salticidae > Maratus > Maratus michaelseni. The sequence continues at coordinate 17,136,014 of OZ007599.1, read as the reverse complement.
TCGTAACCACCGCTAACTTTCATCTGTTTAACACTCAGCCCCGTCTATAAGAGTTCCTCTTACATTATTTCCCAAAAAAACGCATGTTTTCGTCTTTATATGACAAATGGATTTATATAATAACTAGCTGACCCGCCCGGCGTTGCCCGAGCCCTTGGAATAAACTTAAATCTCTTAAAAAACGGAACTCTGGCCACGGTCTACGATGGCTTCGGAACCGTATACCCGGCATGCTCGTACGCTCTAGAAAATCTTTTATTTCCCCCTACCACCGCCAGGGGAGCATTCTGTTCTAAACAAACCTCTTTCCGAACGAACTTCTGAGACAGGTCCCCGCTGCCTACGTTACTGTATATAGTAGGCGCACTACAAAATTGAGCTGGTTTCGAGAAGATTGTAACATTATTAGCCCAGTTATTGCAATAAGGCACAGTTGGAGAAAATAACCTTGAGTGAGATGCCGAGGGGAGGGGATGTTCGATTGTCCTTCAGAAAATGACTAATTAGGAGGCCCACTATGCATGCATAAAAATTCGTTCGTTTTGTTAAGCTAGGAACTTAATTACAAAGTTGACTTAAACTCTTATTTGTAAATAGTGGTAACCGCTACTCATAAATTTAATTTAATGTTATAAAGGGTGACTATTAAGTTAAATATAATGTTTGGAATCACTTGCGTTGAAATCGGAAAGATAGTTGCTGATATGTAGAAACGGGGCATAGTTAGAGAAAAACCTGGAAGGAGGGGCCGGGGGGGGGGGTTGTTCAAGTAACCTTCAGCAAATGACTAATTAAGTGTAGCACTATGCATCTTTCGAAATTCGTTCGTTTGCTTAAGATAGGAACTTAATTACAAATTTGGCTTACCCAATTATTCGGAAATAGTGGTAACCGCTACTCATAAATTTAGTTTAATGTTATAAAGAGTGACAATTAAGTTAATTATAATGTTTGGAATCACTTGCGTTGAAATCGGAAAGATAGTTGCTGAGATATGGGAACGGAGCATGGTTAGAGAAAAATCCTTGCAAGAAGGGCCGTAGGGGGGGGGGGGGGGGGGGTTCAAGTGTCCTTCAGCAAATGACTAATTAGGAGGACATCTATGCATCTTTCAAAATTCGTTCGTTTGCTTAAGCTTTGAACTCAATTACAAATTTGGCTTAAACTATTATACGTAAATAGTGGTAACCGCTACTCATAATTTTAGTTTAATGTTATAAAGAGTGACAATTAAGTTAATTATAATGTTTAGAATCACTTGTGTTGAAACCGGAAAGATAGTTGCTGAGATATGGAAACGGAGCAGAGTTAGAAAAAAATCCTTGCAAGAGGGGCCTTAGGGGGGGGGGGGTGTTCAAGTGTCCTTCAGCAAATGACTAATTAGGAGGACCACTATGCATCTTTCAAAATTCGTTCGTTTGCTTAAGCTTTGAACTTAATTAAAAATTTGGCTTAAACTGTTATTCGTAAATAGTGGTAACCGCTACTCATAAATTTAGTTTAATGTTATAAAGAGTGACTATTAAATTAATTATAATGTTTGAAATCACTTGCGTTGAAATCGGAAAGATAGTTGCTGAGATATGGAAACAGAGCAGAGTTAGAAAAAAACCTTGAAGGACGGGCCGGGAGGGGAGGGGAGTTGTTCAAGTGGCCTTCAGCAAATAACTAATTAGGAGGATCACAATACATCTTTAAAGATTGATTCATTTGGTTAAGCTAGGAACTTAATTTGAAATTTGGCTTACACTATTATTCGGAAATTCTGGTAACTGCTTTCTAGAAATACACCTTGACGCTTAAATGTAATTAGACCCTTGCCCCTCTTCATTCCCGAAAATATAAAAAAGAATCTGTTAAATAAAGTTTTCTGTATTAACAATCTCCATCATAATAATAAATATCATGTAAAAAAACAAATAAAACAAAAAAACAAAAAACCTAAACTCGACTAATTGTCATGAAGAAAAATGTCCCTGGAAAATATTTCAATCAGTGGGACGTATGTGTAATTTGTCATGTACAGGTGGCGCGACATTCGCATGGCTCCTCTACGCTTATAACTTCATTCCATATTGACACTATTTAGTTACAAATCCTTATTTATGCATCGCTACTCTGGTTTATTTAATTACTTCTGTGAAGAATCGATTCAACCAACCAGTGAACCAACCAACCCAAGAGAAAAAAAGCGTATTTTCGATGAGAGTTCTTTGTGCATTTTAATTAATATTTCAAAAAGTAATTAAAATATTAAAATTCTGAAGTAATGTTGCACCAGGAGAGGGTTTGGACTACCTAAATCTAAATTTCCAGCCTTCTAGGTGGGCTAAATTTTCCTAGCCATCGCCAACAGACACACATACACACCCACAGAGCGAAACTTTCTTTTATTAGTATAGATGATATTGATTTTAATCGATGTATTTATATTTATAGCATATTGATTGTATAAATATAAATATTTTGTATATATTTGAGATCTAATATAAGATTTAAAATGCATAAGGAGCGCCCATAGTTGAATCTATACAAAAGACGTGACGCGACGTTGTCAGCGTGCGTGAATCTGTTAATATATTAAAAAAGTTAAAACCCCTGTGGCTTTGTTTTTTTCTTTTAGAATGCTTTATATCAGAGCTCAACTTCTTAGCTCGTCTGATATGAAACGAAATTTCTGGCTGTTTTTTTCTCATTAAAATTCTTATAAGCAAAAGACTAACACAGGGTAAATGAAAGACAGCCTCTCCTCTTTCTTTCTCCGTGACGGAAGAAAATAATTCTTATAATATTTTTAAAAAAAAAGAAAAAAAGAAGAAGAAGAAGTCTAGCCGAGTGATTTAGTTTTTTAAAACATAAATGGGCGTGGCAATAACATTATTGTGATTGCTTGCAGAGAACTCCTGATACATTTTTAATCATAACTAGTGTTGGAGATTTTTTAAAAAATTCTCTTTCACACACACTCATATACATATATGTATATATGAAACATATTGTTTGAAATAAATGAAAAATCTGCATGAAATTGCAATAAAATAGAGAATTGAATTCATGTATAACCTACACCTGTTCCTGAAAAGGTCTAAAACTCCATGTAAAATATATATACATACGCATAAATCTTCTAAACACAATGTTTTAGAATAGCGCGGTTATGAATATTATTCCCAAGAAGACGAATTTTTTTTGTCTCGAACCAAAAAGAAGAATATCGTATATTATAGTAAATCAGCTGATTAAGGGGAAAACTTCAGTTGCGTAAATCGTATTTAATTAGATCTTACTTTACATGGTATCTAATGATTTACAATCTGCAATGCATTTCTTTTTTTTTTTTTTAGGTTATATACAGTGTGTTCTTTCTTATCGTTGACAAATAGATAAATCGTAAGCCGTTAGTTTTAGAGGTATAGTTACAATTGCAGAGATATTCCACATGTTAATTTTCATCATATGAAAATTAATTTACGTCAAAAATTGTTTTACATCTTTATACAGTTCCTGGGTCCTATACGTTATATTAAAAAAAAAAAAAAAAAAAAAAATCCGTGCTCTAACAAGTTAGCTGTAAAAATTCCCATTTTTTCCGACCAAAGCTAACCAAGTTATGATCAAGCATCCGATTTTATGAATTTTATGAATACTAAAAATGTGTTTTCCCGTTTTTGGTGCCAGAATGGTAAAAAAGATATGGAAAAAACACGCATGACATTTATAAATTTCTATCAACGAGAATAGTAAGCATAAAGCAAGGTTTTTTTTTTTTCCTGTAAGTATTCCTTTGTTTTCTCTATTAGTATTTTTAAACTTTCGGGGGGTGGGGGGGAAATATTCTCAGCTTTAAAAAAAATTCCTTTAAAACTCTCGTCTTTCGTTTAGGGGCAGATTTAAATTTTATGAAACATTTCAGAATTCAACCGGCAAGCGCCTATATAGATGTAGATTGTTAATAAATATAGAACAACTAAATAATAACAATCGTTAATTTTAAAGTATTGTATTGAAACTAAAATTTATAGACCATAATCTTTTTAAATAACGAGATCGTTGTTGAGATAACATAAGTCTTCATCTTTCCGGTTTCTGTTCTTCTGTATTCTCTGGCTGGATAGAGGTGCTATCTGCTGACATACATTATTCCTAAAACTTATATTTTTATGAATAAGATAAATAGTAACATTTCTAGTCTTCATTTTTGAACTTGTATAGTATGGACTATTTCTATATTAGGTTATATTAATAAACGCAATAAAAAAATGTGGGGGGGGGAGTGTATGATATTTATTTTATATTATTCACCAATGGTTCGTTGTAATAAAATGTTATTTATATTGAGAAATAGTGAGAAAAAAATTCCCCTTAATTTTTTATGCTTTATCACCTTTTATCAATATATTGAATAGTACTAGGTTAAATAGTTAAACAGTTTGATGTTATTCTCAAAATGCACTTTCATTCTCACAATCTAAGTATTATTTTGTGTGTGTGTGTGTGCAAAATTTTAATTAGTTGTACCATTCAGTAGATTTTTGTTATTTTAAAAGGTGTCAAAATTATTTGTAAACAATACAATAATCGATATCACTTTCTAAAACCCTTAGTTTGTTTTAAAGTAAAGAAAAAAAAACAAGTGCTTATTTATTTATTTATTTTTTAACGGTGAGCTTTGATATGATCAAAAATCAATAAACAATTTTTTTTTGTGTATGTATGTGTGTGTTATAAACTTATTTAAATTCTAAAAATACAAATATATTGCTATATAGTTAGCAGAAAATGTGTTTTTCTTGCTTCTTAAAGGTAAAGAATGAAAGTAACATATAATATATTTCAGATGCATTTTTCTCAATACTAATTCTTCACAGTTTATTCATCTTTCAAATACTCCAGGCAATTTCAGTATGTCTAAGGTTTGATCTTGATATATACTACATGTCTATACATCCATTTTGGAATATTTGTGTTTTAAAACCTCCAGCATATTCGTGATGTTGAGGGTATGTATACATGAATGTAGAAGGGGAGATTAGGAAGGGATGGGACATCAGCAGTAATGCTTAAAATATGTTTTCTTTTTAATTTAGGACTCTTTCACCAGACATCATACTTGTTGCTGAAAATCTTTTTACTTGCAAGAACCTATGAGTTTGTGAATTAAAAATGCTATTTTATCATACCAAAAGTAACTAACTACTCAGATTTTGAATGTAAATTTTCAGTCTCGTTCCTTGTTGCTAACTTAATTGTTTTTAATGTTTTTTAAACTCAACATGATATATTTTATGAATGAATAGTTAAGACAAAAAGCCATATGCTTTTTGTAAAAGCCTATTTTGTTAAAAGTTTGTTGTCTAAGGGAGGGATGGGACATGTCGATTCTCTCAAATGATGTCTCTATCCATATAATTATGTTTAATTACATACAATTATTTGTATTTTATATTTATAAGACTATGTTGCTTTGGAATTGAATAGTTTAACAAATAAAACTTATTATTTTGCAAGTTAACCCGTTAAGGACCGAATTATTTTTTCAATAAAATACAAATAAAATTTAGCATCCTACAGGTTTAGGGAATGAGAAGACTATTAGGCTAGGTCACATGTTCGAGAAATTTCGGTTAGTGGGTCATTTTGGTCATGAGTCATTATGAGTCGAGCTATTTTATCTTAAAAACGACTCAGACTATTTACACTAAATTTAGCATCCTATGGTTTTCGGGCAAGAGAAGACTGTTGGGCTAAGTCACATGTTCGAGAAAATTCAATGAGTGGGTCATTTTGGTCATGATATTTGAGCTCAAATTTAATTTTGACCGAGCATAGCTCGGTCTTCCCTGCTCGTAAGACATAACTATGTATATGGCACATATAGTGAATGTTTGTCGTATATATATGCGAATATGTGATGCATATATTATCCTATGCATATGTGTTTGCAATATAACATTTAATTATTAAAGTTTTAAAAATTGCATTTATTGTATTTTCTGTTTCTATAAACTGCTTCTTTATCCAAAATCATAGTCTTTTCCTACAGATTTATAACTGATTTTTTATATTTAGCTTTTCGATGACTATGGCACAATCATAGCGATGCAACTGTTGCATAATTGTAATTTAGGGGCCAGTATAACAAGTACCAAAAGTGGTATTGGCTTTACAGTTTCTTTTCATTTTTTAATGTACAGTATACAAAAATGTTATTTTAATAATGAATTCAGAAAACAAACTTTATTCTGAGACAGGCAAATTTACATTAATAAAAGGGATTCCTTATTGCCTAAAAATATAGAACAATATTAGTGTGTTTGCAATATAACATTTAATTATTAAAGTTTTTAAAATTGCATTTATTGTATTTTCTGTTTCTACAAACTGCTTCTTTATTCAAAATCATAGTCTTTTCCTACAGATTTATAACTGATTTTTTATATGTACTGAGGAAGTAGTTTATGAATTATTGCATATATTATACATTTATATTCAAATAACTTTCTACAGATCAGTTGTAAATTAATTTGTCTTCAAATATGCTTAAAAATGAAATTCATTCAACTACCGTAATTTCCGGTGCATACATCCGTGGATCAAACAATTATGTTTAGAACCAGAAATTTTATTTAATAATCGATGTGAAATATTTACAGTGATCTGCTAAGTTTTGTTTTATAAAATAAATTTTCTGGGCCAAAACATGATTGTTTGATCTGCGGATTATAATTACGGAAATTACGATACTCGATATTGGCAGAGTACTCGGCAGAAATTTAACCGAGTACTCAGTATGACTCTAATTTCACATTTATAAAACTATGTAACCGCATAAAATTATTCACATAGTTTATTAACACATCTTGTAGATGGTGAAACTTGCTTAAGTATTTGTTTTAATCAGCTTTTTTTAGGTGTAGAGTTATAAAATTTTAGGGACTTAATTTTTGACAAACTAGGGGGGCTCTCTCCACCCCCCCCCCTCATAATTGCTTCGCGATACCGATTGGTATTGCGCAGCAAACCTTGTTTTCTGGAAGAAAAGAAAAGAAAAAAATGCCAGAAAGATCTAAACAGATTTTCATTAGTCCATTTCCAAATCGTTACTATTTAACACTTTCCAACCTAGTTGAAAAGTGTTTATGACTTCGGTTTGTCTGCCGTCTGTCTGTGCTCTAACTCACGTAAATATACTTGGATCGCCCTGAAATTTTTGTATGTTATTGTCATTTACTATAGCACGTTCCCTATTTCAGCTGAAGTGAATAGCACTTATAGTTTTCTTACAGGGACAGTCAAAAGTTTTCTGTTACATTACAGTCAATGGGAGATAATCGTTTCAAGTGCATTTTGATGATGTTACACCATTTGAAACTTGAAACATGATGGAATTGATATATAATTATGAAGCACACTAAAACATGCTTTTTGTAGAATATGGGGTGAAAAGCATTAATTATTCATTTACAGTGTCAAACAAAAGAATTCTGTTGTATTGTTCTATGGCAAAGCCATTAAATAATAAGCCCAGTCAGATAGTGTTAAATTTGTTCGCGGCACACCAGCGCCAAACCTCTGCTGCGGAAGGAGGACAAAACAGAAGTGCGTCGCAGAGAAACGATACGATTTATTTATATCGATATTTTATACGATTTTTATCGTTTGTATCGATTTTTTGTTTTTGCACTTCCTTTAAAAGCTTGCTAATTATTGGGATCTTTTACATTAAAGCTAAAACTATAATGAAAATAAAATGAAAATTGGAATTTTAAATATTTTTTGTACACATTTTAACAAAAAACTGATAGTTTAACAAGAACATTTTATAACAATATTTCATGATGTTAAATGTTTTTGAGATTTTTTAGCAATTTAATAATAATTTAAAATCTAGTAATTGAAATATTTACTCAATAAGAATGAAGATTATTTAAAGATTTTATGCATACAGGATAACTAGAATAGAAAAAAAACTGCACATTTTTATATTTTATTGGATTTTTAAGAACTATGCAATTAAAAATTTTACAATTTATCAGAAACTTTTTCATAAAATAAATAAAATATAAAACGAAAAGAATAAATAAAATTTAACATCATGAAATATTTTTGTTAAATTATTAGTTTTTTGTTAAAAATATATACAAACAAATATTTAAAATTCCAATTTTATTTTTATTTTCATAATAGTTTTAGCTTTAATGTAAAAGGCCCCAGTAATTAGCAAGCATTTAAAGGAAGTGCAGGTTAAATTGCCCATAACATCTCACAATTTTGTATTCAGCATATCATTTTTTAACACTTTCCAACCTAGTTGAAAAGGGTTTATGACTTCGGTTTGTCTGTCCATGCTCTAACTCTCAAAAATATACTCGAATTGCCCTGAAATTTTTGTCGTTTACTATAGCATGTTCCCTATTTCAACTTATAGGTTTTTTTACAGGGACAGTCAAAAATATTCTGTTACATTACAGTCAATGGGAAATAATCATTTCAAGTGCATTTTGATGATGCTACATCATTTAAAACATGATGAAATTCATATATAATTATGAAGCACATTAAAACATGCTTTTTGTAGAATATGGTATGTAAAACATTAATTATTCATTTACAGGGTCAAACAAAAGAATTCTGTTACACATTGGTCTATGGGGGAAAATCGTTTGTAGTGTAATATAGTGATATTTCACTTTTAAACATAATGAAAATTATATGCATTACTGTGGTGCACTATAAATTTCTCTCGTCAAAGTGATGTGAATTGCGTTTATTTACAGGGAGACACAAAGATATCAGTTACAGTACAGGTGCGTTATTTAGAGTCAATGTACGATATGTGGGTTTCAACTTTGGTTTGCGGTTTTAAGTTTAACTAAATTTTTTCATAGTACGTGTGTTTATAAACTCGGTTGTTCATATACATGGCTACACAAGGGAATCCGTAAGTATTACAGATTATGGGAGTGAATTACTTAAGGGTAGTTTTTGATTGTGTTAACCATTTTCCTGCTGAACTATGTTTAGTAGACTAATAAAAGTTTGTAGTATATAAATAAATTCATATACAGAGCTACACAAAGAAAAATATACATTGTCGTTTAAGGTTGGTAATTGCTGCGAGTGAATTTTAAGTTGCCTTTTAGCTCAATTATTGGTGTGTACAAAAGCTTCAGATAATATGCAGGGCTGTGCAAAAGATTTTGAGTGCATTTTCATTGGTTAGTGAAAATTGCTAAATGTGAATATTCTAACTGAACTAAATTTTATCATGCTATATATCCCCATCTATTGATCATATACAGGGCTGCACAAAATAATTCGACTACTTTTTTGACACTGGAATGTAATTTTGACAACTGTATTTTTCAATGTTATATGTTTTCTATAATGTTTACTTATATATCTCCCTTCACCTTATTTAACGGTGAAGTTTCATTACAGTTTTCTGGCTGTGTTGGAAAGTGTTTCATAATCACACATAATTTTTTGTTCTTGTTTTTTATACATTTATCTAGTTCTAGTTGCTAAAAATTATATTTACAAGGGAACCACTTTTGGTGCAGCTCACACCTAGCATCCATACATGGCACATTTCGTAGCCCTATACATAAAAGTTAGAGAACTGACAAAATTTCTGTTAAAATCATATTTTAAATTGTTTTATACTATATTATTTTCCCATTATTGAATTTTTAATTGATAATTTCATGCCAAAAGCGAGTCAAGTCGCCAGATAGGGTGCTATGAATCCAATCCACTACTGACACAGCAGAAAAGTATGACATTCGTCCAGGATTGTCTGAAAAAAGTCTACAATCAATGTCACGCCACCAAAAATGCAATTATAATGTTGAAATTTTTCAAAATGAAATTCGTAGGTTTTTAAATTTTTTTCAATATTTTATTCTTACTATTAACTAATTTTTGTATTTTAAAGTATTTAAAAAACTTCTCTGTTAATAGTCCGATAAGTGGTCTCAAAAATTGCATTTTCTGAAAGTTATGCTGCTGTAAAATAAAAAAAATGATTTTAACACAAAATTTTCAACAATTCTCAAACTTCGTAATATAGGGCTTTAAAATGCCACCATGTCTCAATGCTAGGTGCGAGCTGCACCAAAAGAGGTTCCTTTGTTAGTAAAAAGCTTATTTAAAGAAATCAATATAATTGACCCTTCTCTCTTAAAAAACTACGAATTTTCATTAAATAAATATTTTATGTAAAAACAGAACATCAGGAAATTTTGTAAAAAAAATTTCTTGCACTTTTTGGTTCAAATATCCACAAATACTTTAGAAAAGAAAAAGAAAACTTAAGATTTTAATAATTTAGTAAACTGCCGCTAAAATGCTACTTTAAAAAATAATAAGACTTCAAACTTGGGTTGCTCGGAAAGTTCTTTCTGTTCGGGAAAGTTTGTTCGTACCGGAAAATTCTATTATTAGACATTAAATCAGATAGCTAATGTCTAATAATTGACGGGCAGAATTTTCTGGTACAAATTCTTAAGCAGAAGGAACTTTCTGAATAACCCAATATATGTATTTAATGACTAATTAGCAGATAGTTAACTATCAACATTTGCATAGATTTCTCTGTGGCATATGTTAAATTTAATCGAATCATTGCCTCTAGTATGTGAATTATATACTATATCAGTGATGAATTCAGCGGTTGGGGCAGGGTACACATACACCAGATGATTTGCAATTTTATGCTTTTATATTTATGTTAAAATTGTTATTATAAGACATTATAAGTAAGCTGTATTTCAAAACACAGGTACAATGACAAAGATTGTGCACTTTAAAAAAAAATGAAAAAGTTTCCTGTTTTAAATGGAATTATAGTTACCCTTATCGATAAGAAAACTTTTCCGAGCCTACAAGGAATAAAATCTGGAAAAATAGAAAGTTGTTTCTTTCTGTCAAGAAACTTTTCCTTTTTGATTCAGAAACTTATCTTTAAATACAGAATAAATTCCTGTAGATTAATGAAATCTCTCCTTATGTATAAACGAAAGCTTCTCAAATCAATAAGTAAACTCATCTTTAATAATAGAATCAATTCCTATAAATCTGTATAACTTTCAATTCACACAAAAAAGTTTTGAAAGAATAGACAGAAAACATTCCTTTTTAAAAAAGAAACATTTCTGAATTATTCATTCGGGAATCTTGAAAAAGGTAAAAATACCTATGTAAAATAGAAACTTTCTTTTCTTTATGGAAATATTTTTTTTTAATCAGAAAAAAATCCCGTATCATAAAGACTCTTTCCTTATAAGGAGTAAGAACAATGACAGATGAAAATACTCACCTCTTGGACACTATTTTTGTTTCCTTTTATCTAACTTAAATATTATTAAGAATCTTTTTTGCATGCCTATTCACACAATCAGAATTACAGATAAATGGGTAAAGAGAATATTTCATGTTAAGATCATAAGATCATGTTAAGCATGTTAAGATCATAAAATAGATTACTTTGGTATGTTTTGTATTACAATGGTCCAATTTAACGTATTGTCACCTTTAAATTTTATTTATTTGTTACACTTTTTTATGTTCATAATATACATAGCATACTTCTTGTTTATTTGTAATCTGCGTGTATACGTATCCTTAATATATTCAGTCAAGATAAAAACAAAAGCAAAATTGTCCAAAACAAACCATTTCGCCTGCTAAAATGTTCCCGCACTCTTAAAAGCATTTTTTTTTTTTTTTTTTTTTTTTTTTTTGTGAAAAATGTAAATTGTCATATAAATGTAAAACAAATCTGGTGAAAACAAATTAGCTTTATCTTTAATTGGTTTTCTTAATTGAAATGAATTGGAAAAATTATCAACATGGAACTGAATAGACATAATTCAAAAACATTGTTTAATACCAACTATTCTCTCGTTTTAGCAGTGATGAATTCAGCAGAAGGCTTGGGATACACACAGTGGAGGATTTGTGGTTTTATGCTTATAAATATAATTTTTTATGTTTAAAGTTATATCATAAGTAAGTTGTCTCTAAAAACACAGATAAAATGACAAAGTTCATGGTTCATACACTTGAGAACGATTTTATGTTTATATTTGTTGTAGAAGTGCAATGTTCCCCCCCCCCCCCACACCACCTCCCCTTTTGGAGGAGAATTTTTGTTTTAACACTAACCTTCACAGTACCCATAACCAAAATAATAATAATATTAAATTTAATGCATTTCATTTTGTATGGAGTGTTTTTAAAAAGGTAAAATTCTACATATTTTTTATGTTATATAAGTTAGTTGTTTCTCAAAATACAAATATAATGACTGAGTTCATGTTCATATACTTGAGATCAAATAAAATTCAAGCACTTTTCAAGGATATTCAAGGGTTGTTTCAGATCAAAGTGTAAAAAAAGGGAGAAAAAAAAAACACTTTTCAAAAATTAAAATCAGATTTTTTAATTAAGGATTTTTTTTTCTTCCTAAGTTAAGATATTGATAGGCAACTTAGATTTGTAGGAGGTTTAAAAAATAATCTGTCTTCATACTTCAGGTATTCTTGTAAAAATATTGCTAAAATAATGTGTACTAATATATATATATAAATATATTATTATAATAAATCAAGCTGTCTTAATGAAGACAAATTCTGGAACAATGTTATTTTTTGAGCTGGTAGAAGTAATTTAGTAACATACAGATCATTTAAAAGTAAACTAAGACAATATTTAGAAAAAAATATATACTGTATACAATTGTTTAGAAATCAGATAATCTTTAACTTCAAAACAATTTCCCCAATTTTACTTTACAAACATACATTAAAAAGTACTTTTTATTTCAGATTGTTTTGTATCTTTTCTATTGTTATAACTCAAATAATACAAATAAAATTTATTTTTTTTGTCAGCTCATATCTAGATGTAAAGTATTTTGTACACCTGAAAAAATTTTCAATCATTTTTTACTTTTTAGTATTATTATTCATTTAGAGGAAAGAATCTTTCTAAATATATTTGGTATTTTTTATGTTAGCCGGATGTCAATTATATAGAGATGTAATCATTGGTACCCAGCTAACATAAAAATAGCAGTTATTTGTATTCTTTAATTTTTATTTAGTACTTTACTTAATTATTACTATTAAGTAGAAGCATTAATATGTGTCTTTGTGTAGAATATTACAGTGAACATGGTATTTTCAGGTACTTTAATAAGATGTTTTAATAAATTTACAATCAGCAAAAAAAGAAAAAAAAATCTTATCTATTTATATTATTAAAAGAATTTGCAAGTTTCTGTTCAAGAGAAAACATATAATTTTTTTTTTTTGATTGATCATTTATAAACATATGTAGACTTCCAGCCTTTATTATCTGTATTTTGTGCTTTCAAACGCTGTGAAACAAACATAGATAAAAGTTGAAAGATATTATAGAATAAACAAAAGTAGTATTAATTTATCAAGCATAGTAGAGCAAAAATTTTGGCTTATTTAATCTAAATAACATGAAGGTCGTTTAAATTTTTCAAGAATAAAATTTCAACATTGATTTACATCAATGATAGATAAATCTTATTTTTAATCAGCTTCCATAGTTTAGGTATACACAACATTACATAAATTAAAATGGTTCTAGAATAAATATAATACATAAGAAAAAAATCACCACATTGCTTGACTATTTCAAAGAATTCTTATCAGATCTTTAGATATTACGATATACATATTTTTCAAGACAATATATTAAAAAAAAAACTTTTAAATAATAAAGTATAGTTATTTAGTAAGGTACATTTATACCATAGGTAAAAATATCATACATTAAAAAGTGAAGTAATATCACTACAAGAGCAGAAGTAAATTCTCAAATGATGTTGCTTTTCATGATATTGAATTTTTTACTTAAAGATTTGCGATTAAAGAACATTACTTCTAAATTAGAAGTAAGCTAGGGATTTCCCCTTATTTCTTATTACTGACTTCTCCTATTACTTAACATTTAATCAAAGTAATTAACTTAACTGCAAAAGGATAACAATGTTATGTGGTGGATAGACAATAAAGATGATCAGTTAAAAGAACAAACACATTTATTAAACATTTAAAAACAAACAATAAATAAAAATGAATGTTTCAAAATTATATTATTTTGTGATACTTTATATTTAATTGAAATAATAAAATACAGCTCACAGATGCAAAATATTTACATCTTGATATATTAGATTAAGATAGCTGTTTGCAGAGTGTGTGCTTCTGGTGTCAGTAAAGTTCATTACCATGATGATATAGAACGATCACCACAAAGTCTGTAATTATTATACAAACCGATTTCCGACTTACTCTTTTCCTGAATTCCAATAAGCTTTATCCATCGCTGGCATCTAAGGGAGACATAAGAATTCAAATTTGAATTAATATAAATTATGAGCATACAATTTGTGGATATTTACAGGTTGAATAGGGGAGATTTACTTGATGAAATTTTATCATCTTCTTAGGAATATTAACGATTTAAAAGAGAGAATTTTTAAAACGTAAACTGTTGGCATCTGACGCCTACTTTCTGATGGTGAAAATCTTGTTTTAATAATTATATTAGGTAATGAGTAATCACGCTTCTAAATTTCCCCCGTAGACTAACATTAGATTTCATGATCGGGAGTTTCAGTGAAGCAGTCCCTTAATAATGCATGTGTTGTTACTTATACATGCCATATGTACATCATATACACATGTCATATACGACCTGTACTTAACAAATTTAATAAAATCTAGTAACGAAGAAAACAGTTCGCAGGTAAAAAAAAAATATATATATATGTAATTTGACAAAACACAAATTTTTATTTTATGAATTGAGAAAAATTTAGAATAACATATAATTAAATTCAGAAAGATAACATAAACTTCCTTTTGTAATATAATCTCTGAAAAAAAATAATGCTGTAAAGGCCGAATTAACTGGCATGTCCGAGAAATGCTGACGCCTCAGCAGTTGAGTGCTATAAAATGGTTATCTGATGATTGGGGGGGGGGGAATTCAACATTGACACCATGTCAAAAAAAAAATTATAATTTAACAAATTACAATAACCATTAGGAAAATGTTCCGAAAGCTTTAAAAAAAATGCCTGCCAAGGTTGCAGTTATGATTTCGCCAACATCATCGCAAAGCTTATATATGCATCCTAGATACGCATATATATATATATATATATATATATATTCCAAACACTCCTATATGTGCCATATACGTCATTACACACATATTATTAACGTCTTATGTGTCATATATACATCACGAGCAGGGAAGACCGAGCTATGCTCGGTCAAAATTAAATTTGAGTTCCAATATCATGACCCATGACCAAAATGACCCACTAATTGAATTTTCTCGAACATGTGACTTAGCCCAACAGTCTTCTCGTGCCGGAAAACCATAGGATGCAAAATTTAGTGCAAATTGAGCCGCTTTTTAGATATTGACCCACAATGACCCAGAAATGACCCACTAATCGAATTTTCTCGAACATGTGACCTAGTCTAATGATTTTCGCGTGCCCGAAACTCGTAAAATACAAAATTTAATCAAAATCGTTAGAGCCGTTTTTTAGATAAAATTAATTTGACCCGCTTTGACCCAAAAATGACCCCCTAATCGAAAGCTCTCGAACATGTGACCCAGCCCAATAGTCTTCTCGTGCCCGAAAATAGTCGGATACAAAATTTCGTCAAAATCGTTTGGACCGTTTTTTAGATACAATTAGCTTGACCATGACCCAAAATCACCCACTAATTGAATTTTCTCGAACATGTGACCTAGCCCAACAGTCTTCTCGTGCCCGGAAACCATTGAATGCAAAATTTAGTGTAAATTGAGCCACTTTTTAGATCTTGACCCACAATGACCCAGAAATGACCCACTAATCGAATTTTCTCGGACATGCGACCTAGCCAATGCTTTTATCGTGCTCGAAACTCGTAGGACACAAAATTTAATCAAAATCGTTAGAGCCGTTTTTTAGATAAAATTAATTTGACCCGCGTTGACCCAAAAATGATCCACTAATCGAAAGTTCTTCGAACATGTGACCTAGCCCAATTGACTTCTCATCCCCGAAAATGGTCGGATACAAAATTTCGTCAAAATCGTTTGAACCGTTTTTTAGATACAATTAGCTTGACCATGACCCAAAATCACCCACTAATTGAATTTTCTCGAACATGTGACCTAGCCCAACAGTCTTCTCGTGCCCGAAAACCATTGGATGCAAAATTTAGTGTAAATTGAGCCGCTTTTTAGATCTTGACCCACAATGACCCAGAAATGACCCATTAATCGAATTTTCTCGGACATGCGACCTAGCTCAATGCTTTTATCGTGCTCGAAACTCGTAGGACACAAAATTTAATCAAAATCGTAGAGCCGTTTTTTAGATAAAATTAATTTGACCCGCGTTGACCCAAAAATGACCCACTAATCGAAAGTTCTCGAACGTGTGACCCAGCCCAATTGACTTCTCATGCCCGAAAATGGTCGAATACAAAATTTCGTCAAAATCGTTTGAACCGTTTTTTAGATACAATTAGCTAGACCATGACCCAAAATGACCCACTAATCGAATTTTCTCGAGCATGTGACCTAGCCCAATGGTTTTCTGGTGCCCCAAAACGGTAGGATACGAAATTTCGTCAAAATCCTTAGAGCCGTTTTTAAGATAATTTATATATATATATATATATATATATATATATATAACCACCCACAAGATTTGCTCGTATTAGAATATATGATATACACATGTCATATATATACATCATATATGCATTATATATGACTATAACTTGCCCATATACGTCAAGAAATGTTATATATATATATATCATATATTATTATAATGCCATACATGCTTTATAATTTGGCGATAAATCTTGGTCGCTTGGCGATTCATCTTTGGAACCCGTGATAACATGAAAGTACCCAAATTTTAATCATATCAGCATAAAAATAATACAGAAATAGGGATCTGTTTCATACTTTAATGTTTAAAAAACGAGAGAAAAGTATGAGCATGTCAGGAATTGGAACAGACGCACCATGTTGATTTTTTTTTTTCTCGCCAATTTGGCGAAAACTTTGTTTTGGAATATTAGTTACAAATAGTATGCAATAATAGCACGTGATTTTTTATTTCAATGTAAAAATAAAATAATATAATAAAAATAAATGAATGGTAGTTTGATGTAAATAAATATGTTACTTTGATACTTATCTATTGATAAACATAGTAAAAATAATTTATAGAATAAAAATAAAAATAAATAAACAAAAATAAACAAAATATTCGGTTTACCATGTGAGGCATAAAATTGTCATTTTGTTGCAATTGCGCAAACATGGTTTGTATATAACATCTGCGCCCAGGAATTTTAACATAGTTGAGCAGAGAAAAGTCTTTTTTATGTAAATCGCCTTAATGATAAACTGTTAATATTGATAAAATAAATATTTGCATATTAATAATTAGTATATAATAGCTGTTCACAATATACAGACACAGAACTTCAAAAACAAATTGATTTACATAATATGGGTTATTTAACTAATGTGGAACAGATGCTTTACACTCACGCAAACATATAAACATAAGTTTGGCGACTTTTTGGTTGGCGCGATTTTCAAGACAGCGCCAAACGAATAACTTAATACAATGGCTACGTTGCCATTAAAGGAAAAAATCCCCTAAATTTGGCGACTTTTTTCCTTTTTTTAACGGATTATTTTTTTTTTTTGCGTGAGTGTAAAGCATCTTAGCCACCAAGGTTAAATAAATAAACAGTAAAATAAAAAAATAAATAATTGAATATACAAAATCGTATCTTAATCTCACTTCTCTAGGACCAGATTTTGGATCTTAGCGAGCATCGCCAAAGTTGGAAAGATTTTTTCGCGCATATATTTTGCAGACCACTGCAGCATCTATACCAAATATATATATATAGGGTAGATGTGCCAGTAATGGATACCCTTAAGGAATTTCTTTAAAAATTATTTTTTAATTAGTAGTTATAGTTGTTATATTCCACATTTTTTAATATTATATTAATCTACCAACAATATTTAACCATGCTCATAGTCACATTTCCCACTGTGAATCGAAATTTAATTGTAAATAACAGAAATAAATCAAAACACCCTAAATTCCAGTAATGGCCACCCCACAAAAAGTAATAGATAATTGATATTATGATTGTATTTAAAAGTAGAATTTAAAGAAAGCATATTAATGAAATAAAAAAGGCTGAATTTTTATTGGTTATTTTTTACAAACCAAAAATGTTGAAGGTGGCCCATTACTGGAAGGCGGTCCATTACTGGCACATCTACCATACATATATATATATATATATATATATAAACACAAAAATATCCGATATTTTCAAAATAAACAATGTATTAACGATTATAAATATTTTCAGATATTGCAATTTAAACTAAATCAAACCAGAAAAGATTATTTCAAATGAAAATTTAAATAATGTATATCTAAATTAAACAGTTTATCTTTCAGTGGCTATTTCATGTAAATAATATCTCGCATAATTATTGGTTTTACATTTAAATTATCAACTTCAAACTAGGAAAATATATTTCTAGCTCTAAGAAAGGGCACAATTAATAACAGTTGAAAAATTCATTTACACTTATTGGACTGAAAATATCATACACAGTCTAAAATAAATATCAAATATATGAAAATAGCGAACATCATGATATTTTACACATAAATATTGGCTATACCTTATATATCACCGAACTCTGTTGGTTTAAACTATTTATTGGAAACAGGGTAATTTTTAAGTACCGAATCGTTAGAAAACTATTACTTTATTTTCAGCCTTCAATGGTCGAGCTCTGATATAACAACTGTGTGAATAATATATTTATAAATATTAATTACATTTATAAATCTGCATATCAGAGACAGATTACATCAGCTCCGCAGTTTTATTTTGAAATCATTTTATGAAATATTTATAACATTTAACCAGTTTAATTTATTTCATATTTGTTTTATTAATTAGTAATTATAAAAGTTGTTTAAAGAAGTTTTGAATTCTAAGGGAAAACCAATTCCATATCGCCATTTTTTCCGTATACAAACTATTTACAAACCGAAAATAAAAACATTTAATTAATTTAAATTAATCTTACTTGAGAAAAAATTGATTTATATATGATTTATTTAACCAATGTTAAATAAAGAAACAGTAAAATAAAAATAAAAAATTTTAATATGCAAAATCGAAAATCAAAACATATTACTTAACTTACCCCGTCATTGTGTTGCCATTCCTTCACGACAAATCCACCATCCGCGAATCGTTGCAGCACTCCCAACCGCTAGATGGCGCTATTTTCAACTTGCGAAAAGTTTCCCATTTATCTGACTAGGCTTATTATTTAATGGCTTTGTTCTGTGGGGAAAAATCGTTTGCAGTGTAATTTAGTGATATTTCACTATTTCAAACATAATGAAAATTATATGCATTACTGAGATGCACTATAAATTGCTTGCTTTAAAGTGTGGTGTGCATTGTGTTTATTTACAGGGACACACAAAAGACATCGGTTACAGTACATGTGCGATATTTACAGTCTGTGTGATAAGTGCGTTTTCAACTTTGGTTTGCGTTTTCAAGTTTAACTAAATTTTTTCATAGTACGTGTGTGTTTGTAAACTCGGTTGTTCATATACAGGGCTACACAAGGGAATCCGTAAGTATTACAGACTATGGGAGTGAAGTGCTTAAAGGTAGTTTTTAATTGTGTTACGCATTTTCTTGTTGAACTATATTTAGTAGACTAATATAAGTTTGTGGAATATAAATAAATTCATATACGGGGCTATGCAAAGAAAAAGATACATTGTCGTTTACAGTTGTTAATTGCTGCGAGTGAGTTTTAAGTTGACTTTTAGCTTAATATGTGGTGTGTACAAAAGTCTTCAGATAATATACAGGGCTGTACAAAAGATCTCGAGTGCATTTCCATCGAGTGGCGAAAATTGCTAAATGCAGAGGTCGATGTAGTTTTTTTCCCTTGGGGACCATTTTATGAAAAGTAAAGGTTATTTTTGTGAAAAATAACATTTTGTAACGAAAGTTGAAATCCAGTTACTCAAATTCGAACCAAGCATTTATAAACAAAAACTTTTTAAAATCCTTTTGCTGAAGTTTTCTTCTCTGGTGAACTTGTTTGTTTACAAATTACACATTTTAAAGCATCACAAAATATTAAATAAATAATATTTTTTTATGGAATAGAAATTTGTGAAGGAGTGCATTTTATCAAATTGATTTTTGTGAAAGGGACCACATTTTATTAAATAGATTTTTGTGAAGGGGACCTAAATAGGCCCCAAATTTTTCCTGGATCGACCCATGAAATGCAAATATTCTAATAGAACGAAATTTTATCATGCTATATATCCACATCTATTAATCATATACAGGCTGCACAAAATAATTCGACTGCTTTTTTTTTTTTTTTTACACTGGAAGGTTATTTCGAGAACTGTATTTTTCAATGTGGTATATGTTTTCTAAACTGTTTACTTGCATATCTTCTTTCACCTTATTTAACGGTGAAGTTTCGTTACAGTTTTCTGACTGTGTTGGAAAATGTTTCATAATCTATGCTTGACGCATGATTTTTCATTCCTGTTTTTAATATAGAGGGATTACCAAATTTAGTTCCCTCCCGCAAATAAAAAAGAATTTTTCTCAAATACTAAATAGTTTGAAAATTTATGTACAAGTCTTGCAATTTTTTTAAAAATATTTTTGTGGTAATTAAAAAATTTATTACAAAACAATAGTTAAGTATCTATGTTAATTTATTAAAAAATAACAAGGTGCATTGTCCAGATGATTCTTTTTTTGGGGGGTAGGGGGGGCAGTGCAATTTCCATTTTAAAAATTCTTATTTTGTATGCTTTTGATCAACATCTTGAGTGAGCAGGCATTTTCTGCGTAGTGTTTCTTGGAGGGTTGCAACATCAAGAGGCAAAACACAAAAACATGGTAAATTGGTGATATTTTGAAATTGTAACAATCTGTGAGACTTCTAAAATTTCACCAAATTTTATATACTTTATACATACACATAAAGGTTTTAAGAATTAAAAAAAAAATGAATTTCTTTTAAAGGAGTATAACCTTTCAGTGAGCGAGCAATTGTAAATTCCATGACAAGCAAGATTTTTTTTTTTTTTTTTTTATGCTCTCACAAATGACACCGGAAATAAAATTAAATTTTTAACATTCATATGTACATTTTCTCTTATAAAATGTCTCTTATTATTCTTATGAAGCATCTTACATTTATGACAACATCTGTGCATAAAAAATACATCTTACAGTTGCTCAAAAATTGTAAGTGCATCCACTGAAAGTTTAAACACTTCTTGTATGTCTATCTTTAATTTTTCTCTTAGTCTGCATCATTGTTGCTTATAGATATCTTGCGAACAAATATCTATGCATTAACTTGTAAATGAATTTACAAATAATTTCTGCCAAATATTGAATTCTTATGAAAATTTCATGCTATCGCATAAGAAAAATTCGAAATGGATGCCGATAAACACATCTCTAATCAGGATGAGGGTTGCACCTCGCCAACCACAAAATCAATGTTTTTTTTATCTCATCAAGGGTGAATTTTACCCATTTCATACTTGTTGACGACCCCCCCCCCCCCCCCACACACACACACACACAAAAAAAAAAAAATGAATGGTATTTTTATGTTATCCAGGCACCAGAGATTGGCATTTTTTTTTTTTTTTTTTGGTATCTTGCCAAACCTTTTTTTTTTTTTTTATGCCAATCTTTTAACACTAGCTAAAAACAAATAAGCAGTATTTTAACATTGCAATATAATATCTTAAAAAACTTACCTAAAAATAGCTAAAATATAATCATGTTAAAATACATGAACATATGAATACAAATAACAAAATATCATGTAATTGGGTCTATTAATGATTAGGCTTAGCCAATCAAAAAAATGTCAAAATAAGCAGAATAAGGCGAGCTGAACGACAGGAAAAGGTTACAATTCAAATGATGCCAATTGAAACAAGATTTGGCGAGTTATCACTGACGCCTACCTAACATAAAAGTACCAAATAAATAAACTAGTCGTTGGGGGCCACCGTAATACTTACCCACCATGGATATGCATAATATAAAATATTAAAATAAAAAATGTTAAACTACTTACAAAATGCATTGCAATTCGAATAAAATCGTGGCTTGATGACGTCATAAACTTTAAAGGCTCGATTACTGAATTGCTTAAAAGAAACATCCTTATAACTCCTAAAACAATAATCCTATTAACTAGCAGTTTATTGCATCTGATTAAGCGTCTCATTTCCAATTAAAATATATCTTTGAATTGAAATTTGGTCTAAATACAGGGTCATGAAAAATCGAAGAGTGTGGTAAATAGGATTATAAATATCTCGGCAACTCATTATCCGATCGACTTCATGCTTTATGCAAAATTTATGTTTTTTTATTGGCTTTTATATTCACCCCTTAAAATAAACAATTTCGAAAATTTTTATATACCTTTTATCAGAACGATTATTTCGAGAGTCCGAAAAAAATAGCTCCGGATAATCGAGGTTACTGAAATTCAATAAGCTTCTTCCCATTATTACATATCAAATTTCAAGTCTCTATCTCAAATTTTTCGGGAGATAGAGCGTTTACAGACACACAGACGGACGGCAATTTTTTTTTTTTTTCTAAAAATATGTTTTTCGGAATCTCCAGTGTCTGAAACGTGTAAATCCGTCAAAAAATTTTTTTTCGATTTTCAAAACGATTACAAGACTTACCCTATACTACGTATGATGGGTAAATAATAAAACCTTTGCAAAGACACTGGCTGTTACCATACATTTCACACAATTTACAGTAAAATCAAGACCTTTTTTCATAAGTAAATTTTCACTTTTTTGAAGGGGTCACAAACATTACTACAGTGCAGAACCAATTATCCGGAAAAAAATTTCACTAGAAAATCTTCTGAATTTATAAAATTTTAACTAAAATTTTGCAGATACCTGAAATTTTTTGAAAATTTTATGGATTTCTATTTTTTTAAGTCGATTGTTTCAATGTTTTAACCACTAAAATAATATGCATAGGGACATTATTTTACCACCCCCCCCCACCCCCCACGAAAAAAAATAAGAATTTCGTTGTAGAACAATTGTAGAAAAAATTGCAAAATTTATAAAAGAATTGGGAAACAAATCATTAAATTAAAAAAAAAAAAAAAAATGATCGTGGAAGCAAATTGCGAATTTCATCAAGAGGTCCTGTAAAAAAATCTCAAATTTCATTAATTGGTTCCAGAAAAAAATCTTAATTTTGGTTAATTGGTCCAATTTAAAAAAAATCTAGAATTTTGTCAAACAAGTGCAGAAAAAAGTTGCGAATTTCGTCATTCGGCTTGTGAAAAAAAAACCTAGAATGTCGCCAGACAATTTCAACGGAAACGGAAAAAACAAATCACAAATTTTATCAAACGATCATGAAAAAATCTCATTTCTTCAAGAGTAGAAAAAAGTGTGACATTCAGGAAGGGGGGAGAATTCCAAATTTTGGAAAGCCTTCGACCTTGTGTTCCCTTTTAATTTCTGTAGTTTTGCGGCATAAATATGTGAGAAATAAACCCATTTTAAAGTTTGCGTTTGTCATTTTCGTCTTTTCACATAATATTATTGTATTTGTTTTAAGCAAATGTTGTAAATTTTTAAAAATATATTTATTAAAACAAAAAGCAATGTTGATAGTTTAACATGGCTTAGTTTCTTATGAACTAACATTTTGTGAACATTATACAAAACTAGTTAAATATGGTAAAGAGATGATGAGTGCAGAATAATTCTAATTGATTTTACCAAGTTTTTTTTTTTTTTTTTTTTTTAAATACATTAGTTTAATTTTCCCAGTGTCAGATCAAAGAGTCTCTCTGGATAAGTGCAACAGCCTTTTACATAAATTTGTCTTTTAATATTTTGTTGTAGTTTTTAAGAACAAATGCCCAAGAACCCTTTAAAAAATTCAGTTTCCGGATAATCTGGTACTGGTAAAAACCAGAAAGTCATTAGCTTTAAATATTGCACTTGGTAGTTTTAGTGAAGATTGCGATAAACAATATTCAATGATTTTTATTGCATTTATTACTTTTTTAATCAAACTATAAAATTGATAATAAATTGCAGTTGATGTGTATTGGAAATTTATATGTACTGAGTATGAGAAACTGTGTAATGTATGAATCTGGAGTACCTTTTGCTTTATATCATTTTAAAAATTGTTTTAAGCCAATGAAAGCAAATTTTGTTCCATTTTAACTCAACATCTCAATACAATATATTTATTAACCTTCCAAACGCCGCGACCTGATATATCAGGTCGCGGAAAACCCTATCTAAATTGGCTTTGTCGGATAATTTCACCCCACAAAATCCCCTTTGAAAACGCCATCGACGGATAATTGCTCCAGCCAAAAGTGCTTCCAATAACGGCAAGGCCTGATTTTTTCGCATTTCTTTCCCCCTTACTTATCAGTAGGACATCAATTTAGGCTCTACGGGTGTCAATTCCCGGAAGCTACCGTCAATAGGTAAAAAGGCTCTTTCGAGTGGCTTCCGCTATGTGGAAAAGAAAGTAATTTACATTCTTTTCTGTATTCTGCGGTAAGAAATCGCTAGAAAAAAAAAAAAAAAAAAAAAGCTGTAAACAAAATTTGCTAGTATACGCACTACAAATCATTTTTCTGAACTTTCAGTTTCCGGAACATTATTTTTTCTAAAATTTTAAAATTAAATTAATGATATATTAATAATGATTAATTGTTTACTTAACTTTAGGAATGCCTGGCCTTAACTATTTCATAATTTCCCTTGAAAGCTTTGATTATTTTCATATCTATTAACAAAAGTTTCCCTTTAATAAAAAAACTCGCCGATTGTTAAGAATCTTTCTATATGGTTATTTAAAACAAAATCATTCAACAAATAGGGTGAAAGCCCGAGTAACTGGCACCTTAAGGATTCTTTCTTACTCAAATCACTATTACAAAATTTTAAAATACATTTTCCAATTTTATTTGTTCTGGAAAGGATAATAGAGATACATTAGAAAATATTGTTGACAAATTTTGAAAAAATATGCTTTTTACTATTAAATATTATTTTTATTTTCAAAATATGGTCAAAAACAACAGTAACTCACACCCTCCCTATTTTGAAACACCAATAACTAACACAAAGTGAATCAGTGTCTGACAATTTATTTGCAAATATTAAATAAAAAAGAAACGTGCCCAGTTAAACTGATGGCAGTGAGCTCACAGGCTATTCACACTAACTGTATATTATTTTCTTATTTCAAAGAATATTGCCCATCAAAAAACAAATTAAGTCCCCCCCCCATTTATACTTCACTAATGAGCCCCCAAAAGTGACCAGGCAAGCGCCTTATCAGGATAAATATATATCCAAATTTTTTATAGGGAATTGGATAATTCTCCATAAAAAAACCATTTATCTAAATGAAGGGAGAGGAAAATTATCCCCCATTAACCCCTTTTATACTTAACCAAAAAACTCCGAAAACTAATCAGAAAAGCGCCTACTCAGAATGTAGCTTTATCGAAAATTTGGAAGCAAATTGGATAATTCTGTAGGAAAAACCCATTTATATAAATGATGGGGAAAAATAACTACCCATTACCCCCCCTTTTATACTTTACCAATGAATTACCAAAGCTAATCAGGGGGGCGCCTTATCAGAATAAACCTATATACAAAATTTGAAGAAAATCGGACAATTCTGCATGAAAAACACATTTATCTAAATAAAGAGGGGAGGAATTAGCCCCCCATTCCCCCATTTATGCTTAACCGATGAATCCCCGAAACGAATCAAGAATTCGCCTTATCAGAATGAAGCTATATCGTAAATTTGGAAGCAAATCGGATTATTCTGCAGGAAAAACCCATTTATATAAATGAAGGGGGAAAATAACTACCCATTACCCCCCCCCCCTTTTATACTTTACCAATGAATTCCCAAAGCTAATCAGGAGAGCGCCTTATCAGAATAAACATATATACAAAAGTTGAAGAAAATCGGACAATTCTGCATAAAAAACCCTTTTATCTAAATTGTGGGGGGAGATTTGTCCCCCATTCCCCCTTTATATTTATCCGATGAACCCCCAAAACTAATCAGGAAAGTGCCTTATCAGAATAAATATCCAAAATTTGAAGCAAATCGAATATTTCTGCACGAAAAATCCATCTATCTAAGGTTTGAGGGGTGGGGGGGGGATTTGACTCTCCCCGTTCCCCCCTTTGTACTTAACGAATGATCCCCCCAAAAAAACTAATCAGGAAAGCGCCTTATGAAAAGGAACTTATTTCCAAATTTTGAAGCAAATCGGATATTTTATCAAGAGCTTTCGCGTTACGTACGTACATACGTACATACATACAGAACCGGCGGGCACATTAGCTCTTCAAGCTTTGATAGCCTGTGAGCTAAAAAAGGGGTTTATTTATAATTCTGGGAATTTATGCTTCAAAAATGCTTTAAATTTATTTGAATGTGATTTTAATGCGTGTAATTGCAAGTGAGGTTGTTTATGCTGTGTGTTGACATTTTTATACGGACGATCGCACCTTTTTCGGCTCTTTTATGATTCCCCTTTTAATTAATGGGTTAATTTACTGCTAGGGATTTTCTGTGGTTAATGATTAATTATAAAAATACAGAAATTTTCATTGCTTAACGAAAGGTTAGAATATGATCTGATTCAGGGTCCTTGCTGTTTTTTAAACAACGTTAGGAATTTGGCTAAACAGAACTAAAAAAAACAATTGCCAAATGGAAAAAATATTAGCAAATAAATTGATTGTGAAACATTGAAAATTCGATCTTTAACACCTTAATGTTCCCCCCTCCCCTTCTCTCCCCCCACAAACACACACTACAAAAATGTTCTAAATTAACATAAGAATTTTATAACTGCTTATAGTTCAGTTATTAGTGTAAATTTAACTATCCGCTTCAAAAACTAAATAAAACATAACTCTATTCTAAATGTCTTGCGCAATCACGGAAAAAATTTTAAATCCGATTTAACTTATTAAAATGTTATGAAATAAAACTTCTCATACCAGTTAATTCGGGATTTTAAGATACAGACTCGATGAATTCGGAATATAACAAGTTGAAAATCGTACGTCAAACGTGGCAAATGAGGTGCCTTCATACTATAACTAGTTTTATAAATATTCAGATCTTGGTGCAATAACTGTGGCACTCTTATGCAAAATTTATTACGATTATATATATATATATATATATATATTAAATTCAATAATATGGAAATAACATAACTCCATCTTAAATGCGACGAAATCACTATGGAAACCTAGAATCATTACTTATCATGGGATATTATTGAATAAATTACTTATGATCAGATTTAAAAGAATGAAGAAAACTTTTATTAATATCTTTTAAAGTTTTGATTTGATTTTCATACAATTTCAAATGACTAGACAAAATTCTGCAAGGACTCTATATATTAAATTTCAAACCACTCGGTTGTGTAGTTTTTGCAATGTTATATGCGGACAGATGGATGGACCAAACAACTATAGTTTCTATACGTATTTATCTAATTAGAAACGCACCTAGGACGGGACCCGTACGTGCAAACCCCTAGTTCAATTGAATGAACTTTGTCAGATGTTCTATGGAAATAAGGTTGTTTCTTCTCTTCCGAAAATAAAAAGGCAGGAAGTACCCTGCTATTTTTAAATGGAGCGACCACCCAACGCTTTCAAAAGTGATAACTTTATCGACTAAAGACTGCTAAATTGGACGTCTGGAAGGAAACTATTTTTCCCCATCAGCTTGTGAAGAAAAAAGCCTGGAACTTGATGACTCCGGGCTATAAAACAGTTGCCCCTTTGACCCCCCTCCCCCTTTCCCCATGCACCCACAACACACATATTCACATGTATAAGAGAACTGGCTCTCAGTTCTCAATTCAGTAATCTATGTACTATATTAGGTAGATTTCGTAAGAAATACTACCTATTACATTCTCACCTAAGTTGGAATTTTTGAAAAATTTTTGCAGATCTACGTCGATTATGACTCCAGAACCCAAAAACACCCCCAGTTCAAAACTTTATCTATCTATCTATCTATGTCACTTTTTTTATGAACACGATAACTGCAATAATTCTGCACAGATCTCTTCGAAACTGATACATAAAATCAAGGGGCATAAAATCTCGGTCAAGTTCGTTAATGGGCAAAATCGAACCAAGGGGGGGGGGGGGGTCTTTTTGTGAAAACAGAAAAAACCCCAACAATTTCTTAATTATGATACGTATCGAATCCGTTTAAAGTTATTATTACTTCTAGGAGAAGGGCCGAAAATGTATGTATGACAGATTTCTAATATAATTAAAAATGGTCCCAAGGGGGGGGGGGGGGGGGAAGGGGGTGTTTTAGAAGAAAAAAATTCATAACTTCGTCAATTCACAAGATATCAAATCCGCTTAAATTTATTATAAATCCTATTAAAATTGACAATTTTATAGTGACAAGTTTTTTATAGGACCAACCCTTATAGCAAAAAAAAAATTAAAAACAAAAAAAATCCCTGCCGGCTCCGCCTGCAAACAGCTTATTGCTTGAAGTATGCGGTTCCAACTCCCGCATCTTTTCAAAACTGATACAAAAACTCAAGGGGCATAAAATCTCGGTAAGTTCGTTAATGGGCAAAATCGAACCAAAGGGGGGGGAGGGAGGGGGGCTTTTTGTGAAAACAGAAAAAAACCCATAATTTCTTAATTATGATACGTATCGAATCCGTTTGATGTTATTATTACTTCTAGGAGAAGGGGCCGAAAATTTATGTATGACAGATTTTTGATATAATTAAAAATGGCCCCAAGGGTGGGGAGGGGGAAAGGGGATTTTAGAAGAAAAAAATTCATAACTTCGTCAATTCACAAGATATCAAATCCGCTTAAATTTATTATAAATGCTATTACAATTATCTAAAACTTTTATAGTGACAAGTTTTTTATAGGACCAACAATTATATCAAAAAAAAAAAATTAAAAATAAAAAAATCCCTGCCGGATCCGCCTGCAAACAACTTATATTTTTAAGTAGGCGGTTCCAACTGCCACATCTTTTCGAAACTGATACAAAAAATCAAGAGGCATAAAATCTCGGTCAAGTTCGTTAATGGGCAAAATTGAACCAAGGGGGGAGGGGATGGGGGGGGGGCTTTTTGTGAAAACAGAAAAAAACCCATAATTTCTTAATTATGATACGTATCGAATCCGTTTGATGTTATTATTACTTCTAGGAGAAGGTCCGAAAATTTATGTATGACAGATTTTTGATGTAATTAAAAATGGCCCCAAGGGTGGGGAGGGGGAAGGGGGGTTTTAGAAGAAAAAATTCATAACTTCGTCAATTCCCAAGATTTCAAATTTGCTTAAATTTATTATAAATCCTCTTAATATTATTTAAAACTTTTATATTGACAAGTTTTTTTTATAGGACCAACTCTTACAGAAAAAAAAAAAAAAAAAAAAAAAAAAAATCCTTGCTGGCTCCGCCTGCAAACAAGTTAGGTTTCGAAGTAGGCAGTTCCAACTGCCGCATCATGGCAAAAAGGTCATTTCTTCCGCAATTCCAAACAAACAGGGGCCCCACGGTCTGCGTCTTCGAAATCTACCTGTGCCTGTAGGCCGAGCCGTCAGGGATTTTTTTTTGGTATATTGTGCAACCTTTCAGAAAATTTAATTTTTTGCGTTATAATACTGCCACGTAAGTTTAAAATTTGGGGGGGGGGGGCACTGGAGGTACCTGGGGTGGGCCCGGCTTATCTTCCGCAATCGTCTGCACGTGACAGAGATAGATTCAAAAAAAATATTGAAAATTATTTATTAAGCTAATATATTTAAATCAATAAAAACTGATTCAACTGCAATACAGTTTTCAAGCAAATTACGATATTACTTTCAAACAAATTGCATTCCGAATTACATTCCTCCCCCCCCCCCTCTCCCCTCATATCTAACGGCGCAAAAATTAAAAATGTGTGATGGTTAGAAGTAAAATAATAATAATAATAATAATAATTGCATTAAAAGCGAAATTTGATCGTCTGTTGTTGCTATTCACAAAATGACGTCAGCATTACGCGCAGATGCGTTTGCGTTTTTCAATACAGATAAATAAAAATCTTAAGTAAAATAAAACACAAATTTAACATATGTAATAGATACAATTTCAAGTTATAAGGGAAAAATGTACTTTGAAATTTAATTTATTTGCAAACTGAATTTCTGTTTACTGAATGTTTATGGTTTTTACAATAATATTCAAGCATGAATTATTTTTAAATCAAAATCTGCCACGTGCAGCCCGACTACAAAACATTCATCTATTTGAACTTAAAACAATATAAATAGTAAATAAATAAATAGATTGCTAAAATTCATCTTTAAAAACATGGTTTAATATTTTGTCTACCTTTTAATTTGTATGCACGTTGACCAATTTTAAGTTTAGTTTATCATTTATTTTCAGCTGATACTCCGTAGAAAATTAAAAAAAATTCCAATTAGAAAAAGTAATAATATATAATTAAAACACATATTTAACAGGCATGTAAAGGAAAACGCGCTTTCAGCGCAGAAATTATCAAAAAGGTTGCGGAAAATAGCTAAATCTTTGGTGATGTCTTGGTCTATGAACTCGTGGCATGCGGCTAATAAAAAAGCATTACTTTTAATAAATTTCAACACTTGCTTTGTATGCATCATTAATATTTTTTATATAAAAATGCTCTTTGATTTTCAGTGGGAATATATCTAAGAATATATTTTTAAGTGTTAAAAAATTTATTACATAAAAAAAAAAATAAAAAAAAAAGATTTTTACTTATGTTTTGTATGTCCGGGTTGGATCCTCTAGTTTCTTTAATAAAACTGCACCCTACTATATTTATTTTTCTTTGAATTAATAAATTACATGGACATTTTTATATTTATCTTATTTTGTACAGTTTTAAGATATTTAAAAAAAAAAATCCACATACATGCATAATGCTATTACCCTGCTCCTTTGACTTAAAATTTCAATTAATTAAACTTCATTTGCTTCTTATGATTTTGAAAATGTATATATATATATATATATATATATATATATATATTAGTAGTAGTAGTAAAATTCATTCTTAGTAAATCTTAAATGACGTAAAATATTAAAACCAAGAGAAAAATTCAATAAGAATTTTGTGACATATGGCTCTGCTCCCTGAAGCCTCGTCGGAAAACAATTTTTAATCATGTTTTTCTTTTTATGTTTATGTGTTTCAAAGTGAAAATTTTATGACATAAGTTTGAATTCATTTTTGGTGGGAAACGCATGAAACTGACAGGTGTTGTTATTCAGAAACTTTGTAATCACAATTTTTTTTCCGTTTTTTCGTAAACGCAATAGATCTTTCAGAAAATACTGTCAACGTTGGCATTTTGAACTGAATTATCACACGAAAGCTGAAAAACAACTTAGAAAGAAAAACGCCGCCTCGCGTGATCAATTTCTCTTATAACTCGATAGATAATTTGTTTATCCAAAAACTGAAAAAAATATTGCGAATTCAAATTTCTTCCACAGTCACGTCTGTCAGTCTTATAACTTAATGTTTAAAAATGTGTCTATTATTGTGTCAGAAAGTTTCGGGCTTGTTCAGCAGCGGACTTTAGAGGTAAGGGGAGGTAAGGGGTTAGAGAACAGCCAGCTGCACTGGACAGACGATTTGTAGTGACATCAAATGATTACCGGAAATGGAACCAGTCGGCATCTCTTTCATCAAAGGCGTGAAACAGTATTTTCTCTTATCTTTATACCTGCTAGAAACACAGAGAAAATATCTCAATGGCTCTATAATGTGTACTTTACTGTTCCGATATGTCAATGCCTTGCTAATGATAAATTATTTTAAAATAGTTTCATTTTATCTTCAACCTGTCTGGAAAGCTCTCCCATCAAAATTTCTGTTAATAGTTCCTGTTTTAAATTAAAATTTATGACCGTAGTCAGTATGGTATATGTGTAGAAAAATATGATTGCTTCACATCTGTGAATCAACTTTAATGGGGAAAGTTTCTGGGTACTTTTTTTTTTAACATATCAGGCTACAAGGGTGAAAGATAACTATTTTTAAGAATAATTAAATGATTTTCTGGAAAATTATCTCGCGGTTTGTTAGAGGCTGTTCTATAATGTGCTGTGATTGGTTATTCATCTTAGACTTCTTAAGTACATATGAAAAGACTTTATGCCTTCAGTTACAACCTAATATTTTCAGTGATCATCTCCTATGTTTTAAACGTCTTTTAAAAAAAAAATTTATAGCTATTAACTTAGTTATATATATATATATATTTATCCTTTAAATAATAAAATGGATAGTGAAGATGAGGATTTTCTCTCGGATAATTCATCCGTTTGGAATAATTCGGATGATGATGAAAAATCAGAATCAGACGAGGAGCCTATTTCTAATGTACGTTTATGGTGCAGACTGGATGATGCGGTCCCTCAACATACTACTCCCGCCTTCCCTTTTACTGGAAGCCCTGGTTTAAAAGCCAATGTCGCCGGTTTAAAGGAACCGATTGATTATTTTTCATTATACTTTGATGACGAAATCGTGGATTATATCGTAATAGAAACTAACAGATTTGCCGACCAGTTTTTAGAAAGAAACGAATTGACTCCAAGTTCCAGGGTTCAAGACTGGAAGGAAACAAATTCAAACGAAATAAGAGTGTTCCTCGCTATCCTTTTATACGAGGGGGTGATTCAAAAGCCAGTAGAAGAATGGTATTGGTCCAGAAGGAGCAGTATATGTACTCCATTTATTAGTGACCTAATGCCTCGGAAAAGATTTCAATTGATTATGAAATTTTTGCATTTCAGTAACAATGAATCCTATGATGAAAGAACCCACCCCCAACCAAAGTTAAAGAAAATTTATGAAGTGTTCAAACTGCTCTGCTTCAAATTTCAGAGTGTATATACTCCAGAAAAGTGCATAGCAGTAGATGAATCACTAATGCCTTACAAAGGAAAATTGGGATTCAAGCAGTATATCCCTACAAAAAGAGCTCGCTTTGGTATAAAGATTTATGAACTGTGCGAATCCAATAGTGGCTACATCTGGAACATGATAATTTATACCGGAAAAGACACTCCTTATGAAGACGAATTTCCTAGTTTTGGCATGGCGACACGTTGCGTCATGACCTTAACAAAGGATTTATTAAACAAAGGTTACTGTTTGTTCCTTGACAATTTTTATATGTCTCCTGAATTGGCGGAGTTACTAATAGCAAGGAGAACGGACGTTTGCGGCACAATACGACAAACAAGAAAGAATTTGCCACCAAATTTCAAATAGGAAAAAGTCACAAAAGGAAAAATGATTGCCTTTCAAAAAGGCAAAATGTGCCTCATCAGGTGGCAAGATAAGAAAACAGTCTGCATGATGAGCACCATTCACAGCAATGACATGATTACTGTAGTTTCCAAAATGCCTCAAAAAGATCCTGTCCTTAAACCGAAAGTTGTCGTGGACTACAATATGGGTATGGGCGGGGTGGACAAAGCTGATCAATGCATGGCCTATTATCCAAGCATTAGGAATCAGCAACGAAAATATTATAAGAAAATATTTCGTCACCTCCTGGATCAAGCCGTATGGAATTCATTCGTCCTGTACAAAAAAGAAGGGGGATCAATTAAACTTGTTGATTTTCGTGTGGAATTGTTTGAAAGCCTTATTAAAAGGTACAAAACAAATGAATATGTTAACAAAGGTGTAGGAAAAATTCCTAATATTTTGAGACTAACTGAACGACATTTTCCTAGTTATGTAGAACCAACCCCGAAAAATAAACGTAATTCCCGTCGCTGTGCAGTATGTGCAAATACTTTCGAAGAAAATGGAAGACGAAAACGTAAGGAAACCAGATATCAATGCAGAATTTGTGATGTTGGTTTATGTGCAGCTCCCTGCTTTGAAATTTATCATACGGTAGAAAAATTTTAAACTGAATTATGTGAAAATTTCTAAAATTATGTTAAGAATTATTTTATGAAAATATAATCCAGATATTTTGATTACTAATAATAAAATTATGCATTACTTGAAATAGTCAAACTCATTATTATTTTTTTAAATATTTGTATTACTTCGCAAAGAACGTCAATCAGTTAGATGTAATTTACAGGTAAGATATATTTCCTTATTGTTCGGTTCTAAATGTGAAATTTTTATAAAAATAAATTTTCTATCATGTATGTTCTTTACTATACGATTTAAAATATTTTAATTTTATTCACTATTAGATTTTTGGTTTAAAAGAAAACTGATATAATTTACTATTTTTAACTAAATGTTGAAATTTTTGAAAATTGATATATGTATTCTTTTAACTGCTTCTAATTACAAGATATTTTTAATGAAGTATTATCATATACCAGTTTTTTGTAATATATATATATTTTTAAATATTATACGGTTTATTATTAAATTGAATTAGTTTAATGTATTGGTTTTAAATGGTTTAAATCAGTAATTACAAATATCTATGTATATTATTAAACCAATAGACAATTCCTTCGTTTCAATGATTTGAAAAATTTTAATTTTCCAGCACTTAGCCAATATTTAGCATCAGTCTTTTATGATAAATTATTCAAAAAATAGTTTTTCACAAGGAGAAATTAAAGAAATATTTCTTCCCTTTTTTTTTTTTTTTTTGTGTGTGTGTGTGTGTGTGTATGTTAAGTTAAAAAAATTACTGGAAAAATATCCTAGATACGACTATGTTTCCAGAGAAAAATATTAAACTTAAACTATCTTACATTTATTTTTGTGTCAAAGATCTAAAGATAAAAGAATAATTATAAAAAAGAAATAATAATAATAATAATAATAATAATAATTTTATCCTAGCCCTCAAGTGCAAACAAATAATTTAAATAAAATAAACTTAAAAAAATATATATTAACCGACTTCAAAAAAGCGCTAAAATGAATGAAATAATTCTGTATAATTCTCTAATGACAAAGTTACTCAATAACCAAAAATCCGATATCATGTGTTGGCACAGAAACAATAAATTTAATTTGTACAATTTAATACCCACCAAACATGGAATTTCTAGAAAATGTTTTTTACAAAAGATGAATTTACAGACTTAATTTAATAATTTAATTTATGAATATATATATGAAAAAGTAATGAAACACTTTTTGAAGTCGGTGCCAAACACCAAAATGACATCGATTAAACAACACTCATTCTGAATACTAGGTACAATATATTCACCATTCTTTCTATACTTAGAGTAGTTTGGCACCGACTTCAAAAAGTGTTTCATTACTTTTTCTTATATATATTCGTAAATTAAATTATAAGTTTGTAAATTCATCTTTTGAAAAAAATATTTTCAAGAAAATCCATATTTGGTGGGTATTAAATTGTACATATTAAATTTATTGTTTCTGTGCCAACACATGATATCGAATTTTTGGTTATTGAGTAACTTTCTCATTAGAGAATTATAAACAATTATTTCATTCATTTTAGCGCTTTTTTGATGTCAGTTAATATATATATATATATATATATATATATATATATATATATATATATATATATATATATATATATATATATATTAAAAGTTAAAAATAAAATAAAATAAACTTATTTTATTTAAATTAAAATTATTTTTTTTAATTTATTTATTTATTTATTTATTTATTTATTTTGCGAGAAATCATTGATTTTATTGGTTTTTGTTGAATTACTAAAAAAGTACTGTACCAATATTGTCAAAATTGGTATGGGACCACACGGGCGTCTTACACTTTCAAACAAATATATATATTTTTTCAAAATCGATGCATATTTATGAAAGTTACGCGTGAACAAGACAGAAAATACATGATACATACTGTGACATTTTCCCATATCCCAGCTGAGTTACTTTACTATGGACCGCAGGAGTTGTCGGGCCGAACCTAAGGAAGCGATCCATCTCCTACGCTGAATGGTTTGGACATTAGGGAAACAATACTGGAGACTGGCTGGCACCTACCCGACGGTAACGAATTATTGATTCTACTTGTGAGGTCGCAGATGGAGAGGGTTCCCAGAGACCATCGGACGCCAAGGGAAGTCCTTTAAAATCTGCGAATGGGAACCAGATATCGACAACGATAGGCTGCCGTAAGTTTGAGAGGCCGGGATGAACCTCCCCCCGCCCCCCTTTTTTCGGAGGCTAGAGAAAGAAGAGAAGAGGAGAGGAGAGGGTTTTTTGGAGGAAAAAGGGTAGGACGTGACCCTAAGAAGCCGAGAATTGCGGAGAAACGAGCAGCGCAGGGGAAGCCGGAGGAAACAGACGCCCCGATCTGTGAGAGAGATTTCCGAGAAGCCATCCAAGCATCCCCAAGGACACCCTGTCCAGTTAAATCGTATTGCCTCATTCGGAGGTCTAAATCAAAGTCTATAACAAGAGTATTTCGAGCGAAGAGATCGAAAGGAGAGACTTAAAGACAATCGCATGGTTTATAATCACCGCATCTCACGCACTCCTTAATTTATGTTAATACCGAAATCTATAGGAGGAATGTTTTGTAAGTTGATGTTACAAATAAAAGAAATATTTCTTTTAAAAATCAGCTATAGTAATTACTCCGGTTAGCCACAGCTACCAGTTCGAATTTTATAAATCCCGCCGGAGTTTTTACAGATGGTGGCAGCGGTGGGATTTAAAGTGGTGAAAGAAACGTGCGTGACAAAGTTTTATGAATTCGGGGCAGAGTAGGACAACTCGCCGAATTTCTTCAGAATCTACACCAGCCGTTGGGAACCTGAATCTACATACCGAATCGGGGCAGAGCAGGACAACTCGCCGAATTCGTACAGAATCCTGTGATAGAGAGACATATTCCGCTGAATCGAGGAAAATCCACCGACCCCAAAGTGACCCGCCAAAGCCAAGGCAGAGACCCGAGCTGATCTGAAACTGCATCCGCTGAACCAGAAACCAGAAGCATCCGAACTTTGCTGACAGTGTGGAGAGAAAAGAAAGCAGAATCACCGCCGAGAATCGCAGACAGAGCTATACCCAGGTGAGCACTTGTTTTATTCTCAGTGGAGGCTTAGTGTGTATATTTTTAATTTTGGACAGGAAGCAATTTTTCTTTAATTATTTGTGTTCGGTAATATAAGTAAAAATTTTAAATATTAATTACCAACAGATGTTTTTGTGTGTTGAAGGTAAATTAAAAGTGTAACAAACTTTAAATTCATCTTGTTTCTAGTAATTGAAAAATTCTTTTAATCTTTTTAATTAAATTTTTTTTTGTTTGGTGAAAAGCAAATTATGTTAATTGTATTTTTCGGCCGAAATTTTTAATGTGCTCTCTTATTTTGAAGATTGCTAAGGAATTAAATTTTGAATTTAAAGAAGTTGTAAGACTAAGTTGAAGTCTGTTAGTAATTCAGTTAAGTTAAGTAAGATATATGTTTTTTTTTTGACAAATTGTAGCCTATATGTGGAATTGGTTTGCTTGTAATTCAAAATTTCATGAATATTGATTGTATTTTGTGTCGAGCAGAAACTACTGTATTTATTTTTATGTTGTTTTGGGGGTGAAAAAAATTGTGTATTTTTTTTTATATTGCATTTATGTGCGGGAAATTGGAATTAAATTGTGTTAGAATTTAAAATTAGTGATTATGGCAGGCATATCGGGATTTCGAAAATGCGATCTACAAACCCTTGCGATAGAATTTGAAGTAGAGGTTTTGTCAAATGATACAATTCCTAAGTTGGTTAAAAAGATAACGGAAGCCCCCGATTATGATGAGACTATGGCGTTAAACCAATTAAAGTTGATTGAAGAAGACCGTGTAGAGAGATCGAAATTGGAAAAAGATAAAATTGAGAAAGAACATGAGCTCGCGAGAATTAGGGCGGAACGGGAAAATGATACTTTAACGTTATCATCTAGTCAAATAGAAAGGGAACCTAAAATTCTGTTAAAAAATGTGTTACCTAAATTTGAAATGGGAAAATCGGAGATTTCCTTATATCTCAACTTATTTGAGAGACAGGCATTAAAAGCGCAATTAGATAAGTCGCAATGGGTAACAAATTTGCTAGGTTTACTTCCTATAGAATTGACAGAAGTTATTCTTAGAGAACCAGCAGACGAAACGGACAATTTTGATTTTGTGAAGGGATAATTACTCGAAAGGTTTAAAATTAGTGCAGAAGACTTCAGAATCAAATTCGTAACAACACCACGGTCCGAAGAAAAAAATTGGAAAGATTTTTCGTATGAAATTACGAATTATTTCGACCAATGGTTAAGCGGTATTCAGGTGTCCGAATTTAGTCAACTTAGGGACCTGATAATTACCGACCAGATCAAACGGAAAGTGCCCTCTGAAATTAGACAACATTTCATAGATTCCTGGAGTGATTTAATTACGCCCGGGGAATTAACCCAAAAACTAGATCATTATGAGGCGGTTAGAAGAACAGAGATGAAACAGTCCCCGCCTAGATATCCAAATAACGGCAAACAGGTTGAGGGAAACAGATTGGTTGATAGACCAGAGACAGAACCCCAAAACGCGGAAATGAAAAGAAATTGGAGGGAGAGGGAAGATAAAAAAGATAGAGATGTAATTGTTGATAAGCGAAAAGACAGGTCTTGTTTCCATTGTGGTAGTTTTTCTCATATCCGCAAATTTTGCCCCAAACTAAAATGGAGTAGTGAAATACCTGAAGTGGTTAATCAGTTGGCTGACCTCGATGAGTTAAATGAAATGTTCCAGCCCTATTTAACAAAAGGGATTATAAATGGGAAAGAAATGAAAATTTTTAGAGACACTGCTACGTCGCTAGATTTAATTAGTGCCAACCAGGTGACCCGAGAACAATACACAGGGAGAGTCGTGTGGGTAAAGCAACCGTTACAAAATGATTTAAAATGTCTACCCCTCGCAGAAATAGAGCTTAATCTGTGTGATTTAGGAAAAAGAGTTAGGACTTACGCAGGTATTGTCGATGCAGACATAGAAATGGATTATTATTTATTGGGAAGCAAAACACAAAATTTGCTAGACAGAATGAAACCGAAACCGCCTGTTAGCTTTGGGAGTGCAGCACCGAAAAAAAGGCACAGGAGTGACCGCACAATTCCCCCCAACCCCACGAACCGCTTAGCTTCGGCTTATCAAAAGAATGAAGTGAGAAAACCGGACAGGAAGGAAAAGAAAGGCTTTGTTCCCTTTCCCCTTAGCCAACGTGCAGGAGTAACTCATTGTGAATCTTCCATTAAAACGAAATTCGCGACGACCCCGATCCGCGCGACACCCAAATCAAGGATGAAGGAAGAGGGTTATAAAGAAAGAGCGAGGGTGTTTTATTTAAGGAATGAAATCCGGGAAAGTAAGCATGGGGAAAAAAATAAAGACACAGTCTTAAAACGAAAGGAAGATTTTAGGTTTAAATCTTCCGGACAGAAAACAACAAAAGGGGTGAACAGTTATTGTGCGTTAGGAAGGAAGCGAAAAACGGTTTTCAGTTCTGATTGTTTAGAAACCCCAGGATACATATCGCCGCATAACGAAATAAAAGGCAGCGAGGTTAAACAGTCGAAAAACGACGCCGGAAATGATTTCCGACTAATTAGAGATTGTGGAAAAAGGCAGGATATTCGCAGATCGTTAGGTTATCGGCCAGGTATACCAAATTCCACATGTAGAATGTTTAAGTAGAATGGAATAAATAACATTCCACTCAGTAATTTTGTATATAGTTTTTAATTTTGTAATTGAAATAATTGTGTATTTGAATCATGCAATGAATATTGAAATTTAATTTAACGATGTGAGTCTGTAGAGTGTATTGTAAACTTGTGAATAATAATGTTTAAGGTAAGCCTCTATTGAGAATTAACATGTGTTGGGTATGGATGGAAGGCTAGCGCACCAGTAATGATGTAAGATTTTCCAAATGCTTGAAAAATCTCAACTGCTGGAGGGGGTAATGCTGTGACATTTTCCCATATCCCAGCTGAGTTACTTTACTATGGACCGCAGGAGTTGTCGGGCCGAACCTAAGGAAGCGATCCATCTCCTACGCTGAATGGTTTGGACATTAGGGAAACAATACTGGAGACTGGCTGGCACCTACCCGACGGTAACGAATTATTGATTCTACTTGTGAGGTCGCAGATGGAGAGGGTTCCCAGAGACCATCGGACGCCAAGGGAAGTCCTTTAAAATCTGCGAATGGGAACCAGATATCGACAACGATAGGCTGCCGTAAGTTTGAGAGGCCGGGATGAACCTCCCCCCGCCCCCCTTTTTTCGGAGGCTAGAGAAAGAAGAGAAGAGGAGAGGAGAGGGTTTTTTGGAGGAAAAAGGGTAGGACGTGACCCTAAGAAGCCGAGAATTGCGGAGAAACGAGCAGCGCAGGGGAAGCCGGAGGAAACAGACGCCCCGATCTGTGAGAGAGATTTCCGAGAAGCCATCCAAGCATCCCCAAGGACACCCTGTCCTGTTAAATCGTATTGCCTCATTCGGAGGTCTAAATCAAAGTCTATAACAAGAGTATTTCGAGCGAAGAGATCGAAAGGAGAGACTTAAAGACAATCGCATGGTTTATAATCACCGCATCTCACGCACTCCTTAATTTATGTTAATACCGAAATCTATAGGAGGAATGTTTTGTAAGTTGATGTTACAAATAAAAGAAATATTTCTTTTAAAAATCAGCTATAGTAATTACTCCGGTTAGCCACAGCTACCAGTTCGAATTTTATAAATCCCGCCGGAGTTTTTACAATACATACAACATACGTACATACGGGTCGAATCTATAACTTCCTCCTTTTCCGAAGGAAGTTGGTTAAAAATACATATTATAATTATTTTAAATGTAATTTTGAATATGTAATGTGCAACTTCACTTTCATACTCTGAAATTTAATACTTTTCAGGATATCTGTGATTTTTTTTTCATTATTTTAAAAAAAGAACTACGTTGTGTTTATAAAATTCCATTTACGCTAAATCCACATACTAAAGTATAAAACTATATATTTTTAGTTGACGTATTGAAAACTCGCGCCTTGATCGCTGATAGCAGGAGTGCTTCGAAAAAAAAAAAATAGTTAAAAAAGGCAGTTTTTTAATCTAAGAGCTAGTTAAGTACGTTTAAAAATATATCATTTCTAGTGGAATGCACTCAATTCAAAGTAAACTGCAAAATTTTAATGAAAAATTTCGTTGTCTGAATTACTAAGAAAAAGCACGATATAAATAGTTCAGTAAAATATTACTTAGTTCACGAACAAAATATGTTACGATTAATTAAAAAAAATAAATAAAGTTAAATAATTGAAAATTGGCGCGCCGAGTATCATCTATTCTTAAAATACTGCTTTAAAAAACGAAAACGAAATAAACTAGTCGTTGGGGGCCACCGTAATACTTACCCATCATGGATATGCATAATGTAAAATATTAAAATAAAAATGTGTAAACTACTTATAAAATGCATTGCAATTCAAATAAAATCGTGGCTTGATGACGTCACAAACTTTAAAGGCTCGATTACTGAATTGCTTGAAAGAGGTTTTTCCTTATAACTCCAAAAATAATAATCCTATTAACGAGCGGTTTATTGCATCTGATTAAGCGTCAAATTTCCAATTAAAATATCTCTTTGAAGTGAAATTTGGATGAAATACAGGGTCATGAAAAATCGAAGAGTGTGTAAAATAGGATTCCAAATATCTCGGCAACTAATTATCCGATCGACTTCATCCTTTATGTAAAATTTATGTTTTTTTATTGTCTTTTATATTCATTTCTTAAAATAAACAATTTCGAAAATTTTTATATACCTTTTATCAGAACGAATATTTCGAGGGTCCGAATAAAATAGTTCCGGTTAATCGAGGTTAATGAAATGAAATAGGCTTCTTCCCATTATTACATACTAAGTACATACCAAATTGCAAGTCTCTATCTCAATTTTTTCGGGAGATAGAGCGTTTACAGACACACACACACACAGACACACAGACACACAGACGGACGGCAAATTTTTTTTTCTAAAAATATGTTTTTCGGAATCTCCAGTGTCTGAAACGTGTAAATCCG
Organism: Maratus michaelseni; assembly: GCA_963931845.1. Lineage (NCBI taxonomy): Eukaryota > Metazoa > Arthropoda > Arachnida > Araneae > Salticidae > Maratus > Maratus michaelseni. The sequence continues at coordinate 17,093,605 of OZ007599.1, read as the reverse complement.
TCAAAAATTTTTTTTCGATTTTCAAAACGATTACAAGACTTACCCTATACTACGTATGATGGGTAAGTAAAAGCGGAAACAAACGCTCCAATGTTTCTGTTACTTTATACTCGTTGTGGAGCGCTCCATTTTTATAGCTCCAAAACTGCGCTTTCACTTTTGATGCCGTATTTATAGCTGTTAAAAAGGGATTTTTGTGTAAAAGAAGGAGTTCTCAGAATGAAAATAGAAAATGGAAATTTTGAACAGATTAAAGTTGCGTTAAAATGCTTTTAAAAGGTCAAATGTGATTATTATTATTATTATTATTATTATTATTATTATTATTATTATTATTATTACTACTACTACTACTATTTTAAATTTAAATACTAACATATAAACACGGCTCATACTGAAAAAAAAAATTATTAGTTTCTATTTAAAAATATATGTCTTGTATTCTAGCACGTCAATAAAATATTGAACAGAAGTTGATTTTCCAAATTCAACAACAACAACAACAACAACAAAAATCTTGAGTCAACTTTACAAACTTAAATGAATGATGTAAAATTTTATGCTCTATAATTTATGGTAACAGCGTTTAGCCTATTTTTTTTTAAAAATTATTTGTCTATTTGTTGTTAAAAATACATTTATTTATGTGCAATAAATGGTAATGTATATAAATTAATGTGAGAGCATTTATTTCTGTACAGTCGTGAAAAAAAAAAGTAAACACACCCTACTAATTCTACAACAAATTATCGCATGAGAAAATTACTGGTACCAAACGATTGGAAATAAAGTCCACTTTAAAATGGGGTATATGAAATTTGCTTACGGGGCCATCTACATATCAAAACAAACACAAACTTCGTTTTTTTCAATAGCTTCGTTTTTTTTTTTTTTTACCTATGTTTGACACAATGTTTTATGTTTTTTGTCGTTCTACACTTTTCAATTTGTCTAAATCCAAAATTTCAGCGAATTCATGCGATTGGTTTCAAAGAAACTAATTATTTTAAAATGAGAATATTTTAGGTGTTGTATGCAAATTGAAATTCGGTACTAAATTGTTGAAAAGCTCGACGCGATATGTTTCAATATCTTTCAATTTGAACACCAGTTTTATAATACAGAGATTTTCATCTTATCCAAATTCAGATATTTCAGCAAATAAAGAGGTAAAAATTTACAGTATATAAAAATTGGTGCTGAGTAATTAAAATTAATTAAAGTGTACATTTTGTTTTTCTGTACATCATAACTTAAACCATCATCTTGAAGTTTTTTAAGCATGACTTGAAAATTTTCAAAGTGACTTGAAGTTTTTTAAGCATGACTTGAAAATTTCCAAAAAAAAAAAAAATTATTTGGAAGAAAATTTTGAAATTTTGAATTTTTATAAAACAGAACATAAGAAATACAAATTCATCAAAAAAATAGTAGGTTGCAATTCGTAATGTTTACGAATATTAATTTTATATTTCATAATTCATCTTGTAAAATTATAAAAATTATGAATTCAATGTATTTATGTTTGGGTTGTTTAATATTATAACCACAAAAAAATTAGCGCATTTGCATTATAATTTCAGGAGATATTAATAAAAATATGAAAATATAATTTAATATTAGAAGCTCTATATTTTGAATGTTTATAACTCGAAAAAAAATCATCCAAATGACTTGAAATTTCGGATCTAGGCATACTTTGAAACGGAAATTTAAAAGATGTTGTCAAAATTTGGTGTTGCCATTGAAAAACAGAGTTTGGGTTTATTTTTATATGTAGATGACCCCCAAAGCAAATTTTATATACATCATTTAAAAGTAGACATTATTTCCAATCGTTTGGTATCAGTAACTTTCTTCTACTATAATTTGTTGCAGAGTTAGTAGGGGTGTTTACTTTTTTTCCGTTTACTATACAATAAATGCTTATTGTATATAAATTAACACCTTCACAAACCGAATTTAATTCATTTAAGCTTTCCTTCTAATGGCCGAGAAAATGAACATTGAGGTTTGTATTTTGGAAATCCATATCTAAAGGTAGCCACTAAAGGTAGTTTTGAAATAGATATTTTTTATTTTTATTTATTTACTTATTTTTAATTCTTACTTTTTTAATTCTTACTTTTTTAATTCTTACTTTTTAAATTCTTACTTTTTTAATTCTTAATTTTCAATTATGTGCCACATTGTCTTTAGTTGAATTCTGAATGAAAAGGAAAGAAGCCTTTAGAAGATAAGATTTTGGAATAATCCTTTGAAAGAATATAAACAGATTCTGTTATTTTATTTTTAATTTGCCCCCTTTTAAAGCGCTGGGGTGGCTCAGAATCCATCAAGGCCATCCTGATGAAAATTTTCAAACATTAGAAATAGTTGAATTTTTTAAAAGTCAGATTTCTAATTTGAAGTGGTGTAAATATTTATAGGAATAAAAGGAGAGGAGGCAGGATGCAAAAACCTAAAATCCAGTATTAAAAACTATCACGGCAACAGATGTAACATTTTGTAAAACTCATAGTATCAGAATAAAATACTATGAAATTGTATGAATCATTTGATTGTGCAATAGTTGAAAAAGCACATATGATGTTACATGTATTATTTATTTAATTAAAAGAAAACTTTAAAAAATAAATAAAATAAACAGATATAAACTTTGCTGATGTTCAGAATTATACATTAAAAGCTACTTTGAAAGGTTTTCAAAATTTAATTGTAAAGCCTCATTAATTATTCCGAAAAACTTCTTTGTCTTCAGAATCTGTAGGAGAAGAAAATAATCTAAATCTAACTAGCTTCAGAAATCTCCGGAAACATTTCTAAATAAAAGGACTTAAATCATACAAAAATCACATATTCATGCGATTTTTGCCAACATACTTTATTTACAGTAATTTTAGAAAGTGTTTCGAAGTTGTTTTGGCTAAATCCAAACTGACAACTTTCCGACACATTTTTAAATTAGTTTTTGTTCTCGAAATCATGAAATTAGAATGACGTTCCTTGTCAAAATATTAGTAATCAACAGTTTTTCCATTTTTCGGTAAATACAGAATATCATTCAGAAAATACTATAATTGTTGTTTGATTTTAATCTAATTTTCTGTCACGACGGCGCAGAAAAGGAAAAAAACTGATTTCGTAACCCAATAATTACGTACAATTTATTTATAACAAAAAAAAAAAAAAGAAAGAAAGAAAAAGAAAGAAATTGTATTATAATTCCGTTAATACTTGCACCTGCAAGTTCTTGTGTTTAAAAATGTCAACATTATTTTTCCTGTTGTTGAGAGAGGAAAAATATTTTCTGAAAATTTTATTTTGACTTTAGGCTGTTTTCAAATCTAAACTAGCTATTTTCTAACACATTCCTAAATTTATCTTTGTTCGCAAAAGCATTAAACTGTCAGATGCTCTTATTCAGAAACTATATACAACTGAACAGTCTCTCTTTTTTTGGTAGCGACAGAAGATCTTCCAGAAAATGTTGTCACTGTGGGCTTTACGAACAGAATTTACGAATATGACAACACGTGAAAGAAAAAAAAAGTCTATCGTCATGAGACAACAATCGTTTAAAATACCAGATATAATTAATTTATCATAATATGAAAAAACCCCATTAAATTATAAAACATATTTGCATATGTCAGTTGTTTGGTCCCGTAAAAGTTTCATGCTGAATGCGGGGGGAAAAAAAATCTTTTGAATCCCGTCAAGCGGCCGTTATCTTACCGCCCAAAAGTAATTCACTAATTTTTTTTCTGGAAAGACTTGCGGAAAATTTGGAGACATGCACTCCGATTATAATAAGCGAAAAATTCGAAAGCTTCTGAGGGGGAAGGGGGGGGAATTTCATGTTCACTGCCTCTCCCTGACTATCCCAGGAATCATTGCTTTTCTGTTTCATATGTGTCAACTATTTTATGACTATGTTACTTTTACCATATATTTATTCACCGTTTATATAGACTTTTAATTTAAACCTGTATCATCTTAAACTTAAAAAGAAAATTAAGGGAAGAGAGATCATTTATTCTAAAAAATGGCTTTTAACTTTGAGACTACAAACTACAATAGTTTACATTCTGTAAGCAGTTAGGCATTTTAAATCCTCTTTTAAATAATGTAACATCTAGAATTCGTACGTAAGGGGTGGGGTATGACATTTGATAGCTAGTCCACTAGTCTTTTCTTATTTGAACCATCGGTTAATCGACTCAATTTTTTAATTGATGCAATAATACAGCAACGAATAATGCTATTTTTCCGTTATTTTAATATCTGTAACCCGATCGCCCCTAGTGCAGAAATTGAGGGGGCGCCAAATTTATATTACCAACTAGTGATGGGTTATTCGGGAAAATTCGAAAATATATATCTATAAAAATCGATATCGTATAAAATAGCATCGATCACAATAAGAATCGATACTCAAGTCAATATTTCAATATTCTCGGATTCACACAGATAAGTTCAAAATTAGTAATTCCAAAACTTAGTGATTCAGCAGAGCCGTAGCGACCAACTCCTACACCCCCTTTCCATTTAGTATGGTCTAGTACGCTATAACAGACCTTTGAGCCGAATAATAAAGTTTTTTAACTTTTAAAATTAATTTTTTTTAATAATACTTGTAAGTTTAATGATATTTTAACTTATAATTTATTTAAATTCATAAAAAAAAAGAAGATGGAATAAAGGAGAATTGTGGTTTTTTACCAACTCTTTCTTTCTTCAATCAAACAGACAGGGACTCCTTTCCTACAAACGCCATTCTTTTTAAAAATGCCCAAATCGAGGAAATTTTGAAGGCTCTAAATTTTATTTCGAAAGTTAAGTGGTTTTTCATTCATTTTTTGGGACGTGGGGAATTATAGAACACAAGATTAAAAATTTTAGGCCCAACTTTTTTTAATTCACACACACACACACACACACACATATATATATATATATATATATATATTGTTATCTATTGTTATCTATTTAAAATAGTATATATAAAACACCATCTAAATTATAAAAAAAATTTCAATAAGAATTTTTCAATTCATTCGAATATATGTCAAAATGACTTACATTCATAATCATACGCGTATTTGCAGCAAAATACTTTGAATGCGAATATAAAACCATAACAAACGATCTCTTAGAATTGTAATCCTATCATATTTTTATTTTTATTAAAATCTTTTTCTAAATTGCTTAATTCTTCATTTGTTTTTCTGCAATTACAATTCTAGATGATCATTTGCAATGGTTTGAAATGATTTCACACACACACACACACGCATATATATATGTGTGTGTGTGTGTGTATGTGTGAGTACATCCGATTATTATTATGTTTAACTGGAAAGTCTATTCCTTAACGTGGAAGCAAAAGCCCAGTCGAAGTACAAAAACATATATCCGCAGGCAATACTTTTTCCTGCTCTAGCGATTTCTCATTTATCTTTAGTCTGACAACGTCATACTGTGTGTGTAATTGCCGAACGTGGGGGTAGGAAACGAAGACTAGCATTATTCAAAGCACTTTCCCTGAGAACTCCCGGCTTTTTTGAGACATTCTTTTTTTAAGAACGAGTACAAAAGCTATAGGAAAAATATCTGACTCGTAAGGCAGTCAGAAGGTTAAGCATACATTTCTGTTCTTTTTCCAAAAATATAATTATGTGTGACTTATAGTCACTGATGCATAAAATTCTTACAAAGTATACTACACATTTTAAGTAGGTAACATTTTTAATAAGTTTTCTTGATGAATCCTAATTGTACATAAATTTTGTAAAATATTTATAATAAATTGTTTTACATTTCATTCTAATGTAAAACAAATTATTAAATTATCAAGCACTTAAATCTCCTCCCACCTAAAAGAAAAAAAGAAAACAAACAAATATATTGCTGAATTTACAGGATGTCAAAAAATAACCTGGACAGATGATTATAATTCTTTTAATAACCCTAAAATTCAAAACCAGAATATTAAAAGACAAAGTATAGATCCATGATATATGTATGATGAATGTATCCATGATGAATGTATAAAGGTTTAAGGAATATTCAAAAATATTTTCATGCAGATCGGTTTGTCCGTTAAAGAGAAAAAAAAATTAACTGAAAAAGTGGTCTACTGTGTACCAGTCTCCCCTACAGCAAAACATATGCGAGGTGTGAGTATCAATACTATAAATACTATACTACATAATAAAATATAATATACTATACAACAATACACATTTGCAATAAGAATCTATACAATATAATTTTGGAGATGCAGTACACTTTTGCAAAAATATTCAATACTATAAACACTATACTGCATAGTAAAATACAATGTTGCACTATACAAAACATTGTGCTGCTATACAACACTGCATATTATATTTTTGCAAATGTACAAGATAAGAACCTGTGCAAAACAATTACAGTGATACCGTATACTTTGTGAAAATATTCAATACTATAAAAACTATACTACATAATACAATACAATATTACACTAGAAAATACATTATACTATACAACACTCTTACATCACACTACTATACATCATTCTCCCTGATGATATAAATGAGAATATACTTTCATATATATATATTTTTTTTTTAATCTCAGTACAGTTTCATACAATTAATTCTTTAATTTCAAAAAATCATAATTTTTTGGCTTGTATAAATGTTTTCAATTTTGAATTTCGCAAGCTCTATCAGGTGTACAGAATTGTTTAATCCCTCATTTTAAATAGGATTTCATAAGGTTTAATTTGATATTAAAGTTGACTATGCTTGGTAAATAATAATAATAATAATAATAATAATTTTTTGAAAAAATATGTTTTTGTAATATTCTAAACTTTAAATCCAGGAAGTTTTAGAGTGTGATCTCAATGGGATCAACAGTTAGGAAATATGTCGTTTTTAAAAATATATCATAATAATTAACGAAAACACAGCTAAATAAGTCGTCACACAAAGTTAAAACGAACTCCCAGTAATGTAATTTTGACGTTTGTTTTCCCCGGGAAAGACGCCCTCTGCCAGATGAAATGTGAACTCTTTTCTTGGCCCATTTTCGTTTAGAGAAATCGTTCAAAATGATAGGCTTTACAGCGCCGCGCATCATTGTAGGCATCGTCTTTTCACATAATATTATTGTATTTGTTTTAAGCAAATGTTGTAAATTTTTAAAAATATATTTATTAAAACAAAAAGCAATGTTGATAGTTTAACATGGCTTAGTTTCTTATGAACTAACATTTTGTGAACATTATACAAAACTAGTTAAATATGGTAAAGAGATGATGAGTGCAGAATAATTCTAATTGATTTTACCAAGTTTTTTTTTTTTTTTTTTTTTTTTTTTTTTTAATACATTAATACATTACGATCATGAACCTCTATAGAGGTTCATGATCGTAGGCTACGATTGAACCTCTAGTAGTTTCCCCTCCTTCCACTACGTGGCATACGACCTTCATTGATGTGACCTCGGTGGACACCTCTGCCATATATCTTGGAACGCTTATGTATACGTTTTGTCCATGATAAACACAGGCTTGCTAGAAATAGCTAATTGCGCATGCGTCAAAACTTAGAGATTGAAATTCTTAGGCTACAAAACGCGAATAAGGTTGCCAGATTGGCGTTTTCAGCGTATCAGGTGGGATATTTCGGTCAACATTTATTTCATTTCTTTGTTGACAGATGCCATTTTAGGTGTTTTTTAATAAACCAATTAATTTTTTTCTCTTAGTGTTTATTATTTTAAATTATCTGCAAACTATTTATTTTTTAAATAATTAAACGTAATTTAGCGAAATTGAACCACCTTTGTACCCATGTAGAAAGATATTGATTTTAACAGAAGGAATTGCTTATTGTTTATTTAATAGACTTCATTAATTAAATACAAAACGTATTTAAAATTGTATTTTTATTTATTTTATAATTTCCTAAGTTTATTATTTTATTTTATTTTTTACCTCTGCTGTCATAAAGTAGTGATATTCTTAAAATATTTAGTACCAACGCTTATGAAATTATTTTTTATTCAATAGATGAAGATATAAAATTTATGCAAATGAGCTTATCAGTAAATAACTTAAATGTATTGTTTAAACTTTATTGTTATTTAATAATAATAATGTTAGTTTTTTAAATCTTGTATGTTCTAATTGCCAATTGGTATTGCTTTAAATTAACATTAAAAAAATTAAACAATGCATAAATTGAAATTAAATTGAAATAGTTTGTGATTTTTACAAAATTAATAGTTATTTATTTTTTGCACAATTTTTTTATTTCTATCTTTAATATATATTTTATTACCTATTAAATACAATTTAGTGACTATTTTACTATTGCCTTCTCTTTCGATATAACATGTAGGAAATGATTCTTTTGATTATCTTATAAACAATTAAAATCTCTGTTTAAATAATTATAAGATCCTTTTAATAATCATTTCTCTTTTGATCATTGGACACAGATGGTAGCACAAAAGACACTTTATGGATATATATAATATAATTCCTTATTCCATTTTGATCTTATTTAATCCTTAAATGGTAAAATATATTTATTTAAAAATTTTATTTATACTTTTTAACACTTTCCAACATAGTTGAAAAGTGTTTATGAATTTGATTTGTCTGTCCGTTAACTCGCGTAAATATAGTATAGTAGGATTGGTAATGTAATTGATATGCATTATTGAGGTTTATCATAGCCTGTTTGGTATTGAAAATGAAGCGTGTAGCATTTATAGTTCCTTTACAGGGGCACCCAAAAGTATTCTGTTACATTATGCTCTATGTGGAAAAATAATTCACATTGTATTTTAATAGTGTCACACTATTTTAAACATAATGAAATTTATATATATTATTGAGGTGCACTAGAAGAAGGTTCCTATATAATATATTATATGTAGCATTTAGAGTACGTTTAAAAGGAAGCTCAAAAGTATTTCTTTTTTTACTGAGTTAAAGAACTTACAAGTGTATATGCTGCCGAAGTAAGTTTATTTATTTAGATATAGTTTCTGAAGATTGTAAAGTAGATATAGATATTTTTCTTAATATCTTCCCAGTTTTGATTCTTTTTCTTCTATGATCAACTATACTAGATAATAAATTGTTATATATTTGATAATTTATTATTATTATCAAATATAATATAATAATACAATAATATCTAGATTACTATCAATATAATTTTCAGATAATTAAATTGATAATAACAAATAAAACTTATTACTATTATTAAATTTACAATGGTGTTTTAGGACTCATGAAAGTTTCCTGTGGTATTTTACTCTTTTGTGAATCTGATGACTGAAACTTCAAATTGCAATTGATATATTTTAAATCTGTCCCGTGCCTTAATCATAATTACTACTTTTATGTATATTTAATAATATATATAAGTTATTTAAATGAAAGAGTTTATTGAATTATTTTACCAATACTGCTAGTATGTTACATTTTATAAATTTATTTATTATTATTATTAACTTATTATTATTAAATGTTATCAAATATTAATAATAAATAAATCAAATATTTTTATTATTTTATCAATGTAAATAGAAGAGAGGTAGTATTTTATCATTACTGCTAGTATGTTATATTTTATAAATTGTATTATCATTAAATGTTATCTAATATTAATATTTATATTATTTTATTAATGTAAATAGAAAAGAGGTAATATTTTGTAACCATAATTACAAAAGGCATTTCATCTTCATTATTAAAAAAGATAATATTTATTATAGATAAAATTTATTATAAGTATTACCTCTTTTCTATTTACATTGATAAAATAATAAAAAGATTACTATTTGATAACACTTAATGATAAGTTAATAATGATAATAAATAAATATTACAAAATATAACATACTAGCAGTAATGAAAAAATAATTCAATGATTATGATATATATTAACCCAATTATGAAAAAGGAAGGAGACAGATTTAAAATACATCAATTGCTAATTCAGGTTTCATTCACCAGATTCACAAAAGAGTAAAATATCACAGAAAAATCTTATAAGTCCTAAAACACCATTGTAAATTTAATAATAATAATTTTTATTTGTTATTAGCAATTTAATTATCTGTAAATTATATTGATAGTACATATCAATATCAACAGTAATAATTTGATAGTGTGGTGAACTTTCCGTTGTCATCCACCAGTTGGCAGGAAAAAATATTTGTTTTTGTATGGCAACAATAGTAATCGAGATATTATTGTATTATTATATTATATTTGATAATAATAAATTATCAAATAAATTACAATTTATTATCTAGTATAGTTAATATTATCATTTATTTGTAAATCACATTAAAGGTGATCATTGAAGAAAAATAATCAAAACTGAGAGGATATTAACAAGAATATCTATATGCACTTTACAATCTTCAGAAACTATATCTAATTAAATAAACTTACTTCTGCTGCATATCCATTCCACTTGTATGCTCTTTAACTCGATAAATTGTATTATTTTCATCATTTTTGAAAGAAATATACGTATATTGTTCAGGTAAATTCATTATTACGTAAGCTATAAACTATATCACCGACTGACTTGCACGTGTTCACACAATAATTGGAGCAACATGTGCCATGTGCCTAAAATCCGAAAACCAAGCCAAAAGTAATCGCCAACTTGATATATAGCAACCTGATAAACCAGGTTCTTGCCCATGCGCAATTTGCTATTTCTTCCATGACGGTTGGGAATGGCGAATATGCTTGCTGGGTTGAGAAGTAGCAGTAGAAGTACTTTTTTCTCGGATATAAACATTTGTAGTTCATGGAGTCAGCTTGAACGAGGATTAACTTTAAAAATGAAATTTCAAATTTTATATGAGAAAGGGAAATTTCAAACAAATAAATTAATAAAAATTAAGTATTTTATATTTGTTTTCTGAAAGTAGAAGTAATTTTCATAAAAATTTGAATTCATGCTTCTGAAACACAAAAAACATTTTAATAATCCCACCTGTACGCACATTTCTAATTATGGGCGCCGCGATTTTAGAAATTGTGTTCGATTCAGCACCTTGGCGAAAAAGTTTGGTGAAAAATCTTGGCGAGAGTCCTGCGCGTAGGGTTGCACAAGATTTTCAGATCAGCAGCATCTGGACTGGACGTGGACGACTACATGTGCTTACCGCATGGTGATTGTGATATTTGCTTGAATCCGTTAGCTTTATTTTTTCGTAATAGCTGAGTTCACAGTATCATTATTGGAGAGTCTAAACTATAATTTTACAGTTGACGAAAAATCCACAACTAAACAATTTGCTGTTATTAGAACGTCCTTTCAAAATTCTGATGAAGTGTGCTCTTTTGTGCAAGAAATACAGAAAGCTACAAATACGAACTTTCGAATAAAACTTGCAAAGCCGAACATGTAAAGGTAATTTTTTAATATTGTTATTGCATATATAAATTATGTCGTTTTGTTGCAGACTTGCTTTGTTTTTCTGAAATTTAATATAAAATGAATGATCAGACTGATTGGAAAGGTTCTTATTTAATTTTGGAATAAGCATTCACATATAATGTAAAAAATATATTTATTTTTATCAAATGCAGTTCCTTATTATTATCTATTGCGTGCAGAATTAGCATGTTTTTAATGCAGTGATATTTTACTCTGTTTTAACCATGCTTTTTGCTGTGATATCAAAACACTGAATAGTGCTTTATTTCTACGTATACATTTCATGCAACATTTAAAATGGAAATATCAATTACTTATTCCAATGTTCTTGTCTTTAAGTCATCTGGTAAAACAACTGCTATAGAATAGTTTCAACAAATACTATGGTACTATAAAAATAAATTCTTACATCCAATATAAAATATTGAATCTTATTAATAAATTAATTTAAAACCTGTGATTTTCAAATCGATATTCTTGCTCATTCAACTTAAATTTCTAATTATGTATGTAATGTAATAATGTATTAATTTCTTTCATTATATTATTAATCAATTATTTATTAAATTATTTATAAAATTTAAAATAAAATAAATTAAAAATTATTAAATTCATTATATTATTAATCAATTATTTATTAAATTATGTATAAAATTTAAAGTAAATTAAAAATTATTAAATTCATTATATTATTAATACATTTCATTAATTATAGGGTGCAGTGTGTACTATATGTGTACTCTTGTATGACAACATGAAAATAAGAAATATTGTTTTCCTGATATTCCCCACTACCATGATTGCTTATCTTAATCTGATATATGTATTTTAAACTTCTATCTTCTCTGTCATATAATTGACTGATCATAGCAATCTCTGTACATGATTTGCATTGTTATTCATCAGCTTTAAATGTGTTAATTTTTTCAATGAATCAATCCTAATATATCTAAAATATTGCAGAGATTTTAGATTGTATTTAGTTTCTTAGCCATCTCGCCGTCCCCCCCCCCCCTACAAAAAAAAAAAAAAAAAAAAAACACTCAGGATAACTACACAAATATAAAATTTAACTTTTGTTAAGGTGAACAAACATGTTTTTAAGTCAAACAGTTTTTACATTTAGTTGTTATTACTAATTATTAAACCATTCCTTATTCTTTTAAAAATTTTATTAGTTGTTTATTTTTTGAAATTTCCTTTAATAATTAATCAGTAGTACATTACATGAATTATTGTAACCCCCCACCCCTTCCCTTTCTCAACAAGGATTGGTTTAAGTTGGAAAACTTCATATTTTTTTTTTTTCAGAAAAAGTTTGAAAACTTTCAAAATTTATGAATGGTGCAAGAGGGATTGTCTGGTGAATCTACTGGTCCCAGGATATGTTGCTCTCAGGAGATCACTCATGCGTAGTTTTACTGTAGTAATTGGCTATCATTTGTGATCTTCTGCAAGAAATTTTAATTTGGGCCTTGGACATGTGCTATTTTTGCTTCCAAATTTGTCAAGCAGGAACTGTGGTAAATATAATGTCAATCAATGAAGTATATTGACTGTAAGTATGTAGTTTTTCAACGTATATTTAGTTTGTTGCATAATAAAGAGGGATTTTAAAATACTACATTCTACATTATTTGTTGTTTGGTACTTTCATATTTCTCTTCTTTATTAATTAAATTGTTAATTTACTGTCTCCCTAAATCCATGAGAAAATAAGTTTATAAATTATGTAAAGCAATTAAACATTTAATTTGTTGCTTTGCTTGTAATACAGGCAGCTGAAAATTAATTCTTAAAAATGGAATTTAACTATTACTCTTCATAATTTATTTTACTCAAATTACTTTATTGTTTACTCCAAGTGATTTAACAAAAATGCAATTTTTGAAAACTGAAATTTAAACATTGTCAGGTGTGCGTTGCTATTGACCATCCCAAAACTACAGCAGTGAATGTTTCGAGATAATAAATGCAAATGTGTTGTATGTTTTCCGATATAAGTTTTAAAAAAAAATTATTGAATATCAAGGGAAGGAGGAAACAGTGTTGAATTCAAGGGGTGGCCCTTGAAAAAATGTCCCCCCTCTTCCCTAGAAGTTTTGAGATTTTATGCTTTTAATGGTCAAAAAGTACAATTTCCCCTCCAGAGCTTTATAATGTCCCTCCCGGAGCCACAGAAATCCCTTCCGGAGAAAAATGTCTGAATTCAACACTGGGGATAAATTTTCTGATTTTTTATTTATTTACTGCATTATGTGTCATATTAGCCATAGTATTCCTGAAAATATTACATAAACGATTAAAGAAACATTAAAAACATACTAGAATAACAATTATAGTTGTCTTTTTTAAAGAAGATATTTAACATTGGATTTCCTTTAAACATGTCATTTTAATATAGACATATGGAACCTTGAAAGTAGCATTTTCGCATTTTATCTGTAAAAAATAAAGATAATACTGTAGTAGCTTCCTATTAAATTGCTCATTCAGATATAGCCCTATTTTTTTTTATCCCCCCCCCCCAACTTGGGGAAAAAAATAAAGGTTTGTGCAGTAACACCACCACTTTATAATTTTATTTGATTACAAGAAATGTGTTAATTTTTTTTAAAAAGTTTATGCATATACAAATACTTTTTTTTTCACGTACATTTCGATATAATTCTACTTTTTTGTTTCTTTAATGAATGGCAAATGTGATAAAAAATATAATGCTATGAAATTTATAATCAGTTTGAAGTTAAAAGTTGCTTTAACACACCCTCCCCCCAATTCCCACTTAATGAATAATTCCATGCACTTTTTTAAATATTTAGTGAGTTTTTTTTTTCTGAAAACAACCCTATCATGCCAATTTTCTTTCCATCGATAAGTTTCTTTAACAGGGGTTGATCCAGGCAAAATTTGGGGCCTATTTAGGGCCCCTTTACAAAAATCAATTTAATAAAATGGGAACCTTCACAAAAATCAATTTGACAAAATGGGCCCCTTCACAAAATTCTTTTTACTAAAATAAAACTTTTCACAAAATTCCATTTCATAAAAACTATTTATTATTTATTTATTGTTTTGTGATGTTTTAAAATGTGTAATTTGTAAACAAACAAGTTCACCAGAGAAGAAAACTTCACCAAAAGGATTTTAAAAAGTTTTTGTTTATAAATGCTTGGTTCGAATTTGATTAACTGGATTTCAACTTCCATTATAAAATGTTATTTTTCACAAAAATATAATAAATTTCACAAAAATAACCTTTACTTTTCACAAAATGGACCCTAAGAAAAAAAAAACCTGCATCGACCCCTGTTTAATTAATGAGTGGCTGTAACACATACTGCACTATATATAAAATATAATATAGTAATATTTTTTCTTTTTATTGGAACTGGAGTTAAAACTACTTGTATTTCTGATATCTTCAAATCCACAGATATTCTTAGCAGTTTGAATGAGACATTTCTTTTCATCTCGCTGATTAATTTATGTATTTTAATAATAGACTGAAATTTGTTTTTCTTTCTTTTCTTTAAGCATGCCAGTGCTTGATGTTATTATTTTTCATTTTTTAATTATAATAACTGAATATTATTAATAACTTGTTTCTCCCATTAGATTAATACATACCTGTTTTTGCAGGCTAATAGAATACAGTTTTCTGCTGAGTATCGTGCCATCATCATTAGCATGCCAAACTGTTATTTATGTATTTTATTTCTGATATGTAGTATATCATTATTTTCAGTAATAAATTTGTTATATGATAATATTTATAATATAGAACAATATTTTGTTGTTTTATTTCTGTAACTTGAATTTTCAAATAAAGGAAGTTTATTAAAAATTTTCTGTTATCATTTGACTATAATTTTATTATAAATGATCATTTCATATATCTACTTGTGTTTAAATAACATAATGTATATTAAGATATTAAGAAAATACTCAAAGCATTTTTTAATTAAAAAAAGGGTTAAAAAGAAAGTTTATTTAAATTTTACTATTAAAATTTTTATTTTAATACTAGCAAATCCACTCGGCATTGCCCGGTCCCGTCAACAAATAATACGGAATGCAAAATTGCCGTACGAAACCCTTCTTCTGGTAACGCTTTGTCTTTCGGAAATTAAATAGAGAGATTTACACAAAGTGGAAGTAAATTTAATACCACCTCCTCAAATGTCTGGATCATTTGATTCAAAACGGGTCAGTTTTTAGTCAAAAATTAAAAAAGGTTATTTTTAGGTAAAAAAGGTCTGATTTTCACAAAATTTACATTTTCGGAATCAGAAGAAAACTGAGTTTCGATTCAAATAATCCAATACTTTTCTTAATACTCGAAAATGAGTGAAAATGAAAATTTTTCGTTTTCTGAGATTATCAAGTTGGTAACTTTCTTTTGCAGTTTCAATAAAAATACTTTGTACAGGATGAAAACAGAGTTTTTAAAATCCACATCGTTCATAATGTTTTTGTTTATATTTTGAAAGTCCATTTTCAGGTTCAGACATGTTTATATTATGGATGTAAACAAAATTTTTTCTAGAAATATTGCAATTTTCTTTATAAAATATTTTATTTCCTCTTCAAGTTTAGTTTCCATTTTGTCAGCACTAGAATTATTACTGTCACGACACCAGAGAAAAGGGAAAAAAACTGTCTTCCTGTGACGACAATCGTTTATAACTCAAGATATAATTCATTTATTAGTAAATGCATCTGAATTTGGAAATATTCTTTTGAAATACTAAGAAATCAAATAGCGTTTCAGGTTTTCTGATAAATAAAAATTACCTCTCCGATAATGGTAATAAAAATTGCATATTGTGTCAATTTCCCAGGCACTACAGTCATATAAATGTTGTCATTGTTTTGTAATTCAAGGAATATCAAATTTATAGGAAAATAAAAAATGTAGGGCCATTCTTTGACAAAATCCCTGCTGGCTCTGCATGCAAACAAGTTAGGTTTCGAAGTGGGCGGTTTCAACTGCTGCATCATGGCAAAAAGCTCATTTCTTCCACAATTCCCAACAGACAGGCATCCCACGGCCTGCACCTTCGAAATCTACCTGTGCCTGTAGTCCGAGCCGTTAGGGATTTTTTATATTTCTGAATAGATAAAATTTTCACTTTGAGCCCGACTCGGAAGGATTGTTATGAAAACAGAACCTGAGCACATCTCATCTCTATTTCATACCAACTGTAGCATAATTAGCACAGTCAGCAAAAGAGACAATCTCACTCCACCATTCCAACTACTTTTCAGTCTAATTTGATAACATAACAGTTCAACAATGTATGGAAATTAGCTTATCTTAATCATGTGAGATAGAAGTATTGTAGTTTGCCTCTTTTGTTGGCTGTGGATATTACCTACTGACATGCTCATAGAGCTCAAGATTACTTTGTATAAATGTAGAAGCAACTTTTTTGGTGAGAATATTCACAAATCAAACAGATAAATAGCACACTTTTAGTCACATTTTCTGACAAAAAAGGATTGAGCCAGCTTTCGTAGACATGCACAAAAACATGCATATTTTGATATAGTTCATAACTCAAGTTGTTTTTGTTTTTCACATCTTTTTTAAAGGTTAATTTTATGCAGTTTTATTGAAAAAATTAAAAATAAAATGGCTGATTTTAAAGGAAGATTATCATGATCCGGATGAGTTCACTCCGGAAGTGTTATAAATTTAGCACTATTATATATATATACCCGTATACAAATACGTAGGGTGACACCACCCCGCCAGTAGTTGATCAAATTTTTGATATATTGTGCCATTTAAAACAGAAACCAGTTTTATATGTAGCACTAGACAATATTTTTGTTTGAATATTAGTGCACCTGTTATTACATTGTTGTCAACCGTCTGCTGTAAGAGAAGCCATTTTATGAAATTTTTTTATTAAAAAGTATAAATATTTAGTTTTTGATTAGTTGGAGACAATTACAATAAGTTAAATTAATCCACTTCCATCTAGCTTATTTCAACTAATATTTTTATAAGAATTATTGTTAATCACAGGCCAATGATATTTTAAAAAGATTAATTTTTAGATTTTCGATTGATCAACCACTGGGAAAATGACAATTAAAAAAACTATATATTTATAGTTTTGTTGGTATTTAATTTCAGCGGATTTCATTTTTGTCCATTATAAGACATTCATTAAGGGTTGTAGCCCTGTTTAATGAAAAATTATAAATTTTGTCGTTTGTCCAAAGTTGTATATATAGGTAGGTATAAAGGAAAAAAAGCTGACTCATAGTGGAACTTGTGCAGAAATGAAAAGCAGTATTGTCACATCTGAAAAGAAGATAATGATTGTCAAGGTTTCCTTAAAGCGCATACTTAAATTAGTTTGAAAAAAAAATTCCAATGAAACTATTTATGTAAAAAAATACTTTTAAATATTTTATGCTAAAAAGATGTGATTTGACAAGAAACATTTTTTCTTTGCCAAATGCAAGTGATTTTAAGGCATTTGGAAATTGTTAAATAAATAAGTGTTTACATTCTTAAGGAACTTAAACAATCAAATACTTTATTATTTCTATTATGCTTATTGCTTATATACTATAACTTCTTAATCCAAAATCATCATGATAAGAGAAATACTAAGTACCCAGTAGATAGTCTCGCTCGGTAGTTTTTTCAAAATATTTTTTTGTTAGTTTATTTGATTTAATATTTTTTTTATGCATGGAATTTTGCAATAGATTTTTAACCCACTTCTTGAGAGGCTAGAATTATATAAATTATGTACAAAGGTGTGTTTCCAATGACAATACATTTTAATATTTTTACAACTTAATTTTAAATTGATACATTAATATTAAGACATTTTTCAATTAGTGACCATGTGGATTAAATCACCAAATATACTCTGTAACTCGTGCAATTGTGTGGGAGTTGAAAAAAAAACAATGGATTTAATTATGTGACAAATGTTCACCAAAATATGCCAAAGCGCTATTTTAAAGAGTTAAAAGTAGAAAATAAATTATAACTAAAGAAGAGTGTAATGGGCAATTCCATCGTTATGTATGTGGCTTTTAGAGAGTTTTTTTTTTTTGCAAATTGCGACATGACATTTTTTAGATAAGCTTTATTTTTTTTATTGCTATTACAGGACACATACAGAATCATTTTTGAAGTGACACCTTTAGTCTAAAGTAATAACAATTTTTTAAAAAAAATAGAGAAAAAAATTCTGAGTTGAAAATAAAAACTAAAAGAATAATTGTTCTGAAATGTTTGGATTACTGAAGTGTCCAGAACAAAGATGTTATATTGTATAATACAGTATAAGATCTTTATAACACGAGTCTATATAATGCAATTCTCTATATATCATACAACTTCTCAGACATAAACAATGAATTCTGTATTTAAGAAGCATTTGCATTCCCACATTGTTTAAAAAAAAAAAAAAAATGCTGCTCTTTAAAAGACTAAATTTCATTCATTAGTTCAACTTTATCTCCTTAATTTGGAGCACTTTAATGAAATAATTGCTATTACAATTAAAAAAATTTTAAAGGGGAAAATAATGAATTATATAATTATTTTGTCCAGACACATTTGGAACATGTTTTATAAAGTAAATTTAACAATGAAATTTATAATCTGCACAACTTCTGCACCAAGGAATGTAATAAAGATATTGTACTGTATTTTGAGATATATAATTTAGGCTTATTTGGCCAAAATCACACTTCAATACATACTTTCAGTTAACTGGAATTCATCATATTCTTTATTCATGCAGAAACAAGTGAAAGCATCAAAGATATTATAAACAAAAAAAGAAATCTTAAGATTGTTTTGCATACAGATCCAATACAACTTCTATTATAGTAAAATTTAGTGATACTATCTGGTTTTATTTTTATCACTACAAATAATAAACAGTTATTGTTATAACTAAGTGCTTTGTTTTGATTAATACTGCTACAACTGTTTGAATTATCAATTAATGATAACATAAATAAAGAATACCTGAAGACACAATGGGCTGTTATTGGTTTACATAAGCAAGCACTTATGAGAATTAGATCTAATTAAAAAATCTTTTTGCACCATTCCCCCCCCCCCCCCCCACTGAAACAGAGTTTTGGCAAACTTTACTTAATCACCCTAATTATCTTATAAACAAGAAAACTAATTTGGTTAATGATAAATTCTGAGGCAAGAACAGCCTTTACTTAATCTCTATAAACAAGCAAAGTGATTTTTTTTTTTTTTAATTCTGCTTATTTTTTTTTATTTACAATTCATATGATATTTGTATATGATTAGCAGACTGTTTTTCAAAATTCACTCATGTTCTATTATGTTATAGTTCTAAACATTAAAACAGAAAAATTTGTCAAATAAAGTGATGTATATATTTTTTAAATACATTTACAATTTAAACTGTTCAACATTTTCTGTTGTCACATGAAACATGTGGGAAATTTTAACAGGACTTAGGCAAACAGAATTAAATAAAAAATGCACCCTCCTATTGCTGCTCTTAGTTTAAAAAAAAAAAAAAAAAAAAAAAAAAAAAGAAAGAAACGTTATTTCAAATACACTGAAAATTGAAAGCAAACAGGACAACCCATTTTAAAAAGCATAAAAACAAAACAAAAAAGGGAAATTCTGTAAAACTATGAATAATTTAAATAACATTGCTCATATGCAAAACTTACCACGTGTTACTGAGCCATTATACGTAAATTTATTAATTAGGCATAAAACTGTTCATGCAATTGAGTGTGTTTACTTTTGAAAACATATAAAACAGTTAAAAAATTGTCATTAAAAAGTAAGAAGTTAAATTAAAGATTCAATTTTTGTACTATAAAATAAGTAAATAAACCGATTTCTATTAAAGATATGATATTTTAAATCTTACTAATAAAACACAACTACTTGATAGAAAGAAACAAATGTAAACAACGTTATCGTTTGTAAACAAACCTATTTATGTACTACAGGCGCCATCTATTGGTTAATAATGAAACGTTATGGTTTCAAAATATGGTTGCATAAAGAATAAATTTGAATAATGATTCTTTTGGTAAAAGAAATTCAAACATATGAAATGCTGGTGAAGCTTTTTAAAAGTAATATTTTAAAAAAAAAATCTAAATAAAATGATTCAAACAATATTATGAATGCAGGTTTTCAATTAATAAAATATTTTTTTTAATGTAATGATTAAAAACTGTATTATAAATGCTACTTTTTATTTAATTTATTACTGTTTTACTCTACAATATCAGAGAATAAACTCAGAATATTACAGAATAAACTCATCTCTAAATAAACTAGCCTAGATTAAAACTAATTTCATTATATAGGGTAGATGTGCCAGTAATGGGCCGCCTTCAAAGTTTTTGGTTTATAAAAAAATAACCAATAAAAATAGCTTTTGATATATTTTTTCATTACTCCCTCTTCCATGTTTTATAATCTGGGTTATCGTTGACACTCTTAATTAAACCAATCAAGAAGCAGAAAATAATGTTTCACTGTTTTTCTGTGAAAATCTTAATGAAAATGCTTAGAGCTGGCTTCACTTTGTTGTGGCATAATTTATAGTCTTTATACGTACATCATATTATGTTTAGCTCATTGTATTATTTTTATGTAATTTACAATTTTATGTCATTTAGTTTTTAAAATTTGGCAACACTCAAAAGTTTTGGTTTGTGTTTTTTTTTTTTGCTTTCTAAAAAGGTTGTTCGATGTAAATAAATCTGATAAGTTCAAACTGAAAACGATGTCAGTATTATTACCTGAAAGTACACGCAACAAAATAATTAACGATCATATATGAAAATCGGCTCCACAACAACTGGTGACCCGCATTTTTAAATAAATATTGCTCAATAACCGTAGCAATCTATCTAAATAAATATGCTTCCAGACGATGAAAAATCAAAAGATTCTACGCAAGAACTATGTAAGGTGAGTGTTAAAATTCCTCCTTTTTGGATTGATCGTCTGGAAATTTGGTTTTTTCAAGTTGAGTCGCAGTTTAAGATAAGCGGAATTGTTTCTGAGGAAACCAAATTTAATTATTTAGTATCGCAATTGGAACCTAAATACGTTGAGAACATATGGGACATTGTAACAAAAGATAGCGATACGAAGTACACGGAATCTAAAACAAGACTTTTAGACTTGTTTAAAGAAAGTGAAAGCACTCGTATTAAAAAACTAATTACTGGAATTGATTTAGGTAATTTAAAACCCAGTCAATTATTACAGAAACTGCGATCAGTCGCAACATCAGATGTATCTGAAAAGTTAATAAAAACCTTATGGCTAGAAAAATTACCAGATTCTATGCGAAATATAATACTTGTTAGTGATGAAGAGCTACCAAAGCTGGCGATTATGGCTGACAAGATTGCCGATATGACACCTTCTAGTGATATTTGCAGCGTATCTTCTACTTGTAATTGCTCGAACACCGAATTACTATCCAAAATCAAATCCCTTGAACAGCAAATTGCCCAATTAAGTGTTGATCACATATCACGACCACGATTACGGAATAACTCTGTTTCTGGCAGAAGATCTCGAAGCAATTCTAAAAAGAGATTTAATCCTCGAGGAAAATACTGTTTTTATCATTTCCGTTATGGGGCCAAATGTCATCAAGATAAATGTACTCCGCCGTGTAGTTGGTCAACTGATTATTCACCAAACCAGGGAAACGCCAAAATGCAGTAGAGAATGCGGCAGGCTCTTCTGCTAATAATTTTACGGATTGTCGCAAATTTCGCTTATTTGTTAAAGATAAAAAATCGAAAGTGCGATTTTTGGTAGATAGCGATGCAGATGTTAGTATTTTACCAGCTTCTAATCAAGATAAACAATCCGTGGATTATAAACTGTATGCAGCAAATGGTACAGAAATTGAAACATATGGTATGAAGATGCTAACACTTGATTTAGGACTTCGACGGGAATTTCAAATTCCTTTTATCGTTGCAAAGATCAATAAAGGCATTTTGGGAGCTGATTTTCTAAACAAATTTAACTTGTTAATTGATTTGCATAATAAGAAATTGATTGACGGAATAACTCAGCTAACTATTACTGGCGAAGTTGCTGCCGTCAGTGAAGATAGTGATGTCGGTACTGTAAATAATACCAATAAATTTTATAACCTGCTAAAGGGATATCCCGAGATAACCAAACCAAATTTATTTTTATCAAGTGTAAAACACAATGTTCAACATCACATTATAACACAAGGTCAACCTGTCCATGCTAAAGCAAGACAATTAAATCATCAACGACTTGCAACAGCGAAACAAGAATTCAAATTCCTGCTCAATAATTATATAATAAGACCCTCCAGTTCTCAATGGTCAAGTCCTCTTCATATGGTTACGAAAAAGGATGGTACTTTTCGCCCATGTGGAGATTACAGACAACTCAATGCCAGAACTGTTCCTGATAGATATCCTATCCCTCGAATAGAAGATTTCCATCATATTTTGAAAGATACAACTATATATTCTAAAATTGATTTATTTAAAGCCTACTACCAAGTGCCCATTGCCGAAGAAGATAGGTGTAAAACAGCAATTATTACTCCATTTGGTTTGTACGAGTTCAATGTAATGAGTTTTGGTTTAAAGAATGCACCAGCAACATTTCAAAGATTTATTAATGAAGTTTTTTCAGGTCTAGATTTTGTCTTCGCCTATTTAGATGATATTCTCATCGCATCTACAGGTGAAGAACAACACAAGAATCATCTCAAATTGGTGTTTGAAAGATTAAACCATTATGGACTTCGCATTAACATTTCCAAATCTGTCATGGGAACACAAGAAATAGAATTTTTGGGATATTTAATTACTCCTCAAGGCTCACGTCCTTTACCTGACAAAGTTCAAGGCATCGTTAATTACAAACTTCCAACAACTATTCATGAACTTAGAACATTCCTAGGCATGATTAACTTTTATCGTCGATATTTAAAGAACGCTTCAAAACATCAATCTCTCTTACATGATTACCTCAAAGGAGCAAAAAAGAAAGATAGACGAAAAATTCCTTGGACAGATGAAGCGAAAGAACAGTTTCAACAATGCAAAGATGATTTAGTCAATACTGCACTCTTATCATTTCCAAAGTCTGAACTACCTCTGTCACTAAGTACGGACGCTTCAGATTCGGCGATTGGAGCAGTAATTGAACAGTATGAAGATAATGGATGGAAACCTATCGCATTTTATTCTAAGAAACTAAATGATGCACAAAAGAACTACAGTACTTACGATAGAGAATTACTTGGTATTTACCTCTCCATTAAACACTTCAAGCATTTGCTAGAAGGAAGAAAATTCACGATATATACAGATCACAAACCTTTAACCTTTGCATTCCTACAAAAGCCTGAAAAAGCATCTCCTCGTCAACTTCGTCACTTACACTACATTTCACAATTTTCAACTGACATCCAACACATTAAAGGTCACGACAACATCATCGCAGATACCCTATCCAGAGTGGAAGAAATTTCTTTGATCGATTATGATAAAATAGCAGATGAACAAGATCAAGATGACGAATTCCAAACTTTAAAGGCAACCACAACTTCCCTGAACTTCAAGCAATATCCGCTACCTTCTGGAAAGTCTTTGTGGTGTGAAACCTCAACAAGTAATATTAGACCATACATTCCTGAATCCCATCGCCTGAAAATTTTTCATCAAATGCATGGAGTATCCCATCCTGGAATCAAATCATCTGTGAAACTCCTGACATCAAAATTCATCTGGCCAAGTATCCGAAAAGATGTACAGCTATGGACCCGATCTTGCATGGCTTGCCAAAAGAGCAAAATTAATCGGCACACCAAATCAAGTTTCGGTGAATTTCAACCGCCATCGGAAAGGTTCAGTGACATCCATGTTGACCTTATAGGACCTTTACCACCATCGAACGGAAATATTTACTGCCTGACCTGCATCGACCGGTATACTAACTGGATGGAAGTAGTTCCGCTGAACAACATTTCAGCCGAAACAGTTGCCAAAGCATTTTACGGTAATTGGATTTCTAGATTTGGAACCCCATGCGGACTCGTCACGGATCGTGGTGCACAGTTTAGATCAGAGTTGTTGAACGCACTGTCAAAAATGTGTGGAATAAAATTGCAGCCCACGACTGCCTATCACCCCCAATCCAATGGAAAGGTCGAACGGCTTCACAGATCTTTAAAGACCGCACTAATGGCACACAATAACCTGGCCTGGAGTGAAACACTGCCAACTGTTCTTCTTGGTCTACGCACTGCCATGCAGGAAGATTCGGAATACACCATTGCCCAGATGGTCTATGGACAAAACATACGATTACCTGGAGAATTTTTCCACGAAAGTACAACTCAAACAACACCTGATACTTTTGCAAAACAACTTCAACAAGTAATGGAAGAAGTTGGACCAAGAACTGTGTCAAAAAAATATGTTCAAAAAATATTTGTTCCAAAAGACTTAAAAACCACGTCACATGTATTTATTCGCAAGGACAGAGTTAAAAAGCAACTGGAACCCCCATACGAAGGTCCCTTTCAAGTCGTCGACAGAAATGAAAAATATTTCACACTCAAAATCAAAGACAAAACTGTTACTGTGTCCATTGATAGATTAAAACCGGCGTATTTCTTGCAAACATCAGACCTTCCTACAAAAAACCCAACAAAAACAAAACAATCTGCGAAACCTAAACAGGATTTACCTCCTCAAGTTCAACAACTTCCTGAAAAACATTCACGTACGGGACGAACGATCAAACTTCCTGTGCGATTTCGCGATTAATTTTGTAATTTACTTTTTTCTGTATATATTTCATTGTATTGTATAGATTGTACCGTAACTTTGTTACTGAGAGGGGAGTACTGTTGTGGCATAATTTATAGTCTTTATACGTACATCATATTATGTTTAGCTCATTGTATTATTTTTATGTAATTTACAATTTTATGTCATTTAGTTTTTAAAATTTGGCAACACTCAAAAGTTTTGGTTTGTGTTTTTTTTTTTTTGCTTTCTAAAAAGGTTGTTCGATGTAAATAAATCTGATAAGTTCAAACTGAAAACGATGTCAGTATTATTACCTGAAAGTACACGCAACAAAATAATTAACGATAATATATGAAAATCGGCTCCACAACAACTTAATTAATTTATATATTTTTTATTTTCTTGAAAAAATTGCATGTTTTTGTTTTAATAGTAATAGAAAACTTTGAATTTTATGTACCAATGTCCATTTACAAAATTTCATTTATTTTTCAGATTTTAAGACCAGATTTTCAGTAATGGACACCCCATGTGGACGTTACTAAAAAAGCAATTTCAGTAATGTTCATAGTGCATAATTTTTTTTTATTTAACTGAAAAGCTAAGTAATTACATTTAATTTTTTAAGTTTCACTTACTAGAATGTAATAATATTTTTTTTAAATCGTGCCTAGCATACTTTATAATACAGCAATCAACATCCAATTAGGAAGCAGAGAATAATGTTTAAGGGCACAGGAAAATGAGGAGCTCATGGGGCTCAAGCTCTCCCCATTTAAATAAAGACAATTTTTTAAGTCACATAAGTTATTAAAAATCTATTTTCTATCTTAAATGTTTGATTTTTCATCTCTGACAAAACAACTAGAGCATACATTAAAAATAAAATAAAATTATAGTAGCAATGAAACTAGTAAATCTGCAGATCATGGGGCTCAAATCTCAATTCTGCTATTTTATTTTGAAATAATTTTATTTAGTATTTAAAAAACATTCAATCCATACTTTCATTTATTTGATATTTTTTATATAAATTACAAAAAATAATATATCAAGCAGTTTTAGGAAGTTTAAATTATTAAAAATAATAGGAAATAAAATTCCATGCAGTAGTACTCAGATTTTTTTTTAACTAACCCTTCTACCCCCCCCCCCCCCCTATGTCTCAATAATTAAAATATTGATCTTGTGATAGTGACAATTAATATAAACAGTGAATTATTCTCATAAATATTTTATTTAATTATTGATATCCTAATTGTTAAATTTATTTGAAAATTGCTATTTTATTTCATTAATATGCTTTCTTTAAATTCTAGTTTTAAATACAATCATAATATCAATTATCTATTACTTTTTGTGGGGTGTCCATTACTGGACCAGAGAGTGTCCCATTACTGGACCAGAGGGTGTCCATTACTGGAATTTAGGGTGTTTTGATATATCTCTGTTATTTACAATTAAATTTCGATTCACATTGGGAAATGTGACTATGAGCATGATTAAATATTGTTGGTAGATTAATATAACATTAAAAAACGTGGAATATAATAACAGAGTTTACGCCAGACAGTTTCAGAAGGGTGCTGCACCCTGCCTGCCCTTTGGTTTACAAAATAGCACCCTTCTTGCCCCTTATAAAAAGAATTAGCACCCTTCTTGCCCCTCAGTAAAAAAAGGTGTCCTTTTTCCTTTTTGCATTAAAAAAATTTGCTTTTATAGTAAAAACTGACTCAGTGTTGTCTTAAAAAGAGTGTTTTGACTTTTAAATATCAAAAGTGGCTTTAAAAACCAAAAGAAAATCTCTAACAATTAAAAAAAGTGCCCTTAAGAATCTGAAAAATGCCCTCAAGAATCCAAAAAGTGCCCTTAAGAATAAAAAAGTGCCTTTTTCTCACCAGCAGCACCCTGCCTTTTTTATACCTGGGGAAACTCTGTAATAATTAATTAAAAAATACTTTTTAAAGAAATTCCTTAAGGGTGTCCATTACTGGCACATCTACCCTATAATTAAATAGCAGGATATCAAACTACATTTAAAATCTTAACTACATACTACAAGCTTGACCTGGTTTAAATCAGTTGATTTAAATAAGTTAAATTTTCAATCAACAGTTGTTTTTTTTTTTAATAAAGAGCATGTATTTTCATTTATAAATGGTAATCTCAGGCACTCCCCATTCAGATGAAGGAACTTTCTTTTTAAAGTTACAAATGCTGTTCCAAAGGATGTCACTTTTTTATTTGCAATGTTTGATAATTCATCTGTGAAAAAACACTTCTATACATAACGAAGCAGTACAAATATTGATTATAACATGCAATTCTGCAGATCAGGGGCCCCAACACCCACTATTCAAATCACATCTTCATTTTATTTTATATTTGAAACTTTCAATCCACAGTTTCATTTCTTCATATTATTAATACTATAAGTACGATTTCAGAGATTCACTTATGAATTGTAATTCAAAATCGACTATATGCACTCACTGACACAGAAAAAAAAGGAGGGGGGAGAGGTTATGGTTAAAACCCCTTCCAGACCATTTAAAAATTAAGATAACCTTAAAAAAACCTGCATCGACATCTGTATTCACAGAAAATGAAAAACGTTATTCGATACTTTGGCACTTAACTAGTATTTTCTTTTAATTTCATGCATGTACAGCCAAAAATGAGTTCGTAAATGTATCAAAGTTTCGTCCCCTCCCCCTTTTTTTTAGCACATTTTAATAATTTTTACTCTGTTCATTAAACCATTATAATGATTCATTCAGTTTAAAGATTTCCTGTTACATCATCAGTTACAAATCTGGAAAGTGTATCATAATCAGTTAACAATGAACGATACTTCTTTCATTTTCTTATATTTTTTTAGTGCAGATATACATATATCATGGATATAGATTCAATATTGTGAAATTTAAAAAATAAATTCCATTAAATTCAGTATTCTCGTATATATGTCTATTTGTTATTATTATTATTGATTTTTTTTAAAGAAAAAAAAAGGGGGATATTATGTTGTTATTATTATCAAATTATATTGGGAAAGTGTTGACATTTTAAATTTCAGAGACAGAGCTCAAAATGTTTTTGATAAATCATATAGCAAAGTCCTAATTAAATTTAGGAAATGATATATTACTTGAATTATTTGATTATATCTAAACATATTTAAATCATATTAGCAATATTAGGCAATAAATATTTTAAAACCACTTATTTATATTCCATACTGAATGCTAGCGAAAATACAATTGCAATTACACTTGTATTCATTATGCTTCATCAGAAGCAAAATGTTTAAGAACCAATGAGTGGTACAATTCTGTGATGTCTTCTATTAAAATAATGTATAACTAGATGTGTCTCTATTTCACATTTTAAGATAAAGGGAAACTCTCTACAATTCCTCTACAAGAAGAAATTTTATTAAAAATCACTTTTGTATTTACTCTGCTGGAATGTAATTTGAGTTTTAACTATTTTATATAGTTAAAATTTTTATTAACTAATTTAACTATTATTATATAGTTATTTCTTTAAATAATTACAAAAGTAATAAAATTTTAAAACAAAGAAATGTAAAATGAATAATGTACTTCTAAGAAATCACTCTACAACAGAAAAATAAATTGAAACATGTGCCAACAAATATATAGCCTTCTACACAGAGCAATTGCAGACGTTATTAAAGATTATTTAAGCAAATTACCTAACATATTGAAAAAGTTTTAAAAACTGATTTTTGTCTACCCAAATTAGCACTTTTTTCTTGTGTGTGACAGGGAAGAATTCTGGGGCTTTTGTGTTGGTGAAACCAGCCATTAGTGCAAATCCAGAGGGAAAGGAAAATTCACTCCACACTAATAAAAGTTTATAAAATCCTGAATTTTGCCAAAGGCCTATGATAATACATTCAATCATTCATTTATTTATATATTTCATGCAGCATGCAACAATTTTCGTTGCAAGAATTTAATTTTAAATTTGGTTTCCAAACTATATATTTTTTAATATGATAGTTTGAAGGATCAGGATGTATTTTAGATCACAGCGTATCGTTAATCTTTTGTGCATTTTAATATTTACATGATAAAATAACTGAGCATGAAATTACCAAAACTAAAACATTTACAACAACAGCCAACAACCATTTTAGTTTATAAATAAATTTTAGATACTTAATAATTAATAAACCATTATTTTCAAGCAATTATTGTGACTTAACTATTAGGACAAAATAATTCATATGAGTGAAAAATGCACCAAAATACTTTTATTTTATTTTATCACAGGAGCTAGGAATCTCAGGTACATCTACTAGATGAAAGGATACGATGAGAGAAAAACAATTTTGCTATTTCTAAGAAAAATTAGTTTCCATGGATGTAAAACTGATTTTTGCCCATATGCAGCTTATAATTTCCAATTTAATATCATTATGATATGCAGTTTTATAGATTTGACATTATTAAAAATATATAATTGCAACATAGGGGAGAATGCAATAGGTAGTATTTCTTAGGAAATCTACTTAAAAATACTGATATACTGTGGTCAAATGTAAGCATTGCAACTGCTACATAGTACATACTGTGTATTACTTAATATTGATAATTGCAAATTACATTATTAAAATATGTCATTGCACTCTTCATTTTCTTTATCATAGTTCACCATAGTACAACAATTTCTTTTTTTGCAGAGCAATTTTGCAATAGATTTCTCAGTTTAGAATGAATTAATACAAAAGAAGAAACAACCCATTTGAGTATGCAGAATTAAAAGGACAGATTAAAAGCACTTCAACGTATCCATTCCATTCACCTGGTATGTTATTGACTTACAAACACCCTTCCACCATGTTAATTTTTTCTGTTTGAGCCATTAAAATGTGTCTTGATATCAGGGCCACACAAAGAAACCATGGGCCACGGGAATAATTCCTATACAGGGCCCCCTGCCATAAGTATGATACAATAAAACCTGAAGTGCAAACTACCAGCGAAAAATTCCATTTTATACAGGTTATTTTCATCTTATAAGGTATGACTGCATAATATTTGTATTTATTTATTTCATTTATTTAGGTACTTTTCGGTTAGCCGGGCGCCAGTGTTAATACATGTATATATATACACACACACATATATATACATATATACACATATCGACATATATATACATACACACATATATGTATGTATGTATATATATGTGTGTGTGTCTATACATATGCGTTTATATATGTACATATATTACTGGCGCCCGGCTAACCAGTAATATATGTACCTTTATTACTGGTAGGTACTTTATAGGTACTTTTATATGTACCTATAAAAGTACCTTTATTTTATTTTTTTTATTGGGAGGGGGGGGTGGCGCTGGACCATCTCTCTCTCTCTCTCTTTTTTTTTTTTCCTTCAGTTTATTGCAAGATTTTGTTATACAGGCTTTACTCTATTAGAAAATAAATTTGCTGGATAGTACTTTTCTTAAAAATCTATACAGTATTTGCTGACAATTTTGAAATATTTCTTTTACAGTATTACAGTTTATGATACATTTATCACACTTTTTTCATCTAAAGATTTAAAATAAAAATATGAAAAGTATAATTAAATTTTAATTGAATTCACCAATTAATTTTTAATAAAAAAAGTTTTAAGTATGAAAGAAATAAAATTCGAAACCTTTTTTTTCTCATGTCAACACCAGAATTAGCCAAAAAAAATTATTTCAAGGAATAATTTCGCTTCTTTTAAAAGTTTTTTCAATTGCATTTTATTTCTAATTTTACCTTTAATATTAAGAAACATATAAGTTATATTGAAAGGCAGAATTTAAGTACAAAATCAACTTTTATTATTAACAAATGTTTATATTTAATAAACAATTCTTTAACTTGCATTCTTGAAAGATTTTTATGAAATGTTCTGGTTCTAGTCTTGTGACAAGATATTTAAAAATTTTCCAGAAATATTTATGCTCAATTTTACTCTTAAACATTTTATTTTACAATTGACAACAAAGCACACCATCCGTTGAAAGATATTAAATGTGTCAAAATATCTTTTACAGTGAAAATCTACAGAATAAAACGACAAAAATAAAATATAAACATATTATTACTATATCCTGATAAACAATAATACAGCTAATTCAGAAAAAAAATGATATGCTCGTTAAGCATAAACCCAGAAGAAACAACAACAAAAAAAAAAGGCGTTGGGAGTAGCGATTCTTTATTTATTGTTATTAGTAAAACAAACGTGTAACGCGAATAAAATTCAAAAACAGACGCAAAAATAAGTTGACATAGTAATAGAAAATCAGTAAACACAACAGTTTTGCCTGCCGAATCCACGACAGCGAAAGGAACGCCAGATACCAGACACGAGCTATCGGAGTTCCATATTTGAATTTCCTCTCAAACACCGCTCTCGCCAAGGCTTTTCGCCAAAATTTTTCGCCAAGGTGCTGAATCGAACACAATTTCAAAAATCGCATGGGCGCCACTAAAGGGAAGGTGCGGATGAGGGAGGGCCATTGCCCCTCCCAAGATTTTGAAATTTAATTTTCAAAAGAAACTAAATTTTCTTTTGTGCTTTTTTTTTTTTTTTTTTTTTTTTTGAAAAACTAAAAGTTTTCAGATAAGGGTGGGATTGATCCCCCTCCCCTTCAATCCACCATGGCAATTAATTTTTTGTTCTATTTTCCTTTTTATGTTTATGTGTTAAAAATATCTTAAGGGGGAGGGGCTTATTCAGGGTATATTGAACAGAAGTTTTTGTTGGAATTGGAAGTTTAATTATCATAATTTTTTTTTCTCTAATTTTCAAATACATAATGAAATTTATTTTATTTAAAGTAACTTACAATATTTAAACACGAAGATGAGAAAGAGGAATTAAGAATTTCCATTATGGTAAGGCGGCAATGCGCCCCCTAAATCACGCATGGCTGTTAATTTTTTAGTTCTATTTATTACATGTACGTTTTTAATTTATTTTTACCAATATATTAATATTTGCATGAAAATCCTGCAAAAATAAAAATATTTCTTTGGAAATATGAATGAACAGAAAATCTTGATTTATTATGTACAAAAACAGCTATTCCTTCAAGCAAAATCCGAAATAATACTCCATAAAATAGATTTTTTTTTTTTTTTTTTTTTTTTTTAAGGAAAAAATTTCAGTTTTAAATTTTGCTGTTATTAAAAATCTTCTAACTACAAGATTAGAACACAATTAATAGTTTAAAAAATTATTTTCTAAGTTAAATATTCTGTAGAATTTTTAAAGCTAAATAACTTTTAATATTTAAAAATGTCTCGAAAAATTGCGGAGATATTATGCAGATTTAACTTTATATTTAAAATATTTTCATATTTTAGTAAAATATCTGAAAATAAAATTTCGTTTATCTATTCAAAATATCTTCAAAAATTCTGCAAATATTTTTAAGGTAACCTAAATATTCAAAATGTCTTTGAAATATCTCCAAAAGTTCTGCAGACAATGTAAAAGTAATCCAAATCTTCAAAATTTCTTCAAAAAATCTGCAGATATTTTAAAGGTAAAACATATCTGAAAAATGTCTGTGAAATGTCTTCAAAAATTCTGTAGATATTTTAAAGGTAAATCAAATCTTTAAAATGTCTGCAAAATGTCGTCAAAAATTCTGCAGATATTTTAAAGGTAAATCAAACCTCAAAAGTTTCTGCAAAGTGTCTTCAAATTTCTGCAGATATTTTAAAGGTAAATCAAACCTCAAAAATGTCTTCAAAAGTTCTGCAGATATTTTGAAAGTAAAGCTAAATCTGCAAAATGTCTTCAGATTTCTGAAGAAAGTGGCGATTTCTTCAGATAATCTTCAGATTATTTTTAGTGGGTGCCCCTTGAGGCCATATTTAATTATATAAAAATATGTCATACATAAATTTTCGGCCCTTTTCTTAGAAGTAGTAATAACTTTAAACGGATTCGATATGTATCAAAATTAAGAAGTTATGCGTTTTTTCTGTTTTCACCCCCCCCCCCACCCTCATTTCCTCTCTCCTCTTGGCCCTATTTTGCCCATTAACGAACTTAACCGAGATTTTCTGCCTCTTGATTTTATGTATCAGTTTGGAAGAGGTTTGTGCAAAATTATGGAAGTTATCGTGTCCATAAAAAAGTGATATACATAGATAGATACATAAAGTTTCGAACTTGGGGTGGTTTTGTGTTCTAGGAGTCAGGATGGGCGTAGATTTGCAAACATTTTCAGAAATTCCAACATAGGGAAGAAGGTAATAGGTAGTATTTCTTACTAAATATACCTAAAAAATATGTAAAAGTACATTATGACTGTTCCATCATTGATGAACAAGACATACAGTGCTGGAAAAAATTATAAAGCCGATAGAAAAATTTACAAAATTCAAAAGGTAATGGAATTGTTGATAACGCAAATTCTATTTTCATTTGCATGATCAAAAAGTATAAAGCCGATGGTTCTAGCCTCATTTGGCATAATGCCAGACTTAAGAAAATAGGTCGTATATATATATATATATATATATATATATATATATATGTACATATATATATATATGTATATATATATATGTTATATAAAAAATTATTTCCTTCGCAAATCCTTCACATTTATTTCGCATTAGTCCTTTAAATTAATCTAACTTCTGACATAGTCAATATTTCCTTAATTCTTAATAATATTTATTCCTATTTAATGTCCTTTTAAAAGTAAATATCCGTATATTAATAATTATCTTATTCCAAATCTTAATCTAAAATTTTAAGTTCATTCGTAGCTTTTATCAGCTCCCCAACCTACAAAATTCCGAGACGCTTTCTCATTTCGAATGTTTTTTTAAAAAAAGTCATTTTCTTTTTATTATTATTATTCCATGATTTTTCGCGCGCTGGGTAATTTTCACTTCAAAATTGATACGCGACCAGGGAAGGAACACTTTCCTGTTTTAGCTTCTCCATCTCGCCTCATTCGCTGGTCTGGAGGTCGCCTCTCACTCATTGGTTTGTGCGCACGTGACGTCGTTTTTTTTATGTCTACGCTGAGTGAACAAAACTCGCCGGCATCCGTCGGAGAGGAGGATTTTTGACGTGTTTGGAAGTATAAACAAATATGTATCTGGTGTTATCGTCTCGTAGAATTTTCACACTGTTCTTTAACATCTTTAAAACAATGTAGTGATCCATCGTGGAGCCTGAGGGCGATAAGTTTGTACCCGTGGGAATTGTTACGGTATCGCTCTTATTCTAAATAAAAGATTTGTCTGCAAATTGGCTGGTTTTTATGGAAGAAATTCTTGTGGACTCATTTCATTGTCTCACCACTTCGCCATGATTATTGAAATCGACTGCGGCCTACTATATCTTTGACGGACTGCCATTTTCTCGTCGAGTATTGCATCTCGGGTGTCTCATCTTAGTCAAAACGCCACATATATATATATATATACAGTATGCCCACTAAAGTCCCTTACCACCCTCTTAACTTCGGAACGGCTGCTGCTATATTCATAAAAGTGGTGTCTAGGTATAGTAAATTAGCCCTGCGCTACTGAATGAAACCGCCTACGGCGCCAAAAAGCTATCCAAAGAGCTGGAGACTTGGCAGGTCTGTATATATATATACTAGCTGTTACCCGTGACTTCGTTCACGCATCATTAAAAAAAGTATAAATGCATTAATTAAGCAAACTATTTCATTCCCGATAATTAGAAACGTAAATAATTAACTAAATCTTTATCACATTCCATAGGAGACAATACAGTATTTCTATGTTATAGAGACCTTGACATAACTAAGTTTTAAAAAAGTGAAATTTTGTGACAAATAATACGAAAAGGAAACTGCAACCAATGAAAAAAAGGCGGGCCAAATAAAATGGTGGAAAACGGCGAATTATATAAAAACATATGTCAAGTTTACGTTGTAAACCATTTTACTTATAACGACTTTGTGAAACGTTTTAATAGCAATCCTGCAAAGATAATGGAAATAGTATATTCTTTTTCATTAAATTCAATTCTTGTGAATAGGGAGCAATTATTGTAGACTTAAATGCAAGGAGCTTAAATTTGCCTCCTTGATTTAATCTATAACTGAAAAAAAATCTTTATTTCTAAATGAAAATATGTTGACAGACGATTTTTGTTCTCCAGAATAAATTGATTCATGAAGTTTGAATATGTGAAAATACGTTTTTATTTTTCAAAAATTTTGCTGTAATCATTTTTTTTTCTTTCTCCATCTATTCAAATTGAAAATAATTTTTTTTTTTCAGTTTTAATGAGAAAAAATATATTAATCCGTTTTATTTCTTCTTTTTTATCCACAAAAATGGAATAATTTAGTTGCCATTTTTAGAGAAACTTCGTTAAAATTTACAAAAAAAAACCAAAAACAAAAAAAATATCTCGGAATTTAAATCATTTTTTTTTAAATTCTGAGAGTTTATGACATTCTCGGATGAATGATAACCGGTGTTAAGTAAATCGCGTTGCGTTCGACAATCTGAAAAGAATAGTTGCGAAATACAAACAGGCGGTCAGATTTTAATATAATAGATTCGTATTTATTTTTCTTTTCCTAATAACCATGGTGTGGTTTTTGGCAAAAAACTCTCATCTGTATGTAACTGATATTCATCCTTAATAATCGGTAGAGATAAAAAAACATTTCAATTTTTCGTTTTAAATATGTCGTGAAATTAATCTACTTTCTATACTTACTGATCCTTGTATTATTAATGTACGGAATTAATTCCCGCGCCTTGTAAAACACATTTGAAAATTCCCGTCTTATTTCAAATATGACGTCACATTTTCCTCAGAGAAATCTCTTTTAAATGCCATAATGCTTGTTAATTTTTTTTTCATGGCAATCAGGGCGTAAATTTTAGCGGAAAACACATTTGTATGTAACTGGTACTCAAGCTAATTATTAATCAGTATCGATAAAAAATATTTCAGTTTTTCATCTTAAATATTACGTCCATTATCTATCTACTTTCATTATACATTGATATTCATGCTCCTTGTATTATTACGACCATTTGAAAATACATGTTTTATTTATGACGTCATATATGTCCAAGCCGAGGAGGATCCTTTTCATAGTTCCATGGTCCAAGCGAAATCTATTTTTAAGAATATAATTATTGTTCATTTTTCCTTCTAATTATAACGCAGTTTTTTGACAGAAAAAGATCTTTTTAATGTAACCAATATTCATACTTCATGTATAATAACAAATACTCCATATTTTTGTTTCAAACATCACGGAAATTCATCTTCTTTTGAATTCTTTTTCATTTTCATTTTTCACATGAAAATCGTTCAATTGAAAATTAATTGTTGAGGAAAAATTATTTTTCCGTGTTTTTATTTATTGGCAAAGATCAAAGCCCAAGCAACGATAAAGTAAAATGGTTAAATTTTATGGAAAAATGTCCATTTATTCTCTATGAAAATAACGAAATTTTGAATTATTAAGAAAAATATTTGAATAAAATGAATAAAAACCGGCCTATGTTCATTTGAGGGTTATAATCAACGTATATGCAAAGATACAGGATCATTAAATGCTCCATTTTGACGCTGGCTTCAGCCTAACATTTGCACACAATCAGATTTATAATATTATTAGGATATATATATACAAGGTGGCCATAATTAAACTGACGGTACTCGAGTACCGTCATAGAGTCATGACGTCATAGAGCGCGACAGGGGTTTTAACTCAACACCTCCCGTCTACCAGCTTTGAGAGCAGAACCTTTCAGCCACTGGTGGGGCAGATATTCAAGGAAATTGTATTGCATGAC
The DNA here is from genome assembly GCA_963931845.1 of Maratus michaelseni. Taxonomy (NCBI): domain Eukaryota; kingdom Metazoa; phylum Arthropoda; class Arachnida; order Araneae; family Salticidae; genus Maratus; species Maratus michaelseni. The sequence goes on along the minus strand of OZ007599.1, from coordinate 17,056,423 downwards.
TAATAATATAATGTTTCTCTTCATGGTTGATTGGTTGGTTGGTTGAATTATGACGGCCAATTATCTACTCTTGGGATATAGGCCTTAGGGGAGAGTGCCATCCGTGGGGGTCTTTCTAAGGGATCCTAACCCATATTTACGGCAAGAATGTTTCTCTTGAAAATATTATAAACATTTTATAAAAAACAATACTACTAGTTTTCAATTTCATTCCAATAGAAAGATTTTAAGAAAAAAAAAGTCACTTTAAAAAAAAATCACTGAGATACCAATATTTTCCTGTCAACCAGTATTAACAGCCTGTAGAGACAAAATTATTCACCCGTGATGTGAAAACAGTCATATTTTGAACAAAATGTTCGCCCACATATAAATTACATAAAATATCAATATATGACGCTGAATAATGAAAAAGTAATTACGAATAAAAAAAAAATGCCAATCAACAAAATGTACTGAAATTATTTATCTTAATCGTAAAATATTCATTGCTCAAAATATGATTGTTAATAAATAAAAGGCCATTATTTTATGAATTATCAAAACTGTCAAACTATTTTACATTTAACTGACAAAGAAAGCCTGTATCACACCTCGAACTTCTCAGAGGATTCCAATACCAGATTTTTCTTAAAGTAACGATTGGAATATCTAAAAGAATTCCTTCCTCTAATAAGGGAAATATTGTTTTAGGAAAATTCTGGCATTTATATTCATTGAGGCTTACGAACCCCGTGTACGTTCATTCAAATGCATAAATCTTATTAAATCAATCTAAAATCTTGTAGCAAAATTTAATCACTAAAGAAAATTTATTTCTTGAAAAAATTTAATCTCACACTCCTAATATAAAATTACAATGGTAATAATAAAAACTTTACGAAATTCAATGCAACTTTATATACTAAATCTTTATATGTTAGTTTGATGCTGTTTAAAGTAGTATCAAAGAGATTCTTTAAGTGTAACTAAAAACTACGTTCAGGAAAATGCTAAAATTTGCATTAATATTGAAGAACTGATGAATCGACAGTAATCTGTCACAGTGCTTGACCTCTAAATTAATTTACGTTTTAATGTTTTTATGTACGTTTAAAAAATAAAATCATATCTTTTACATTATTTTCTTATCATTTAATTTGCCTTATAAATTTACATTATTGTAATTTGTTAATACAGTCGAACCTCGTTAACACGAAATCGCTTAACGCGAAATTTCGCTTAACACGAAATAATACTGAGGTCCCGTCAGATCAGTCTGGAAATCAATGTTAATTAATTCGTTTAACACGAAATGAAATTTCGGAAAATTCCGCTTAACGCGAATTTTTTTTTTTTTACTCCAAAGTCCAAACATGATTCCTTATGCAAAGTTTTCATTATTTGAAACTTATATGTCACATCTTTTTAAAAATGGAATTCTTCTGATGGTTTGAAAAAGACTTAAAGTGGTAAAGGGTTTCAGAAAATAGTTATCGAATTCCTGACTAATACATGCTTTTCTTTGTCCTTTGATATGCGAAAGTTTCCCCACACTAAACATATCAGCTATAGATCATCAATCACAATGAAAGTTTGAGTGAAGGAATTTCTTTTTTGAAAGTGAATGTTCCATTACCTGTTTGACAGTATTGACAGTGACATAAACCATAAACCCGATTTCTGAAAACCTCTAGCTTCGGGTGAAAGAAGTAACAATCCTTACTTTACCAACTCACTTACATAATTGAAACTCTGTTCGCAGTTGTTCTGTAGAATTCTATGAAAGAAAAGTCAGCAAGCTCATCTTTAGAAACCAAGCAAAATATTTGAAAAGGAAGTCAGCGATAAAGTGCTAAAAAATATCAGAAATTGCAGCCATGTATGGGATACCCAACAGCACATTCTCTACGATTTTCTCCATAATCCTGAAAAGATTGAAGCGGGTTATTCTGTGAGTCAATTCGAACCAGTAACAAAACGAATGTGTACAAGAAAAAATGAAGAAGAAATTGCTCTCTTGCTGTGAATGAAACAGGCAAGAAGCCAGAACATTGTTTTAACTGGTGCAGTTTTGCAAGAGAAAGCACAGGCTTTTGCTGGTGCTCTCAGAGGGAGCTATTTCACTTGTTTTAATGGATGACTGATAAGATTCAGAGAGCGTCATAGAATTATCTACAATCGAAAAATGGGAATTCTTGCTTTTCCGAGTACATTTGCATAAATGAATATATGCTGACTTTGGATGTGATACTCGACGAAGAAATAAATGCTGCATTAACTGAAAAGAAGATGACAACACCAGACACAACTGTAAGAAGTGCATGAAGAAATCGACACAGAACGGAGAAGTTCAGTGTAATTAAATAAATCTAAACTGTACAACGTTTCGTTATGGAACAACAGGATGCTTCCCGTGCTTTGGACAAATTAGATAAATTCCATACGTTCCTAAAACTGAACAAAAATTGATGGACTCAATAACGGACTGTTTAAAAAAATATTAAGCAAGTAAATAAATTTATTACTGCCCAAAATGATGATCAATTTGCTTTATTTTTTAATTAAATTTTCTATTTCTTATTAATTTATGATTTTAAGAACAGACATATTATTTGTAGTTTAATTCATGTAGTTTTCATATCTAACATAGATGGCGCCACTATTGTGACGGTTAACACGAAAAAATTCACAGTCCCTTCAATTTCGTGTTAACGAGGTTCGACTGTATCTCTAAAATATATATTAAAATAATACAATGCGGTGAAACAAATTTTCGAAAAATATATTTATTTTTCCTTCTTTCTTTTTTTTTTTTTTTAAGTTCGAAGATAAACATTGTCGACTATTTTTTTTTCTTTTTTTTTCTGTTGATATTTAGCGAAATGTATCGTTATTAAACAGTGAAATCTCAAAAAGAAAAAAAAATCTGCAACATTAGTTTAATTCTATGTCTCGATTATACCCTATCTATATACAGTAAACACCCTAACTGGTTTTTTTTGCACAATAAATAAAATTTAGCACATGTCTTATTCGATTTCGACGTGCATTTATCTTATAAAATTAAACCCGATATATTTACCACTGCCCTCCCTCGAAATATGCATTTTTTTCAGTAACTTGAGTATGCCGTCTTTGGAAGGTTTTTTAAGGGAACCTAAATCCGTATTTACGGCACATTTCAACAACAATCACCTACATATACGGGGGAAAAATGATCACATTCTCCCAGTAACTACCAAATTGTCTTCGCTGAAGATCAGAGAAAACCACGCCCACTATCGTACATTAATTTCCTCATACTTCCCATTTTATGCATTGTGATGCTGATTTATTATTTTTATAACTACCCCAGTTGAACTTTAGAAAGCTTAGCAGGGACCTAGCAGATTTTCTAACCCCAAATATATATAGATAGATAACGAAATGTCATCGTAGCTAATAAAAAGGAAAAATCACTGTACGACTTTAGAAATAAGCGTAAAAAATTTTCCTGTTTCATTTTTCCATATATAGATACTTATACGTGTTACCTGGGACTCAGTCAGCGTTTCCAATTAGACGGAAATTCTAGTTAGATATTTACCACAATTTCTGCATAGTGGAAGTAGTGGATTATTAGAATAATAAGATATTCGTCTTATTTAACCTCTCAATAATTAAATAAGGTTATAATACTTTGTAAAATCTCGCTTGTCACGGCATGATGCATGTATATGTCTCACAAATCATTTACATCGCGCCCCATCACAAATGCTCCCGAGAAATTCCCTAGCATATGATGTCATTATTTTTTACTTTTATCTTCTTTCGTCAGAATTTTTGCGGCTTACAAATATCATACCTGTACAAGTTAAATGAGCTTGATTTAAATTGATTAATATCATCATTTATATTTATTTATCTTTCAATAAAATAAGTTCATTTTTTCTTTTGGATTTATTTGTACTGTCGTCGGGATTTTTTATTTTAAACTATATTAAAACTTAATGAAATCATAATAAAATAAAATTTATGAAAGTAAATACTAGACTACATTAGAAAAAAAAAACATCTTCCTTTTAAGTATTGATTTAAAATCTTTGAATAAAATAAGTTTATTTTTTCTTTTGGATGTATTTGTACATTCTTTATTTAAACTTAATGAAATCCTAATAAAATTAAATTTATGAAAGTACATTAGAAAGGGGGAAAAATGTACCTTTTAAGTATTGATAGAAGATGCAATATCCTAAAAATAAAGATAAATATTCTTATATGCTTATACTGCTTCTTGTCCAAAAAATATATAGAATCACATAATTAAAATAATAAACTATAGTTCCGCAAAATATCGAATAAGGGAAACCAACTGAAGTATTTTCCTTTCAAATAGGGAATTTCTCAGGAGCATTTGTGATAAGAGCCGGGAGCGGTCTAGACGTTAGTAATCATTTATTAATAAAGAGGGAACCTTAATACCTTAAAGGCGCTCCCTCTTGTTTTCAATCAATCAGTTCCATGATTCGTCTACTTTAGCGAACAGCGAACAGAAGAATGCTTTGATGGATTTCCAAGTTTGCGAGAAACTACATCCAGTATATGAGTAGTCGTATAACTTATCCTGAGAGAGCCATTATAATGTGTTTAAAATTTATTAAAAATGCGTTAAATTAGAGTTTAATGAATAGATAGTATGCTATTAATGAGAATAGAAAATGATAAGTAGAAAGAATTAAAAGAAATGCTAAAAATAACAGTCTAGTGCGAGATCGCGTATAATAATAATAAAAAAAAAAAAAAATAAATAAAATCTAGCTGAAATTAGATATGAGCTAGAAGGTAGTTAGATTTTAAGAATTACGAGAGAAGTGTAAATAAGTTGACTAAGAAAAATAATAATGTTAACTGTTCGAATAACAATTGCAAATGCATTTTGGAAGGCAAAGTGATAATTTCTCTAAAAAAAAAAAAAAAGGCGACTTTTCAAGGCCATACAATAAATATATGGAATAAGATTAAGTATAAGTGTATTAAAAAGATACATAAAGTTTTTTTTTTCCTTTAATGTATTATAATACATTAAGTTTTTTTTTTTTTTTTTTTTAATTTAATTATAAAAAAGACAAAAAGGAAAGTGTTAGCCCAAAGTCTAATCGTCAATAAGGACGGAATAACGGGGTTTCTTTCTGTTAATAGGTTCGCGAATGTCATAGTCGGGTAACTCGTATATGATCTCGTTAGGGACTTTGTGCAGATTGCTATAGAATTTACGGGAGAGGAATTTGATGCGTTTGGCAAGAGAAACAGTTTTTAAGTCATTACGTATTGTGGAATTACGAAGAAATCTGAAACCTTTACGAATCAGTCGGAGTTTTTGGTTGTAGCAACGTTTAAGAAGGTCTAAATTGGTATTGGCAGTGCATCCCCAGATTGGGCAGGCATATGTGATGACAGGTGGAAAGAGCACAAGAGTTAAAAAGAAGCATTTTATTTCTAAGGGAAAGTTTAGTGCTAAGAAAGAGTGGTGTTAATGAGTTGAATATGCCGGTAGCTTTACCAAAGACCTTGTAATAGATAAGACGGGAAGGCTTTGGAAACCGTAACTAACGAAACAGTGAATATAGCTGTGCTGGGAAACACTCTCAAAGGCGCGATCCAATCACATTCATGCATCATTGTGTTCGCCAATTTGCCAAATTGTTTTGTGGTAAACCTAAAATAGAAGCAAATTACGCGCCATATTGAAAATTTAAAACGAGTTTTGTTTTTAGGCAAGTTTTGCCCCCTAAAGATTAAGACTCATTCTGGTTGTAGTTCACTATTTTGTTAATTATTTAAATTATTAAAAAAATATCTTAAGTGTATAGATAAAAAAAGTATACTTATCAAGATTATAATTTAAATATAATATTAAAATTGTATTCTCAGAGCTAAGATCATAGAAGATGAAGATATGTATATTAGAAGGTCTATGATTGTATTATTTTAGGCACAGGGCCGCCAATAGATATCATAAATATACTGTGAAAGGTCCCCCTGCCCTTTTTTTTTATTTTTTTCTAAATAAAACTAATAGCGATATTTACATTTAACGAATTATTTAGAATATAATATTTTTTAAATACAGAGAAATATATGTTTTTAATTTTTTTTTTTTTTTTTTTCAAATAGAGCTAAAACCTTACTAAAAAAAGAATGTATTTCTTTACACCTTTATTTTCTTCCCCTAAACAATATTAATTTTTCTATGAACCTGCATGTATGTAATTAATTGGCCAAGTAATTATTAATACTGTTATTTCGTATTCCCATGGTTTGCGGACATAAAATCTGAAAAATTCTGTACAAATTTTTGACTATGTAGTATTTTTTAAAGGCTGTTTTCAAATTTTTACTGTGCCCCGATCCTTTAACTATTCAAAAAATCTTTTGGACAATTTACAAAATCGGTTTTTAATTCGCACTTGACAGAAAATTGCATGTAATTGCATTAAGAATCTAATGGCGTTTTCAATTTTATTATAAATTTCATATATCTTGAGTTATAGCTGATTTCTAATCAACTAGATTAAAATATATATACATATATATTTAATAGTTAGACATGTAAGTTTTCCTCTGGTAATTAAAAATACAAAATTGCCAAAACATGTTTAAACCTTCGTTACATCAAATAAGATATATGAAAATAAAAATAATTAAATAAAAGTTATTAAACGTAAAATATGGATCGAAAATATTTTAAGAGAAACTTTTTCGAAAAACACTTGTTTCCAAATACAGCAATAATATATTTTATTCTGAATACTTTTATTAAAATCGGCACTAGACTGATGTTTTTATGAAAAGAAAAAAAAAAGAAATATGATTTTATTCTTTTTAATAATACTTCAGTATTATTAAAAAGAATAAACTCATATTTCTTTTCTTTTTTTCTATTCTAAGTCATTATAAAAAGAAAAACAGTAGAAACTTCTCAATATGAAAGTTGTAAAAAAAAGTAAGACATGTAGAGAATTTCTGCTGGGAAAAGGGACTAGTTCATTTACTTTCAACTCAGACCACAGGCACCGGTGGCTCAGTCGGTAAAGCCCTAGGCTACAGTTTGGAAGAAATTGACAATCGGGGGTTCTGTCCTCGGCCGGGGACGGGTGTGAGTGAGCTTACGCGTTTCCCTCTTGCTGTCTTTTCGTTTTTCTTTCTTTTTGTTAAATATTAATTGTTTTATCATTGTTTATTTGATTATTTTCTGTTGAAATTTAACAGAGAAAGTGCATTAAAATAACGAATTTTTAACAGAAATAAAGTTTTTTGTCCAGAATTCATTTAATATACTAATAAATATATCTAGTGGGAAGCATTATAAATATTAAAAAGAATAATGATACTTTCTACTTAACTGCCAACAATTTTTTTAACATGCTTTTACCTTTTTAAAAGAAACTTTCTATTTATGTATAGCGAATAAATCTAATAAATCAAAAACAGTGTGAGGGGAGAAAAAGTTCAAAACGCGTAACAGAAAATCGCTCTTCACATGCGTTCTTCGCCTGATTATCGCGCCAAGTGCACTCCGTTGTATCTTTTGCCCCTGTATGCAACTTCTACCGCTTTACACCGTGCACTGTTTCGCTGGCTGGCGTGGATTTACCAAAGACCTTTTAACCCTTTCAAGGGCGGTGTTTGCAAAGCGCGAACGCTTAATTTTAATTCTAAACTGCTAATTGACACCGAGAAATTTTTAATAAAATTTTGCTTTTATAATATACGCAAAGAAAATCTTTTAGTTATTTTCAAATAGATTTAATCGTTAATTCTGGTATCATTCAAATATTTCAACATTTTAGTAAAAGAAGTCGTTTGCCCTTGAAAGGGTTAATAGATAAGACGGGAAGGCTTTGGAAACCGTAACTAACGAAACAGTGAATATAGCTGTGCTGGGAAACACTCTCAAAGGCGCGATCCAATCACATGCATGCATCGTTGTGTTCGCCAATTCGCCAAATTGTTTTGTGGTAAACCTAAAATAGAAGCAAATTACGCGCCATATTGGAAATTCATAACGAGTTTTATTTTTAGACAAGTTTTGCCCCCTAAAGATTAAGACTCATTCTGGTTGTAGTTCACTATTTTGTTAACTATTTAAATTATTAAAAAATATCTTAAGTGTATAGATAACAGTATACTTATCAGGAATATAATTTAAATAGAATATTAAAATTGTATTATCTCAGAGGAAAGATCATAGAAGATGAAGATATGTCTATGATTGTATTATTTTAGGCACAGGACCGCCAATAGATATCAAATAATGGCTCTAAGACAAATATACTGTGAGAGGTCCCCCTGCCCTTTTTTTAAATTTATTTTTTTATTAAACTAATAGCGATATTTACATTTAACGAACTATTTAGAATATATATATTTTTAAAATACAGAGAAATATATGTTTTTTAATTTTTTTTTTAAATAGAGCTAAAACCTTACTAAAAAAAAAAAAAGAATGTATTTCTTTACATCTTTTTTTTCTTCCCCTAAACAATATTAATTTTTCTATGAACCTGCATGTATGTAATTGTCCAAGGTACTGTTATTTCGTATTCCCATGGTTTGCGGACATAAAATCTGAAAAATTCTGTACAAATTTTTGACTATGTAGTATTTTTTAAAGGCTGTTTTGAAATTTTTACTGTGCCCCAATCCTTAATCTATTCAAAAAATCTTTCGGACAATTCACAAAATCGTTCTTTAATTCGCACTTGACAGAAAATTACATGTATTAGCATTAAGAATCTAATGGCATTTTCAATTTTATTATAAATTTCATGTATCTTGAGTTATAGCTAATTTCTAATCAATTAGATTAACTATATATATATATTTAATAGTTATATATATATACAGTTATATATATTTAATAGTTAGAGATGTAAGTTTTTTCTCTGGTAATTAAAAATACGAAATTGCCAAAACATGTTTAAACCTTCGTTATGAAAATAAAAATAATTAAATAAAAGTTATTAAACGTAAAATATGGATCGAAAATATTTTAAGAGAAACTCTTCGGAAAACATCTGTTTCCAAATACAGCAATAATATATTTTATTCTGAATACTTTTATTAAAATCGACGCTAGACGTTTTTATGAAAAGAAAAATATATATATATGAGTTTATTCTTTTTAATAATACTTAAGTATTATTAGAAAGAATAAACTCATATTTCTTTTTTTCTATTCTAAGTCATTATAAAAAGAATAACAGTACAAACTTCTCAATATGAGAGTTGAAAAAAAAAAAAAAAAAAAAAAAAAAAAAAAGTAAGACATGTAGATAATTTCTGCTGGAAAAGGGACTAGTTTATTCACTTTCAACTCGTAACACAAGCACCGGTGGCTCAGTCGGTAAAGTCCCAGACTACAGATTGGAAGAAATTGACATTCGTGGGTTCTGTCCTCGGCCGAACTCGGAGACGGATGTGAGTGAGCTTTCGCGATTTCTTTTCTTTTTTTTTTTTGTTAAATTTTAATTGTTTTATCGTTGTTTATTTGATTATTTTCTGTTGAAATTTAACAGAGAAAGTACATTAAAATAACGAATTTTTAACACAAATAAAGTTTTTTGCCCCGAATTCATTCAATATACTAATAAATATATCTAGTGGGAAGCATTATAAATATTAAAAAGAATAATGATACTTTCTGCTTAACTGCCAACAATTTTTTAACATGCTTTTACTTTTTTAAAAGAAACTTTCTATTTATGTATGACGAATAAATCTAATAAATCGAAAACAGTGTGAGGGGAGAAAAAGTTCAACACGCGTAACAGAAAATCGCCCTTCACATGCGTTCTTCGCCTGATGATCGCGCCAAGTGCACTCCGTTGTATCTTTCGCCCCTGTATGCAACTTCTACCGTTTTACACCGTGCACTGTTTCGCTCGCTGGCGTGGATTTACATTACGTCTATGAAGCTTTCCCTTCTTTACGCTAGAGTTCTTTGGTAAATCCACGCCAGCCAGCGAAACAGTGCACGGTGTAAAACGGTAGAAGTTGCATACAGGGGCGAAAGATACAACGGAGTGCACTTGGCGCGATCATCAGGCGAAGAACGCATGTGAAGGGCGATTTTCTGTTACGCGTGTTGAACTTTTTCTCCCCTCACACTGTTTTCGATTTATTAGATTTATTCGTCATACATAAATAGAAAGTTTCTTTTAAAAAAGTAAAAGCATGTTAAAAAATTGTTGGCAGTTAAGCAGAAAGTATCATTATTCTTTTTAATATTTATAATGCTTCCCACTAGATATATTTATTAGTATATTGAATGAATTCGGGGCAAAAAACTTTATTTGTGTTAAAAATTCGTTATTTTAATGTACTTTCTCTGTTAAATTTCAACAGAAAATAATCAAATAAACAACGATAAAACAATTAAAATTTAACAAAAAAAAAAGAAAAGAAATCGCGAAAGCTCACTCACACCCGTCCCCGAGTTCGGCCGAGGACAGAACCCACGAATGTCAATTTCTTCCAATCTGTAGTCTGGGACTTTACCGACTGAGCCACCGGTGCTTGTGTTGCGAGTTGAAAGTGAATAAACTAGTCCCTTTTCCAGCAGAAATTATCTACATGTCTTACTTTTTTTTTTTTTTTTTTTTTTTTTTTTTCCCAACTCTCATATTGAGAAGTTTGTACTGTTATTCTTTTTATAATGACTTAGAATAGAAAAAACGAAATATGAGTTTATTCTTTCTAATAATACTTAAGTATTATTAAAAAGAATAAACTCATATATATATTTTTTTCTTTTCATAAAAACGTCTAGCGTCGATTTTAATAAAAGTATTCAGAATAAAATATATTATTGCTGTATTTGGAAACAAATGTTTTCCGAAGAGTTTCTCTTAAAATATTTTCGATCCATATTTTACGTTTAATAACTTTTATTTAATTATTTTTATTTTCATAACGAAGGTTTAAACATGTTTTGGCAATTTCGTATTTTTAATTACCAGAGAAAAAACTTACATCTCTAACTATTAAATATATATAACTGTATATATATATAACTATTAAATATATATATATTTAATCTATTTGATTAGAAATTAGCTATAACTCAAGATACATGAAATTTATAATAAAATTGAAAACGCCATTAGATTCTTAATGCTAATACATGTAATTTTCTGTCAAGTGCGAATTAAAGAACGATTTTGTGAATTGTCCGAAAGATTTTTTGAATAGATTAAAAGGCGCGGCGCACATTGAGACGCAGCTGCCACGCGCAGGTGAAGCGATGCTGCTCGGAAAGAAACTGCGCGCGGCAGGGTGTGCGCATATTGCGACTCAGTTTTCCACCATCACGTTCACGTTTGTTTACATTGCTAACGTATGCCACGCGTTAGCAATGAACGGCTCGTTAAAACGGCTCGTTTTTCGTAGAATAAGAAACAATTAGTTCATTTTTTGGGATTTTTAGATATTTTTTGCCATGGATCAGTACATAGATTTAAATTCAGAATCCGATTATCTGATTCTGAAATGGATGCGTGCTTATTAGTATATATTAGTACGGCTTTTTGTGAAAACAGAAAAAAAAAAAACCATAACTCCTTAGTTATGATACGTATCGAACCCGTTTAAAGTTATTATTACTTCTAGGAAAATGGACGAAAATTTATCAGATTTTTGATGTAATTAAAAATGGCCCAAGGAGGGGGGGGGGGGGGTTACGAAGAAGAAAAAATTCACAACTTCGTCAATTCACAAGATATCATATTCGCTTAAATTTATTATAAGTCCTCTTAATATTATTTAAAACTTTTATATTGACAAGTTTTTTATAAAACCAACCCTTATAAAAAAATAAAAAAAAATCTTTGCCGGTTTCACCTGCAAACAATTTAGGTTTTTGAAGTGGGCGGTTCCAACTGTCGCATCATGGTAAAAAGGTAATTTCTTCCGCATTTCCCAACAAACAGGCGCCCACGGTCTGCGTCTTCAAATTCTACCTGTGCCTGTAGGTCGAGTCGTCAGAGATTTTTTATTTTTAGACTAAAAAATTTGTACTGTTCATGATACAATATATGTTCTGGTAATGCCCTCCCCCTTCCCCACACCCCCTCTAAAGTTTTTTGTTTATAAAAAAATAACCAATAAAAATCCAGTTTTAATTTTTTCTTATAACTCTCTTTTGCAAGTTTCATACAGAACATGTTTCACAGTATTCTGTTTTCATTGAAAATTTTTAAACAAGCTAAGAGCTGGTTTTACTTAATTTATATCTTCTTCATTTTCTTGCAAAAATTGCATGTTTTGATTTTAATCTGCTGCTAAATAATAATTTAATTAAACATTTCAGCAATGGACATTGGTCATAAAACTTAAAAAAAAAAAAAAAATGTAAATGGTTTTTATTATATAAAATTAAAATTTTTGTATTCTATTTTTCAGAGTAATGACAAAAAAAAATTAGTTTAATATTAAATATTTTATTACTCGCTTAAAATTGATTATAACTCGCTTAAAATTGATTATAACTCGCTATTTTTTTTAAATGTTCTTATTAATACATTATGGTAAACAATTTAAAAATTAAATTTTATTATTTAGCAGCAGATTAAAATCAAAACATGCAATTGTTTACCATAATGTGTTAATAAGAACATTAAAAAAAAAAAAAAATAGCTAGTTATAATAAATTTTAATCCAGTAATAAAATATTTAATATTAAACCAATTTTTTTTTTTTTTATCATTAATATTCTGAAAAATAGAATAATTTTTTTTTATATATATATAATAAAAACCATTTACATTTTCTTTTTTTAAGTTTTAGGACCAATGTCCATTGCTGAAATGTTTAATTAGGCATTTTTCAGTAATGGATATTATAATTAAAAGACAATTTCAGTTTAATGTTCATAGCACTTAAAATTGATGTAACTGAAATGGAAGTAATAAAATTTAATTTTTGAATTCCACTTACCATAACGTATTTAGAACAATTTTTTTAGGTACTTTTCTTTTAGCTGGACGCCACTGATATATATAAACATAAATATACATATCACTGGCACCCAGGTAACAGAAAAGTACCTTTAAAAAAAAAAAAAGCTAGTTTTAATAAATTTCATGTGATTAATAAAACTTTTTATATTAAACAAGATTTTTTTATCATTATTACTCTGAAAAACAGAATAGAAAACTTTTAATTTTATATAATAATAACCATTTACAAAATTACATTTATTTTTAAAGTTTTAGGACTAACGTCCATTATTTACTGAAATGTTTACAAAACAGGATAGGCACGAACAGCTTCGATCAGTTTTTCCTTCATTTTCGCTGAAAAACGTGACACACTCGCACTTGAAACTGTGTTCGGAACACAAGTGGCAGGCAGGACCTGCGTCAGAAAAACTGCGCGTGAGTCAATATGCGCTCTCCCGCTCATTTCAATGCTTTACAAAATCGCGTGACGTGAGAACCTGCCCCGCGCGTGTTGGCTGCGTCTCAATGTGCGCCTTGGTTAAGGATTGGGGCACAGTAAAAATTTCAAAACAGCCTTTAAAAAATACTACATAGTCAAAAATTTGTACAGAATTTTTCAGATTTTATGTCCGCAAACCATGGGAATACGAAATAACAGTACCTTGGACAATTACATACATGCAGGTTCATAGAAAAATTAATATTGTTTAGGGGAAGAAAAAAAAAGATGTAAAGAAATACATTCTTTTTTTTTTTTTTAGTAAGGTTTTAGCTCTATTTAAAAAAAAAATTAAAAAACATATATTTCTCTGTATTTTAAAAATATATATATTCTAAATAGTTCGTTAAATGTAAATATCGCTATTAGTTTAATAAAAAAATAAATTTAAAAAAAGGGCAGGGGGACCTCTCACAGTATATTTGTCTTAGAGCCATTATTTGATATCTATTGGCGGTCCTGTGCCTAAAATAATACAATCATAGACATATCTTCATCTTCTATGATCTTTCCTCTGAGATAATACAATTTTAATATTCTATTTAAATTATATTCCTGATAAGTATACTGTTATCTATACACTTAAGATATTTTTTAATAATTTAAATAGTTAACAAAATAGTGAACTACAACCAGAATGAGTCTTAATCTTTAGGGGGCAAAACTTGTCTAAAAATAAAACTCGTTATGAATTTCCAATATGGCGCGTAATTTGCTTCTATTTTAGGTTTACCACAAAACAATTTGGCGAATTGGCGAACACAACGATGCATGCATGTGATTGGATCGCGCCTTTGAGAGTGTTTCCCAGCACAGCTATATTCACTGTTTCGTTAGTTACGGTTTCCAAAGCCTTCCCGTCTTATCTATTAAAAGGTCTTTGGATTTACATTACGTCTATGAAGCTTTCCCTTCTTTACGCTAGAGTTCTTTGGCTTTACCGCGAGTGTTAGTTATGTGTTTTTTAAATGTGAGTCTTTTGTCAAGTGTAACGCCGAGATATTTAGCGTTATCGCTCCAGGGGATAGTGGTATTATTAATTGTGAGGCGATTAGGTAGGTTAAAAGATCGGGAAAAGTATACAGCAGTGGTTTTATTTTCATTTAACTTTATTCTCCAAAGGTGACACCACTGTATGAATATATCAATGTAATTTTGGATATTTTTGTACAGGTAATGAGGGTGGTGTGCGGATGAGTAGATAGTAGTGTCGTCGGCATATAAAGCTAGAGAAATGAAAGGATTACGGGGTATGTCATTGAAGTAAATGCTAAACAGAATTGGGCCTAGAATCGAGCCTTGAATCACCGAACAATTAATAAAGTGTAAGAGAGAGAGTGTATTGTTAATGCGGACGAAAAAGTTTCGGCCGATAAGATATGAGTAAAAGAAGTGAATAAGACCGGGTGGGAGATGAAGCTGTATTAATTTGTAAATAAGGCCCTCATGCCAGACTTTGTCAAAGGCTTTAGCGATGTCCAGGAAAATCGCGACAGTGGGTTTTTTTATGTTGAAATTTTCAGTTAAGAATTCGACAACACGCAGTAGTTGATGAAGTGTAGAGTGTTTAGCACGGAATCCAAATTGCTCGGGATTGAGAGTGCTATTGACGGTTGAGTTTATTGAGAATAGACCGAATTCTCACTGTAAACATAAACAAAACTGCTTCAACCGGAAACTGCGATCGGAACTTCCGGTTCAATGCAAAGCATTGGCAAAGCTTCCGATTTTTCCGTGATAATTCGTCAAATTTGAATAGTTTTACATCATTGTTTTTTTAAATGTATATTCGTAAATACTTTAAAATTATGAAAAAGTAGGGCGGGTATATAAATTTTTACGTAATATTGCTTAAAAAAATATATAATTTAGCTGTTTTGGAAGGCATGGGTGTCATAATTGGCGGTTTATCGCTCTTTTCTGACGATCGTGAAAGTGCTACATTGGCGGTATGTTTTTGTTTATTTTGTAATTACGATTAATAATGAAGGGGTGGATATTTGTATCAATCACACAAGTCAGACGTATGTTCCAAATAATAATAATAATAACGAAGGCTTCTGTTAATATTTGATTAATCTAAATTGTTTAAAAATCGCTACTACAGAAGAGTAAACGATACTTATCTGTTCATAAATGTAAACTTAATATGTCAGTTATTGTATTTTTTTTTATTTTTAACGTATTATTTCTTTCGTTTAGATCTTTTTTTTTAGTTCATCAAAAAAGATAAGCCTTCATGGAGAGCATAAATGGTGGGTGTTTTAAATATTCAAATGCAATTTTAAAATGTTTTTAAGGTTTTAATTTCTTTTAGTTGATAATTCTATTATTAAGGTGTACTCTGTTAAGTTACATCTGAGTTGCATTGTGTTTCCGCTGTTATTTTTTTTTCTTGTTTTTTAATTTTTCTTCATTTTGGTGTATTGTTTACATAAATTCTCTGCTAAATCGTAGTGCAAGGGTGATTTTTTAATATATTTTGCTTGATATTCCTGCAGTTTAAATGTATTCTTCAGTCGTTTTCATGTTATTTGTGTTGTTTTTTTTCTTAATTATTTATTTGATTACCAAAATTGTCTATGTTCAGTTGTTTACTTTCCTAGTAATTTATTAAAATTTTACAAAGATGGTATCTCTGCATGTAATTATGTGATAACCACAAAAAAAATATAATCCAGTAGCTATGAAGAATTATTAGATAAAATTATCATTAGTGCTCTAGCAATTATTTTCTGTTTCTACACCACTTAACTGCTTTTGCCTTTACAGAAGCAAAAATAATCGTATCTGGTGTTTTCAAACTTTTATAATGTGTCAAACCATGTCTAATGGAGTAGTAATGTTTCTAAAATTTTGTTTATAGTGTTCTGTTTTAATTAAAGTATCCCCCCCCCCCTCCTTTTAACAACTTCTGAAATACAAATTGCAGGAATTAGACGGCATATCATCTTTTTGATATTTTATAAACTTTCTAATCTATTTATAAGAATGCACATCAAATAGATAGACATCTTTTTGTGAAATAAACTAGGTTTTTATTTCCAAAATTGTACATTTGTTTTATTATTTGTTAATAATGTCAAAGCGACTCAGTTTAATATAATTTGATTTGTTTACTAACAATTACTAGTGCATTGGAAATTTCTGGCCTGGTATTCAGATACCTTCCCTTATAATGGTTCTTTCTGTTTTTAATTTTTTTGTTTAAGGCTACTAAGTAAGTTTTGTGCATTTAAAAAGAATAGGAAATTATTAGTAGGAATAAATAAGGTAAAGAAAGATTCTCACATATGTAAAATGCCAGTTCGAGGCCATTCCATGTCAAATCAACACACCTATTTTACCTCACCATCTCAGATTTTAATGAACTGTGGCACATAGTTAGTATTTATATAGACTAAGAAAAATACGAAATATTTTTGAAAAATATCTGTTTGTTTTGAAAATATGGCTATTTAAACTTCTCAAAAATTGTCAAAAAATGCTAGTCCGCTAGATATTCAAATTGTCATAAAATCTTTCCTAATTAAGATAGAAAGGTGAAATAAGTGTCATAATGCAGCATTTTTAATAGACTTTAATATGATATGCAACATAATAGAGGTTGTAAAAAAAAATTATTTCAAAGTTTAAATTTAAATTTTAAAATTTAAATTGTGAAAAAAACGTTTTTTTAAAAAACTTCAAAAAATTATAGAAGATAGGTTGTATTATTATAAAATAGTATCCAAAGTTTGAAAATGGGACAACAATGGGTTCATAGGGAAAATAATTTTTTAAAAAAGGCATTTTTCATGAATTTCAAATATGATACAATAATCCATAAAAATTTGACTTTAATAAAATATTCAACAGGATAAATTTTGTTAAAAAATAAAAATTCAGAATTTAAATTTTATTTTTAAAATTTAAATTGAAAAAAAAAATTGTTTTTTTTTTTTTCAAAAAATTATAGAAGTAAAATAAGAGAATGGTAGAACAGGAAGAATGTAAAATGGGACAACAATGAGTTCATAGAGAAAAAAAAAATTAAGAAAGGAATTTTTCATCAATTTCAAATATGATACAAATACAATAATCCATAAAAAGTTGACTTTAATATGATATGCAACAAAACATAGTTTGTAAAGAATTTTTTTTTTAATTTTAAAATTTTAATTGTGAATTTGTTTTTTCTCGTCAACAATTATATAAAATACATTCAATTAATGTAAAATAGTATACACAGTTTGAAAATGGGACAACGATGGGTTCATAGGGAAAATAATTTTAAAAAGGCATTTTTTATCAATTTCAAATATGGCACAATACAATATGATATAATATGATGCACTACAATAGTTCAAATATAAACTTTGTACAAAATTACCAAATTCTTTATGAAGTAACATAAGACTTTACCAATTCATATCCTTTAACACCTCTTGCGATTGAATTTAATTGGATAATGACTTGTTAGTTTTCAAAATGTCATTTTGTGATAAAACATGTATTCTTCCAGTTGGTGTCAGAGGATCAACTGAACACAAAACATCCATTATAGGTATCCATAGCACATCTGGCTTGCTAGGATAAGAAAATGATGGAGACGGCCCATGTGGGTGCAAAAATGTCACCTTAAGTTCATCATGTTCTTTATCTTTATCCATGATGTAAGCAAGTCACCAATGCTTGTCATATACAGCAGTAATATACCCATTGCAGTCTTCTAACCCAAGTTTATCTTCAGACTTTGAAACAATCACTTTTGATGATATTGCAGATTCAGAAAATGTTTTAACAAATATATTTGATGTACTGAATTTATCAGGGATAAAGGCATGATATTGTTGAGTTCCTTTAATAGTAACTGCCTGATTGAACCTATCTTTTAAAAATATTTCTGAATCAATGTGATCTTCTTGTGTTGAAAATGCAAAGCTTATTTTTGAAGAAAACTTGGATGCTGCCCATTCATGTGAAGAGGTGTTAAAATCTGGTTTTCATAAGGCCGTTGTAAGCTGGCTCTTGCTGCCTCTTTCTTAATTGTGCCCCCAAGTCCATCACAAGGCAACTGAGCTGTGATGGACCCCATGAGCTGTGGCTGAAAAGTGCCATTCAGCTTCATTTTGAAATCTTCTTTGTGAAAACACAGATTGGAGATTTTTTTTTTTTTTTATATTGGGTGGCACATCCATATGAAAAAATAGAAAATCTTTCTAGGGGGTTCTTGAAATTTATTTACCAGAAATTGAATTAGTTTTTTTTGGAAGGCGTAGACAGCAACAGTGTTATGCTCCTAACAGTCTGAGATTACAACATAGTTTAAGTGCTCAACCTTATTTTCTCTTTTGTAATACACTATAAAAGGATGAATTGTGGCATGTTTATTAGCCCAATGGTAACTTTGAGCTTCATCTTGAATAACCATGCTGTAATTTTCAGAAAAATCTAGCATTACTGCGATTTCAGATTTTTTCAAATTTACTTTTCCCTGATTCATAAAAGATGATTGCAGTCTTGCAATGAAATCATGTCTGACTAAGATTGGCAGCTTGTTACAAAATAAGTCAATAAATTCTTGTGATGGTTTCTGCAGAATCTCTAAATTGCAGCGATCTACAGAAATCCACTGTCTGAATGTGTCTTTTTCAATTAAGTTCTCCTCAAATGATTTTTGTAAAATATTACGTATTTCACAATCACCAGGACAGGATGGGCATTCAGACATATTGCAGTCTATTGATGGTGGATTGCACAATATTTTTGATATGCAATGCCTGTAAGTTGTCAATTCACCATTAGTAATTACACCCAATTTAGCATTTTCAAGCATTAACTTGACATTTTGATGTGTCATGCAAACACAAACTGTGTGTGTACCTTTTGACCCAACCAAAATGCAATGCTTGGGACGGAGCTCTGCAAACTTAGGAAAACTAATTTTTAAGTCTGGAAACTTTTCTTTGAACAGTACATGAGCCTCTTTTAGATTGCATAAAATCAGCCTTTCAGAAACTTTTACTTTGTTTCCACCTTGGTCAGTGATACTTATACAATCTTTAGTTCCAGGCATTGCTCTGCTCAGCTCATCACTTTCATAAAATAAAATGACTGTGTCAACTATTTCAGCAGAGTATTTTACAGCATTTTGTATGAATCACATGAAAACTAAAATTATACAATAGGATTATCTAACAGCTGAAAATTTTTACTTGACATTTATTTCTGCTTTCCTATAGTCTTGATTTATAGCAGGTTAAATATTAATTTTAACTTTTTTATTGTTTACTCTTTTTTTTTTTTTTTTTTTTGCTTGTATTATATAACCCCAATTTAGTAGAAACTACTCTTTTAAAGTATTATTTTTAGTATGAACCTATTGCTGTCCCATTTTCAAACTGTGTATACTATTTTACATTAATAGAATGTGTTTTCTATAATTGTTTGGGGAAAGAAATGAAAAAAAAAATTCACAATTAAAACTTGAAAGTTAATTTTTTTTTGTTAACAAACTATATTCTGTTGCATATCATATTAAAGTCAACTTTTTATGGATTATTGTATTTGTATCATATTTGAAATTGATGAAAAATTCCTTTCTTTTTTTTCTATGAGCCCACTGTTGTCCCATTTTACATTCTTCCTGTTCTACTATTCTCTTATTTTATTTTGACAATTTTTTGAAAAAATTGAAAAGCAAATATTTTTTTGCAATTTAAATTTAAAAAATAAAATTAAAATTTTGAATTTTTATTCTTTTTAACAAAATTTATACTGTTGCATATTGTTTTAAAATCAAATTTTTATGGATTATTGTATCATACTTGAAATTGATGAAAAATGCCTTTTTTTTAAATTATTTTCCCTATGAACCCATTGTTGTCCCATTTTCAAACTTTGGATACTATTTTACAATAACACAACCTATCTTCTATAATTTTTTGAAGTTTTTTTAAAAAAACGTTTTTTTCACAATTTAAATTTTAAAATTTAAATTTAAATTTTGAAACAATTTTTTTTACAACCTCTATCATGTTGCATATCATATTAAAGTCTATTAAAAATGCTGCATTATGACACTTATTTCACCTTTCTATCTTAATTAGGAAAGATTTTATGACAATTTGAAAATCTAGCGGACTAGCATTTTTTGACAATTCTTGAGAAGTTTAAATAGCCATATTTTCAAAACAAACAGATATTTTTCAAAAATATTTCGTATTTTTCTTAGTCTATATAAATACTAACTATGTGCCACAGTTCATTAAAATCTGAGATGGTGAGGTAAAATTTCTTCAAAAAGTGTGTTGATTTGACATGGAATGACTCTTCGATGTTTGACCGCAGACACCATTTGAGCTCTCAAGGGATTTTATTATTTCAAAATTTATCAGAAATCACATGTCACATATGAAAATAAAAGAATCGATAATTGCACAAAGGCTGATATAACATGTCAGTTGTGATTTTACCCTTTTATTTTTGGTTTTTATTATATTTCATATTAAAAAGTATGTGAAGTTTTCAGAATTTTCTGTTTAATTATGTTTTTTTTTTTTTTTTTTTTTTTTTTTTTTTTTTTAACAGATTGCTGAATAGATTTTGAACTGTTTTTGGAATAAAGAAGGTGTTATGTAATGGAATTTTGATTGAACAGAATTTTACAGCCTGATGAATGCTTAAATTTGAAACTGGTAGAGAAGGCAGTGAAAAGGAAAAAAAGTCAAGAGAATTTCCTTGCTGCAGAGTGTTTTTTCATAATTCCCTATGCAGTAGGGAAGTTCCCTTAGACAAAGTACTTGTAATTAAGTATCCATGCTTGAATTAGTATGAGAACGTTATCGTTGAAGTCATGACACCATACCATGGCAATTGAGCATAAACATTGTGCACAGAGTTATCCAGGTAAGTTATTCTTGTATCACAATTGATCACTTTTATTTTGCTTCTGTTTATCATTAGTTTTGATACTTGTAAAACTTTATATCCACCTGCAATATGTCATTTTAAAGTGGAATTTACAAAAACATTAGTACCTAATAGTTGTAAGCAATGTTTTTAATAAAGTTGTTTTTAAATGTTTTATTAACAAATTATATAAAACAGAAAAAACTGATTGTGTATATATAAATACAGCCTCAGTACAATTTTTCCTGATTTATTATTAATTTCTGTATTTCATTGAAAGTTAGTATGTTAGAAAATCTTTTTTTTTTTTTTCTTTCAACAAAAATGTTATAGGATTACTTATAAGGTATTTATTGATATACTCAATAGAGATGAGACGGGCTCAGCCCGAGCCCGGGCCCTGTCTCATTTTTTCTGAAACTGGCAATTTTACTTATTCTCATATAAAAAAATAAAGATAACTTTTTCCCCTAAAAAATTACATATTCTATTTCACTTTTAATGTTATTTTGATCAGAATTAATGGAAGGGGAAACAGGAATCTTGTTTTTCTTTTCTAGTATTAAAATGTCACTTTAAAAGAAAATTTACGATATTTGCGATGCAACTGATGACTGGGTGATATGGCGCCAATGTGAAGAGGCTCCAATAATATTTGTTGCTAGATTTTCGTTTGTGACATTAGGATATTTTTTTAATTGGACCATTTATTTATTTATTTTTTAGAGATCTAATGCTAGATGACTATTTTTTTTTTTCATTCTTAGTCAATCAGCAATAGTTTAGGTTTGCAAATTTATAGTCTTCTATTGTGTGCAAGTCATACTCGCTCTTCAAATGAAGACAAAGTTAGTGATTATATATTTAATTGTGAACTCTGCTGATGCTAAGGCTCTGCTCTGCACATTTACAAAGTCACTTTCATTCGTAAGTAGATATAATTGTCATATATTGTTATTCCGATAGAAAGCAATCGAAGAGTGTTTCAACTTTTCGTATAAAAGCACAGGATCTTTCAGATACCAGTGTCAAATTTTTAATTTAAGCTGATTTTCAAGAAAATGAAATACTGTATTAATTAAGGAATCAATTATAAGTTACGATATACACCTTTTATAGGAAATATAAAACGTTGTTCGATTCTTCTGCATAGAAATAGTAATTTCTGCAAATTTCATTCATTTTTTCATAAAACGCACTTCGTTAATGTGTCCATCAGATTTGCTTGTTGGGAGAGAAAAATATTTACATCCTTTTAAAGAACTATATTTTTATTTGATACCAAACTTCTCTTTTGATAAGATGGAATGTAAATTTCTATAAAATTAATTATGTGTACCGGATGAACAGCTATTTTCACGTACGAAGTTTTTTAAAAATGAGATATTACTTTTAAAACAATTTTATATAATATGCAATTATTTTCGGTATCGGGCTCGGGCTCTAATGATAAAAAATGTTTTGGGCTCGGACAGGCTTGGATTTAAAATCATCGGGCTCGGGCAGGCCCGGGCTCCAAAAAGAGAGCCCGAACTCATCTCTAATACTCAAATGTGAAGTTTTCACATAAAGATCGAAAGAAATGTCTTAATTGCTTCATATTTTTCAGTAAAAATAGTTATACAGTAGAGGGCCAGAAATCCGCACTGTTTGGGAGAGGACATTGTGCGGATTTCGGGATTTTGCGGATTTTAGGCCATTGGAAAAAAAAAATAATAATAAAGATTAAAAATAAATAAATAAATAACATTAATAGCAATAAAATATTAGATTATTAAGTTATTTTATTATGAATGAAAAAAAAATTGAAAACAATATAAACAAAACAACTTATTTTTTGAACTTTGAAAACATTTGATCAATACTAGTTGTCTGTTTCAACATTTTAGATTATTCTAATTTAAGTTTTTTTTGCAAGTTATAAATAGTCATTAATTCCTATTCAGTAACACATTTTTGTTGTTTTAAGAAATTAAGATATTTTTCCCCCAAATTCAAACCCTCTTCAAATTGAACTTTTTCAGAATTATCCAACTCATCTTCATCATCATCATCATCAGTCATTTGATACTGTTCTTTAAGTTCATCCGAATTAGACATCTAGTCTATAATCTCATTTTCATCAAATATGTTGTCATTTTTTGTAACAGCTTTTGCAAACAACAACAGTTCTTTTGCTTTTTCTTTTATTGGATCGAGATTAAATCCAGCAAATTCCTTATCAATTTCATTATCAATAAACAGGAAGTTTGGCCATATATTATGCCGTGCATTAGTTAATGTTTATTGCGAAACAAGATTCCATGATTCAGCCACCAGATTGACACAGTCCATGATATTGAAATGTTTTTTATACTCTGGAAAATCTGTCTGGTTTCCGTCATCGAGGAGAATGTTCTGAATCGATCATTCGCTTTGGAATGACATCATCATTTCTTTAACTTCGTTCTTTTAGTGCCACGGAAGAAAGATGAAGATGTTTAATGTTTACATCTGCAAGCTTGTGCGGATTTCGGACTCTGGCGGATTTTAGGTCGGCGGATTTGTGGCGCTCTACTGTATATGATATATTACTTTGTACAGACTATAAAACAGCTAAGGTCATTTGTGCTTTTACTTCAAGCTGTTGCAACTCAAAGTAAAAAGTAAATAACAATATTTAACTATATATATATATATATATAGTTAATCATACATATATATATATACTCTTTATTTCTATTTTATTTTCTAGTGTCTAAAAATTTTGCTGTTGCAGTTTCACAGCTAGTTGGCTTTTTTTTAGTGGGTGCCTTTTAGTTCATAATGAACTCTATTTGATGTCATTGCATCCAACTATGATTTTTTTTTTGTTGTTGTGCTCATGTACATGAAGCCCTCATACATGCAATATAGTGATCACAACATTAACAAATTTCATGCATTTTCATTTTTTCAAGTTTGTGATGATCGTTAATGATCTTTTCGTGATATTTATGAAATGTGTTTTGAAACATTGTTTATTACTGTTCATATTAACTTTTTTATATGTATCTTATAAAATTTGTAAAATAAAATATTTAAAAATCTGTCCCTTAACATTAGTCAAGCCAGAATATCAGCTCATTTATTCCATCAAACTTACAAAAAGGCACATGCGAGATAAAAAAAAAATAACAATCATATTTTAGCTGCATTAGAGGATGACATCATCTGTTGAGCGTGATATAACCCGGAATTTTATTTTTGTGGCAACATTAATTTGAGGAAAACCTTTCATTTCATTTATGAAAACAATGCCGATTTAATTTTTAATTATCAGCAAATTTTAATCACAAAACATGTTTTAGAAAAATGTAACTGTGTTATGTCAGAAGCCTGTTCAAAATCCTTTCATATGGTATCTCATTCGTCAAGATTTAGATTTTTAACTTGCTCTCTCCCCTTATACAAAGAGGAAATTGTAAGGGATAGGTTATGAAAATGATCGATTATCTACTTGTTATTTTTCAGATAACCTGCAGCTGGTGAAAAATAGCCAAATATTCTTTAGTTTTACAACCAGGTTTGGCAAACCTTTTCACATCCTCGCATTAATTTTTTTCAAAAAAAGTTTAATGTGACCATTACAACCACCAAAAAAAAAAAAAAAAAAAAAAAAATTAAATTATTAAATTTTTTTTGATATATGATTGTTAGGATTTTAAAATATGTGTGTAACATACCATAAAGTTTGCTTCCTCCATTCTCCCCCCCCCCCCCCCCCCAGCATACACAGTTTAAAATTTAAAATAATCTAAATCCCCTCCCCCCAATCGACAAAAATTTCAGGTTACAAAATGAACAAACATAAAATTTTATTACGTTATCTACAGAGGACGCATATCTGGCCATGCTTTGTCACTCACTTGCAGGGTTGTAAATTACACAGGATTTAAAAAAAAAACAAAACAGCATGGACAGCTACCCACTACAACGCTACGGGCTGTAAAAAACCCATCCTTTTTTTTTCTTTACAAGCCCGGACAGCTACCCATTACAAGCCTGCTCATTTGACATTCTGAGTGATACCATGTATGAATCCTCGGTACTGAACAGCATAAACATGAGAATGTGATGGAACATAGTTTGAGTGTGTTAATTTTAACCCAGTAGTGAACAAGCCTGGTGAAATTTAAAATGAAGCCACCGGCAAAATTAGCCCTTTCCAATTAAAAAAATAAAAATTAAAGTATTTATTCACAAGTTATTCTTGCAATGTGTTAACAAAAATAATAAAACCGAATTAATCCATAATCATAAAACACAACTGTCTTTCTGAACCCCCCCCCCCCCCCCCCCCAGCAATGAAGACATGAATTTCTATCTTTGTTGTGATAACTGCACAATTGAGTACATCCCTGAACACTTTATAAAAACACCCTTCAGTATTTTTGTTGAAAAAAAAAAAAATTCTAACATTCAATGAAATACAGAAATTAATAACAAATCAAGAAAAATTGTACTGAGGCTGTCTTTATGCATACACGTTTTTTCTGTTTTATATAATTTGTTAATAAAACATTTAAAAACAACTTTATTGAAACTTTTTTAGTAGTTTCAATTACTACAGCTATACTTTCAGTCAATCCCCTTATCATTTTTTAATCTTTTTTTTCACTCATTTATATTTTAATCCTAATTTTAACGTCTTTATTTTATTTTTTTACTTGACATATTGCAATAGGTGGATATAAAGTTTTACACGTATCAAAACTAATGATAAACAGAAGCAAAATAAAAAGGATCAATTGTGATACAAAAATAACTTACCTGGATAACTCTGTGCACAATGTTTATGCTCAATTGCCATGGTATGGTGTCATGACTTCAGCGATAACGTTCTGATGCTAATTCAAGCATGGATACTTAATTACAAGTACTTTGTCTAAGGGAACTTCCCTACTGCATAGGGAATTATGAAAAGACACTCTGCAGCAAGGAAATTCTCTTGACTTTTTTTCCTTTTCACTGCCTTCTCTACCAGTTTCAAATTTAAGCATTCATCAGGCTGTAAAGTTCTGTTCAGTCAAAATTCCATTACATGACACCTTCTTTATTCCAAAAACAGTTCAAAATCTATTCAGCAATCTGTTAAAAAAAAAAAAAAAGAAACATAATTAAACAGAAAATTCTGAAAACTTCACATACTTGTTAATATGAAATATAATAAAAACCAAAAATAAAAGGATAAAATCACAACTGACATGTTATATCAGATTTGTGCAGTTATCGATTCTTTTATTTTCATACGTGACATGTGATTTTTGATAAATTTTGAAATAATAAAATCCCTTGAGAGCTCAAACGGTGTCTGCGGTCAAACATCGAACTGGCATTTTACATATGTGAGAATCTTTCTTTACCTTATTTATTCCTACTAATAATTTCCTATTCTTTTTAAATGCACAAAACTTACTTAGTAGCCTTAAACAAAAAAATTAAAAACAGGAAGAACTATTATAAGGGAGGGTATCTGAATACCAGGCCAGAAACTTCCAATGCCCTAGTAATTGTTAGTAAACAAATCAAATTATATTAAATGAAGTTGCTTTGACATTGTTCACAAATAATAAAACACATATGCACAATGTTGGAAATAAAAACCTAGTTTCTTTCACAAGAAGATGTCTATCAATTTGATGTGCATTCTTATAAATAGATGAAAAATTTTATAAAATATCAAAAGGATGATATTCCTTCTAATTCCTGCAATTTGTATTTCAGAAGTTGTTAAAAGGGGGGGGGATACTTTAATTAAAACAAAACACTACTAAACGAAACTTTAGAAACGTTACTATTCCATTAGGCATGGTTTCACATATTATAAAAGGTTGAAAACACCAGATATGATTGTTTATTTTTGTTTCTGTACAGACAAAAATGGTTAAGTGGTGTAGAAACAGAAAATAATTGCTAGAGTACTAACGATAATTTTATCTGATGATTCTTCATAGCTACTATCATAGGGACACTATCTTTGTAAAATTTTATTAAATACTAAGAAAGTAAACAATTTAACATAGACATTTTTGGTAATTAAGTAAAATAATTTAAAAAAAACACAAATAACATGAAAACGACAGAAAAATACATTTAAACTGCAGGAATATCAAGCAAAATATATTAAAATATCATACTTGCTCAACGATTTAGCAGAGAAATTTATGTAAACAATACACCAAATGAAGAAAGAAAGAAAACAGCAGAAACACAATGCAACTCCAGATGAAACTTGACACAGAATATGCCTTAATAACAGAAATATCAACTAAAAGAAATTAAAACCGTAAAAAAAAAACCAATTTAAAATTGCAACCTTGAATTTTAAGTATGTGTATTTGATAGATTTGACAGCGTCAAATTTGTAAACAAACAAATGTCGCCAAGCCAAGGTGCCAAAAGTAAGGGTTAACTTACCGGAAGTAACAAACGGAAGTAAAAGGCGGCTGTTTCGACACTAGCGCCCTCGGCCTGAGTTTTACAGAAAATTCGGTCTATACAAACAATAATTTAATTTAATACATATATATTACATATTAAAAATTGCATTAAAAACTGTTTTCGTATTAAAAAAAAAAAAGAATCTAAATAGTTTTTCAGCGATATATATATATATATATATATGCTATAACGTTTAACTGTAACCGTGATACCCATGAACTTCCTGACTGCGCAGTAATAAAAAAGGGTGAAAAGGCCGAAAATCCTTAATGTTAGTCTACCAGAAAAAGCATAAGAAAAGAGTCCAATTTTGAAACTGGATTATATAAAAAACAAGAGTTTTCCTACGTTAGCGCAATATCTTAAACGCTTCATCTAAAACAAGTAATATTAAAAAGAAAGAGCCTAATCACCTGTTGAAAATTTTATGGTTTCGTTTTGGCGCGTTTCCTAACGAGCGAGCACCTGCTTGGTAGTAAGTTCAAAGACCTTATAACATGGTTTGTGGACATGAAACTGAAAAATTCTGTTTGCTTATGCAGTATGTTGTTTTCAAATTTGTACTGCTCTCCGTTCAACAATTTACATTTTTCGCGCAATTCATAAAATCTTATTTTAATTCGCACTTGATAGAAAATTGCATGCATTAGCATTAAGAAGACTAAGAATCTAATAGCGTTTTCAGTTTTATTATACATTTCATACATCTTGAGTTATAGCTGATTCTTAATTAACAATTAATATATATATATATATATATATATATATATTTAATAGAGAAATGTAAGTTTTGCCTATGGCAATTAAAAACACAAAATTGCCAAAACATTAATGTTTAAATCTTAGTTAAGTAAAAAAAGATTGATAAAAATTAAAATTATTTTAAAAAAATTATTAAACGTAAAATATGGATCAAAAATATTTTATGAGAAACTTTTTTGAAAAACATTTGTTTCCAAATAGAGCATTGAAATTATTTTATTCTGAATACTTTTATTAAAATCAACACTAGACTGATATTTTTATGAAAAGAAAAAATAAATCAAAAGAAATATGAGATTATTCTTTTTCATAATACATAAAATATTCTAAGTCACTATATGTACTAGCCGGTTGCTTCTGAGTGGGACCCAAATACATTTTGCAGCGCACTGTCTTGACTTCCCTTGGGTCCCAGAAATTGCATTTTACATGCAAACAGAGAAATTTATATAAAATACTTTATTTTAAACTATACGAAAATAACTAAATAATATTAATATATATATATATATATATATATATATATATATTAATATTATTTAGTTTATGTATATATATATTTAGTTTATATATATATATATATAAACTATATATTATAGCTTATATATATATATATATATATAAAAGCAAGTAAATAAATATTTCGGGACATTAATAATATTTTTTCCATAATCCCTCTGATAAAATACTACTGGCCCTGTGCGTATTTATCTAAGATGAGCGGAGAGCTTTCCGATGAAATAAATAAATAATGGGATTGCCTAAGATAAATGGCGATCATTGTAAATGGGTACTGTCACGCCCATAAATTGTTAATGAGGTGATCAAAATAACAGTGTCCTGTGTATTTCTCAGCCAAACATCGTTAATGCAGCCATCACTATAACGTGGTTCAGTTATTTTGCGTGCATAAATAATTAAAATGAAATAATTTTAACAGGACCCATTCGGTTGCACGCTTGTAATCTGACTATACGGTAATCATCACAAGGCATCCTTGTGCATACCCTAGCCCATAAATATGGCAATCAGTACTTAAATCGCAATTTTTTACTTTCAAAAAAGTATTTTTAAAATAGGGGGAAGTGTAATATTTTGTTTAAAATTTTAAATCCGATCGCTAAAAGACGAAAATCGAAAAAAAATATATATATAAAATGGGAAATTAAAAAATATATCCCTTGGAAAAAATGTCACACAAAATATATAATATTAAATCAGCAATAGTTCTCTTTTTCGTCTAATCTTCCGCAATCGGGTTCATAGCTGATGTTGCCCACAAACTCGCTAGCTCTAAAATCACTGGGAAATACATGATTAACTACTTTTTCTTTGTAAGGCAGAGTTTCACATTCTTACTTAAAACTGCTGCTGAGATATGGCACATTTACCTAAAACTTTCGACACACAGTGTGACCCCCTTGATGGATTATTATGTAAAATTGCTGAAATACATATTTTACTATTTTTAGTACATTTGTTATGCTAAATTTCAGGAATCCGACCTGTTACTGAGATATGGCAAAATGACATAAAAAATTCGACCCCCATTTAACACTCTTTAGTGGTTGAATTTCTAAAATCGCGGAAATACATGTTTAGCTATTTTTTAGTAGATTTGTTATCCTGAATCTGTGATTTCAAACTCCTAACTAAAAATACTGCTGAGATATGGCGAACATTCGAAATGACCTACAATTTTCGACCCCCATTTAGCCCCCTTAATGGGTGAGTTTCTAAAATCGCTGAAATATGTGTTTAATTATTTTTATAGCAGATTTGTTATCCTGAATTTCACGCTTTTATCCAAAACTACTGATGAGATAAGGTGAAAAGGTGAAATTATCGACAGGGGCGTAAATCCTGGGGGGGGGGGGGGGGGGGGTGCAACACCCCCCTCAGGAAAAAGTACGTTTAGTTGGAAAAAAAATGGTATTAACCTATAAAAACTTATAAATTGGAAAAAACGAAAAAATTAGTCGTAAAAATTCCCGTTCGCTCGAAAAAAAGGTAACGTTTAGTCGAAAATAAAATGGTATTAACCTATAAAAACTTATGAATTGGAGAAATGTTTTCGTAGATTTTAATTAAATAACAAGTTAGATCGAAGAAAACATAGAATTTTATTCTTAGTCGCACTTTTTTTTATTATTATTTTTTTTTTTTGTAGTTTTTAATTGGAAAAATAAGAAAACAAAACAAAACAAAACAACAACAAAAAAAAAATTTAGAATGAAGAAAACCTACATAAATTTATTCTTAGTCGGAAATATTACGGATTTTCTTTTTCTGATAAAACTAAACAGAAAACTTTGATTTGTCGAATATTGTGAACTCGAAAACTTCGATATGACAGAAAAATATATATATATTTATATTATTTGAAAACTTCATATTTTGATCGAAAACTTTGATATTCCGAATTTTTTCTGTGCTCTTTGACTTCGAGATATCGAAATACAGCTGTATTTATTTATAATCGGAAAGTTTTTAGTTTAGTCTGGAAATTTTAAGATATACTGATTGAAGTGAAGAAACTTCTAATTTTTTAGCACTTTCCAACCTAGTTGAAAAGTGCTTATGACTTCGGTTTGTCTGGCCGGATGGCCGTCTGTCCGTGCTCTAACTCCCGTAAATATGCTCGGATTGCTCTGCAATTTTTATATGTTATTGTCGTTATCTATGGCACGTTCCCTATTTCAACTGAAGTGTGTAGCACTTACAGTTTTCTTACAGGGACACTCAAAATAATTCCGTTACATTGCTGTCTATGGGGAAAAATCATTTGCGGTTTATTTTAAAAATGTTTCACTATGGTAAACGCATTGAAATTTATATAGATCACTAAAGATGCATTAGAAGAAGCTTAATATGGAATAGTAGGTGCATAGCACTTAGAGTTACTTTACAGGGACAGTCAAAATAATTCCGTTACATTACGTCTATGGAGAAAAATCGTCTGCGGGTTATTTAAATAATGTTCCACTATTTTAAACGCATTGAAGTTTATATATATTACTAAGGTGCATTACAAGAGGCTTACTACAGAATAGTGTGTGTATAGCAGTCATCGTTCATTTACAGGGACACACAAAAGAATTCTCTACTGTCTGTTAACAATAATTCCTGGAAGTGCGTTTTAAGTTACTGAACGCGATTTTAATCTTAACTAGCTTTTTGTCTATTTCGTGGTGTGTATAAATTCTGCAGATCTTATACAGGGCAGCACAAAAGTTCGCGAACACATTTCCGTTTATTGACAGAAACTCCAGAAGGAGAATTTAAACTGTGCTACGCGTTTCCTAACTATAAAATTTAGCATCCTATGTATATATACAAATCTATAGATCATATACAGGGCTACATAAAAGTATTCGGATATTTTTCCGAATATTGTATATATTGAAAATTCCTGAAATTACGTTTTTAAATATGTTATGCGTTTTCCAAATTGTTTACTTAGATGCCATCTTTCAGCTTATTAAACGGTAATGATTTGTAAAATTATTTTAGAAGCGTTGGAAAGTGCTACATAATCTATGCTTGACGCATAATTTTTCGTTCTTGTTTTTTTTTTTGTTTTTTTTTTTTAATCTAACTTTAAATTTAGTTAGAGATGTGTATCACGAAATTTAGGTGATATCCGATGAAAATTCAAAATTGAATTGGAAATATTTAGTACTTTTCAGTATCAAAATCTGGATATTTTCTACTATACACGAATTTTACCTTTAATCGAAAATAATTATGGTTTTATTTTTTCTACTAGTTAATTTTATGTTTTCTAAAAAAATAAATAAATAAATAAAAATATGTGCAATTTTTTTAAAACTTTTTTTTACGTAAATTTAGATTGATTTAAAAATGTGTTTCAAGAAATTTATATGATACAAGATGAAAATTGAAAACACCCAAATACTTTGAATTTTTATCTCGAAATAATCTAGATATTTTACAATCTGTACGAGTTTACTTCTATCAGAAATAATACGTTTGTTTTATTTTTCCTTAACCAATCGTATTCGATTTTTTTAATATATTATTATTATTATTACTACATTTTGTTTAGTCGAAAAAAAAACAGGGATGACACCAAATATTTACGCTGCTTTAAAGTATATCGTTAGAAAGAATTACATTAAGAAATCCCGTATTTTTGACAAATGTTTGTCTTTAAAACATTCCACAAGCAAACAGATTTCAATTTTACTTAGAAAGAAACGCTTAAAAGATTTTAATTGATTGCTAAGAATATCCTCTTGCGACCCAAGCTCGTATTTTTCGCACAAATTTTATCACAATTGACATTATTGCCCCTTTTGAGACTAGAAATCAATAAATATGTTCATTTATATAATATATTTATATAAATATACTTTTTTAGCGTGTCCAATAAAATGGACATTGGGTCTTTGTCTTGTGAAAAACATATTATTGAATTACATGAATCTGAATGGAAAATTCTTAATATTGGACAAAAAATAATGGCAGAAAACGGAATTAGACTCAAAATAATGACACAAAATTTATTTAGACACAAATTATTAATTAAAAAAATTAATTAGACACTAAATAATAATAATTATTATTATAAAATACTTAATTACACGCAGAAAATAAATAGATGAGCTTAAAATTGAATAATTTATGAATGGACTTCTGAAAAGTAATTATTTTGGTAGTTAAACAGATATACAAATTGCACTTCATTTAAAAAAAAATTAGTCTTTTTAAAAATAAAATTTTATTTTGCCTCACAACGCATTTTATTTGTCCATTATTTTAGGTAACTGTTGGATACTCTTTTTAAAGCTGAGTAGACTGCACAAGTTCAAACTTTTGGGGCCCCACCAGTGGCTGAGAGGTTTTGCTCTTAAAGCTGGTAGACGGGAGGTGTTGGGTTCAAACCCCTGTCGCGCTCGTCGACCTAACCGTTCGAAGTTTTCCGTGTTTTTCTGCGAACCTTGCCGTAAATACGGGTTAAAATCCCTTAGAAAGACCCCCCCCCCCCATGGAGGGCACCCCCCTAGGGCCTATATCTCTTGTGTAGATAATCAGCCGTGATAAAATTAACCAATCAACCAACCAAACTTTTGGTGGCGACTAGGTTGCTAGGTGGAGACGTGTTGGGGCTTGAGTTTTCGTCATGACTTGAATAACGCAACTTCGTTTTCCTCAAAAGCTAATTCGCACTAAGCACCTTGAAGTATAATAATTGGATGGATTTGCATGAAACCAATTTCTTTGTTCTTTCCCTCCTTCTTACCTTCATCATTAATGTCAAGTTCTGACACATCACTATTTATTTTATTGCTTCCAAACTTGTTTCAATAACTTTCTCTAGATCGAAATAACGCCAGTTTCCAAATATCTCTTAAAAAGATAGGCATCAAAAATCAGATTTCTGGCGACCTATTTCTAAGTCCTATTTCTTTCACTGCAAACTTTTCTATCTTCAGAAGTGTGTTTTTATTACTCATCCATCAATTCTAAGCATCGCATAATTTCAAGTTTTACATCATCAAATAGAAAAGTGTAAGTCAATTTAGTGTAATTTTAAATACTTTTCAATTAGAATTTTGTTTTAAATATATTTCAACACCAACCCTTTATTTCCTAAAATAATTGTATTAATTAGTGGCACAGCTTCAATTCAATTGGCAATTGAATGCCAAGTAGAAGTTTAAAAGAAATAAAAATGAGTTTATTTATAATCTTATAATATTATCTTTAATTATATTTTTATTCAAATTTGGTTATTTTAATTTGATTAATTAATTTAATTAGAAACAACATAAAAAAACATAATTCGAAAATCTTGCAATGAACAAGAAAAGAAAAATATATTAAAAGAAAAGCTTATTTGTAAGTAAGTCTCTTTATTTATTAAATACTGAAAAAAAATCACGTTTCACTGAAATAAAAAAATTAAGCAATGTACTAATATGGAACAAGCATTTTATCACTAGAATTATACACTTCTAGGACAATATTTAATTAATTATTTAATTGCCAATAGAAATGTATATTGTCTACTTTTGTATTTACTTTTTTTTCAATACAGTATGGAATTTTGAGTAAAAACAATATCTTTCCCTTCAGTATTTTAAAAGATCCTAATATGAATGGAAACAACTGATGAAGACCCAATGTCCAATACAATGGACATCGGTAAAAACATGCGTTTATTCTCAAAATATATTTAATTACTTAAACAACGGTTTAATTCCATCAATAAAACATTTAAAATTAGATATATGCTGCATTAATATCAAATTACTTTAAAAAATATAAGAAATTTGAGTCAAAACTGTGTAACTTCATTCTTATTAATGTCAGCTTTGATAAGCTAGAATATTTGGATACAACCCCTCATCTTTTTGCTTCCTTTTGGGAACAGCGAAATTCGAGCTTATTCTATCGACGATTACTATCAGAATTTTCAAGCTATGTTTTTGAGACTTTCATAAAAGTTGGTCTATACATTTAGCTAATATATTATGCACAGTATATTTTGATTGAATTCGCGCATGCGCAGTGAAACAATATTTAGTAAACCTGCTCATTTTTCATACAATTTTTATTATTTTTTAATTCTGATTGCAGGGTATTGAGTACAATTTTTTTTGTCATATTTTCTGAAAATAACTTGTTTCTATATTAAAAACTCTGCAAATTATAAGCAAAAAACTTGGTAAAATTTGGGACTGTTTTTATAAAAACCTGAATTTCTCTTCGAGTATACATGCTATCTTCATAAAAATGAACCCAAATTATTACAATAAGCCACTTAATCATAATCTATAGTTTGAATGCTTTTGCAATATTAGTTTCTACAGGGTTATCCAAAATATATTCGTTTTTCTTCAATTTGTTAACGGCCCCTTATGGGGTTTCGGGAAAAAATCTTCGCGGAAATATAGGACGTTTATCACTGTTGTTATTATCGTTGTTGTTTACACTCCTGAAGTTTCAGGGTAACTCCTCATGTATCTTTCCAGATATTTAACAAAACGTCTAAAATTGCAAGTGACCAATCATCATTGGAAATATAGTGTAGCATGAACCTATTATATATATATATATATATATATATACAGGGTGATTCATAAAAGATGGGCAGAACTTTAAGGGGTTATAGTACACTTAAAGACAAATAATATTAAATAGGAGACTAAGGGTCCCAGACGTATTCCCAAGGAGATAGGGGGCATTAAAGTTTAGGGTCCGAAATTTCAAATGATTATAAAACATGGAAAAATTGGTCGATTCGTTTGCGGTTTTTGCAAAAAATTTTCTTTATGCCAGTATTTTCTTGAAATAAAATTTTAAAGTTCAATTTCAAAAAATGCCGATAGGGGGCGCTTTAGACTTTGGAGTAACAAACAACTATTTTTTAACGTTATTTTTTGTATTTCTTTAAATGATTTCGAAAGCTTAGACTTAAACTTAAATTTTGATCTAAAAATCTGAGTCCTAACGAGTAGTTAAGTAGCGTAAACTGAAATTTGAAATTTGAAACCCTTCTCCCCCCAGAACAAAAATCAGTTATTCCCGATCTTTGTGTCGTAGATTAGGCTCTAACTACTGCCGCGTTTTGCTAAAATTATTCTTTATGTCAGTATTTTCTTGAAAATAAATTTTAAAGAAAATTTTCAAAAAATTCCGATAGAGGGCGCTTTAGACTTTGGAGTAACGAACAACTATTTTATACCGTTATTTTTTGTGTCTCATTAAATGCTTTCTAAAGCTTAGACTTAAACTTAAATTTTCAGCTCAAAATCTGAATCGCTGAGCGTGGTTCAGTAGCGAGGGGAGGGGGTTCAAATTTCAACTTCTGAACATAGTTCAGTTTGCACTACTTAACCATGCCCAACGATTCTGTGCTGTGATACGAGGCAAAAATACAACTTTCGTCAAGGACTGCATAGTCGGAATTCACTCATAAAGGCACTGGCACAGTTGGAAACGTCGCTCATGCAAACGTTAAAGCTCCATTCCTGACGCTAGTCACCGGGTGAAGAAGGAAACAGAAAGTATGCAAATGTCAAATGGGGAAGAAGAAGAACACGTATGCAAAATTTCGACACGATTCAGGCATAAAAACCACTGAACGGTGAGTCAAGTGTAAGTCGCTGTAGTAATGAATCGGAAGATGGTGCCCTTCACGAATAAGGAAAAGGCTGAGATGCATTTAATTTACGGAGCGGCAGATGGAAATGGTGCAGAGGCACAACGAATGTACGGAGAGCGATTTCCTAACAGGCGGTTGCCTAACCGCAAAACTTTCGAGCGCTTGCACAGACAGTTGTGTGAGACGGGATCATTTCTCGCTTCCCGGTCGAATGCAGGTCGTGCAAAAAAGGACGAATCAGTAGTTGTTGCAGAAGCCATTCTGGATGTAGTAGCGGCGCAGCCAAGTACAAGTACACGAACAGTGGCTAGCCAGGTGGATACCTCACAGTCCACGACTTGGAGGGTACTGAAGGATGAACATTTGCTCCCGTTTCATGTGCAACGAGTCCAGAAACTGTCTCCAGGGGATTATCCAAATCGTATTGAATTCGCCCGCTGGTTTCTGCAGCAGAACGCGCTAAATCCACATTTTGGACGAACTATGCTTTTCACCGATAAATGTACCTTCACACGTGAAGGTACATTTAACACACACAATGCACATGTATGGGCGGATGTCAATCCACATGCTACGTATCCACATGCTCATCAGAGACGCTTTTCCATCAATGTTTGGGCAGGAATCCTCGGAGACCACCTAATCGGACCGTACCTTCTTCCTGAACGCCTCAACGGTAAAACATACCTCACATTTCTGCAACATGTGCTGCCAGACCTGTTAAACGTTGTTCCTCCACGCATCCGGCGGGTCATGTGGTTCCAGCACGATGGAGCGCCAGCCCATTACGTACGAGACGTCCGCAACTATCTGGACATCACATTTCCGAACAGATGGATTGGTCGAGGTGGTCCTGTTGCTTGGCCTGCTCGCTCGCCAGATCTTTCACCCCTCGATTTCTTTTTTTGGGGACGATTGAAGGCTCTTATGTATGAGACACCCATTGAATCCCCCGAGGAACTGGTCGCCAGACTTTCCGCCGCTGTAGGGGAAGTGCTCGAAAAGCCTGATGTTTTCGCGAATGTTCGCCGTTCCATTCGTCGCCGTTGCTCTGCGTGCATAACCTCTGGTGGTCACAATTTTGAACATTTATTGTGATTACATGTTAATAAATATGCTTTGGTAACATAATCCTAATTTGTGTCTTTTTACCTCGTATCACAGCACACAATGTGTGGACATGGTAAACTGAACTGTGCTCAGGAGTAGAAATTTCAAACCCCTCTCCCCAGAAACTTAACCACGTCTAACGATTCAGATTTTGAGCTGAAAATTTAAGTTTAAGTCTAAGCTTTAGAAAGCATTTAATGAGACACAAAAAATAACGGTATAAAATAGTTGTTCGTTACTCCAAAGTCTAAAGCGCCCTCTATCGGAATTTTTTGAAAATTTTCTTTAAAATTTATTTTCAAGAAAATACTGACATAAAGAATAATTTTAGCAAAACGCGGCAGTAGTTAGAGCCTAATCTACGACACAAAGATCGGGAATAACTGATTTTTGTTCTGGGGGGAGAAGGGTTTCAAATTTCAAATTTCAGTTTACGCTACTTAACTACTCGTTAGGACTCAGATTTTTAGATCAAAATTTAAGTTTAAGTCTAAGCTTTCGAAATCATTTAAAGAAATACAAAAAATAACGTTAAAAAATAGTTGTTTGTTACTCCAAAGTCTAAAGCGCCCCCTATCGGCATTTTTTGAAATTGAACTTTAAAATTTTATTTCAAGAAAATACTGGCATAAAGAAAATTTTTTGCAAAAACCGCAAACGAATCGACCAATTTTTCCATGTTTTATAATCATTTGAAATTTCGGACCCTAAACTTTAATGCCCCCTATCTCCTTGGGAATACGTCTGGGACCCTTAGTCTCCTATTTAATATTATTTGTCTTTAAGTGTACTATAACCCCTTAAAGTTCTGCCCATCTTTTATGAATCACCCTGTATATATATACAGGGTGATTCATAAAAGATGGGATTCAGAAAAGCGTCTCTGATGAGCATGTGGATACGTAGCATGTCGATTGACATCCGCCCATACATGTGCATTGTGTGTGTTAAATGTACCTTCACGTGTGAAGGTACATTCATCGGTGAAAAGCACAGTTCGTCCAAAATGTGGATTTAGCGCGTTCTGCTGCAGAAACCAGCGGGCGAATTCAATACGATTTGGATAATCCCCTGGAGACAGTTTCTGGACTCGTTGCACATGAAACGGGAGCAAATGTTCATCCTTCAGTACCCTCCAAGTCGTGGACTGTGAGGTATCCACCTGGCTAGCCACTGTTCGTGTACTTGTACTTGGCTGCGCCGCTACTACATCCAGAATGGCTTCTGCAACAACTACTGATTCGTCCTTTTTTGCACGACCTGCATTCGACCGGGAAGCGAGAAATGATCCCGTCTCACACAACTGTCTGTGCAAGCGCTCGAAAGTTTTGCGGTTAGGCAACCGCCTGTTAGGAAATCGCTCTCCGTACATTCGTTGTGCCTCTGCACCATTTCCATCTGCCGCTCCGTAAATTAAATGCATCTCAGCCTTTTCCTTATTCGTGAAGGGCACCATCTTCCGATTCATTACTACAGCGACTTACACTTGACTCACCGTTCAGTGGTTTTTATGCCTGAATCGTGTCGAAATTTTGCATACGTGTTCTTCTTCTTCCCCATTTGACATTTGCATACTTTCTGTTTCCTTCTTCACCCGGTGACTAGCGTCAGGAATGGAGCTTTAACGTTTGCATGAGCGACGTTTCCAACTGTGCCAGTGCCTTTATGAGTGAATTCCGACTATGCAGTCCTTGACGAAAGTTGTATTTTTGCCTCGTATCACAGCACAGAATCGTTGGGCATGGTTAAGTAGTGCAAACTGAACTATGTTCAGAAGTTGAAATTTGAACCCCCTCCCCTCGCTACTGAACCACGCTCAGCGATTCAGATTTTGAGCTGAAAATTTAAGTTTAAGTCTAAGCTTTAGAAAGCATTTAATGAGACACAAAAAATAACGGTATAAAATAGTTGTTCGTTACTCCAAAGTCTAAAGCGCCCTCTATCGGAATTTTTTGAAAATTTTCTTTAAAATTTATTTTCAAGAAAATACTGACATAAAGAATAATTTTAGCAAAACGCGGCAGTAGTTAGAGCCTAATCTACGACACAAAGATCGGGAATAACTGATTTTTGTTCTGGGGGGAGAAGGGTTTCAAATTTCAAATTTCAGTTTACGCTACTTAACTACTCGTTAGGACTCAGATTTTTAGATCAAAATTTAAGTTTAAGTCTAAGCTTTCGAAATCATTTAAAGAAATACAAAAAATAACGTTAAAAAATAGTTGTTTGTTACTCCAAAGTCTAAAGCGTCCCCTATCGGCATTTTTTGAAATTGAACTTTAAAATTTTATTTCAAGAAAATACTGGCATAAAGAAAATTTTTTGCAAAAACCGCAAACGAATCGACCAATTTTTCCATGTTTTATAATCATTTGAAATTTCGGACCCTAAACTTTAATGCCCCCTATCTCCTTGGGAATACGTCTGGGACCCTTAGTCTCCTATTTAATATTATTTGTCTTTAAGTGTACTATAACCCCTTAAAGTTCTGCCCATCTTTTATGAATCACCCTGTATATATATATAAGCTTTTTACTGCTGTCTTAGAAAGTATTTTCAAGAAGCTGGATTGGGAAAACAAAGGGATTAGAATAAATGGGGAATATTTAAGCCATCTCCGGTTTGCTGATGACATTTTAATTTTCAGTAATAGCCCTGAAGAATTGCAAAATATGCTAAAAGATTTGGCAGAAGCTAGCATTAATGTGGGATTAAAAATAAATTTGGAAAAGACTAAGGTGATGTTCAATTCATTTGCATCAAAAAAGAAAATCGTCTACAACAACACTGAGATTAAAGATGTTGAAAGTTATGTGTACCTTGGACAAGAAATATCATCAGACAACAGTATCATGAATGAAATCAATAGAAGAATAAGAAATGGATGGAGTGCTTTTGGGAAGAACAATATTATTCTGAAGAGTAACATGCCTCTTTGTTTGAAAAGAAAGGTGTTTAACCAATGTGTTTTGCCTGCACTAACTTATGGAGCAGAAACTTGGACACTAACAAAACGGATGGTACAAAGATTACAAACAACACAGCGAAGTATGGAAAGATGTATGCTAGGCATAACCAGAAGAGACCGAAAGAGAATAACGTGGATAAGAAGTCAGACGAAAGTTTTTGACATCATCGAGAGAATTAAACGGCTAAAATGGAAATGGGCTGGGCACATTGCAAGAAGACAAGACAATAGATGGAGCACAAACACCCTACAGTGGTATCCCAGAGATGTAAAACGACCAAGAAGACGACCTCAAGTAAGATGGAGTGACGAAATCAGAAAAGTGGCCGGTGTTAATTGGATGACTAAAGCACTAGACAGGCAACAATGGAAAAATCTGGGGGAGACCTACATCCAGCAGTGGATTGAAAACGGTTGATGATGATGATGATGATGATGATATATATACACACACACGTATGAATCTGTCGATAGTTACACTTTGAATTATGTAACAGAAAATAAATAATATCAAATATAAAATTTGGAGGGGGGGAGAAGTGTAAAAATAAATAAATAAATAATAACAATTATAAAATAAATGATATGTGTTTCTTTTTTTACAGTTTTTCTGTTTCTCCCGCTTGTTTAAATAAAGAAAGTTTCCATAATATTTCGGTATATATGAAAATAACTACATAATTTTCTTTTATGAAAATATTGCATGTAATTTTTTTTATTTTCCATGATACAATTTAATGCTTCAGAAAATTATCTTAAAATCGCGAGTTTTTACATCTGAGTCCAATTAAGAATTACCACTTTTCGACACACATGTGTTTTTTTTTCGCATATATAGAAAACTGAATCAATAAGTGAGTAGATATAATTTTCAATAGATATAATAATAAAGCAAGATAATACATATCAAATCGAGATATAAATAATAAAATAAGAACCTAGAAAGTACTAATGACAATACATTACCACAACATAAGCTTTTGTAAACATAGACAAAAATTATTATATTATTATTATTATTAAATTATTATTATTACATATGTTTTTTAGTGCTAAATTTAAACCAGCATTTAACATGCTTCTTTCCCGTGCCTACAACAGTTTTCCATTTTTATTTACATGGTTATTGAAACCTTTAAACATTTTAGTAAAACATTTAAAACTTTTAACCTTTAAACATTTTAGTATTTTTAGTTTTTTAAAACATTTTAGTATTTTTAGTTTTTAAAAACATTTTAGTATTTTTAGTTTTTAAAGCATTTTAGTATTTTTAGTTTTTTAAAACATTTTAGTAATTGAAAGTACATTCAAAACAACCATTTCCTCCGAAAATGTAGGATGTATTCTTTTTAATATCTGGTGAGTAAATAAATAAATTTATTGTTAAAGTAGGAAACTGAACTACAGTGAAATGTATTCAAATCTCTGTGCTAAGAAAAATAAAAAATATAACTATAAAAATATTACACACACACCAGTAACAGTTATAAAGTATTTGTAAATATAGTTTATGAAAGTAAAGCGAATCCCTACCAGACATCCAACCTATAGTCATCTACAATATTATCCAAAAACTTAAAAATCGCAAAGCTCCAGGGTACGATAAAATCAATAACTACACCATTAAACAACTTCCGATTAACTGTATTCTCTATCAGTACAAAAACCCTTAACGGGTTAAAAGTTGTGACGCAGCACTTTCTTTTGGCTTTATGAATTTTAAATATGGGTCTTAAAAGCAATGATATCAAATTTAAGTGACGCTATGTTAATAATTATTTTTTTAAATCATAATTTTCTTTTTAGTTTTATTTATATTCACAGGTGCAATTATTATCTTAATATGAAAAAATATATAAAATTTATTCGCTGATGCTTTTTCATTCACATCTCTCATGAATTCAAAATATGGGTTTTAAAAGAAATGATATCAAAATTTGAGTGACACCTTGGCGTTAATTTAATAGGACTCTTTTAAAATTCAATTTAAATTATTTTTGGTTTGTCTTCTAAAGTATATTTACACATACAAACAATACTTTTAATTTTTCAATACACTTTTAAATATATTACTTTCACTGAGCCTATATTATGTATTGAAATGTATTTATTTCAATAAATTGATTTATCTTCTGTGCCACGCTATCCAAAATCATAAGTAAAATTTATGTAAATGATTATTTTGCGTCATATTATCCACTTGAATACATTTCCCTTTGTTTGGATACTATGACGCAAAATAATCATTTACATAAATTTTACTTATGATTTTGGATAGCGTGGCACAGAAGATAAATCAATTTATTGAAATAAATACATTTCAATACATAATATAGGCTCAGTGAAAGTAATATATTTAAAAGTGTATTGAAAAATTAAAAGTATTGTTTGTATGTGTAAATATACTTTAGAAGACAAACCAAAAATAATTTAAATTGAATTTTAAAAGAGTCCTATTAAATTAACGCCAAGGTGTCACTCAAATTTTGATATCATTTCTTTTAAAACCCATATTTTGAATTCATGAGAGATGTGAATGAAAAAGCATCAGCGAATAAATTTTATATATTTTTTCATATTAAGATAATAATTGCACCTGTGAATATAAATAAAACTAAAAAGAAAATTATGATTTAAAAAAATAATTATTAACATAGCGTCACTTAAATTTGATATCATTGCTTTTAAGACCCATATTTAAAATTCATAAAGCCAAAAGAAAGTGCTGCGTCACAACTTTTAACCCGTTAAGGGTTTTTGTACTGATATCATTACTTTTTTAAGGTTATTGATGAGAATGTCAATTAGTCGAAATTAAGCATAGGGTATAAATTAATCATTAAAATAAAATTTTAAAGAAATGCTAAAAAAGACCCCTTGGACCCCAATAAAATATGAGGGTGGTGGCCCAGGGAGAGGAATCCAAGACTCAACTTTTAAATTATACAGCGAGAGAGTAACACAATTAGAAGGATGAAAATGCATGGCAAAACCCGTTTGTTCCATCTTCCTCCGCCAAAGGACGCAACCTTTTCTATACAAACATAGCTGAAAATTTTCGGGCCGTCGATTCCGAGTCAAATGAGCCATACGTCGTCGTGATCGGTCCCATAGAACCCGATAGGAAAGTGCCCCCTGGTGGTGAAACTTGGAACTAAAATCGATATATCCTGTCGATGTCGAGTCGAATGAATCACACTGCATTGTGATGGGACCCATAGAACTCGAGATAGCTGCAAAATCCGTTAGTTCCATCTTCCACCACCAGGGGGCGGACTCTGTTCCATACAAACATAGCTGAAATCTTTGAGGCTGTCGATTTCGAGTCGAATGAGCCATACCTCGTCGTGATGGGGCACATAGAACACAAGATAGGAAAGCACACTCTGGTGGTGAAACTTGTAACTAAAATCGATATATCCTGCCGATGTCGAGTCGAACGAATCAAACTGCATTGTGATGGGACCCATAGAACTCGAGTTAGATGCAAAATCCGTTAGTTCCATATTCCACCACCAGGGAGCGCACTCTGTTCCATACA
This sequence comes from Maratus michaelseni, assembly GCA_963931845.1. NCBI lineage: Eukaryota > Metazoa > Arthropoda > Arachnida > Araneae > Salticidae > Maratus > Maratus michaelseni. Next base: position 17,012,092 of record OZ007599.1, on the reverse strand, counting down.
AACATGGCTGAAATCTTTGAGGCTGTCGATTTCGAGTCGAATGAGCCATACCGCGTCGTGATGGGGCGCATATGACCCGAGATAGGAAAGCGCCCCCTGGTGGTGAAACTTGTAACTAAAATCTATATATCATGTCGATGTCCAGTTTAATAAATCAAACTGCATCGTGATGGGACCCATAGAACTCGAGTTAGCTGCAAAATCCATTAGTTCCATCTTCCACCACCAGGGGACGCACTCTGTTCTATACAAACATAGCTGAAATCCTTCAGGCTGTCGATTTTGAATCGAATGAGCCATACCTCACCGTAATCGGGCCCATAGAACACGAGATAGGATAGCGCCCCTGGTGGTGAAACTTGGAACTAAAATCGATGTATCCTATCGATGTCGAGCCAAATGAATCAAACTGCATTGTGATGGGACCCATAGAACTCAAGTTAGCTGCAAAATCTGTTAGTTCCATGTTCCACCACCAGGGGGCGCACTCTGTTCTATACAAACAGCTGAAATTTTTGAGGCTGTCGATTTCGAGTTGAGTGAGCCATACCTTGTCATGATCGGGGCCATAGAACCTAAGATGGGAATGCGCCCCCTGGTGGTCAAACTTGAAACAAGTTGAATGAATCAAACCATGTTGTGATGGGACCCATAGAACTTGAGTTAGCTCCAAAATCCATTAATTTCCCCTTCCACTGCCAGGGGCGCTCTCTGTTCTATATGAACATAACTGCCCCTGGTGGTGAAACTAAAATCAGTAAGTTCTATCGATGTCGAGTCGAATGAGCCAAACTGCATCATGATTAGGAATGCACAACCTGTGGCCCGTGATGGATAACTGGTGGCCCGCAGAGACCATACATGCCAACCTATCCAAAAATTTCGAATTTCCTTAATAATTCGTGAGAAAAATTTGCAAATTTTGTCCATAAATCGTAGGAAAATATGAATTTCATCGATCAGGCGCATAAAATCATGAATTGCATCGACTGGATGCGAATTTTGTCAAATGGGCATGGAAAAATCACAAATTTCGCCATTTTGTCGCTAGAAAAAAAAACGCAAATTTCAATAATCGGTCAACAGAAACCAGAGATGCCAAAATCAGTAATTCCGGAGTTGCAAATTTCGTCAATCACTCAAAAAAAAAAAAAAAAATCTTGAATTTTGTAAATCAATTGAAAAAACCTGCGAATTTTGTCGATAAGGCACTTAAAATCGTGAATTTCATGGATCGAGCAGCGAATTTCCTCGAATGGCGTGGAAAGATCGAGAATTTCAACGAACAGTTGCAGGAAAAATTTGCAAATTGTCCATAGATCATAGGAAAACATTATGAATTTTGTCTATCGGTTCTGCAAAATTATGAATTTTGTCGATAGGCATGGAAAATTGCAAATTTCGACAACTGGGCTTGGAAAAATCAAGAATTCCATCGAATGTTTGTGAAAAAATTGTAAATTTCAACGAACGGTAAAAAAAAAATAATAATTTGCGAATTTCGCCATTGTCTAGAGAAGAAAAATTGTGAATTTCATTAATTGGCCGATGGAAAGCATATCAGTTGAAAATCATGAATTTTGTCAATCAGGCACAGTAAAAACATGAATTTTGTGGATCGGGAGAAGGGAAATCATAAATTTTGTTGAACACATGCATAAAAATCATGAATTTTGTTTATCAGGCATGTAAAAATCATTAATTTCGTCAAACGGATGCATAAAAATCAAGAAAGTCATCAATTGGGTGCGTAAAAATCTTGAATTTCATCGATCAGGCGTGTAAAAAATCATGAATTTCATCGATAAAGTGCATAAAAATATAGGACAAAATTGCCATTCGCCAATCGGCGAGTAATACTGAAAATTTGCCGACTGACTTTACTGCCACCACTGGTCAAACTTAATAGTTCCAATTGCGATGATTCAATGGAAAAAGATTTTTTCCCCACTGTCGCTCGACAAATTTCAAAACCATTTGGCGAATTTCACGATTTTTTCAAAGAAATTATTTGACGGATTGTGATTTTTTTTCTTCTCGAAGCCATTCGACGATATTCGAAATTTTTTTCCCCTGAAACCAGTTGATAAATTTTGTGATTTTTCCACTATCAATGAATTTTGTGATTTTTCTGCTATCGATTGATGAATTTCGTGATTTATCGACTATCGATTAATGAATTTCACGACTTTTTCCATAAACGAACAAATTGTGCACTTTTTTTCCACTGCCATTCGACGAATTTTGCAATTCTGTTCCGCGATTGTTAGACAAATTTCACTATTTTTCTCCCGAGATCATTTGACGAATTTTGTGATTTTTAATTTTACTGACTGATTGATTTATATTTAATAATAAAAGTTAAAATGTTTTGATTTAAAAACAAGATGGCTAACTGAGGGTGAATCCCAAAACTTAGCCGCATCATCAATGAGTTAGCTAATCAAGCATTTAGCTCTTACAGTTTGTTTAAAAGGTGCACACAAAAGCAAAAAATATGAATTTTTTTTAATCCTTACCATCACTGTTGAAATCCTGAACCAATTAGAATCTAACTGTGACAGTGTATTTATCTTGCAAATATCATTGAGGAGTTTTTTATACAGGGACACGCAAAATCAAAACATCATCATGATAACATTCAAATTACTAAGCCAATTCAAACCTAATTATGCCAAAGTATCAATCGATGAATTCATTAATCAAATATGTTGGGCAAAATCCTAGAACAAGCAAAACATCCGATTTGGCTATTTTTTTTACGCACGTCAACCAAACAAACGGCAACTTCCAAATTCTACCCAATCAGAACGCATGCTTTTTAAGCTTAAGCAAGCAGATACTTACACACTGCTTACGGCAAGCTTTTTCACAAAATAAACAAATTTTATTTCGTTTTACAATTATTTACAAAGTTTCAGCAAGTTTTTCTTCACGATTTTTCTATTTTTACAAACTTTTAGCAATATTTCGTCTGGATATTTCAATTTTTACATACAAGCATTTAGCAATTTTTTCCTCCAGATTTTTGTATTTTTAATAATTTTTAGCTATTTTTTCCTCCTTGCTAAAACTTTGTAAATTGTCATAAAACGGAATAAAATCAATGTTTACTTCGTGAAAAAATTTTCATAGAAACTGTGTAAGTAGTGAATTCTCTGCTACAAAGAACACAGGTTATGATTGGGGAGAATCTAGAGAATTCTGATTTTTCAAATGCACGAAACTCATTCAAGCACCAGTTAGTAACATGTATATGTACTCTTTGCGTACATTAACAGAAAAAAAAATCCTGGATGCATGAAACTCCCTGTGCAGCAATCTCTAGAATGCATGAAATTCATCCAAACAGCGGTTAATAATTGATATATATATATATATATATATATATGTGTGAGTACGCTTCGCGTACATTAACTGAAAAAAAAATCCTGGATGCACAAAACTTGCATTTCTCTGACTTCGGTTTTTCGAAATAGATAAAATGCTTCAGGGATTCAATCCAGCATCGCTGAAATGTTACATAATCACAGAAGATCACTAATTATAATTCAAATATAGATAAAATGCTGAAGTGATTACAAATTAATCACTGAAGCATTTTATCTATACTTCAAAACATATTTGTTTTGTTTCTCATTTCCAAAATAATTTTCATTCATATTTACTTATTATAAGCATGTTATTTAATTTTACTGACTGATTGATTTATATTTAATAATAAAAGTTAAAATGTTTTGATTTAAAAACAAGATGGCTAACTGAGGGTGAATCCCTAAACTTAGCCGCATCATCAATGAGTTAGCTAATCAAACATTTAGCTCTTACAGTTTGTTTAAAAGGTGCACACAAAAGCAAAAAATATGAATTTTTTTTAATCCTTACCATCACTGTTGAAATGCTGAACCAATTTGAATCTAATTGTGACAGTGTATTTATCTTGCAAATATCATTGAGGAGTTTTTTATACAGGGACATGCAAAATCAAAACGTCATCATGATAAGATTCAAATTACTAAGCCAATTCAAACCTAATTAAGCCAAAGTATCAATCGATGAATTCATTAATCAAATATATTGGGCAAAATCCTAGAACAAGCAAAACATCCGATTTGGCTATTTTTTTTACGCACGTCAACCAAAAAAACGGCAACCTCCAAATTCTACCCAATCAGAACGAATGCTTTTTAAGCTTAAGCAAGCAGATACTTACACACTGCTTACGGCAAGCTTTATTATACAATTTTAACATAAATTTTATTTCGTTTTACAATTATTTACAAAGTTTCAGCAAGTTTTTCTTCATGATTTTCTATTTTTACAAACTTTTAGCAATATTTCGTCTGGATATTTCAATTTTTACATACAAACATTTAGCAATTTTTTCCTCCAGATTTTTCTATTTTTAATAATTTTTAGCTATTTTTTCCTCCTTGCTAAAACTTTGTAAATTGTCACAAAATGGAATAAAATCAATGTTTACTTCGTGAAAAAATTTTCATAGAAACTGTGTAAGTAGTGAATTCTCTGCTACAAAGAACACAGGTTACGATTGGGGAGAATCTAGAGATTTCTGACTTTTCAAAAGCACGAAACTCATTCAAGCACCAGTTAGTAACATATATATGTACACTTTGTGTACATAACAGAAAAAAAAAATCCTGGATGCATGAAACTCCCTGTGCAGCAATCTCTAGAATGCATGAAATTCATTCAAACAGCAGTTAATAATTTATATATATATATGTATATATGTGTATGCTTCACGTACATTAACTGAAAAAAAAAAATCCTGGATGCACAAAAATTGCTATATTCCGCACTCCCTAGAATGCATGAAATCCATTCAAGCTGCGGTCAGTAATGTTCGCACAAAAATCGGTTTACAGCAATCTCTAAAGTGCTTAAAATACATCTTATCATATAAAATCAACAAAAATGCACTTACCGTTATTTCTCATCCTTCGTTTTTTTTTAATATTTCACAGGATTTATCCTTTATGACATAAAACACATTTCATAAACATAATTCAACAAATCTGACACACAACAAACCAACCCACATACAATAGAACTCTATTATAGAATATTCTAATCTGTCCAACCAATCAAATCTAATTCCCTCAAAAACCAGCTCAATTTTCAGAACCATGCATTCTGCTCATGCTAGAACCAAGCACAGAAGGCGTGGAAAAAACGTAAGAAATAAACCGGTAACAAGAAAACTCATTTATCGCTTCGCTAAATTCGATGACGCCAAGCGTCTCGCTTGTTCTAGGATTTAACCTATTTTTCTTAATTATCTGTCTTAGTTTGTGAATAAATTTTTGTAATGTTAGTTGAAACTGATCTCTCGTACATAACGATGCATCACATTTTCTTAATGTTTTTTTTTTCTACACCATGATGTTGCTATTTAACAACATTATTTTAATTTTAAAAAGAAAACAAACAACTAATAAATCAGTAAATATGAACGTTTTGCACTCCTGAAACCCCCCCCCCCCCAAAAAATATATATATATATATATATATATATATATATATATATATATATATATATATATATATATATATATATATATATTGTTTTAATTTCAGGGTAACTGAAGAAAAAAAAAATCCTTGTATAGCGTTTCTATTTTTCCATGCGCTGTGAAGATTTTTTAACGGGTTCAAAAACAAATTTCACAAATACTTCTAACTTAATTAACAAATATTTCAAAAATATATTTTTAATTCCATGTTGTTTATGTATGAAGAAAGAAACAAAAGTTTGGTAAACTTCTATCTCTGTTTAAATAGTCTATTTCAAGAATAAAAACATTCGGTAGAATGCATAGCTTTGACAATACATAAACAAAAATGAAGAATACAGTACCTTTTTTTTTTTTTTTTCAATTTCTTATATTTGGTGCAAGATACTACTGAATACTTTGCTACAAGATTTGTTTAAAGATATTACCCTCTCTCATGATTTTTAGGTTTCCAATGCCACGTCTACCATTGCCCCGAGAACTGACGACTGATTTCGTGATTTATTAAGTAAAATCTATATTTAACATTTGAAAATAAACTTTCACTAGAAAAAAAAAAAAAAAAAAACAATGGTAGAACTTTGCATTTCTCTGACTTAGGAAAATAAATATTAGAAGATAAATACATATTTCTTTATTATCTGTTTTTAAAATGCAAATTTAAGAAATGAAATTGAAAAAAAAAAGGTACTGTATTCTTCATTTGTTTATATAGCTGATCAAATATACGCATTTCACTGAATGTTTGGATTCTTATACTATGAAACAGAAGCTTACAAACGTGTTTTTTATCGTACATAAACAACATGGAATTAAAAATATATTCATGAAGTATTTGTTAATAGAAGTTAGAAGTATTTGTGAAATTTGATTTTCAACACTTCAAAAAATGTTCATAGCAGCGAATCGCATCGCACACGAAGAAAACAAACTGATGATTGATTCATTTTGAATGATTCCTTGTTACGCAAATTAATTGATAAAAAAAAAAATCTTAATCTTTTTTTTCCTTTAAAAAATCACAAATTAAATATAAATAACAATTCAATTGTATATGTATAATTATAAAATATTTCAATATTTTAATCAAGGAATCTAAATATTTTTCGACTTAATGAAGATTTTGATATAAGAAATTCTTTATTATAACAAAAAAGAAAAATATACAAACAATAATTTAATTTAATACATATATATTACATATTAAAAATTGCATTAAAAACTGTTTTCGTATTAAAAAAAAAAAATCTAAATAGTTCTTCAGCCAGATTTTGGCCGGGATCCAGATAGATTTTGCGCTGTTTGCGAAACGAGATTGACCAATCAGAAGCCTGCATTTTTGCGAAACATTCGCTGTTTATTAGTAAACAAATTTTGACAGGTGTCAAGGCGGGGCTTATTTCCCTAACTGCGAAAATTTCGCAGAAATGCAATCTAGATGCAGTTATAAACTCCGCCTTTCGCACTAAGCTGAAAAATACACCTGGAGTGTACGTCAAACTGCCGTATTCAGTTTTTCTGATTCAATTTTCAAGTAATATTTAATTTTTAATAATTTATTTTAATTATTATGGGTAGATTAGTGCGCTGATAACTTTTTCAAATTGAAGCAGTCCCAATTTTTGGATTAAAAACTAAAATATACAGTTTAATGCATAAAACGGTCATTTTAGCATGTTTTCTCTATAAATGTACTCTCTTTTTACAAGGCCGTGTAATTGTTTTCGGAAACAAATTAGTAAAAAATAGATAAAAATAAATTAAAAATAAAAATATTTACTATCTAAAACTGATGATTCATCCCTTTCTTAGTAGAAATATTTCCCAGACGTAACGCGCCACCAACCTAAAGCAACTGAAAATTGTATCATCTCTCCATGTGTTATTTGAGCTCAGCAATTTTCTTCTTGAGTGACAGGTGAAGGAGGAGTTTAAAGTTAATTTTCGCAATTAACTTTTCTCGATCAGTAAAATAGAGAAAACTTCGCAGCTAGTTTTTCGCTATCTCGCATGAAATTCTGCGAGTACTCGGAGGTGCCGCAAATAGCGTAAGCGCAAAGTTCGCAGCGATATTTTCGCAATCTCGACTGAAACTCTGAGAGAGTTTGTATTTGATCGATGTTGCATTTGTGCGTTTCAGTGTAACCAGGGCCGTGCGAAGAGAGGGGCGAAGGGGACCTCCGCTCCGGGCGCGGAAATTGAGGGGGGCGCCAAATTTATACAGCCAACCACAGTTTTATTTATTAATTTTTTGGCCGTCGATCATTTTCCGAGGAATTTCAGTTTCTCTCTTCGTCATTCTCTTGTTTTCTGTCGCAAAATATCGTGATTTCTCTAGGAAATAAGTGCAATTGCTTATGTTATTTAGTTGTTTGGAATTTCTGAATTAAAATTAAATCTTTTAAATTTCCAAAATAAACGCGAAATATTTATTTAATAGAACTTATTTCTGTTTCTGCACTTTGTCAATTTCTTTGACACCTGTCACAAAGAGAAATGAGGGGGGGGGGGGGGGGGGGGCTCCAAATTAAAATTCTGCCCGGGCCCAGTTTTCTCTTCGCACGGTCCTGAGTGTAACAACTATAGCAGAATATTTTATTGTTCGTCGATTACAACGACGTAAAGCCCGCATCTTATGGCGTTTAATATAACATCGGGCTAACCTTTTCATCTCAGTTTAGTAGATTTTAGAAACCGTTTCTTACTATCTAAAGAGGACACCAGATTGTTAATACGAGCAAATCTTGTGTGTATATGTGTGTGGTTATATATATATGCAAATTTTATCTTAAAAACGGCTCTAACGATTTCGAAGTAATTTTGTATCCTACCGTTTTGGGGCACCAGAAAACCTTTGGGCTAGGTCACATGTTCGAGAAAATTCGATTAGTGGGTCACCATGGGTCAGGGTCAAGCTTTTGACTAAATTTTGTATCCTACCATTTTCGGGCATGAGAAGACTATTGGGCTGGGTCAGATGTTCGGGAACTTTAGATTAGTGGGTCATTTTTGGGTCAACGCGGATCAAGTAAAATTTATCTAAAAAACGGCTCTAACGATTTTGATTAAATTTTGTATTCTACGAGTTTCGGGCACGAGAAATTCATTGGGCTAGGTCACATGTCCGAGAAAATTCGATTAGTGGGTCATTTTTGGGTCACTGTGGGTCAAGCTAATTTTATCTAAAAAACGGCAATTTAGACTAAATTTTGCATCTTATGGTTTTCGGACAGGATAAGGCTGTTGGGCTAAAGTCACATGTTCGAGAAAATTCGCTTAGTGGGTCATTTTGGTCATGGGTCAAGCTATTTTTATCTTAAAAACGGCTCAGAGGATTTGAACTAAATTTAGTATTCTACAGTTTTAGGGAACGAGAAGACAATTGGGCTAGGTTACATATTCGAAAAATGTCGATTAGTGGAACATGGTCATGGCTCATTATGGGTCAATCTATTTTTATCTTAAAAACGGCTCACACTATTTGAACTAAATTTTGTATCCTACGGTTTTGTGGCACGAGAAAACCATTGGGCTATGTCACATGCTCGAGAAAATCCGATTAGTGGGTCAAGCTAATTTTATCTAAAAAACAGTTCAAACGATTTTGACTAAATTTTGTATTCCACCATTTTCGGGCACGAGAAGACTATTGGGCTGGGTCACATGTTCGAGAAGTGGATCACCGCGGGTCAAGTTAATTTTATCTAAAAAACAGCTCGAACGATTTTGATTTTGGGCTAGATCACACGTCCGAGAAAATTCGATTATTAGGTCAAGCTACTTTTATCTTAAAAACGGCCCAGAGGATTTGAACTAAATTTAGTATCAGGGCCGTGCGCGGAAATTGAGGGGCGCCAAATTTATACTACCAACCACGGTTTAATTTATTTATTTATTCATTTTTTGGTCATCGATCATTTTCTGGGGAATTTTTTTTCTCTTTTCATCATTCTTTTTTTTGTGTCTCAAAAAATCATTATCTCTCCAACAAATAAGGGCAATTTTCTCTTATGCTATTCAGTTGTTTGCAATTTCTGAATTAAAATTAAACCTTTTAAAGTACCAACATAAACGCGAAATGTTTATTCAATAGAATTTATTTCTGTTTCTGTACTCTATCAGTTTTGTGTTACCTGTCACAAAAAGAAGGGGAGGGGGAGGGCCAAATTGAAACTTTGCCCCGGCCGCAGTTTTCTCTTTGCACGGTCCTGTTTAGTATCCTGCAGTTTTAGGGAACGAGAAGACTATTGGGCTAGGTCACATGTTCGAGAAATTTCGATTAGTGGGGCAAGCTAATTTTATCTATAAAACAGCTCAGACTATTTAGACTAAACTTTGCATCCTATGGTTTTCGGGCACGAGAAGACTGTTGGGCTAGGTCACGTGTTCGAGAACTTTCGATTAGTGGGTCATTTTTGGATCAACGCGGGTCAAGTTAATTTTATCTAAAAAACGGTTCTAACGATTTTGATTAAATTTTGTATCTGACGAGTTTCGGGCACGAGAAAATTATTGGGCTAAATCACATGTCCGAGAATATTCGATTAGTGGGTCATTTTTGGGCCACTGTGGGTCAAGCTAATTTTATTTAAAAAACGGCTCAGACTATTTAGACTAAATTTCGCATCCTATGGTTTTCGGGCAAGAGAAGACTGTTGGGCTAGGTCACATGTTCGAGAAAATTTGATTAGTGGGTCATTTTGGTCATGGTCATTATGGGTCAAGCTATTTTTATCTTAAAGACGGCTCAGAGGATTTGAACTAAATTTAGTATCCTACAGTTTCAAGGAACGAGAACACTATTGTGCTAGGTCACATGTTCCTGAAATTTCGATTAGTGGGTCATGGGTCATTATGGGTCAAGCTATTTTTATCTTAAAAACGGCTCAGACGATTTGAACTAAATTTTGTATCCTATGGTTTTTGGGCACGAGAAAATCATTGAGCTAGGTCACATGCTCGGGAAAATCCGATTAGTGGGTCATTTTTGGGTCAAGCTAATTTTATCTAAAAAACGGCTCAGACTATTTTGAATAAATTTCATATCCTACGGGTTTCGGGTACGAGAAGACAATTGGGCTTGGTCACATGTTCGAGAAAATTTGATTAATGGGTTATTTTGGTCATGATATTTGAACTCAAAGCTAATTTTGATCGAGCATAGTTCGGTCTTCCCTGCTCGTTCGATATTTATTCTAGAAAAGAATAACACTTTTTGCATACTTTTTTAATTTTTAAATAAGAAAAGAATAAACATAAATTTGTCTTAGAGATTTACATAAGTATTTATTTAAAAAAAATAAAAAAACAATTTTTAGATGAAAATAGTTATTAGGGTTTCTTAAAAAGCGTCTTAGGGTCACTTAAAAAGTGAAAACGGAACCATTATAAGATCATTCGTGTGTCTGTTTGTCATAGTCGTTTTTCTGGTAAACTGTAGAATGTGGAAAGTTCAAAAAGTTATGAAGCCTACTGACCAGTGTTGAATTCAGAGGTTGGCCCGGGGGAATGCCGGAAGATTTGAGATCTTATGCTGTTAATGATTAAAAAGTGCAATCTCACCACCCCCTTCTCCCCCTCCCGGAGTCACAGAAATCCCACCCGCAGAAAAGCGTCTGAATTCAGCACAGCACTGCTATTGACCCACATATTTTAAGATTAGCCATTAACAAATATGTTTAGGAAAATTTTAGGAAAGATAATTAAATTACTTGATTTTTTTTTTTTTTTTTTTTTTTTTTTTTTTTTTTTTTTTATAATATTGTGTGAAGATCTTGCAACACCGAACTCAAAAATACATTTGTTTTAATTTTAGGTATTATATTGAGATATCGTCGAAAATGTACTGCAAAAATATGTCCCCCCACCCCTCTATTTCCGAATCTACTGAAAATAAAATTGTGAAAAAATTGGGGGTAGTAGTAGTTTTTGAACATTGCAGGAAAACTATATAGTCCAGTCAAATTAGCCCATTTTTGAGCAGTTTGCCATAATAAATGCTAAGGAGATAAAAATTGGTCCAGTTGTTCATTGATGGCTACTGATGACTATATAAAAAGTCTTGATGGATAGGAGGTGAGCGGGGGGAGGGGGGGGGGGGGCTAAACAGAGTATTTTTTTTTAGTATTTTACAAATATCTCAGAAATTGTTTTTCATGAAAAAACTACTCCAACATAAATTAAAGAACATAAAATTATCTACAAATGGCAGGTATATACAGTGTAACCTCGATTATCAGTCAGAAGACCGGAGCTTTGAAGGATTTTCCCCCCAAAAATCACTTAATTTCAAATTAATTTATTTAATGTCGCCATAATAAATTCTAAAGGGATAAAAAATGGTCCAGTTGTTCATTGATGGCTACTGATGACTATGTAAAAAGTCCCCATGGATAGGAGGGGAGGGGGGGGCTAAACAAAGTATTTTTTTTCGTTTTTTACAAATATCTCAGAAATTGTTGTTTTTCATGAAAATACTCCAACATAAATCAAAGAACATAAAATTATCTACAAATGACAGGTATATACAGTGGAACCTCGATTATCCGTCAGTCAGAAGACCGGAGCTTTGACGGATTTTCTCCCAAAAAATCACTTAATTCAAATTAATTTATTTAATGTCGCCATAATAAATTCTAAAGGGATAAAAATTGGTCCAGTTGTTCATTGATGGCTACTGATGACTATGTAAAAAGTCCCCATGGATAGGAGGGGTGCGGGGGGGGGGGAGGGCTGGCTAAACAAAGTATTTTTTTAAAGTTTTTTACAAATATCTCAGAAATTGTTGTTTTTCATGAAAAAACTACTCCGACATAAATTAAAGAACATAAAATTATCTACAAATGACAGGTATATACAGTGGAACCTCGATTATCCGTCAGTCAGAAGACCGGAGCTTTGACGGATTTTCCCCCCAAAAATCACTTAATTTCAAATTAATTAATTTAATGTCGCCATAATAAATTCTAAAGGGATAAAAATTGGTCCAGTTGTTCATTGATGGCTACTGATGACTATGTAAAAAGTCCCCATGGATAGAAGGTGAGCGGGGGGAGGCTAAATAAAGTATTTTTTTTAGTTTTTTACAAATATCTCAGAAACTGATGGTTTTCATGAAAAAATTACTCAGACATAAATTAACTCACACACTCACTCATCTGCCATGGTGACTGCCTGAATGCTACACCTATAGCTATAAATACAGATCAACAGGATGAGGACGACATTGAGATTACGGATACAGTCATGCTGCACTTCAGCTGATGATGATGTGTAAAGAAAAAAAAGAATATTTTGACTTAGTAAGTATTTGCTTAATGATAAATTAGTACTTTCATTGTTCCCTATTATGTTTTGTCACATTTACAAAATTTCACGTGAAATTTTATGTTATTTAATTTATGTTAATTTGACGGACTTTCCGCAAAAAAATCACTTTAATTTCAAATTTATTTACTTAATGTCGCCATAATAAATGCTACAGAGTTAAAAATTGATACAGTTGTTTATTGATGGCTACTGATGACTATGTAAAAAGTCCTGATGGATAGAAGGTGAGCGAGGGTAGGGCGTGGGGCAAAATAAAGAACTTTTTTAGTTTTTTACAAATATCTCAGAAATTATGTAGTAATTTTTTCATGAAAACCAACAGTTTCTGAGATATTTGTAAAAAACTAAAAAAATTCTTTATTTCCCCCCCCTCCCGTCGCTCACCTCTTATCCATCAGGACTTTTTACATAGTCATCAGTAGCCATCAATGAACAACTGTACCAATTTTTATCTCTGTAGCATTTATTATGGCGACATTAGGTAAATAAATTTGAAATTAAAGGGATTTTTTTGCGGAAAATCCGTCAAAACTCCGGTCTCCTGAGTGACGGATAATCGAGGTACCACTGTATATATCTGTCATTTGCAGAGAATTTTATGTTATTTAATTTATGTCAAAGTAATTTTTTCATGAAAACCAACAATTTCTGAGATATTTGTAAAAAACTAAAAAAATTACTTTATTTTGCCCCCCTCCCCTCCTATCCATCAGAACTTTTTACATAGTCATCAGTAGCCATCAATGAACAATTTTACCAATTTTTATCTCGGTAGCATTTATTATGGCGACATTAAGTAAATAAACTTGAAATTAAAGTGATTTTTTTGCAGAAAATCCGTCAAAGCTGCGGTCTTCTGACTGATGGATAATCGAGGTTCCACTGTATATACCTGTCATTTGTAGATAATTTTATGTTCTTTAATTTACGTCAGAGTAGTTTTTTCATGAAAAACAACAATTTCTGAGATATTTGTAAAAAACAAAAAAAAAATACTTTGTTTAGCCCCCCCCGCTCACCTCCTATCCATGGGGACTTTTTACATAGTCATCAGTAGCCATCAATGAACAACTGGACCAATTTTTATCTCCTTAGCATTTATTATGGCAAAAAATCCTAATTTGACTGGACTAACAGCGATTTTCCTAAGTCAGTTTTTGAGAAAAACACTTTTTCAGTTACACACAAACTTTACTTTTTGGGCAGTCCGCAGGGGAGTTGAATGGCGCTCAAGGTACTTATCGATGCAGATTCATCCAAGGATAGTTGATAATGATTTTCAAAAAATAAATAAAAAAATCGGTAATTAGCCGAGATATTAATTAAATTACTTGCCTTTAAAAAAATTGGGGTAGTAGGAGTTTACTAATTAATAAATTCAATGTATGGAACACTTTGAGCGCGAGTTATACTTGCACTTGACCGATTTATTTTTATGTATACTGTCTGTCGCTACGATGAGAATCATATTTTCAAAAGTTTCTCTTAAAATCTCAAAAACTGTTTAAAGAATATATAATTGAAAATATTATGCAGTTTCATAACTTTATACTTCATGAAAATATAGAAATATCAATTTAAATATGGTAGATCTTTAAAAATTCATTTTCAGATAAATGCATTAAAATCCTGAAAGAAGGCGCAGCAACTATAGACAGTACATCATAAAGACTGTTATATCTTTTGACCTAATTAATGTATTTAAATGTGATTTGCCTCATTTTACTCTAATGCCTGAAGAGCAGTGCTATTCAACGCAGGGTCTGAAGGTGGAGTCCTGCATGAGTCGTCGGGTTGTGCCCGACTCGAACCCGGAAATTATGCTTAAAGTCAAACCCAAACCCAATGTGAAAAAAATTATGTATATTTTAATACAATTATGAAAATGTGGTTTATAATTATATCTCTAATATCAATTTTATTTATTTTTTAATAAACATGAACACATATACACTCCAAATGTATAGTCTTATTAAAAAATATTCAGCACTTTCTTTTGAAATACATTAATGGTATAAAACTTTCACCGGAATCCAACCCGAAAATATCAAAACTAAATCTGAAAAAGACTTACACATGAAACGTTTAAAGTGAACCCAACTCACACCGAAATAAATAGCACAAACCTGAACCTCGGGTTGGGTCAGGTCAGGGAAAATTGAGTAACTCGAGCCGTGCACTACTCTACCCAAATGACGGCCTTTGAAGGCTTTCTTAGTACCTCTTAGAATATTTTCAAATGCTTGCTTTAAAAAAATGTATTTTTTTCTAAGTTATTTTGTTTTAAAATAATTAATATTTGTATACCTTTTTAAGACTTTCTAACATCAATAATAGTCAACATAATATAGCTGAAAAGTGTTTACGACTTCGGTTTAACTGTCGGCGCTCTAATTCCCATAAACACAGTCGGATTATCATGTAATTTATATATGTTATTGAGCTTTACTGTACCATTATCTCTGTTGAAAATGAAATGTGCCATATTTATAGTCCAGTTATAGGGACTGAGTCCTGCATCAGATCGGATAACCTGATTTTATTCGACCCAATCTGTAGGTCGGGTTGATGCTAATTTTTACTGCAATTCTTTCGGTTTCAGCTTAGGAATCGATTCTCTCAGTCAGGTTTACGTTGACCCAATTTTTCGAAAAAATCTAGAATATTTTTTCCAATGAAAAATACTATGTATTTGAACATTAATGAGTACATATATATATATATATATGTTCATTTTTCCACATAAAAGATAAAATTGACATTAGTTATAACTGTAGAGTATTTTCCTTAATTATTTTAAAATATGGATTTATTTTCTTTTATTTCAGTGTCAAGTTTCGGGTTGAAGATATATTTTTTTCGGGTTCACTTGAAATAGAATTTTTGGGTCCAGATATAACCCGACCCAAGCAAGACTCTAAAAATAGACACAAAATAATTCCGTTATATTATAGTCTACGGGGAAAAATAGCTTGCAGTGCATTTTAATGATGTTACACCATTTCAAACAACACGAAATTGATATGTATTTCTGAGGTGCACCGAAACATGCTTTCTACAGAATATATAGTGGAAAGCATTTATCATGCATTTACAGGATCATACTAAAGAATTCTGTTACATAATTAATGGTCCACGGACAAAAAACATTTGTACTGTATTTTAATGATGTTACACTATTGAAAACATAAACACAGAAAAAGTATATTAGAAGATGCTTACTGTGAAATATGGTATGCATAGCATTTATCGTTCATTCTTTTTGTGTCCCTGTAAATCTATACTAATAAAAGAAAGTTTCGCTTTGCATGTGTGTGTCCGATGGCTAGGAAAATCTAGCACAGCTAGAAGTAAAAAGAATTAGGTGAGGATAGTACAAAACCTGTCCTGGTGCACCTGAGAATCAGAATTGTAATATTTTGAAAATTAGCATAGATATTAAATAAAAACTCATCAAAATCGCAAAAATGAGATCAGGATTTAGAGAAATAAGATCGCTACAGTATTGTAAAAAACCTCTATTGTATAGGAAACCAGGGTCAAATATTCATTTATTATTCAAAGTTACAGGGCATCTCATGCCAATCTGAAATCGCATTTTCATTCATAACTTTAACAAGATATTTTTAAAAAATTCGCAAAAGACTCATCTTTGTATGAATTTATAGGTACCAACCTCTCATTAATATTCCGTAATATGCGGGTTAATTTGACCCACGTTTAACACGCTACGCACCAGAAATTTTTTTAAGAAATGAAATTAAATAAATTCCACGTAGAAACCTGAAATTGAATAAATAAAGATTCATCCAATAATTTTTCTGGTTTGAAGCGTTGTTAAACTGGTCAAATTAACCCGTATATTACGGAATATTAATGAGAGGTTGGCACCTATGTGAATTGTAAAGATTCCGTTAAAATATCTTCACACTGTTAAAGTTATGAACGAAAACACAACTTCGGATTGGATAAAAATTAATCATTTGTAGTTGAGTACTTCTCCATAATGTTTTTTTTCTAACTGTGGCTTATATCCATAACTTATTTTATAATGTTCCGAACTTCTCCAAACTATTTCATTTTGCCAAATTAGCATAATAATCAGCACTCACAGCTTCAGGGTATATTTCTATAAAAGAGCTACCAGAATTTTCTAATAATAATCTAACTGAAATTGGAAATTAAGTTCCTAGCTTAACGAAATGAAACAATCTTTTAAAATGTTTAGTGGCCCTCCTAATTAGTCATTTAACGAAGGGTACTGAAAAATCTGCTCCCTATTCATGCTTTTTCCTCTAACTGTATCCAGTTTCCGTATTTCAGCAACTAACTTTCTAATTTCAATACAACTAATTCCAAACATTATAATTAACTTAAAAATCACCCTTTATAACATTAAAGTAAACTTATGATAATCACCCTCTATAGCATTAAAGTAAACTTATGATAATCACCCTTTATAACATTAAAGTAAACTTATGATAATCACCCTCTATAGCATTAAAGTAAACTTATCAGATGTATATACCACTCTTTCCAAGTAATAATTTCAGATTTTTTTTAAAATTTCATTTCAAAGTATCTCGAGTTCTATCGGACCGATTACGAGTGGGTTTGGCTCATTCAACTTCATGTCGATAGCCTAGCATATTTTAGCTCCATCTACCACCACCACGGGGCACATTCTTATCTTGCCTTTGACTCATTCGACTTGATTTCGATCGCCTAAGAGATTTTAGTTCCACTTTCCTCTGCCAGTAGACGCATGCAAAATGTTAAGTAATATTTTAATAAATATAAATTATTAAAAAATAAATATGAATTTTAAATTTTATCAATGAGTAATAATATGGATCATAATTACACTACTTTGTTGATGAATAAATAAGCCTTGTTTTAAAAATCATTAAAAAAATAATTTCATACAAAATAAGGTTAAAGATATAAAATCATATAAATTTGAGGTTTGTTTTAATTTATTATCACGGGCCCAGGTAACGCCAGGTGGGTCAGCTAGTGAAAAATAAATGCTATTAGTTGTGGTATGCATTTTTAAGGTCAACTAACTATCTGCATATTACATGATAGGTGTATAACACAGGTAACGTGATGTGTATAAATTTTATGTATCCTATAAACGGCTTAAAAAAAAAACTCGTAAATATTACTGTTTATTAGTGTGGAATTGCTTAAGGATGTTTTTCACTTGTGTTATGCATTTTTCTGTTGAATCATTTTCAGAATAGTAAGAGATGTTTGTACAATGTAAAAATTCATATACAGGACACGCAAAAAACTATACATTGTCATCTATGGATAGTAATTGCTGGAATTTCATTTTTAGTTGTATTATGAATTTTTTACCCGAATTAAAGTTTAGCTTAATATGTGATGTATATAAAAATCTGTAAATAATATACAGGGCTGTACGAAAGAATTCAAGTGCATTTCTGCTTATTACTGGAGATTGCTTAAGGTGAATTTTTAACTGTGTAATGCATTTTCTAACTGAAAATGTTTTCCCCATACAATGTAGTATATGTACAAATCTACATATCATATACAGAGCTGCAGAAAAGAATTTGACTATTTTTCGCCGTTATGGACAGAAAATTTTGAAATCAGGTTTTTAAATGTTTTTTACATTTTCTGAAATATCTACTTACATATCTTCTTTGTCTTTATTGGATGGTAGAGTTTGTTTTGTAATGGTATTCTGGATAGAGGTATGCACAGGCTCGGATGGAGAATCTTACTTTTTTCTGCAGACTCGGTCCAGGCTAGATGTTTTATCCAGCCTTGACCCGTGCAGACTTCTACATACTCTCCTCCGAGTAAATATGTGTGTGTTGGGCTGCCATTTTATTGATTAATTTTTGTAAAAGTTAATGTGATGTTCTATATTTGTTTATCGAAATCGTTATACATTTAATTTGGTTTAATAAATTAGAGATATTTTTAAACATCTATTATTGTCTCTCTAGAGCTCTACATTACATTTATGATTTTCTTACTGAATCTTCATTTCAATATAATTGTCTAAATCATTTTTTTTTAAAATCAGTGTTTCTTTAATCATATTGTTGTTATTCAGTATTCCATGAATTTCGAACATCATCTGAAAATAAAATCTATTCATAATTAAGTGTGCTTTTTGAATAATTGTAATAGTAGGATAAAATTGCTTCAAATATATCAGCAAGTTTCTAGAAATTCGGTCGGCCCGGGCCGAACATTTTACTTTTATATTGAATCGAGCCGGACCAATAATTTTTTTCTACAAATCGGACCTCTAAACTTTGGCCCATCCTATAATTCTGGATGTGCTGGAAAGTGTTTCATAATCTATAAAACTTAAAATAAGTGCCTAATGCATGGTTTTTATTTTAATAGCAGGTGGCATTAACACTTTTGACTTCTTCCCCTACAAACATTTTTGAGTTAGAGGTAAAACTTGATGCTAAATTTACCATAATTTATGTTTTTCTGCAATTTATTTTTACATGAGAGAAGGCTAATTGGAAATGCTGATATAGCCTTAAAAAAAAGATCTTTTCCCCCTCAGAAATAAAGGTGTTTATTGTAAATTCATACACACATTGTTGACTTGCTAATATGTAGCACAACTGGAATGGTAGGAAATAATTTTCCACTTTGTAATAACTTTCATAAACATGTCACAAACTATTTACATGGACGTACACAAGAAAAGGCTGCAGACTCACCCTCCTCTGCTGTAGATCTTTGAAAAAAGTATTGAGAGAAAATAAATATAAAAGCTGTTTGTGATGGAATTAATTACTGCATGATTGCAATTTGATTGTTTTAGTATTTTAAAGGTTTCTATTTTATTTCATTACAAGTTTAAGCCATTATTTTATTTCAACTTTAAATTTTTCATTCACTATTCAGTCACTAATGCTACTTAACATAACTACTGAATGTGTCCAATTTTCTACTGTCTTTGAGTTTTCTCAGCTACATTCTCTTTCTTTTAAGTAGGGCTTAATTTCTAACAAAAAGAAATACTGGAGTTTTTTAATATTCTGTGATACCAACAACTGTAGTGTACCCCTCCCTTCCTGCCCCTTCTTCTGCATATTTGTATGTCATTACTTTATTTGCAAATTTAAAGCATTTTTTTCTTCAGCAAAAGAAAAGTCTTAATATTTATTTGAATATATTCTCTATGCTTATGAGCATAGTTGTAACTATTATGTTTTTTTTTATTATAATTTTTTTTTCTGATTAGTAATCTTCACCTTATTTAACCGCAGAAATATGCTATTAAATAAGATGAAGATTACTATTTGGAAATAGTTCGGTAGCTATGCATTATATATATATATATATAATAAAATCTAATAAATGAACCGATAGCAAAAACATTTATAAGGGCAATTTTTAGAAAATCATTCTTGAAGGATTTTTTTTAATATCAAACCAGTAAATCATAACATACAATGATATGTTTCTGTGGCCTTTGGTGCACAATATTTATAAGCTCTCGTGAATTCTGGCTAGTATTTAAATATTCACTAAAAATGAAGAAGTACTGGAGCTGTACTCTGGTGCAAATTAAGCACTGCTTTTAAGTATATGAATTGGGGAGAACAGGGGACCTTAGCAGAACATAGAGCCCATTCTATCCTTCTAGATATTTTCCCACTTATTTTGGAGGGAAATAAAGCTCCTTGTGCAAATGGACTTGACAAAATAAGGTAATACAGTAAAGTCAATGAAAATGGAATTTGTCTATAGTGAAATCTCGTCTTAAGTGGAAAAATTGCTTGGTCCCAGTGAAAAGGAATACTATTTATTATAAATGGTGGTGCACTTGGAAAGACGAAATCCTGTCTGAAATGCAATTTTCTTTCGGCCTCTTGCGTTTCCATGTTAGCATGTTTTACTGTTCTTTTGAAAATATAATTAAATACTTTTTCCTCTGGGCCAGAACTAACTTTTTTTGGGGGGTCTGAAGATAAGTACTTTCCATTTCTGCAGATTTGTGAAGAGGAGTGATATTAGCGCAGGGAGTATGGGTTTAAAAAAGGCCTTAGGAAGTTTAGAAAATACTCTTCAGTCCTCTTCAAATATTTCAAAAGACAAAATTATTCTTCCAGCTTCATGGCTTTCATACAATCCATATTTCATGCACTGAAATTTAAACATTTTATTTCTCCTCTAGAGATGTAACCTATATGTTATATAAGGAATTTCAGTATAATTATAATGATTATAAACTTTAAGAGGTGGTAAAGCACACTACAACAGATAATTTTTTTTACAGGAAATCGAAGATCACAATCGATTTATTCAGTCAAAACTACAGGGTGCTTCACTTCAATCTAAGTTGGGATTTTTGGTAATAACTTTAACAATAAAGAAAATATTTTAATGTTATTTAGAACAAAATTAACTTGTGTGCAAAATGCTATAATAATTAAAAGTGCTAGAAGTGCACAATATATCAGTTCTGTCATTGTAACGTCAACTTCAATCCTAAAAGTGGATTGTCTAATATAATGCTGATTGGATGCAGATGGTGGTCACTTTCAGCCCATCTTGTGATATTGTCTCATTTAATGTGGTAGAAGTGGCAACCTTTTGCATCCAATGAGAGCTAAATTAGATCATCACTTTTCAGAAAACAATTGAAATTACATGTGCACTGAACGAATTACTGTGTACGTCTACCATTCTTCCTGATTTTGTCATATTTTGCACACAACAAATTAATTCGGTTGTAAATAGTTAAAATATTTTCATTATTGTTACAGTTATGAGCAAAAATTCTGAACTCAGATTGAAGCAAAGCACTATGTAATTTTGACTGAATGAGTAGATTGTGATGCTGGTTTCCTATAAATAAAATTATTTGGTTCATTGTACTCTACCATCTCTTAAAGATTATACAGAGTGTTTCAGTATAAAACTTACAAAGTGTTTTGTCAAGAAGTTGCTAAATTTTTAAATCAGATTTATTCTTTACCAAATTAAAGAATGATTGGTACTTCTCTATTATCCTGTTGACCACTTTTCATAACAAAAAACTATCCAAACTGTAACGCCAAATAAACGGGAGAACGTTGCCACTGGAATATCAAAATAAATAAAATATAAGAATTTAAGGACACAATTGTTATTTTAATTAATGAAATAACTAATAAATCAGTAAAACATAATGAATACACGTAAATGTCGAATTAGAAACCACTTGATGACATAACAAACACATAGAATGCTTCTGACATCAAGTAAATGGGACTGCATTTTTGGCGTTTAATCTTACATTTTGGCGATAGTTTTTTGTTATGAAAAGTGGTTGACTGGATAATAGAGAAGTATCGAATTATTTCTAAACTTTTTCTTTTGGAAGGGAAGGGAGGGGGGGTGTTCTTTTCTATGGTAGATGAAAAGGGCAAAACATGCAAAATGCATAAGTAAAATAAAACAAAAACATCAGTAAATAAAATTTAAATATATTGTATTAAATTTATAAATAAATTTTGTCAACAACACACATAAAAAGGCAGGCACAATGAAATAATTCTCCTCCAATAAAGATTAAGAAATGAAGAAATAATAGATAGAAAATTATCATAGAGAACTTTGCACTTAGGTCAAAACTCTTTAATATTACCAGACCATATTTTACATTAAATATACTCAAGACGCATTTAATGTTAAAATCATAACACGTTGAAATATTTTTTTAATTTAGCCACTTTTTAACATAAGTGAATAGAATCAATCAATCAGGTTTCAGTATGAGAAATTTTGAAAATATAGGGGTCATTCCATGTCAAATCAACCAAATATTTTCAACATTCAACCTGACCATTTCAGATTTTAATGAAACCTGCAGGAATCATTCTCCCTGATGATAGAAATGAGAATATACTTTTATATTTTTTTTATCTCAGTAAATTTTCATACAATTAATTTTTTAAATTTCAAAAAATCATCATTTTTTGGCTTGTATAAATGTTTTCAATTTTCAATTTCTCAAGTTATATCAGGCGTAGAGAGTTGTTTGACCTCTCATTTTAAAGAGAATTTCATAAGGTTTAATTTGATATGCAAGCTGACAGTGCGTGATTTTAAAAAAGTTAATTTTATTTAATTAAAAAAAATTTAAAATAGTGTTTTTTAAAAATTTTGAAAAAATATATGTTTTTTGTAATATTATAATCTTTAAATTCTGAAAGTTTTAGAGTGGGATCAGCAGTTATAAAAAAAATGTTTAAAATGAATAAAACAATGATCTCTTTAGCATAATCATAAAGTTGGAGAGGTGCCAACTTTAAACATCAGCCACAATTGGTGTTTAACATTAATTTTTTTAACGTAACTGCTGATCCCATTGAGATCCCATTCTAAAACTTTCAGAATATAAAGTTTATAATATTACAAAAAACACATATATATTTTTTTTAACTTGAGAAATATAAATGAGAACATTTATACAAGACAAAAAATGATGATTTTTCGAAATTAAAAAAATTAATTGTATGAAAATTTACTGAGATTAAAAAAATTATAAAAGTATATTCTCATTTGTATCATCAGGGAGAATGATTCCTGTAAGTTTCATCAAAATCTAAAATGGTCAGGTTGATTTGACATGGTATGCAATGACCCTAGATAAAAAACAGTTGTAAACAGAAATGAAAATGATATATGAAAATATTAGGTGAAACAAAAACATTAAAACTGATGGTTATTTTGAAGGCAAAAAATAAATAAAAGTTTTATAAAGTTGTTGATAGACTATATTGTGCTGTCCTCAAAAACATTTTCTGAAATTTTCTCTATATCAATCTAAAAAAGAATGCAAAAAAAGTAAACATTGCTAAATTTTTACAGCTTGTTCTAAGATTTTAAAGTTGAGCATTTTTCATTGTATCACTTTATTATAAAGTGGCAGCCAACTGAGCGAGTATATATATTAAAAAAAAAAAAAAAAAAAAAAAAAACATCCAAAAAATATCCCGTGTTATCTGAAAAAAAAAAAAAATCTCCAATCTTACAAAATATACAAAACACAATATATCTTGATAAATATTTATTTATATCATTAGAACATGCATATATATAAAAACAGTGGATAGTACTTTTCTATTCCAAATGTATAGCAAGAAAACACAAATAGAAGAAAGTAGAATTAATATGTGTACTATCCATAAATGAGAGGGTGAAAAAGTTGAAAAAAATAATAAATAAAACATAGTATGTAGTCGATTCTAAACACCAATAACTTGCATCAAAAAAGCAATTTCATCAAAGAAGTCGTCTATAGTACAAGCAATGTCTCCACAAAACCTACTCGACATGTGCTTTCTCTTCTGCATCAGAATATGCAACCTAGAAAAAAAATTAAAAGAAAAACTCATTTTTTTAAATGAAAAAATAAACTGAAAAACAGAATTCCCTATATTATAACTTATGAGCATGAACACATACACCAAATTATAATAATAATAAAAATGTAATTTTAATAAGAAAATTTATGTGCATTATTACACAGTGACACTAATATTAGTTTAAAATGAAGATTTCTTTTAACTAAAATTAATTGCCATCAGACCCTCTTTTGGATATTATTGATATTTCAGATCATCTTAAATCAGGGTTTAAAAAAAAAAAAAGAAATAAAACCCAAAGAAACCAATGTTTTAAAAAAACATTTAGTTCTTAGTTCTTAAAAATTTTGGGGAGTTCCTCAATATAAACTAACATGTGCTGCAATTTTTTTAAAAAGCCTGTCTGAATTTCTAGCTTGAATGTAATAAGCATAAAAGTAAAAATAGTTTGTTAAAAAACACTCTTTAATAAGCATCCAATGTTTGTCTTAATAATCATGCCTAATTTCATGGTTGCAATATATGTTTGTCCCCCCAAAAATCTGTTAATATGTTAATTTGGCACTTTTTAGGATTTAAAACTTATTTTAGTTGAGTTAGAGTTGAAATCCCCAATGAATGAGTTTAGTTGGTTTAGAGTTGAAATCCCCATTCCTCAGAACTGACAAATGATAAATGAGATAGGCTGTGCCACCCGGTGCATCTCGCCTGCCGAGCCCAAGTCCCCAGGGACTTATAATGCGCATGACCGGATTTGGCTCTTCGTTGAGAAGTGTCCTTTCACTCAACAGAATATGCCCATTTGTCATTCATAATTTTTATTTAATTTTAATTGCTAGACAATGCAATCATTATATAATTATAAATATGCACTTGTAATGGATATAAATTTTTAATCACAGAAAAAAAAAAAATGTAAGAACAACATTCTAAAGAAAAAGAGAATCAGCTTAACAAAGTACTCAAAAATAATGTAAATATATAACAAAGAGCTTCATTAATGAAAAATATTTTATATAGCACACAAATATCAGTTTTTCATTGGTGTTCCAACATTCAAAAGCACAATTGATGCAAAAATCTTTATATCTCTCGTTCACTATTATATGAAATTATTTAGATTTTTTCCCTTTTAAATGACTCCTTATTAGTCTTAATGATAATTTGCTAGCAAAATCACTTTTCAATATATGCTAATGTCATAGGACACGTTAAACCCATGTTTATTAATTTTAAATGATGGTTAAGTAATTTTAAGTTTTAATTCTATTGGTAACATTTGCTCTTACTTCTAAAATGATTATTTACCCCCCCCCCCCACACACACACAGAAAAAACATTTGGCACATATTATGACAAAATTGAAATCTTTATTGTCAATCTTCAGATATTTGGCAGGGTGGAGAATGCACTATGCGGTCCCTGTTTTTTTAATTAAAAAATATTACACAATTCCTTCCCTTACTTCTAGTAATGAGTTGGAGTAAGTTTAATAATTCAAATTTGTGACATAAAAATTATATAACTGTTCAGCATTTTGTAGGCAATAGTCAAATTTTCTAATAAATATTTCCTCTAAATGTAAACATACCTTGTGTTTCTTTCCCAATCTGTTTAAGAATTTCATGAAACAGAGAATAAATCTAAATAAACAAAGTATTTTAAAAGCTTACATACAATATAATATTTTGATTTATTAGAAATCTGAGCTCCTTTTTGACCATAAATAGCTGACAATTTACTCAGTGTAAATTACACTAAAAAAAAAAAATAAAATTTGTTTAAAAATGATTTATTTTAAGAATTTCAAAATGGACTTTAGAAAAAAATACATCTTAATTGTGAAATATATAAGAATAATGTATAGATTGCTTGTTATATTTTGCTGTCAGACAAAAATAAATTAGTTATTTGTGTCCAAGATTGTAAACTGCAGGTGATGCCTTGGAAGAGAGAGGCAGGGGGGAAAGGAATAAAACGAAGCAGCAAATATTGTATAGGAGAGAGAAATTTAGAATTTTTTTTTAGTCTTGTAACGTTACTACTTTACAATCAATACTTTACATTGATAGATTAGCTATTTATGGAACATATGTGTTCACTCACACAAAGATGTTTGGCAACTTTTTGATTGGCGCAATTTCCAAACCCGCACCAAACAAATAACTTAATACAATAACCAGGTTACCATTAAAGGAAAAAATCCTCAAAATTTGGCGATATTTTTCCTTTTTTATAAAGGATTAATAATAAAAAAAAAAAAAAAAAAAAAAAAAAAAAATCGGTGCATGAATGTAAGACATTATAGCCTTTTTTATAAATATAATTAATTAGAGCATTTGAAAAGTAGGTATTACAATTTTTGTAACATTTGCCAAATGAATATAAAGATAAAACTACAAAAATAGAACAGTATCACTTAAATTCTATAGTGCTGATCAAGAATCGGTGTTTTAAAGGAAAATATTTGCAAGAGGCAAATACTTTTGCCTCCCTCTTGCAGTGACTTTTCAATTCTGCCCCCCCCCCTCCCCCTCTCTTAAAAAACTTTTTCAGGCTTTATGTTTGAACCTGGATTTTTAAATGCCGAAGCAATAATCATATGTGACAATATTAACTTAGAACAAATGTTGAAAGATATAAACTATCTAATTCATTAGAAAAAAATATTTTCTGATTTGTTTGTTGTTCAGTTTAAACTTTTTAAAACCATTAGGTACTTCTCTATTATCCCGTCGAACACTTTTCATAACAAAAAACTATCGCCAAACTGTAACGCCAAATAAACGGGAGAACGTTGCCATTGGAATATCAAAATAAATAAAATATAAGAATTTAGGGACACAATCGTTATTTTAATTAATGAAATAACTAATAAATCAGTAAAACATAATGAAAAATACATGCAAATGTCGAACTAAAAATCACTGGATGACATAACAAACACGTATAATGCTTCTGACATCAAGTAAATGGGACTGCATTTTAGGCATTTAATCTTAGTTTGGCGATAGTTTTTTGTTACAAAAAGTGGTTGAAGGGATAATAGACAAGTGCCGAAAAATTTTAGGGAATGAAAAAGCAGATAAGCTTACATTTATATTAAATTTTTTCAATTAAAAAAAAAGTATTTTGCATTTAACATTTTGTTGCTATAAAAAACAAAAATTTTCTTGATACTTGATACTGAATCACTTGTGTTTTGATGAATACATTCAAGCAAATTGTTTCTGTTTTCAATTAGTTGATCTTCAATTTTCGTTATGTAGGTAAAAAAAAAAAATAATGTTTTATTAAGTTTTCATGTTATGTACTAAAACTATGCATGGTTTAGTTTCTAATTTATGCTAAACTAAAAATATTTATAATCAGCAGTAATTGAACTATTTTTAAAATATCAGATACATAAAAATACAAGATATTTTTTAAAAAATCATGATATCTACGAACCCTGGCACATAGCTATGCAAGTAAGAGGAAACAATCTATCACTTTATCATTGGTGTAAAATATTTTAATTATGGGCGAGAGCAAAAAGTTTTAAAACAGAACATTAACATTAGCTTCATTCTTTACCGTTATAAATAGCTGCCATAAAATAGGAGAGGTATCCTCTTCCTTCTTCCAAGGCCAAACGACAACCCAATCCAAACAAGCAAAGCATTAATTTTAAAAGTAAATTCTCATGAATATCTTTGACATTATATGAAGATCAAAATTACATTTTTCTCGATATCTATATTAAAGATGAAATGAGTACGGGATGCCGTGCATTTAACACCCCTCTCTCTCGATATGTTGTTGAATTAACTACATAACTGGACAAACCCTTTTAGTAATTCACATTTAACAAAGCCATTCAGAAATATTGATACCTTTATAAGAACAACGTTCTTGTATCAAATTTAACTTTTTAACTGACTAACATATATGAATTACACAGTCAGATTTATGCAATATAGGGTAGATGTGCCAGTAATGGACACCCTTAAGGAATTTCTTTAAAAATTGTTTTTTAATTAATAGTTTTATTTATTATATTCCAGTTTTTTCAATATTATATTAATCTATCAACAATATTTAACCATTCTCAGTCTCATTTCCCAGTATGAATCAAAATTTAATTGTAAATAACAAAAATATATCAAAACACTTAAAATGCCAGCAATGGACACCTTTTGTTCCAGTAGTGGACACCCCATAAAAAGTAATAAATATAATTATTTTTATGACTTTATTTAGAACCAGAATTTAATGAAAGCATACTAATGAAACAAAATAGTTATTTTCAAATAAATTTAACAATTCTGCATACCAGTAATTAATAAAATATTTGTGATAATCATTCACTGTTTGCATCAATTATTGTAATTATCAGAAGATCGATATTTTAATTATTATAGATAGATAATACTAAATATCAGACAGCTATCAAATTATTGAGACAGTGGGGGATTTAAAAGGTAATAATTAGAAGAAGAAAAAAGGTTTTGGAGTATTAGTGTATAGTTTCATCTCACTATTTTTAACAATTAAACTTCCAGAGACTACTTCATATATTACTTGAAATAATTAATGGTACTTCTCTATTATCCTGTCGACCACTTTTAATAACAAAAAAACTATTGCCAAACTGTAACGCCAAATAAACGGGAGGACGTTGCCATTGGAATATCAAAATAAATAAATAAATTATAAGAATTTAAGGACACAATTGTTATTTTAATGAATGAAATAACTAATAAATCAGTAAAAGATAATAAAAAATACACGCAAATGTCAAATTAAAAACCACTTGATGACATAACAAACACGTATAATGCTTCTGACATCAAGTAAATCGGACTGCATTTTTAGCGATAGTTTTTTGTTATGAAAAGTGGTCGACGGGATAATAGAAGTACCTAATTAATATTACAAATATGAAAAAAATGATACTGTGAGTAGGATATTTTAAATACTAAATAAAATTATTTCAAAATAAAATTGTAGAACTGATTCTTTAGGCCACTGATCCGCAGATTTACTTGTTTCATGATTACTATAACTTTCATTAATATTACAATTTTTTTTTTTTCTGTAAGAGATGAATAAGCAAACAATTAAGACAGAAAATAGATTTTTAACAACTCCTGTAACTTAATTGTTTTTATTTAAATGGAGATGGATTAAGCCCTATGAGCCCTTCTTTGACTGTGCCCTTAAACAATATTTTCTGCTTCCTGAATTTTGATTGCCAGATTATAAAATATGCAAAGCAGAGTTATATACATAAAAAAAAAGAATAAAATATTGAAATTTTATTAACCACATAAAATAACTTAAAAGAAGTACCTTAAAAATAAATTAAATCTTATAAATTGCTATTAGTATATAAAATTCAAAGTTTTCTATTACTACCAAAACAAAAAGCTTCAAATGTTGCAAGAAAATAAAGAATATATAAATTTATTAAATGAAGCCAGCTCTTAGCATGTTCATTAAGATTTTCACTGAAAAACATTGGAACTTCGAAACATTATTTTCTGCTTCCTGATTGGTTTGATTAAAAGTGTCAACAATAACCCAGATTATAAAACATGCAAGAGGGAGCTATGAAATAAATAATAAAAGATAAATTTTTATAAACCAAAAACATTGAAGGGTGTCCATTACTGGCACATCTACCCTATATAAGAATATAAGGCATTATTGATTTATTACTTTTTAATGTATCCATATTTATAAATTAAAAAAACTATAAAAAAAATAGCTATTACTGTTTTTTAAATTTAAACCCCTGTCATTGGGACTCCTTTGTTTGTAATTTATAAGTGACAAAAACTTCAGGATGAGAGTTATAGATTAAATTAACTACTTACCAATAAGGCTTAAAAGCAACTACATTTTAAAAAATTGCAAAATAGACTTTGCAATTTATTAACATCTCTAGCCAATTTATGATTTCAGATCAATATATGAAGTTAATTAAAGGAATAGTTAAAGCGTACAATTATAAGCACATTTAAATTATGCTTATTTTTCTAACACTATATTTAGACGACAGCTTTTTAGCAAACAAATAATAATAATAATGGCAAGCAGTAATTTCATACGCCAGAGTAAAAAAAACCTCAAAAAGCTCCCTCGTACCGCAAAAAAAAAAAAAAAGCAAAATAATCATATGACTGTATGATCGAAAGATGAATAATACTGGGGGATATTTATACAGAAAAAATATGTAGTATGCTGACTTATTTCATAAAATACAACAAACGGCGAAATCAAGCTCCAGATCGATTACTACAACATTTAAGTTTTATTATACAAATTAAAACATGTATAAACATCAGTGTATTAATATTTTTAAATGTAGAAGCAATACTTACTACTTCAGCATTCCAGACTTTGAAGCTTTCGACGTGCTGATAAAAACGTCGAAATCAATCAATTAGCTAAAGTAAAAGAAAAAGATTTTCATTAATTCAATCTGTTATTTTTTTTAACAATCGATTATGTACAGGGATGATTTACTTATATTTAAAAAGCGTTTATGCTTGTTTAATATGCTAGCATGAGTACTGAGTTGTTTTGTTTATTTCGCCATCTTTAGTGTCTATCGCTTGTATCGAATCCCCTTTCTTGGCACATGATTGGTTCAAGCTTCAAATCACGTGATTTCGCAAGTTATTTTCGCTATTTTGGGATGGGTTGGACTTCAACTTTGATTTAACTTGGCGAAACTCCGCCCACTGCGAACTGTTCGCAGTTTCGCAAACAGCGCAAAATCTATCTGGATCCCGGCCATGATTGCGAAATCGCCTTTAACTATAACCGTGATACCCATGAATATCCTGACCGCGCAGGAATAAAAAAGGGTGAAAAGGCAGAAAATCTTTAATGTTAGTCTACCAGAAAAAGCATAAGAAAAGAGTCCGATTTTGAAGCTGGATTATATAAAAAACAAGAGTTTTCCTACGTTAGCTCAAAATCTTACTCTCTTCATCTAAAAGCGATTAATATAATATATTAATTTAAAAAAAATCGTTCGATCCATTTTCGAGATAACACCTCTGTGCCCATTACACCATTACATTTTCCATTTTCGCTTAAAAATTTGTTTCCAGATCTCAAAATCTACTGCATGTAGAAATCTATAAATTTCAGGATAGAGTTAGGCCATAGATATAAGACTAATGTGAAAAAATCGAAACGGTATGCCTCATATTTACTGAGATATTAAATGTCGGCGTTTCGATTTTCCTTTGATGTCCTGCTAGCTGTATATATGAGAGTGACGGAATCTTCGGTTTTGGGCTTACGGTTTTCGGTTTTTCGCTGCGTCACTCAAGAGACTACCGTCTCTTATGATATTACTCACCTGACTAACTCTATCCTTAAATATTGCTACTTTCCGACACCATGGAAAACAGCTATTATCTCTCCAATACCTAAACCATCATGTAATCTCACCGACCCTACTAACTTTCGCCCTATTAGTCTTCTCTCTTCTCTTTCTAAAATTACTGAACGTGTTATAGACCGAATTTTCTGTAAAACTCAGGCCGAGGGCGCTAGTGTCGAAACAGCCGCCTTTTACTTCCGTTTGTTACTTCCGGTAAGTTAACCCTTACTTTTGGCACCTTGGCTTGGCGACATTTGTTTGTTTACAAATTTGACGCTGTCAAATCTATCAAATACACATACTTAAAATTCAAGGTTGCAATTTTAAATTGGTTTTTTTTTTACGGTTTTAATTTCTTTTAGTTGATATTTCTGTTATTAAGGCATATTCTGTGTCAAGTTTCATCTGGAGTTGCATTGTGTTTCTGCTGTTTTCTTTCTTTCTTCATTTGGTGTATTGTTTACATAAATTTCTCTGCTAAATCGTTGAGCAAGTATGATATTTTAATATATTTTGCTTGATATTCCTGCAGTTTAAATGTATTTTTCTGTCGTTTTCATGTTATTTGTGTTTTTTTTAAATTATTTTACTTAATTACCAAAAATGTCTATGTTAAATTGTTTACTTTCTTAGTATTTAATAAAATTTTACAAAGATAGTGTCCCTATGATAGTAGCTATGAAGAATCATCAGATAAAATTATCGTTAGTACTCTAGCAATTATTTTCTGTTTCTACACCACTTAACCATTTTTGTCTGTACAGAAACAAAAATAAACAATCATATCTGGTGTTTTCAACCTTTTATAATATGTGAAACCATGCCTAATGGAATAGTAACGTTTCTAAAGTTTCGTTTAGTAGTGTTTTGTTTTAATTAAAGTATCCCCCCCCCTTTTAACAACTTCTGAAATACAAATTGCAGGAATTAGAAGGAATATCATCCTTTTGATATTTTATAAAATTTTTCATCTATTTATAAGAATGCACATCAAATTGATAGACATCTTCTTGTGTAAGAAACTAGGTTTTTATTTCCAACATTGTGCATATGTGTTTTATTATTTGTGAACAATGTCAAAGCAACTTCATTTAATATAATTTGATTTGTTTACTAACAATTACTAGAGCATTGGAAGTTTCTGGCCTGGTATTCAGATACCCTCCCTTATAATAGTTCTTCCTGTTTTTAATTTTTTTGTTTAAGGCTACTAAGTAAGTTTTGTGCATTTAAAAAGAATAGGAAATTATTAGTAGGAATAAATAAGGTAAAGAAAGATTCTCACATATGTAAAATGCCAGTTCGATGTTTGACCGCAGACACCGTTTGAGCTCTCAAGGGATTTTATTATTTCAAAATTTATCAAAAATCACATGTCACGTATGAAAATAAAAGAATCGATAACTGCACAAATCTGATATAACATGTCAGTTGTGATTTTATCCTTTTATTTTTGGTTTTTATTATATTTCATATTAACAAGTATGTGAAGTTTTCAGAATTTTCTGTTTAATTATGTTTCTTTTTTTTTTTTTTTAACAGATTGCTGAATAGATTTTGAACTGTTTTTGGAATAAAGAAGGTGTCATGTAATGGAATTTTGACTGAACAGAACTTTACAGCCTGATGAATGCTTAAATTTGAAACTGGTAGAGAAGGCAGTGAAAAGGAAAAAAAGTCAAGAGAATTTCCTTGCTGCAGAGTGTCTTTTCATAATTCCCTATGCAGTAGGGAAGTTCCCTTAGACAAAGTACTTGTAATTAAGTATCCATGCTTGAATTAGCATCAGAACGTTATCGCTGAAGTCATGACACCATACCATGGCAATTGAGCATAAACATTGTGCACAGAGTTATCCAGGTAAGTTATTTTTGTATCACAATTGATCCTTTTTATTTTGCTTCTGTTTATCATTAGTTTTGATACGTGTAAAACTTTATATCCACCTATTGCAATATGTCAAGTAAAAAAATAAAATAAAGACGTTAAAATTAGGATTAAAATATAAATGAGTGAAA
The DNA here is from genome assembly GCA_963931845.1 of Maratus michaelseni. Classification (NCBI taxonomy): domain Eukaryota; kingdom Metazoa; phylum Arthropoda; class Arachnida; order Araneae; family Salticidae; genus Maratus; species Maratus michaelseni. The sequence goes on along the minus strand of OZ007599.1, from coordinate 16,978,458 downwards.
AAAAAGATTAAAAAATGATAAGGGGATTGACTGAAAGTATAGCTGTAGTAATTGAAACTACTAAAAAAGTTTCAATAAAGTTGTTTTTAAATGTTTTATTAACAAATTATATAAAACAGAAAAAACGTGTATGCATAAAGACAGCCTCAGTACAATTTTTCTTGATTTGTTATTAATTTCTGTATTTCATTGAATGTTAGAATTTTTTTTTTTTTCAACAAAAATACTGAAGGGTGTTTTTATAAAGTGTTCAGGGATGTACTCAATTGTGCAGTTATCACAACAAAGATAGAAATTCATGTCTTCATTGCTGGGGGGGGGGGGGGGGGGGGTTCAGAAAGACAGTTGTGTTTTATGATTATGGATTAATTCGGTTTTATTATTTTTGTTAACACATTGCAAGAATAACTTGTGAATAAATACTTTAATTTTTATTTTTTTAATTGGAAAGGGCTAATTTTGCCGGTGGCTTCATTTTAAATTTCACCAGGCTTGTTCACTACTGGGTTAAAATTAACACACTCAAACTATGTTCCATCACATTCTCATGTTTATGCTGTTCAGTACCGAGGATTCATACATGGTATCACTCAGAATGTCAAATGAGCAGGCTTGTAATGGGTAGCTGTCCGGGCTTGTAAAGAAAAAAAAGGATGGGTTTTTTACAGCCCGTAGCGTTGTAGTGGGTAGCTGTCCATGCTGTTTTTTTTTTTTTTTAAATCCTGTGTAATTTACAACCCTGCAAGTGAGTGACAAAGCATGGCCAGATATGCGTCCTCTGTAGATAACGTAATAAAATTTTATGTTTGTTCATTTTGTAACCTGAAATTTTTGTCGATTGGGGGGAGGGGATTTAGATTATTTTAAATTTTAAACTGTGTATGCTGGGGGGGGGGGGGAGAATGGAGGAAGCAAACTTTATGGTATGTTACACACATATTTTAAAATCCTAACAATCATATATCAAAAAAAATTTAATAATTTAATTTTTTTTTTTTTTTTTTTTTTTTTTGGTGGTTGTAATGGTCACATTAAACTTTTTTTGAAAAAAATTAATGCGAGGATGTGAAAAGGTTTGCCAAACCTGGTTGTAAAACTAAAGAATATTTGGCTATTTTTCACCAGCTGCAGGTTATCTGAAAAATAACAAGTAGATAATCGATCATTTTCATAACCTATCCCTTACAATTTCCTCTTTGTATAAGGGGAGAGAGCAAGTTAAAAATCTAAATCTTGACGAATGAGATACCATATGAAAGGATTTTGAACAGGCTTCTGACATAGCACAGTTACATTTTTCTAAAACATGTTTTGTGATTAAAATTTGCTGATAATTAAAAATTAAATCGGCATTGTTTTCATAAATGAAATGAAAGGTTTTCCTCAAATTAATGTTGCCACAAAAATAAAATTCCGGGTTATATCACGCTCAACAGATGATGTCATCCTCTAATGCAGCTAAAATATGATTGTTATTTTTTTTTTATCTCGCATGTGCCTTTTTGTAAGTTTGATGGAATAAATGAGCTGATATTCTGGCTTGACTAATGTTAAGGGACAGATTTTTAAATATTTTATTTTACAAATTTTATAAGATACATATAAAAAAGTTAATATGAACAGTAATAAACAATGTTTCAAAACACATTTCATAAATATCACGAAAAGATCATTAACGATCATCACAAACTTGAAAAAATGAAAATGCATGAAATTTGTTAATGTTGTGATCACTATATTGCATGTATGAGGGCTTCATGTACATGAGCACAACAACAAAAAAAAAATCATAGTTGGATGCAATGACATCAAATAGAGTTCATTATGAACTAAAAGGCACCCACTAAAAAAAAGCCAACTAGCTGTGAAACTGCAACAGCAAAATTTTTAGACACTAGAAAATAAAATAGAAATAAAGAGTATATATATATATGTATGATTAACTATATATATATATATATATAGTTAAATATTGTTATTTACTTTTTACTTTGAGTTGCAACAGCTTGAAGTAAAAGCACAAATGATCTTAGCTGTTTTATAGTCTGTACAAAGTAATATATCATATACAGTAGAGCGCCACAAATCCGCCGACCTAAAATCCGCCAGAGTCCGAAATCCGCACAAGCTTGCAGATGTAAACATTAAACATCTTCATCTTTCTTCCGTGGCACTAAAAGAACGAAGTTAAAGAAATGATGATGTCATTCCAAAGCGAATGATCGATTCAGAACATTCTCCTCGATGACGGAAACCAGACAGATTTTCCAGAGTATAAAAAACATTTCAATATCATGGACTGTGTCAATCTGGTGGCTGAATCATGGAATCTTGTTTCGCAATAAACATTAACTAATGCACGGCATAATATATGGCCAAACTTCCTGTTTATTGATAATGAAATTGATAAGGAATTTGCTGGATTTAATCTCGATCCAATAAAAGAAAAAGCAAAAGAACTGTTGTTGTTTGCAAAAGCTGTTACAAAAAATGACAACATATTTGATGAAAATGAGATTATAGACTAGATGTCTAATTCGGATGAACTTAAAGAACAGTATCAAATGACTGATGATGATGATGATGAAGATGAGTTGGATAATTCTGAAAAAGTTCAATTTGAAGAGGGTTTGAATTTGGGGGAAAAATATCTTAATTTCTTAAAACAACAAAAATGTGTTACTGAATAGGAATTAATGACTATTTATAACTTGCAAAAAAAACTTAAATTAGAATAATCTAAAATGTTGAAACAGACAACTAGTATTGATCAAATGTTTTCAAAGTTCAAAAAATAAGTTGTTTTGTTTATATTGTTTTCAATTTTTTTTTCATTCATAATAAAATAACTTAATAATCTAATATTTTATTGCTATTAATGTTATTTATTTATTTATTTTTAATCTTTATTATTATTTTTTTTTTCCAATGGCCTAAAATCCGCAAAATCCCGAAATCCGCACAATGTCCTCTCCCAAACAGTGCGGATTTCTGGCCCTCTACTGTATAACTATTTTTACTGAAAAATATGAAGCAATTAAGACATTTCTTTCGATCTTTATGTGAAAACTTCACATTTGAGTATTAGAGATGAGTTCGGGCTCTCTTTTTGGAGCCCGGGCCTGCCCGAGCCCGATGATTTTAAATCCAAGCCTGTCCGAGCCCAAAACATTTTTTATCATTAGAGCCCGAGCCCGATACCGAAAATAATTGCATATTATATAAAATTGTTTTAAAAGTAATATCTCATTTTTAAAAAACTTCGTACGTGAAAATAGCTGTTCATCCGGTACACATAATTAATTTTATAGAAATTTACATTCCATCTTATCAAAAGAGAAGTTTGGTATCAAATAAAAATATAGTTCTTTAAAAGGATGTAAATATTTTTCTCTCCCAACAAGCAAATCTGATGGACACATTAACGAAGTGCGTTTTATGAAAAAATGAATGAAATTTGCAGAAATTACTATTTCTATGCAGAAGAATCGAACAACGTTTTATATTTCCTATAAAAGGTGTATATCGTAACTTATAATTGATTCCTTAATTAATACAGTATTTCATTTTCTTGAAAATCAGCTTAAATTAAAAATTTGACACTGGTATCTGAAAGATCCTGTGCTTTTATACGAAAAGTTGAAACACTCTTCGATTGCTTTCTATCGGAATAACAATATATGACAATTATATCTACTTACGAATGAAAGTGACTTTGTAAATGTGCAGAGCAGAGCCTTAGCATCAGCAGAGTTCACAATTAAATATATAATCACTAACTTTGTCTTCATTTGAAGAGCGAGTATGACTTGCACACAATAGAAGACTATAAATTTGCAAACCTAAACTATTGCTGATTGACTAAGAATGAAAAAAAAAAATAGTCATCTAGCATTAGATCTCTAAAAAATAAATAAATAAATGGTCCAATTAAAAAAATATCCTAATGTCACAAACGAAAATCTAGCAACAAATATTATTGGAGCCTCTTCACATTGGCGCCATATCACCCAGTCATCAGTTGCATCGCAAATATCGTAAATTTTCTTTTAAAGTGACATTTTAATACTAGAAAAGAAAAACAAGATTCCTGTTTCCCCTTCCATTAATTCTGATCAAAATAACATTAAAAGTGAAATAGAATATGTAATTTTTTAGGGGAAAAAGTTATCTTTATTTTTTTATATGAGAATAAGTAAAATTGCCAGTTTCAGAAAAAATGAGACAGGGCCCGGGCTCGGGCTGAGCCCGTCTCATCTCTATTGAGTATATCAATAAATACCTTATAAGTAATCCTATAACATTTTTGTTGAAAGAAAAAAAAAAAAAAGATTTTCTAACATACTAACTTTCAATGAAATACAGAAATTAATAATAAATCAGGAAAAATTGTACTGAGGCTGTATTTATATATACACAATCAGTTTTTTCTGTTTTATATAATTTGTTAATAAAACATTTAAAAACAACTTTATTAAAAACATTGCTTACAACTATTAGGTACTAATGTTTTTGTAAATTCCACTTTAAAATGACATATTGCAGGTGGATATAAAGTTTTACAAGTATCAAAACTAATGATAAACAGAAGCAAAATAAAAGTGATCAATTGTGATACAAGAATAACTTACCTGGATAACTCTGTGCACAATGTTTATGCTCAATTGCCATGGTATGGTGTCATGACTTCAACGATAACGTTCTCATACTAATTCAAGCATGGATACTTAATTACAAGTACTTTGTCTAAGGGAACTTCCCTACTGCATAGGGAATTATGAAAAAACACTCTGCAGCAAGGAAATTCTCTTGACTTTTTTTCCTTTTCACTGCCTTCTCTACCAGTTTCAAATTTAAGCATTCATCAGGCTGTAAAATTCTGTTCAATCAAAATTCCATTACATAACACCTTCTTTATTCCAAAAACAGTTAAATCTATTCAGCAATCTGTTAAAAAAAAAAAAAAAAAAAAAAAAAACATAATTAAACAGAAAATTCTGAAAACTTCACATACTTTTTAATATGAAATATAATAAAAACCAAAAATAAAAGGGTAAAATCACAACTGACATGTTATATCAGCCTTTGTGCAATTATCGATTCTTTTATTTTCATATGTGACATGTGATTTCTGATAAATTTTGAAATAATAAAATCCCTTGAGAGCTCAAATGGTGTCTGCGGTCAAACATCGAAGAGTCATTCCATGTCAAATCAACACACTTTTTGAAGAAATTTTACCTCACCATCTCAGATTTTAATGAACTGTGGCACATAGTTAGTATTTATATAGACTAAGAAAAATACGAAATATTTTTGAAAAATATCTGTTTGTTTTGAAAATATGGCTATTTAAACTTCTCAAGAATTGTCAAAAAATGCTAGTCCGCTAGATTTTCAAATTGTCATAAAATCTTTCCTAATTAAGATAGAAAGGTGAAATAAGTGTCATAATGCAGCATTTTTAATAGACTTTAATATGATATGCAACATGATAGAGGTTGTAAAAAAAATTGTTTCAAAATTTAAATTTAAATTTTAAAATTTAAATTGTGAAAAAAACGTTTTTTTTAAAAAACTTCAAAAAATTATAGAAGATAGGTTGTGTTATTGTAAAATAGTATCCAAAGTTTGAAAATGGGACAACAATGGGTTCATAGGGAAAATAATTTAAAAAAAAGGCATTTTTCATCAATTTCAAGTATGATACAATAATCCATAAAAATTTGATTTTAAAACAATATGCAACAGTATAAATTTTGTTAAAAAGAATAAAAATTCAAAATTTTAATTTTATTTTTTAAATTTAAATTGCAAAAAAATATTTGCTTTTCAATTTTTTCAAAAAATTGTCAAAATAAAATAAGAGAATAGTAGAACAGGAAGAATGTAAAATGGGACAACAGTGGGCTCATAGAAAAAAAAGAAAGGAATTTTTCATCAATTTCAAATATGATACAAATACAATAATCCATAAAAAGTTGACTTTAATATGATATGCAACAGAATATAGTTTGTTAACAAAAAAAATTAACTTTCAAGTTTTAATTGTGAATTTTTTTTTTCATTTCTTTCCCCAAACAATTATAGAAAACACATTCTATTAATGTAAAATAGTATACACAGTTTGAAAATGGGACAGCAATAGGTTCATACTAAAAATAATACTTTAAAAGAGTAGTTTCTACTAAATTGGGGTTATATAATACAAGCAAAAAAAAAAAAAAAAAAAGGAGTAAACAATAAAAAAGTTAAAATTAATATTTAACCTGCTATAAATCAAGACTATAGGAAAGCAGAAATAAATGTCAAGTAAAAATTTTCAGCTGTTAGATAATCCTATTGTATAATTTTAGTTTTCATGTGATTCATACAAAATGCTGTAAAATACTCTGCTGAAATAGTTGACACAGTCATTTTATTTTATGAAAGTGATGAGCTGAGCAGAGCAATGCCTGGAACTAAAGATTGTATAAGTATCACTGACCAAGGTGGAAACAAAGTAAAAGTTTCTGAAAGGCTGATTTTATGCAATCTAAAAGAGGCTCATGTACTGTTCAAAGAAAAGTTTCCAGACTTAAAAATTAGTTTTCCTAAGTTTGCAGAGCTCCGTCCCAAGCATTGCATTTTGGTTGGGTCAAAAGGTACACACACAGTTTGTGTTTGCATGACACATCAAAATGTCAAGTTAATGCTTGAAAATGCTAAATTGGGTGTAATTACTAATGGTGAATTGACAACTTACAGGCATTGCATATCAAAAATATTGTGCAATCCACCATCAATAGACTGCAATATGTCTGAATGCCCATCCTGTCCTGGTGATTGTGAAATACGTAATATTTTACAAAAATCATTTGAGGAGAACTTAATTGAAAAAGACACATTCAGACAGTGGATTTCTGTAGATCGCTGCAATTTAGAGATTCTGCAGAAACCATCACAAGAATTTATTGACTTATTTTGTAACAAGCTGCCAATCTTAGTCAGACATGATTTCATTGCAAGACTGCAATCATCTTTTATGAATCAGGGAAAAGTAAATTTGAAAAAATCTGAAATCGCAGTAATGCTAGATTTTTCTGAAAATTACAGCATGGTTATTCAAGATGAAGCTCAAAGTTACCATTGGGCTAATAAACATGCCACAATTCATCCTTTTATAGTGTATTACAAAAGAGAAAATAAGGTTGAGCACTTAAACTATGTTGTAATCTCAGACTGTTAGGAGCATAACACTGTTGCTGTCTACGCCTTCCAAAAAAAACTAATTCAATTTCTGGTAAATAAATTTCAAGAACCCCCTAGAAAGATTTTCTATTTTTTCATATGGATGTGCCACCCAATATAAAAAAAAAAAAAATCTCCAATCTGTGTTTTCACAAAGAAGATTTCAAAATGAAGCTGAATGGCACTTTTCAGCCACAGCTCATGGGGTCCATCACAGCTCAGTTGCCTTGTGATGGACTTGGGGGCACAATTAAGAAAGAGGCAGCAAGAGCCAGCTTACAACGGCCTTATGAAAACCAGATTTTAACACCTCTTCACATGAATGGGCAGCATCCAAGTTTTCTTCAAAAATAAGCTTTGCATTTTCAACACAAGAAGATCACATTGATTCAGAAATATTTTTAAAAGATAGGTTCAATCAGGCAGTTACTATTAAAGGAACTCAACAATATCATGCCTTTATCCCTGATAAATTCAGTACATCAAATATATTTGTTAAAACATTTTCTGAATCTGCAATATCATCAAAAGTGATTGTTTCAAAGTCTGAAGATAAACTTGGGTTAGAAGACTGCAATGGGTATATTACTGCTGTATATGACAAGCATTGGTGACTTGCTTACATCATGGATAAAGATAAAGAACATGATGAACTTAAGGTGACATTTTTGCACCCACATGGGCCGTCTCCATCATTTTCTTATCCTAGCAAGCCAGATGTGCTATGGATACCTATAATGGATGTTTTGTGTTCAGTTGATCCTCTGACACCAACTGGAAGAATACATGTTTTATCACAAAATGACATTTTGAAAACTAACAAGTCATTATCCAATTAAATTCAATCGCAAGAGGTGTTAAAGGATATGAATTGGTAAAGTCTTATGTTACTTCATAAAGAATTTGGTAATTTTGTACAAAGTTTATATTTGAACTATTGTAGTGCATCATATTATATCATATTGTATTGTGCCATATTTGAAATTGATAAAAAATGCCTTTTTAAAATTATTTTCCCTATGAACCCATCGTTGTCCCATTTTCAAACTGTGTATACTATTTTACATTAATTGAATGTATTTTATATAATTGTTGACGAGAAAAAACAAATTCACAATTAAAATTTTAAAATTAAAAAAAAAATTCTTTACAAACTATGTTTTGTTGCATATCATATTAAAGTCAACTTTTTATGGATTATTGTATTTGTATCATATTTGAAATTGATGAAAAATTCCTTTCTTAATTTTTTTTTTCTCTATGAACTCATTGTTGTCCCATTTTACATTCTTCCTGTTCTACCATTCTCTTATTTTACTTCTATAATTTTTTGAAAAAAAAAAAAACAATTTTTTTTTTCAATTTAAATTTTAAAAATAAAATTTAAATTCTGAATTTTTATTTTTTAACAAAATTTATCCTGTTGAATATTTTATTAAAGTCAAATTTTTATGGATTATTGTATCATATTTGAAATTCATGAAAAATGCCTTTTTTAAAAAATTATTTTCCCTATGAACCCATTGTTGTCCCATTTTCAAACTTTGGATACTATTTTATAATAATACAACCTATCTTCTATAATTTTTTGAAGTTTTTTAAAAAAACGTTTTTTTCACAATTTAAATTTTAAAATTTAAATTTAAACTTTGAAATAATTTTTTTTTACAACCTCTATTATGTTGCATATCATATTAAAGTCTATTAAAAATGCTGCATTATGACACTTATTTCACCTTTCTATCTTAATTAGGAAAGATTTTATGACAATTTGAATATCTAGCGGACTAGCATTTTTTGACAATTTTTGAGAAGTTTAAATAGCCATATTTTCAAAACAAACAGATATTTTTCAAAAATATTTCGTATTTTTCTTAGTCTATATAAATACTAACTATGTGCCACAGTTCATTAAAATCTGAGATGGTGAGGTAAAATAGGTGTGTTGATTTGACATGGAATGGCCTCGAACTGGCATTTTACATATGTGAGAATCTTTCTTTACCTTATTTATTCCTACTAATAATTTCCTATTCTTTTTAAATGCACAAAACTTACTTAGTAGCCTTAAACAAAAAAATTAAAAACAGAAAGAACCATTATAAGGGAAGGTATCTGAATACCAGGCCAGAAATTTCCAATGCACTAGTAATTGTTAGTAAACAAATCAAATTATATTAAACTGAGTCGCTTTGACATTATTAACAAATAATAAAACAAATGTACAATTTTGGAAATAAAAACCTAGTTTATTTCACAAAAAGATGTCTATCTATTTGATGTGCATTCTTATAAATAGATTAGAAAGTTTATAAAATATCAAAAAGATGATATGCCGTCTAATTCCTGCAATTTGTATTTCAGAAGTTGTTAAAAGGAGGGGGGGGGGGATACTTTAATTAAAACAGAACACTATAAACAAAATTTTAGAAACATTACTACTCCATTAGACATGGTTTGACACATTATAAAAGTTTGAAAACACCAGATACGATTATTTTTGCTTCTGTAAAGGCAAAAGCAGTTAAGTGGTGTAGAAACAGAAAATAATTGCTAGAGCACTAATGATAATTTTATCTAATAATTCTTCATAGCTACTGGATTATATTTTTTTTGTGGTTATCACATAATTACATGCAGAGATACCATCTTTGTAAAATTTTAATAAATTACTAGGAAAGTAAACAACTGAACATAGACAATTTTGGTAATCAAATAAATAATTAAGAAAAAAAACAACACAAATAACATGAAAACGACTGAAGAATACATTTAAACTGCAGGAATATCAAGCAAAATATATTAAAAAATCACCCTTGCACTACGATTTAGCAGAGAATTTATGTAAACAATACACCAAAATGAAGAAAAATTAAAAAACAAGAAAAAAAAATAACAGCGGAAACACAATGCAACTCAGATGTAACTTAACAGAGTACACCTTAATAATAGAATTATCAACTAAAAGAAATTAAAACCTTAAAAACATTTTAAAATTGCATTTGAATATTTAAAACACCCACCATTTATGCTCTCCATGAAGGCTTATCTTTTTTGATGAACTAAAAAAAAAGATCTAAACGAAAGAAATAATACGTTAAAAATAAAAAAAAATACAATAACTGACATATTAAGTTTACATTTATGAACAGATAAGTATCGTTTACTCTTCTGTAGTAGCGATTTTTAAACAATTTAGATTAATCAAATATTAACAGAAGCCTTCGTTATTATTATTATTATTTGGAACATACGTCTGACTTGTGTGATTGATACAAATATCCACCCCTTCATTATTAATCGTAATTACAAAATAAACAAAAACATACCGCCAATGTAGCACTTTCACGATCGTCAGAAAAGAGCGATAAACCGCCAATTATGACACCCATGCCTTCCAAAACAGCTAAATTATATATTTTTTTAAGCAATATTACGTAAAAATTTATATACCCGCCCTACTTTTTCATAATTTTAAAGTATTTACGAATATACATTTAAAAAAACAATGATGTAAAACTATTCAAATTTGACGAATTATCACGGAAAAATCGGAAGCTTTGCCAATGCTTTGCATTGAACCGGAAGTTCCGATCGCAGTTTCCGGTTGAAGCAGTTTTGTTTGGGCACGTTCAGCGACGGCACCCCGAGTGACTCCCACAACCCCGAAAGTAGGGTTTACGTTCAGGACCGATATCACGTGATAAGTGCCACTCCGGGACAGCGTTCAGCAACGACAGTCAGTGCTACACCGAGTGGCTCCTTACACCCTCAGATTTTGAAAGGGTGATTTGATCACGTGGGGGGTTTTTTGGTTTGTTTACACTTGTCTTGTATATATTATGAGCGTTTAATTATCTGTTTTCCTAAGTATTGCTTCAAATCTCATGCTATTTAGCACTATCCTGACTTGCATTCACTTTCGGGGCACCATAATAAAATATAAATTGCATATAATCTTGCTTTTTAAAAATAATAAGATTTTTTTTTTTCCTCTTGAACAAGTTGATTGAAACTTTTTTTTTTTTTCAGTATTGCTTCAAATCTCATGCTATTTAGCACTATCCTGACTTGCATTCACTTTCGGGGCACCAGAATAAAATATAAATTGCATATAATCTTGCTTTTTAAAAATAATAAGGTTTTTTTTTTTTTTTTTTCCTCTTGAACAAGTTGATTGAAACTTTTTTTTTTTTTTTTTTTTTTTTTTTTTTTCAGTATTGCTTCAAATCTCATACTATTTAGCACTATCCTGACTTGCATTCACTTTCGGGGCACCAGAATAAAATATAAATTGCATATAATCTTGCGTTTTAAAAATAATAAGATTTTTTTTTTTTTTTTTTCTCTTGAACAAGTTGATTGAAACTTTTGAGTTTTCAAGATGTGTACATTGATTATATTATCTCATAAACGTAAGGAGATATCTATGTTCATGTATTAACTTTATTGAGACATCTTGATATTCAAAATAAATTATGCATTCTGTTATTTTTTTTAAATAAGATTAATATTGTGAAAAGTAATTGTAAAAAGTATTAAAAGTAGTTCAAGATGCTGCGAATACTTGGTGGAATTTAATATTTAGCCGAATGTCAAATTTAGAATTCAGACAAGATTGAATAGTTCTGTTAAAATTGTATTCACATTTACACAAAAAATTATTTGTATAAAAATTCACATTTATCGTGTTTGATTAAAATTTTGAATTTTTTTATTTTATCGTTTATGTTTATGCATTTGAAAAATATAGTGTTTTTTACTACTATTTGAACACAGCCTTGTCGCTATTAGTGGTTTTCTGGAAAAAATAAGCCAATTTCTACTTTATCATTTGTATGGGGTAGAAATTTCTTCCATATAGATATTATGTAATAGTGGATGATCAATTCCACCACAGTTAAAGCTTTTGGATCTGATTTCAATGTAAATATTACTATCGTTTTAACTCCTAAACTGTAAGGGTAGTTTTGTGAAATAATAAATTAATCTTAGTACTATAAATAAAAAAATCTTAAAAGCTGATATGATAATCTAATTGTAAAGAAATATTACAGATATATACTTTTTATTTTATAGATGAATAATTGCAGAATATTTTTGTTAAATGTCAATTAGCACTTTTTTCTTTTGATACAAGTATTGTTTTATATGCTTTTACATCATGCTTTCAGACAAAAAATAAATTCTTTATGTGACAGCCAAATGTTTTGTATTTGGCCAAATCACTATTCTCCCTATTAAATTATGCATCCCTAGAGTTCAAATATGTGTCAGCATGAAAAAAAAATAGTTATGATTTCATTGGATGGAACTGTGTGAAATTTCTTCTCAGATCACCAAAAAGAAACTCCCTCTCCTCTTCTAAAATAATTTATTTTCCTTTCCTCTTGTCTAGAACCAGGGCTTAATTTGCACTGGAGCTCAGCTCTGGTACTGTTATTCTCTGTTTTTAGCAAATATTTAAATATTGGCCAGAATTCCCCGGAGCTCATAAACACTGTGCTCTAGAGCCCAGTGCAATAATGCTTCCGAAAAATGAATCCTAAATTACCCTTTCCTTTCCCTCCCATCTCCAATCTTTTGTATCAAAATACTTATTAGTGACATAATGTGTTGCTCACATAAGAGATAAAGGTAAAACAGGCTCTATTTTTATATCAGTCTTCAGGTTTGGGCAGGCACGAGCGCAATCTGTCTTAAATTCAAAATTTTATTTATTTCAATTTCAAATAATTTTGATCAGAATAAAGAGTAAACAGAAATAGTCTTTTTCTATTCTGCATAGCTGCGAATTATTCATTTTTGTGTTAACACTATTTCCGAATTCACAAATCCTATATTCCGATATTCACTAATCCTGAGCTTATTTAATTGCAGAATTCTGCAATTAATCAACATTAAGATTAGGCAAAGGTTTCTATTTGGAAGTAGTAATAACTAAAAAGTGGAATAGTTGATAGCTAGGTATATGCAGATTGTATTTAAAATATTTATTTTGCTAAATAAAAAAATAATGCTTTAAATTTTGAAAATAATGTATGAAATATAGATATGCAGATGGGAGCGGGGGTACGCTACAGGTGTTAGTAATGCAGAATATTAGGGCAGTACTTTTTTTCTAAGAATTTAAGCCCTGTCTAGAATGGTAGTTCACCCGGAGCTACGAATTGTGTCGCTCGTTTTTCCTTCATCTACATAAAATAATACCAGTAGAGAAATAGTTGCTAAATAAATAAGACAAGTTTGTATTTAAGTCCATTTGCTTAGTTTCTAATGAAGTATCAGGGGTCGATCTAGGAAAAATTTGGGGCCTATTTAGGGCCCCTTTACAAAAATCAATTTGATAAAATGGGCCCCTTCACAAAATTCCATTCTATAAAAACTTACTATTTATTATTTATTTATTATTTTGTGATGTTTTAAAATGTGTAATTTGTAAACAAACAAGTTCACAAGAGAGGAAAACTTCAGCAAAAGGATTTAAAAAGGTTTTTGTTTATAAATGCTTGGTTCGAATTTGATTAACTCGATTTCAACTTTCATTGCAAAATGTTATTTTTCACAAAAATATAATAAATTTTACAAAAATAACCTTTAATTTTCACAAAATGAGCCCCAAGAAAAAAAAACCTGCATCAACCCCTAAGTATACAGCAAAGTTTATTAAAAAAAATGTTTACTTCTAGTCATGCAATGAAGTTTTTTAAATTTTAAATACGCTCACATTAATTTTTTCTTTCTTTTTTTTAAATAATGAATATATATGTATATTTTAATTGCGCTTTGAGTTATTAGTTTTTCACCATAATCTAAAATTAGTAAGTAAATTTTCAATGAATTTAGGAACCTGCAGTTTTTAGTAACTGTAATTATCTTCCAATTGAATTCAAAATAAATCATAGATTAAAAATCTTAAATTTCCTAATATATTACTAGTATCATGAAACATATTACCTGCATGCAAGTGCAAAGTTAATTTTTGAAATTTTACAAACCTATGTTTAAACTTTGAATTTTTTTTAAAAGTAAGTTTCACTGTATTAAATACACTACACTATACTTATTAAACCATATTGAATATAGTAACACTATGTTTGAAGTTTGAATCTCCATCCCTCCAAAATATTTTTCTAGCTCCTATATTGATTAAAGTCACAAACTTTTTTTATAACAAAGTATAAAGTTGTATTTGATGAAAAATTTTATGGCCAACATTCCAAAGAACACAGTCTATGCATGGAGTAAAAATACTCTGGGTGTAATTTATGTATAAGGAGGGGGGGGGGGGAGGTAAAGGGTTGTTTCAGTATGCAGCTTACATTCAGCCACCCAAAAGATAAAATCTATTCCAACCCCACCTTCTCTCCTCAACAAATACCCAGAAAGATAGGTCCGCATTCATCACTTGTAATAGTTGTTGATATATGTCTGTAAATGTTTAAATAAACTCTTGATTTTTCAATAATAATTGTTTCTTTGTTATCATTTAAACTTATTGTGGAATATGTTTTTTAATTACATTTCAAATAACAGAATTCTAACATTTTTTTTTCTCCCTTGAATATCAGATAGAATAAAAATGAATTTCTCAATTTTTAACAATTTATTTTGAAGTAGTGTTTGCCATTACTCATGTCAACAAATATTTTACCCATTTAGAATCATTTTCACACTGTGAGAAAATATCAAAGAGTGAAATTACTCATCAATATTTTTGGAAAGTTTCAAAATATTTCCCCTCATTATATCATCATGAAAATATTTCCCCTCATATTCTGCTAGAACCAGACTATTCCATAAAATATTTTCATGAATAAAAAAAGTAAGGAACTGCTTATTAAATTTAATATTTTAGTCTGTACAAATGTTTAAATTTGTCATGCATATTTTCTGGTAACCTAATGACTGTTTCATATACACAAGCAATTTTTTCAATATTTATACAATTTATTTAATTTAAGGAAGCCATTTACATATTTTTATATACAAACAGAAGTAATCTGTATATAATATATACATATATAATGTTTATGTATTTATAAATACATATATAAAAAAAGCATAAAAGTTCATCAGATTTGCTTATATAACTGATTATAACATTTTGCAATAATTCACTTTCTGAAGCCTGAACTGTGGCAAACATTTAAAACAGAAATGCCAAAGCCAATATAACAGAAAAGTGTCTTTTTGTGAATAATACCTACTTGCAAATTTATATGTGAAAGTAGTTACATTGAGAATAGTACATCATTTACATTTCTAGTATATAAAAACAACACTATTTGTCACCTTCTGCAATTTTTTTTTTCTTTTTGATCATCTTCAAAGCATTAGTAATGATATCTGATATCACCAATTGAGGGTGTTTACATTACCCTTTCTGTAGCTCTGTATTAAAAAAATTGGTACTTTTATCTTAGCAGGATGCAAATCTCACCAGTAGCACTTTTTTCTTCTCACCAATTAGCAGCTTTTATTTTGCATGTGAATAAATTGGAAGCAATGCTTTCATGTTATATTTTTGTTTGTGGTACTTAAAAAATAATAATAAAGTTAGTGAAAGGCATGTATTTTAAATGTTTGTTTTTAAATGAAAGTTATATGTTTTAAATTAAATGGGTAAAAAGTTTTTATTTTAAATGAAATGAATGCAATACGAATAATGGTGATGGGAACAATATTTGGCAATTTATCACCTGCACCTGGCTAACATAAAAGTACCAAAAATTATTTCCATTTACTTGTCATTTCCTTTCTCTACTGCATCATGTGAGAGAGGCTTTTCACCTTATATATAAACATATATATCCTTGTGAGAAGAATATTCTGTAATTACATTTTTTTTTGTGAGTTTGCACTTAGAGACTTCCTTTTAAGTACGGTGTGTGTGTGGGGGGGGGGAGGGGGAATAACTTCTCTCAGATCATTTACAAATTTTATAAGATGCACAAAATATTCTGTTAAGATTAATACATAACGTGAAAAAGTAACATAGAGAGGGAAAAAAATTAGCATTCAGCTGTTTCAAGGCTTCCTAACAGGAGACCTTTCTTCCGTGAAGGAACAATAGCAGCGAAGTATATGTGATATTACTACTGCTGTTTCTCACATCTTTTATTTTGTCCTGAGGATTGAAGATTGACATCCTTTTATGAAGCCATGAAACAGCTGAATGCTAAATTTATTTGGGCTACATGCACTTTTTATTGAGTTGGTTTTTAGATGTCATGGGGCTATTATAAAATATAAACATGTAAAACAATGAAATTGTTCCTTTATGGGTAATAACAAGGGCCTTTTTTTTCAAACGATACAAAATGTGATATTAAATTTGCTAGAAAAAAAAATGTAAAGGAAGAAAACATTGATATATTTAGAAAATTTCATTTGCTGTGAAATTCTTGGAAATATTTTTCATGTAATTCAACTATACATTTTCATGCGAATTTCTTTCCACAGTTAGCACATCGTACCTTCGTTTCATTAACAACTATGTAAGGATGAAGGCCATCATACCTGATTGTTTCTAATATTCTGCATTTGTTAGGCTTCCCAAAGGGTCTGCCTGCTACAACTCAATAAATTATGAAACGGTTAGGAATTCTTAAAACGAATGTTAGGAGTAAATATTTTAATTTCAATGCCGCAGCGAAATGCATTTTAATTTCAGTGGCACACAGGGGGCAATAAAGAAGTAGAAAACACTTCAAGAACACTAAAAAGAACTGATAAGATAAATACATAAGTGTAAAAAGCAACGCAAAGTCTGAAGTAATCAGGAATCACCTACCCAAAGTACCTATCAATTGCCAAAATAAGTTTAGTGCACACATTTATGAAGAATTCATAAGAGGAGCCCCTTTCTCAGTGAAAATATCAATAAAAACAGAACACACATCATAAACATGCAAGTTGTTCTTGAATTTTTCATTCAGAACATTTGTTTATCACTTAGTTACTTTTCATTTTACACTGAAAACCAACTTTTTGTGGTTTTCTTTACGTTGGTTTTGTATATGTCAAGTTTTCATTAACAATTTATTCTTAAAAACATTTTAGTATTTTTGAACTTTTTCTGAGTAATAATAATTTAAAACTCCTCCCTGACAAAGATCCTAGCTGCACAATTTTTCATTATAAGGAAAAAACAAACCCACATTCACAAAGAAAAAGGCATATTAATCTTACACATGTATTTAAAAAGGTTTTATAGCTAAATAAATGGTTCATATTTGAAAAAAAAAAAAAATCTAAATATTTAATATCACAGAAGAATGGGAGAAAACATGATGCCATTCACTATGTAAAACGTCATTAGCTTGATTTAAATTAAAAAAATCTGAATTTTCAAGAATACATGTTTTATATTAATGTATTTTCAAACGCATACATGAAATATATACATGTGGAGCTTTAATTTAAAAAATAGCTCACCTTTTTTGCCTTGCTATATTTCAATTAGTTAAAATCAGTATCAATTGTGGAATTAACACAGGCACAGGTGTCATATATCATATGCACCACGTTGGCACGATTTTTTTCCACCGCCAATTTGTCGAAAACTTTGTTTTTTAATATTAGTTACAAATAGCATGCAATAATAGCACGTGATTTTTTATTTCAGTATAAAAATAAAATGAAGTTATAAATGAAATATTTTTAAAAAGGAAATAAAGATAAATAAATGATAGTTTGATATAAATAAATATTGATATACGTAATAAAAATAATTTATAGAATTAAAATAAAAAATAACCGGGTTACCATGTAAGGCATAAAATTGTTATTTTGTTGCAATCGCGCCAACATGTATAGGGGAGACCGGTACACAGTGGACCACTTTTTCAGTTAACATTTTTTTTCTCTTTAACAGACTGACCGATCTGTATTAAAATATTTTTGAATATTCCTTAAACCTTCTTACATCCATCATAATTTTCTCACAACATAGTTTTTAATACATTAAAAAAAAATATATATATATATACACTTGTAAAGTGGACCAGTGTACCCTGGAAGCGGGGTACACTGGTCCACCCACCGGGGTACAGTGGACCACTATTAGGTATTATCTAAAATACAATATAAATCTATTTTTCATTAATCTAATTCTTTTTTGTTGTCCCTTCACCTGCAAAATAACATAGTAATATAAATTTTGAAAAAAAACAAAAAAAATTATATTTTGAAAATAATAACAGATTAATACAGGAACAATTGCAATTTAGTTGAAGTTATTACTTAAGTACAAAAAAATCAGCTCACATTAAAATTTGCAAATGAAATTCCAAAGTACTTATGAGTAAGATTGAGCCTGGAATTTTCAAGAAATAATTTTGGGTCGGAGAGCGACATTATGAAATCATTGACATCAACAGCAGATTCATCTACAGTTTCGGGAGAAACAAACTGATTTCCATTCAATTTGAGTCTCATGAATCTTACTTGAATAGAATCATCAACAATTAGACTACAGTTATATTTATCAAAGGCAGTAAATACAAAACAAAATATTTCTTACTATGTTAAATAAATTATTATTTTTATTTGTTTACTTTATTTTACAGTTAAATCTACTTTAAAACAATCTTTCTTTATAGAAAATAAGCAATTATTAAATATTTTGAACATTCTGCATTAGAGGAGCAGAGTGGATTGTGGACCACTGTGCCCCAGGAGTGGGTGGTCCACTGTACCCCATGTTTAAGTTCAATAAATAATCATATTAATATTGTTTATAGCTTTCTTTTAAACATATTAACTTTAAAGTAAAATAAAAACAAGTATCTTAGCTTTGCAAAAAAGCTTTTATATTTTATTTATCTACAACCTTTAATTACTAAAAAAATAAAAATATGATGATGAAAAATTTTACTTTTAGAAGCTCAAAACAACAAAGCAGGATAAAATAGTTCAATCTGAGCTAAACATTTTTTCTGAAGGCTATAAATAATCATTGCAGTGCTGTTGTCTATTAGGATAGAAGAGAAGCTTAAAAAAATTTAAATAAATAAAATATTAGGGGGTGGTCCACTGTGTCCATAGGTCCAGTGTGTACCGGTCTCCCCTATATGTTGCGTATATGACATATGTGCCTTAACACATCAAAAGATGAAAAATTTCTTTAAAATATGTTGCCACCTATGTTCATTTTTGAAAAGTAAAATCTTGAGATTAATTCTAAGCAAGTTTGATGTCAATAAGTTTATTTTTTGGAAAACATGATTTTTTTTACTGAAACGTCCCAGAATTAGGACACTAGGCATAAATGGGTTAAATCTTCTGGACGTCTGTTATTAATTCAATTTGAGTAGACTGTTTCTGCAACAGAATTTCTTTAAAAGAGAAAATATTTTTAAATAACATTAAATAAATAATTATCTTACTTATAAATGTCCGATAAAAAAAAAAAAATGAAAAATGAAATTCTTTCTGCTATTCAATATTTAAATAAAAGCACAAAATTTTAATAAATTTCAAAAAATTAAGCAGATTTTAAAACATTTTTACTACAAGATAATATTGCAAAAACCATTATTATTGTGTAAATATTTATCAAGAATGCTTTTAACTGTGACATTAATAACAAAAAAAGAGATACCTTTACATGAAATTCTATTTCTTATAAGAACACTCTCTAATTTATCAAAGAACTCTATTCAATTTTCTTTTTAGTTTCTCGAAGCTTGTATCAAAATTTACTTTTAACAAATAATATAGTATTTGTACCTTAAATAAAGTGTAATACGTTCAATTTATCTTAAAATAATGAAAGATTTCATATATACAGCTGTACTTTGAATATATATGAATATACATAATTGATATGCATAGACATCATAAAAATAGGAATCAAGATATTAAGTATTATATTCAAGATAATTTGCTTCTCTATTAAATCTAACATGATTTACTTTAAATTAATCAATATTATTTTTTATCCTGAACCTGATATCATTCAAGATATTATATACTAAAATTGAAACAAGCATGCATTTTTTTTTTTTATTATTTGAGCTGTCAAGTATGAAGTTTTAATATATTATAAATGTTACTATTTATAATAAACATGTTTATTTCTTTATTTAAATATAACATTACAGATCAATCCTTTAATATACAGAATGAATAAAAGTAAATGAAATAAAAAAAATTAAACAAAAATTATTTATTGCATCAATACAAATACATTATATATTTACAAAGAAAATATGTTGAATTCCAGTTGACAAAATAAATTCTTCTTTCAAATGTCATGTTATATGGTGTCTAAGACAGCACCTCAGATGTAGTCTTAATTTCAAATTAAAACGAAACTATCAATAAAATTATAAGGCAGGAGACGAAGTTTATCTTTATCTGAGGTATAAGAAAAATCTTCGCTGTACTAGATGAAAATCACAAGTGCGATATCAACAAAGTTTTCATTTTCAAAATTCTATAATAACGCCATGCTTAAACATGTAAAATAAAAATAATTAATCACAAAACTCATCAAGGAAACAACATCGTTAATAATTTGATATAACTTGCAATTTTATCCAGATGAATTTGGTAATCCACTGTTCTTTAATTATTTACTTTAAAAAATAATAGCACTATCTCCATCGTGAGAATCTTAGTCAAAAATTTTGCCACAAAACATTAAATTTGGTGTATAAATAATACGTTATGTTTCATTTCAGAAAATCAGCGAAAACGTCTGCCATATTTGTTTATTGTTTTGCTGCCTATTACCCTCGCTATTACCCCATCCCGTTCAGAACCGGTATCACCCTTCTTCACCCTCGCTTTGTAGGAGTGTTAGGGGCTGTAGCACCTCACGTGACAGAGTCACTCTCTGGGGTTATAGGGCGCCGTCGCTGAACGTACCCATATATGTTTACAGTGAGAATTCGGTCTATATTTTTCTTTTTTGTTATAATAAAGAATTTCTTATATCAAAATCTTCATTAAGTCGAAAAATATTTAGATTCCTTGATTAAAATATTGAAATATTTTATAATTATACATATACAATTTAATTGTTATTTATATTTAATTTGTGATTTTTTAAAGGAAAAAAAAGATTAAGATTTTTTTTTATCAATTAATTTGCGTAACAAGGAATCATTCAAAATGAATCAATCATCAGTTTGTTTTCTTCGTGTGCGATGCGATTCGCTGCTATGAACATTTTTTGAAGTGTTGAAAATCAAATTTCACAAATACTTCTAACTTCTATTAACAAATACTTCATGAATATATTTTTAATTCCATGTTGTTTATGTACGATAAAAAACACGTTTGTAAGCTTCTGTTTCATAGTATAAGAATCCAAACATTCAGTGAAATGCGTATATTTGATCAGCTATATAAACAAATGAAGAATACAGTACCTTTTTTTTTTCCATTTCATTTCTTAAATTTGCATTTTAAAAACAGATAATAAAGAAATATGTATTTATCTTCTAATATTTATTTTCCTAAGTCAGAGAAATGCAAAGTTCTACCATTGTTTTTTTTTTTCTAGTGAAAGTTTATTTTCAAATGTTAAATATAGATTTTACTTAATAAATCACGAAATCAGTCGTCAGTTCTCGGGGCAATGGTAGACGTGGCATTGGAAACCTAAAAATCATGAGAGAGGGTAATATCTTTAAACAAATCTTGTAGCAAAGTATTCAGTAGTATCTTGCACCAAATATAAGAAATTGAAAAAAAAAAAAAAAGGTACTGTATTCTTCATTTTTGTTTATGTATTGTCAAAGCTATGCATTCTACCGAATGTTTTTATTCTTGAAATAGACTATTTAAACAGAGATAGAAGTTTACCAAACTTTTGTTTCTTTCTTCATACATAAACAACATGGAATTAAAAATATATTTTTGAAGTATTTGTTAATTAAGTTAGTATTTGTGAAATTTGTTTTTGAACCCGTTAAAAAATCTTCACAGCACATGGAAAAATAGAAACGCTATAGAAGGATTTTTTTTTTCTTCAGTTACCCTGAAATTAAAACAATATATATATATATTTTTTTTTTTTGGGGGGGGGGGCTTCAGGAGTGCAAAACGTTCATATTTACTGATTTATTAGTTGTTTGTTTTCTTTTTAAAATTAAAATAATGTTGTTAAATAGCAACATCATGGTGTAGAAAAAAAAAACATTAAAAAAATGTGATGCATCGTTATGTACGAGAGATCAGTTTCAACTGACATTACAAAAATTTATTCACAAACTAAGACAGATAATTAAGAAAAATAGGTTAAATCCTAGAACAAGCGAGACGCTTGGCGTCATCGAATTTAGCGAAGCGATAAATGAGTTTTCTTGTTACCGATTTATTTCTTGCGTTTTTTCCACGCCTTCTGTGCTTGGTTCTAGCATGAGCAGAATGCATGGTTCTGAAAATAGAGCTGGTTTTTGAGGGAATTAGATTTGATTGGTTGGTTGACAGATTAGAATATTCTATAATAGAGTTCTATTGTCTGTGGGTTGGTTTGTTGTGTGTCAGATTTGTTGAATTATGTTTATGAAATGTGTTTTATGTCATAAAGGATAAATCCTGTGAAATATTAAAAAAAAAACGAAGGATGAGAAATAACGGTAAGTGCATTTTTGTTGATTTTATATGATAAGATGTATTTTAAGCACTTTAGAGATTGCTGTAAACCGATTTTTGTGCGAACATTACTGACCGCAGCTTGAATGGATTTCATGCATTCTAGGGAGTGCGGAATATAGCAATTTTTGTGCATCCAGGATTTTTTTTTTTCAGTTAATGTACGCGAAGCATACACATATATACATATATATATATAAATTATTAACTGCTGTTTGAATGAATTTCATGCATTCTAGAGATTGCTGCACAGGGAGTTTCATGCATCCAGGATTTTTTTTTTCTGTTATGTATGCAAAGTGTACATATATATGTTACTAACTGGTGCTTGAATGAGTTTCGTGCTTTTGAAAAATCAGAAATCTCTAGATTCTCCCCAATCGTAACCTGTGTTCTTTGTAGCAGAGAATTCACTACTTACACAGTTTCTATGAAAAATTTTTCACGAAGTAAACATTGATTTTATTCCGTTTTGTGACAATTTACAAAGTTTTAGCAAGGAGGAAAAAATAGCTAAAAATTATTAAAAATAGAAAAATCTGGAGGAAAAAATTGCTAAATGTTTGTATGTAAAAATTGAAATATCCAGACGAAATATTGCTAAAAGTTTGTAAAAATAGAAAATCGTGAAGAAAAACTAGCTGAAACTTTGTAAATAATTGTAAAACGAAATAAAATTTATGTTAAAATTGTATAATAAAGCTTGCCGTAAGCAGTGTGTAAGTATCTGCTTGCTTAAGCTTAAGAGTCAGGGGTAGTCACTTTTAGCAGCGAAAATGTCCGATAGATGGCTCTGATTGCAACAGGTCGTCAGAAGATTTGGCGGAATAGAATTTTTAAACGCAAAAAAAGATCGAAAAAAAAGCGCTTTCACGCCAAAATATTACAATCCTGAAACTCTTTGAGGGTGGAGTTTACGATCAAGAACTCTCCAATAATATCATCGAATGTAGGTAGATGTAGTGAATGAATTTATGATATATCTGTTGTCACGGAGAATCACTATCTTCCTCCGTGTCTGTTGTGCTAGATTAGAGCAGGGGTTTTGCTTCAGGTCTGGTTTTTGCAAGGACAAAACAATGTGTTGCCTTTGAGTAGGATAAAATGGATTGAGCCTGACGATGTACACAACAGTGCATGTATGAGTCAAATACACAAAGGAGAGGATGTAGAGTAAACTTATAAACTTGTAGAGTAAAATTGTTTATTCATATTTTTATTAGTGACAGAGAGCTATTTCTTTTAGGCAACTGTCAAAGCTTTGTTACAAAAAAAAAAAAAAAAAAGAAAAAAAAAAAAGAAAAGAAAGAAAATATAACCTCATTATTTTAAGTTTGTAATTACAGGCAGGGAGGAAGAAAGGAGTTGATTTTTTTATTATTATTATTTATTTTATTTTTTTTAATAATTATATGTCACTAATTTTGTTTTTTAATTATAAATATGCCTCGTCCCCAAACTTTGTTTATTCACATGGGAACAACTTATATCGTTTTGAATATATATATTTTAATGTGTGCGATTTTATTTGAAACATGTTTTTCTAAAGTAAAAGATTTGACATTTCGTAAGCCTTTAATATCTCAAAATTAAAATGAATATAAAAGAAGGATGAAAAGTCATGCATAGGGATAGATTATGAAACACTTTTCAACACTAATACAGTATTTTTAAAGAGTTTCTCAAAAAAATTCCCTCCCCCCTCTCAATAACGCGAAAATTTCTGATTCATTTTTAAACATGAAAGCATGATATTCACAGGCATGATTTTTGAAGTAATTTGCAGTTGAATAGTTTTTTTTCTTCCGATAAATGATTTACATCTTAAATTATTAGCTATTATTGTCTCAGGACGACAGTTTTCTTTTTCTTCTTTTTTTTTCGTTTTCTGCGCGGTCGTGTTCGAAAATTCGGTTCAAAACACCAACTTTGACTACATTCTTTGAAAAACTCTTTGGCTTTTACTGAAAAAAGAAAAAAACAGTTCAATTACATAGTTTCTGAATAAGAGTGATTCTGATAAAAATCCCCCTCCCCCTCTTAATAACGCAAAACTTTCTGATTCATTTTTAAATGTGAAAGAATGATACTCACTGGCATGATTGTTGAAGTGATTCACACAGTGTTGAATCCAGGGGGTGGCCCGGGGGGGAATGTCCCCCCCGGAGCATTGAAATGTCCCCCCCGGAGTATTTGAAATTTTATGCTTTCAGAGGTCAAAAAGTGGAATTTCCACCCCGGAACTTTATAATATCCCCCCCGGAGCTACAGAAATCCCTCCCGGAGAAAAGTGTCTGAATTCAACACTTCACAATTGAATAGTTCTTTCCATTTCCCGATAAATGATTTACATCTTAAGTTATTAGTAATTATTGTCTCAAGACGACAGTTTTTTTTCATTTTCTGCACTGTTGTGTTCGAAAATTTGGTTCAAAACACCAACTATGACTACATTCTTTGAAACACTCTTCGGCTTTTACTGAAAAACGAACAAACAAATCAATTACATAGTTTCTGGATAAGAGTGATTCTGATAAAAGTCCCCCCCCCCCCCCCCTTCTTAATAACGCGAAAATTTCTGATTCACTTTTAAACATGAAAGCATGATATTCATAGGCATGATTTTTGAAGTAATTTGCAGTTGAATAGTTCTTTTCTCCCGATAAATGATTTACATATTAAGTTATTAGCTATTATTGTCTCAGAAAGACAGTTTCTTTTTTTTTTTTTCATTTTCTGCGCGGTCGTGTTCGAAAATTCGGTTCAAAACACCAACTTTGACTACATTCTTTGAAACACTCTTTAGCTTTTACTGAAAAATGAAAAACAAATCAATTACATAGTTTCTGGATAAGAGTGATTCTGATAAAAGTCCCCCCCCTCCTCTTAATAACGCGAAAATTTCTGATTCATTTTTAAACATGAAAGCATGATATTCACAGGCATGATTTTTGAAGTAATTTGCAGTTGAATAGTTCTTTTCTCCTGATAAATGATTTATATCTTAAGTTATTAGCTATTATTGTCTCAGAACGACAGTTTTCTTTTTCTTCATTTTTTTTTCGTTTTCTGCGCGGTCGTGTTCGAAAATTCGGTTCAAAACACCAACTTTGACTACATTCTTTGAAAAACTCTTTGGCTTTTACTGAAAAACGAAAAAACAGTTCAATTACATAGTTTCTGAATAAGAGTTATTCTGATAAAAATCCCCCCCCCCTCTTAATAACGCGAAACTTTCTGATTCATTTTTAAATGTGAAAGCATGATACTTACTGGCATGATTGTTGAAGGGATTCGCAATTGAATAGTTCTTTCCATTTCCCGATAAATGATTTACATCTTAAGTTATTAGTAATTATTGTCTCAAGACGACAGTTTTTTTTTTTTTTTTTTTCATTTTCTGCACTGTTGTGTTCGAAAATTCGGTTCAAAAACACCAACTATGACTACATTCTTTGAAACACTCTTCGGCTTTTACTGAAAAACGAACAAACAAATCAATTACATAGTTTCTGGATAAGAGTGATTCTGATAAAAATCTCCCCCCCCCCCTTCTTAATAACGCGAAAATTTCTGATTCACTTTTAAACATGAAAGCATGATATTCATAGGCATGATTTTTGAAGTAATTTGCTGTTGAATAGTTCTTTTCTCCCGATAAATGATTTACATATTAAGTTATTAGCTATTATTGTCTCAGAACGACAGTTTTCTTTTTCTTTCGTTTTCTGCGCGGTCGTGTTCGAAAATTCGGTTCAAAACACCAACTTTGACTACACTCTTTGAAAAACTCTTCTGCTTTTACTGAAAAACGAAAAAACAGTTCAATTACATAGTTTCTGAATGAGAGTGATTCTGATAAAAATCTCTCCCCCCCCCCCCCCCCCCTTAATAACGCGAAACTTTCTGATTCAATTTTAAATGTGAAAACATGATAGTACTCACTGGCATGATTGTTGAAGTGATTCGCAATTGAATAGTTCTTTTCTCCTGATAAATGATTTATATCTTAAGTTATTAGCTATTATTGTCTCAGAACGACAGTTTTTTTTTTCGTTTTCTGCACTGTTGTGTTCAAAAATTTGGTTCAATACACCAACTTTGACTACATTCTTTGAAAAACTCTTCTGCTTTTATTGAAAAACGAAAAAACAGTTCAATTACATAGTATCATCTACAAAAAAATAAACTGCATTAGAAATTTAAAAAAATCAAAAAATTGTTTTGTTTTTTCGTTTTATTTTCTAAGGGAAGTAACACCACAGAAAAGGAAAAAAAAGTCTCTTTCCGGCAAAATGGATATTTGAAGTCTAGTAGTAGTTATCAAAATGTTGGTAATTGTTCAACTAAAAGCTTAGCTTGGTCACAAACAGGTTTGTTTGTGAAAGATGTTACTGCAAAGGACTTCCTCCCCGAGGTCAAATGCGGTTGGGGACCTAGAGTGGGGATAAGTCAGGGCTATAGATATATTCTATAGCCCTGGGGGATGAGTGGTGTCCTCGTAGCCAGAAAAGTGATATCTTATCTTTATCTTTAGGAATGCGCTCCACAAAGAAGCGTGTGTTTTACACATCTTCGTGAATTTTGAGAAGAATAATTTTTTAGAAAATAATTTCTTATTTTAAAACTTTTTTGTGAGAAAAAGTGGGTTTGATCTTTACCTTTTATCTTCTCGAAATGCGTAACAAAAAACACAATCCTACTGCTAGCAGATTAAAATTAAAAGGACATTTGACATATGCACTCAAAGCATTGACTAGTAATATTTATATTTCTAGTCAATGACTCAAAGTCGTTCATTACAAATTTCCGTATTTTTTTCTGTTTTCCTGCTAACTTATTTTTGGTCCGAATATGAGACAGCTGGGGCTCCTGAAACCAATATGGTACCAAGTGGGGACCACTGAAATCTTTTTACTTATAAAATCGAAAAATTTCTTCCCGAAATCAAAAAATCAAAAATCGGAGCTTTTCTAATGTTAAAAACGTTACTGCACTATTTGAACCATGGGAAACTCGAAATGTTTATAAGGTCTAAAATTTTGTTTTAGTGAAATTTATTACTGTATTATACGAATAATTTGAGTACTCTCAAAGGTACTCCAATATCATGCGTTTTCGAATAAAAATCAATTCAGAAATGTGTCAGAAAGTAGCTCTTTTGGATTTCAGAACAGGCATGGAAAGGCATGAAAATGGCAGGTATTCTTACTCAGAAAATATGCAATCGAAAGACGATTTCCATTTTTACTTTACCCATCATACGTAATATAGTGTAAATCTTGTAATTGTTTTGAAAATCGCAAAAAAAAAATAATAATAATAATAATTTAACGGATTTACACGTTTCAGACACTGGAGATTTTGATAAACATATTTTTAGAATTTTTTTTTTTTTTTTGCCATCCGTCTGTGTGTCTGTAAACGCTCTATCTCCCGAACAAATTGAAATAGAGACTTGAAATTTGGTATGTACTTAGTATGTAATAATGGGAAGAAGTTTATTGATTTTCAGTAACCTCGATTATCTGGAATTATTTTTTTCGGACTCTCGAAATATTCGTTCTGATAAAATGTATATAAAATGTTTCGATATTGTTTATATTATGGAGTGAATATAAAAGACAATATAAAAAATATAAATTTTGCATAAAGAATGAAGTCGATTGGATAATGAGTTGCCGAGATATTTGTAATCCTATTTTCAACACTCTTCGATTTGTTATGACCCTGTATTTCATCCAAATTTCAATTCAAAGATATATTTTAATTGGAAATGAGACGCTTAATCCGACGCAATAAACTGTTAGTTAATATGATTAACATTTTTGGAGATATATGAATGTTTCTTTTATGCAAATCAGTGATAGAAGATTTAAAGTTTATGAAGTCATCAAGCCACGATTTTATTCGAATTGCAATGACACATGTTTTATTTTCATATTTTATATCAGGCTCGGACTGGCCCGCCGGCCCATCGGCCCGAGGGCCGGTGCGCCCTCAGCCAGGGAAAATTTCGCGCCTCTAAGCCGCTACAATGTTTCCCCCGGCATACATTCTGATTAATGTTCTAAATTTCGAGAATTTTCTTAGGGATAATTATCAATTAAGACAGCAAAAGAGAGGGATTTTTATTATCATAAAGAAATTGAATATACATCGGAGGAATTTGTTGAATCGGAAACCAAAGCAGACGTGTTTGCATTAGAGGTCTGCATGGGCCGAAATTTCCAGGCCCGGGCCCGGCCCGACCCATACAAAAAATAATTTGGCCCGGCCCGATACAAAAATTAAAAGTTCGGCCCGAGCCCGAACAAAAAAAGTATTGGCCCAGCCCGGCCCGATTTAAAAGTTAAAAGTTCGGCCCAAGCCCGGCCAGGCCCGGAAAAAAGTTAAAATCTCGGCCCGAGCCCTGCCCGGCCCGAGTGAATTTCTACAAAACATAATTTTTACGTCGATTTGGTTAAAAATTTGCCTCGTAGGAGTTTGCATCTCATTTGAATAATTAATTTTCGAGATACAGACAACCTTCCTCTGTTTTCAAAAGATCCACAGAAAATAAATCGTATAATATTACCTGAAACATTTTGCAGTATTTACTTGTATATAAATAGAGTTAATTATAAGTTTAAAATTCCTGTATAATTTACTGGTGTCTAAATGAATGCTTTCATTACTTTTTCTTGTAGCATTTTAATTTTATTTTCTGAAATTTTTAGATAAACCACTAACACATTTTCTTTTATAATTCTATTTAAGAGAAGTATATTCCCAGGTTACCTTGATCGATCCAGGGAACTCAAAGAGAGTGTCAAAAGTAGGTTTTACCATTTAAAAAATCATCGTTCGTGCATTTTTTAATGGTGTAGACAATTCCCGAAGCAAAATTTATGAATAGAATTTAATAGTAGACATGTACCATTGTATAAGACAATAGTAGATTGGTACCTATATAGGTACCAATTTATTCGGAATAATGTCTACTATTAAATTCTATTCATAACTTTTGCTTTGGGAATTGTCTACATTATTAAAAAATGCATGAACGATGATTTTTCAAATGATAAAACCTACTTTGACACTCTCTTTGAGTTCCCTGGATCAAGGTAACCTGGGAATCTTATTTGCAGGATAATTAGTAGGGGCGATCACTGTTTTCCTTGACTTTCTAAGGTATCTATTGACAAAGGAGCTAAAGTAGGTAAGTCCTAACCTATAGTCAATCTACTACAAGGTAATCTGTGTTCAACTTTCTGCAGCTTTTGAACATTACATAACATGTTTGAACATCAAACATACACGGGGAATATACCGAAGTCGTCTATCTAGACTCAGTAACATATTGAGTTGTCCGGATAGTTCGTGCCGTTTGAGAAAATCAAATCGTACCGGAAAATTCTAACATTTAATTATTACACGTTAAATCCGATATCAAATGTCTAATAATTAACGGGCAGAATTTTCTGGTACGAATTGATTTTCCCAACCGGCACAAACTTTCCGGAAAACCCAATAATATTAAACCATTTTCTTTCTTAGTGCTATGCGAATGTGTTAAACCTTGTCAAATCAGACACAGAAAAAGTAAGTAAAATTGACTTGAGTTATTTAAAATTTTTGCGCCCTCTAAAAATTCAAGGTCTGCGCCCTTTCCCCTGGCCCAGTCCGACCCTGTTTTATATTATGCATATCCATGATGGGTAAGTATTACGCTGGCCCCAAACAACTAGCTTGGTAAAGTCAGGAGATCTTTCAGAAAATATTGTCAAAATCTGCGTTCTGAATTGAATTCCCGATACTGCAGCACGAGAAAAGGGAAAAAGTGTTATCGCGTTACACGAATCGCTTATAACTTGATAAGTAATTTATCTATCAAAAAATGGAAAACTTATTTTGATTTCAAATCGCTTGAATAGCCTGCTAATTTTATACCTTTGCGTTTAAAAATGCATCAAAAACTTTCGTGTTGTTGAGCAGGTCATTTGAGAATCTCCTGGTTGTTCTCAAATCCAAATGAGCTACTTACTGCACATTTCTGAATTCATTTTTGTTCATAAACACATGAAACTGACAGATGTTTTTATTCAGAAACTATGTAATCAAAAGACGTTTTCTATTTTTTGGTAAAGGCAGAAGAACTTTCAGAAAATATTGTCAAAGTCGGCATTTTGAACCAAATCGCCAACGCGGCAGTGCTTTTAATCTTTTGAGTGTACTGTGTTGCTTTTTTTTTTTTCCTTTTTTTTCCCCGGAATAAACAGTAAATATGTTTCTGGTTGGCGGAGGAAAAGGTCTGCCGGAACAAAATTTCTAAGGCAGAACTCGACTCGGTCCAGTCCGTTATAAAAGCTAAACAATTAGCCCGGAGCCTTACGAAAGCTTTATTGGCCGTTTGCGGCCCGTACCAAAAACCTGTACCAAACTGCTAAACATCCATTTTGTAAAGAGATTATCGCCGGAGGGGAAAGAAGATGAAACATGAAAACGCTTACAACAGGACAGTTATTTCCGTACAAGACGACATTGGCTCGGCTAAAAGGCTGCTATATATATTTAGTAGCTCTAGGCTCGGCTGTTCACAATAGAGAAGAGAGAATGAGACAGAGAAACCACGAAAATCCCGCGGAGTGTGTGTGGCCACAAAGCTATCCCTGCCTTCTCTTTCCCAACCACTGAGAAATTCATCAATCAGTGAGATCTCTGATGTCAACAGCAAAGTAAAGATAGAAAAAAATGTACGAAAGTATCCTTTCTGTCGCTGTTGGTTTGACCTGATCTGGTGAAAGATGCAGAAACTAAATTGATTTCCAAAAATACCATGTTGCAATGTGTGGTGTACATTGAAGGGTGAGGAAGCGGGTCACCACAGAAACAGAAAATGTAACATTTTATTTGAAAAAATAGATTTTCTTTCCCTTTTTTTTTTTTTTTTTTGGGGGGGGGGGGATTGTAGAATAGAACTTCAATCAAAATGGATTTGGATTTGTTTAGATAAGCACGTTTAAAATACCCTATAATAACCAACAAAACAGTGTTTTCCTAATAACAATTATAAAACATGAATTTCTAAATTAGAGGGACTCTAAATTAGAAATACTCCAGCTGGCTTACATAATAAAATTTAAAGTGTTATAAAATACAGCAGGATATGGAGAATAATTCTTAAATGTCTCAAAGATTAGTGCATAACACGCATCAATAAATAAACACTTTTTCAAGCATGGTACAATGTAATCAGAATTTGCAGCATCAGAGAAAAATAAAATTATAGTTTATAATTGATTATTTTTGTTTCGATGCCTTGTAACAGAAATTCATTGTGGCAGATGTGTTACGTTTTCGCAAATTTTTTTCCAACTTGAAGAACAGCAAAATGGTGTGAGTCATGCATCGTCAAAAAACCTGATAAAAGTGTCGAAGCACAGTCAGGGTTCATACATAGCTGAGAAGAAAAATCCCAGATGGCTCGGCCTACAGGCACAGGTAGATTTAGAAGACGCAGACCGTGGGGCACCTGTTTGTTGGGAATTGCGGAAGAAATTACCTTTTTGCGATGATGCAACAGTTGGAACCGCCTACTTCGAAACCTAACGTGTTTGCAGGCAAAACCAGCAGGGATTTTTATTTTTTATTTATTTATTTATTTTATTTTTATTTTTTTTGCTATAATAGTTGGTCCTATAAAAAACTTGTCAATATAAAAGTTTTAGATAATATTAAGAGGATTTATAATAAATTTAAGCGGATTTGAAATCTTGGGAATTGACGAAGTTATGATTTTTTTTCTTCTAAAACCCCCTTCCCCCTTAAGGCAGTTTTTAATTATATCAAAAATCTGTCATACATAAATTTTCGGCCCTTCTTCTAGAAGTAATAATAACTTCAAACGGATTCAATTCCCTTTCAAACTAATTTTTAAAGGATTCAAAAACACTAACTCCTTCGTGACGTATTGTTTAAGGTGCACGAAATCTTTGAATTTGAACAGTTATATTTTATTACAAAAATTTGTGTCTTAATTAATTTTAAAATTTTCGACGATTTAATAAAGCAAAAATTACAATATTAAAAAACTAATGGCGAAGAATTACACTCGTCGAAAAGGGATAGAGAAAATTAGACTACATTCTTGTTTCTCAAATAGCAATTTT
Organism: Maratus michaelseni; assembly: GCA_963931845.1. Lineage (NCBI taxonomy): Eukaryota > Metazoa > Arthropoda > Arachnida > Araneae > Salticidae > Maratus > Maratus michaelseni. The sequence goes on along the minus strand of OZ007599.1, from coordinate 16,945,465 downwards.
TTCTCTCTTCATCAGTTTGTGAATAAATATAAATTTAAGTTTTGGCCTGAGTACGAAGACTGGTATAAATATCGAGCCCGAGTCCGTTTCGAGATGAGCGCGCTTCATCACTTTTGAACAGGTTTCCATTAGTGTTCGTAGAACAAAATCTGGGGAGAGACAAGATTTTAGAAAATGTGTTTTGCTTGCTTGGAGACTGCTGTCAAGGCTGCATTTTCTTACATTTTATTTTATTTATTTATTTATTAACGGAGAATATAAACATGAAATAAACTAAACAAATATTTTTTTTTGTAAGAATCTTACATGCAAAACAATTAAAAAAATATATTAATATGTATAACACAGTACAGAAATGTAACAATTAAGATTATATTTAAAATTAAATCTAAGAACAAAGGCTTTTTAATAATTTTTCTTATTTTATTTTATGCAGAATTGAAACAATTTATTATTTTTTTTGTCATCAACCCCCCCCCCCCCCCCCCCCGTTCAGGAATTTTCCTTTTAATACATGAATGTAAAAAAAAAAAAAAAAAAAAAAAAAGAAAGAAAAAGAAAAAAAGAAAGAAAAAGAAATACGAAACTAAAAGCTGTCTTTCACATATGAATTGGTGAGCTTCGCTGCCAAGGCCACGTTTTATTTTTTTTTATTCATCAGGAACATAAACATGAAATAAACTAAACTATGATTTTTTATTTTTTTATTTTTTCTGTCAGTAGTGCACGTGCAAGACCCATGGATGTACAATAGATATGAAAGATATGATAGATATAAAATATGTTTTAGCACATCCATGGCAAGACCATTTTTAAATGTATTAACATATAAAATATTACGAGATTTTATTCAAAATCCAAAAATAAGTTTCACCCCCCCCCCCTTTTTTTTTCCACCAAAATGAATAAATTATAAATGTAAAGATATCTAATGATAATAATAATAATAATATTTTATAAGCAATCAATGTTTATGGTGAAAATCATTATATATTCATCTAATTCCATCACTCCACTTCATGATAAAAATAAAAAATAATAATAAACAATATTTAAAATTGGAATATTACTTTATTTTTAGGATTTCTAAATTGGTATCTAAATGCATAATTATAATTTAATTAAAATAAAACTACTAATTGATTAAAATGTACTTTTTTTAGAAAAATACATTACTCTCATTATTTTTTTATTTATTTTTTCTACTTTTTAACTTAATATTGTATTACCATCAGAAACACATCAGTGAACATATTTTTTTTATAATTCTAGTATATTAAAAAATGAGTGTAAAATCGATTGCAAAATCCCATCTTTACATAAATTAAGTGTAGTAAAATAAAAGAGTGTGAGGTTTTTTTTTTCTATCAGTACATGAGCGTAAAAAGAAAACGGAACTAAAAGATACAGCAAAAATAAACCCCGCCTTTGGATAAGGTTGCCACAATTTCATTCCGAAAACAGATCTAGCCAAAGTTGCCAAATTCACTAGATTCAGATTATGGCAAATAAAAATTTCCTTAAGTGTTTTTGTGAAATATAAATACTGTTTAGTAACGATATTTAGATTTGCTACAAACTGGACATTTTTTGCACAAATTTTTTTTAAAAAAATCAGCTATTTTTGCATAAGAAAATAGTATAAAACACATAACTTATTACTAATGAAGCTTTATTTTGATATTTGACTTATAGATGGCAGCACCACACGAAATCATTTTGAAATAAACGGTGTTTAGCATGATGGAAAAAATGGCGCTGGATAATAGAAATATACGGCTATTGGATTATTAAATTAAATATTATTAAACATTTGCTCAATATATAATAATAGGACAGATGTTATTGGATAATTTGGGGTTTAAATTTTACTAAATACTTGCTGTAGTGTATATGTATCAATTGTTTATTTCTAAAATATGATCGATATGTTTGCTTTAGAAATGATGCTGGGTACCCGTTACTCTTAAAAAGCATTCGTTCTGATTGGGTAGAATTTGGAGGTTGCCGATTTTTTGGTTGACGTGCGTAAAAAAAATAGCCAAATCGGATGTTTTGCTTGTTCTAGGATTTTGCCCAATATATTTGATTAATGAATTCATCGATTGATACTTTGGCTTAATTAGGTTTGAATTGGCTTAGTAATTTGAATCTTATCATGATGAAGTTTTGATTTTGCGTGTCCCTGTATAAAAAACTCCTCAATGATATTTGCAAGATAAATACACTGTCACAATTAGATTCAAATTGGTTCAGCATTTCAACAGTGATGGTAAGGATTAAAAAAAAATTCATATTTTTTGCTTTTGTGTGTACCTTTTAAACAAACTGTAAGAGCTAAATGCTTGATTAGCTAACTCATTGATGATGCGGCTAAGTTTAGGGATTCACCCTCAGTTAGCCATCTTGTTTTTAAATCAAAACATTTTAACTTTTATTATTAAATATAAATCAATCAGTCAGTAAAATTAAATAACATGCTTATAATAAGTAAATATGAATGAAAATTATCTTGGAAATGAGAAACAAAACAAATATGTTTTGAAGTATAGATAAAATGCTTCAGTGATTAATTTGTAATCACTTCAGCATTTTATCTATATTTTAATTATAATTAGTGATCTTCTGTGATTATGTAACATTTCAGCGATGCTGGATTGAATCCCTGAAGCATTTTATCTATTTCGAAAAACCGAAGTCAGAGAAATGCAAGTTTTGTGCATCCAGGATTTTTTTTTTCAGTTAATGTACGCGAAGCGTACTCACACACATATATATATATATATATATATATCAATTATTAACCGCTGTTTGGATGAATTTCATGCATTCTAGAGATTGCTGCACAGGGAGTTTCATGCATCCAGGATTTTTTTTTCTGTTAATGTACGCAAAGAGTACATATACATGTTACTAACTGGTGCTTGAATGAGTTTCCTGCATTTGAAAAATCAGAATTCTCTAGATTCTCCCCAATCATAACCTGTGTTCTTTGTAGCAGAGAATTCACTACTTACACAGTTTCTATGAAAATTTTTTCACGAAGTAAACATTGATTTTATTCCGTTTTATGACAATTTACAAAGTTTTAGCAAGGAGGAAAAAATAGCTAAAAATTATTAAAAATAGAAAAATCTGGAGGAAAAAATTGCTAAATGCTTGTATGTAAAAATTGAAATATCCAGACGAAATATTGCTAAAAGTTTGTAAAAATAGAAAAATCGTGAAGAAAAACTTGCTGAAACTTTGTAAATAATTGTTAAACGAAATAAAATTTGTTTATTTTGTGAAAAAGCTTGCCGTAAGCAGTGTGTAAGTATCTGCTTGCTTAAGCTTAAAAAGCATGCGTTCTGATTGGGTAGAATTTGGAAGTTGCCGTTTTTTTGGTTGACGTGCGTAAAAAAAATAGCCAAATCGGATGTTTTGCTTGTTCTAGGATTTTGCCCAACATATTTGATTAATGAATTCATCGATTGATACTTTGGCATAATTAGGTTTGAATTGGCTTAGTAATTTGAATGTTATCATGATGATGTTTTGATTTTGCGTGTCCCTGTATAAAAAACTCCTCAATGATATTTGCAAGATAAATACACTGTCACAATTAGATTCTAATTGGTTCAGGATTTCAACAGTGATGGTAAGGATTAAAAAAAATTCATATTTTTTGCTTTTGTGTGCACCTTTTAAACAAACTGTAAGAGCTAAATGCTTGATTAGCTAACTCATTGATGATGCGGCTAAGTTTTGGGATTCACCCTCAGTTAGCCATCTTGTTTTTAAATCAAAACATTTTAACTTTTATTATTAAATATAAATCAATCAGTCAGTAAAATTAAAAATCACAAAATTCGTCAAATGATCTCGGGAGAAAAATGGTGAAATTTGTCTAACAATCGCGGAACAGAATTGCAAAATTCGTCGAATGGCAGTGGAAAAAAAGTGCACAATTTGTTCGTTTATGGAAAAAGTCGTGAAATTCATTAATCGATAGTCGATAAATCACGAAATTCATCAATCGATAGCAGAAAAATCACAAAATTCATTGATAGTGGAAAAATCACAAAATTTATCAACTGGTTTCAGGGGAAAAAAATTTTGAATATCGTCGAATGGCTTCGAGAAGAAAAAAAATCACAATCCGTCAAATAATTTCTTTGAAAAAATCGTGAAATTCGCCAAATGGTTTTGAAATTTGTCGAGCGACAGTGGGGAAAAAATCTTTTTCCATTGAATCATCGCAATTGGAACTATTAAGTTTGACCAGTGGTGGCAGTAAAGTCAGTCGGCAAATTTTCAGTATTACTCGCCGATTGGCGAATGGCAATTTTGTCCTATATTTTTATGCACTTTATCGATGAAATTCATGATTTTTATGCACTTTATCGATGAAATTCATGATTTTTATGCAGTTTATCGATGAAATTCATGATTTTTTACACGCCTGATCGATGAAATTCAAGATTTTTATGCACCCAATTGATGACTTTCTTGATTTTTATGCATCCGTTTGACGAAATTAATGATTTTTACATGCCTGATAAACAAAATTCATGATTTTTATGCATGTGTTCAACAAAATTTATGATTTCCCTTCTCCCGATCCACAAAATTCATGTTTTTACTGTGCCTGATTGACAAAATTCATGATTTTCAACTGATATGCTTTCCATCGGCCAATTAATGAAATTCACAATTTTTCTTCTCTAGACAATGGCGAAATTCGCAAATTATTTTTTTTTTTTACCGTTCGTTGAAATTTACAATTTTTTCACAAACATTCGATGGAATTCTTGATTTTTCCAAGCCCAGTTGTCGAAATTTGCGATTTTCCATGCCTATCGACAAAATTCATAATTTTGCAGAACCGATAGACAAAATTCATAATGTTTTCCTATGATCTATGGACAATTTGCAAATTTTTCCTGCAACTGTTCGTTGAAATTCTCGATCTTTCCATGCCATTCGAGGAAATTCGCTGCTCGATCCATGAAATTCACGATTTTAAGTGCCTTATCGACAAAATTTGCAGGTTTTTTCAATTGATTTACAAAATTCAAGATTTTTTTTTTTTTTTTTGAGTGATTGACGAAATTTACAACTCCGGAATTACTGATTTTGGCATCTCTGGTTTCTGTTGACCGATTATTGAAATTTGCGTTTTTTTTTCTAGCGACAAAATGGCGAAATTTGTGATTTTTCCATGCCCATTTGACAAAATTCGCATCCAGTCGATGCAATTCATGATTTTATGCGCCTGATCGATGAAATTCATATTTTCCTACGATTTATGGACAAAATTTGCAAATTTTTCTCACGAATTATTAAGGAAATTCGAAATTTTTGGATAGGTTGGCATGTATGGTCTCTGCGGGCCACCAGTTATCCATCACGGGCCACAGGTTGTGCATTCCTAATCATGATGCAGTTTGGCTCATTCGACTCGACATCGATAGAACTTACTGATTTTAGTTTCACCACCAGGGGCAGTTATGTTCATATAGAACAGAGAGCGCCCCTGGCAGTGGAAGGGGAAATTAATGGATTTTGGAGCTAACTCAAGTTCTATGGGTCCCATCACAACATGGTTTGATTCATTCAACTTGTTTCAAGTTTGACCACCAGGGGGCGCATTCCCATCTTAGGTTCTATGGCCCCAATCATGACAAGGTATGGCTCACTCAACTCGAAATCGACAGCCTCAAAAATTTCAGCTGTTTGTATAGAACAGAGTGCGCCCCCTGGTGGTGGAACATGGAACTAACAGATTTTGCAGCTAACTTGAGTTCTATGGGTCCCATCACAATGCAGTTTGATTCATTTGGCTCGACATCGACAGGATACATTGATTTTAGTTCCAAGTTTCACCACCAGGGGCGCTATCCTATCTCGTGTTCTATGGGCCCGATTACGGTGAGGTATGGCTCATTCGATTCGAAATCGACAGCCTGAAAGATTTCAGCTATGTTTGTATAGAACAGAGTGCGTCCCCTGGTGGTGGAAGATGGAACTAATGGATTTTGCAGCTAACTCGAGTTCTATGGGTCCCATCACAATGCAGTTTGATTTATTCAACTGGACATCGACAGGATATATAGATTTTAGTTACAAGTTTCACCACCAGGGGGCGCTTTCCTATCTCGGGTCATATGCGCCCCATTATGACGCGGTATGGCTCATTCGACTCGAAATCGACAGCCTCAAAGATTTCAGCCATGTTTGTATGGAACAGAGTGCGCTCCCTGGTGGTGAAATATGGAACTAACGGATTTTGCATCTAACTCGAGTTCTATGGGTCCCATCACAATGCAGTTTGATTCGTTCGACTCGACATCGGCAGGATATATCGATTTTAGTTACAAGTTTCACCACCAGAGTGTGCTTTCCTATCTTGTGTTCTATGTGCCCCATCACGACGAGGTATGGCTCATTCGACTCGAAATCGACAGCCTCAAAGATTTCAGCTATGTTTGTATGGAACAGAGTCCACCCCCTGGTGGTGGAAGATGGAACTAACGGATTTTGCAGCTATCTCGAGTTCTATGGGTCCCATCACAATGCAGTGTGATTCATTCGACTCGACATCGACAGGATATATCGATTTTAGTTCCAAGTTTCACCACCAGGGGGCACTTTCCTATCGGGTTCTATGGGACCGATCACGACGACGTATGGCTCATTTGACTCGGAATCGACGGCCCGAAAATTTTCAGCTATGTTTGTATAGAAAAGGTTGCGTCCTTTGGCGGAGGAAGATGGAACAAACGGGTTTTGCCATGCATTTTCATCCTTCTAATTGTGTTACTCTCTCGCTGTATAATTTAAAAGTTGAGTCTTGGATTCCTCTCCCTGGGCCACCACCCTCATATTTTATTGAGGTCCAAGGGGTCTTTTTAGCATTTCTTTAAAATTTTATTTTAATGATTAATTTATACCCTATGCTTAATTTCGACTAATTGACATTCTCATCAATAACCTTAAAAAAGTAATGATATCAGTACAAAAACCCTTAACGGGTTAAAAGTTGTGACGCAGCACTTTCTTTTGGCTTTATGAATTTTAAATATGGGTCTTAAAAGCAATGATATCAAATTTAAGTGACGCTATGTTAATAATTATTTTTTTAAATCATAATTTTCTTTTTAGTTTTATTTATATTCACAGGTGCAATTATTATCTTAATATGAAAAAATATATAAAATTTATTCGCGGATGCTTTTTCATTCACATCTCTCATGAATTCAAAATATGGGTTTTAAAAGAAATGATATCAAAATTTGAGTGACACCTTGACGTTAATTTAATAGGACTCTTTTAAAATTCAATTTAAATTATTTTTGGTTTGTCTTCTAAAGTATATTTACACATACAAACAATACTTTTAATTTTTCAATACACTTTTAAATATATTACTTTCACTGAGCCTATATTATGTATTGAAATGTATTTATTTCAATAAATTGATTTATCTTCTGTGCCACGCTATCCAAAATCATAAGTAAAATTTATGTAAATGATTATTTTGCGTCATAGTATCCAAACAAAGGGAAATGTATTCAAGTGGATAATATGACGCAAAATAATCATTTACATAAATTTTACTTATGATTTTGGATAGCGTGGCACAGAAGATAAATCAATTTATTGAAATAAATACATTTCAATACATAATATAGGCTCAGTGAAAGTAATATATTTAAAAGTGTATTGAAAAATTAAAAGTATTGTTTGTATGTGTAAATATACTTTAGAAGACAAACCAAAAATAATTTAAATTGAATGTTAAAAGAGTCCTATTAAATTAACGTCAAGGTGTCACTCAAATTTTGATATCATTTCTTTTAAAACCCATATTTTGAATTCATGAGAGATGTGAATGAAAAAGCATCCGCGAATAAATTTTATATATTTTTTCATATTAAGATAATAATTGCACCTGTGAATATAAATAAAACTAAAAAGAAAATTATGATTTAAAAAAATAATTATTAACATAGCGTCACTTAAATTTGATATCATTGCTTTTAAGACCCATATTTAAAATTCATAAAGCCAAAAGAAAGTGCTGCGTCACAACTTTTAACCCGTTAAGGGTTTTTGTACTGATACAGTCGAACCTCGTTAACGCGAACACTCACGGGGATTTTTTTTCTGTTCGTGTTAAAAGAAGTTCGTGTTATCAGGGGTGATTATGAGTTCATGAAAAAAAACCTGAAATTTTTGCGAGAAAACGTTTCCGTATGGGGAGTTATATATAATTTTATTACAGAGAGGTCAAATTATGAAAATATGAATTTTAATTATGTTTAGCAATCATATGAAATTGAAATTGATATTTGTCTTATTTTATGAATTTAACTATCAGAAAAACCGGAATTTCGGTACTGAAAATGAAAAAAAATACCTGAATTCAGATATATAACCTAAACACAATCACCCTGTGTTATCCATACTTAAAAAAAAATTATATATTCCATGTAACAAGAATAAATATGCATACATACCTTCCACGTCTGCTGTGTTGGTTTTGTTTCCTAAGATCAATACGTCAAGAATATAGACCTACACTTGGGATACCCCTCGGTGGAAGTCTTTTCAAGAGGAATTGGACGGTATTAAAGTTATATCCGAAAAAACTGAAGAAGAAAATACCAAAGCTCCGGACAGCCAACTCAACTTATTTTAGCGGATTGGACCCTAAGTCATCACCACCACAGCGATCACTCAGCTTAATTAACGTAAACAGCTTTGTGTAAGCAACTTTAATTAGCATTACGTAAGCCGCTCAGCCACTGGTGCAAGACCAGTGTGTTGCAATTGATTAAAAAAACAATCGATTTTTTAAACAATATATTTAAATAATTATTTACATACGCCGGGTTACATTTACAGTGTTGGAGCACATTTATAAAACTCTGTAATTGTAGACTGTTTGCGTTTTTTATTAGAGCAATTTCTCCAAAAGTCGCCGAGTCTTTCTACAGTTTCTAAACTAGTTCCAGAATCTGCTTCTTGCATCACAAAACGACGCACTGTTTGTAATGCAGTGAAAGCTTCCATCAGGCTGACAGGATTTTCCATGGAAGTGTCATTGACCTCTTCGTCTGTATCGGAAAAATAATGATTATTACTATCGGCATCTGGTAAACGTTTCATCATGTCATTCACGCTATGAACGATTTCGTCATCTGTTGTGACGTCACATGTCATGACATTGTCATCCATTGAGACATATGCGTTAAAGGTAACTCTATCAGGAAGTACTCCACAATCTCGTGCTGCGTTTAACAAGTCAAATTCTATTTCTTCTTTCGTATCTTCTGCAATATCCTCTTTACAAAATCCTGCCTTTTTAAAACAGTTTATGATTGTTTTAGTGGTTACTTCTCGCTATGCTGTTCGAAGCAACATCAAAGCATCTAACAAATTAATTTTGAATTCCATTTTTTCGTCAAAACAGTGAATTGTATTACGAATTAATTCTGTACGATAAAAGGATTTCATGCTGCGTATGATCCCTTGATCACAAGGTTGTAACCTCGATGTAGTACCTGGAGGGAGAAACTCAAGTTGAATAGATTTTAATCCAGAAATTAGGGGGTGTGCACTACAATTATCTAAAAGCAGACATATCTTTCTATTTTGTTGCTGGAACTTTCGGTCCAATTCTTTTACCCATTTGGTGAAAATTTCTGACGTCATCCACGCCTTTTTCGTGGACTCGTATTTCACCGGTAATGTTTTTAATGACTTGAAGCACCTTGGATGTGATGACTTTCCTATGACTAACAGAGGCAACTTGTCACTCCCATCCATATTACAAGCTACTAAAACCGTCAGCCTTTCCTTGCTGTATTTTCCACCAGAACATTTCTGATCTTTTAAGGATAAGGTGCGGGTAGGAAGTGCTTTCCAGTAAATCGCAGTCTCATCAGCATTGTATATGTTAGGTAATGCATAGTTTTTCAAAATTGTAGGCAATTTGTTTCGCAGAAAATCGTCTACAGTTTCGACGTTTACACTGCCTTCTTCGCCACAAACCTTTTTGCAAATTATGCCATGCCGATCCTTAAATCTTTGCAGCCATCCAGACGAGCACTGAAAGTCGCTCACATGAAGAGCATCAGCAAAAAAGCGAGCTTTTTCTTGCAATATTGCTCCGGTGATAGGAACATTTTGTGCTCTGATTTCTCTTATCCACCTCATAAGTGCTATTTCAACTTCTTCACTCTTAGCAATCCTCATTCGTTTACGAGATGGTTCGAACTCATTAACAGCACAAGCACATTCAATTTTTTCCCGATTTTTCAAAATTGTCGATAATGTGCTTTTTGGAATTCCAAATTTTCGAGCAATTTCAGATTTTTTCAATCTACCATCGTCTACGTTGTTTAAAATTTTAATTTTCGTTTCTAAACTCAACGATTTCTGCACTTTTTTTCCATGTTTTTACTTGAATTTAAACTTATGTAAACAAAAATGAAACACACGTACAAACTGTCTTTAATGCTAGACTAGACGAAGGATAGGCAATTGGCAACCTTTCCTTAATGCTAACATGAGTGATGGTGGGTAGATGCAGCGCGCCAAATCGGCTTTTCCCGCCAAAATCTACTTTAAATTTCCGGATTCCTGTCGAAACTTTATTGCGACAGCGGTCATTGACAGCATTATTTTTTGTCTGGATTGCCTTTTTAAATTTAAAGTTATTTTACGAACTAATTTATTTTATTTTATTTTGTTCGTTTGGAACACGTTATGTAGTTTTGTTTTGTTTTAAAAAAACAAAATTTGAACAACCTTTCCAACATAAAAAAACCTAGAAGATTAAACAATCTATCTTTCTTTCTTATTTTTGTGAGGGTGGGGGGGGGGGGGTTGTTTCAAAATAAACTGCTACAAGTCATGAAGTCAAATAAAAAATTTATTTAATATAAATTAAATTTGTTACTGCAATTTTATCTCTCGGTTGTGTGTGATTTGATACAAATAAACTTCTAGTTATAACAGTGTGACAGCTTTTCTCCCTTAAGTCTGTTCTGAAATGACCTGCTCAACAACGCCAAACTTTCTGACTCATTTTTAGACGCAAAGGAGTAAAATTGGCAAGCTTGACTATTGAAGGTATTTGGAATTGTATTGAGTTTTCCATTTTTTGATAAATAAATTACTTATCGAGTTATAAGTGATTCGTGTGTCATATGACAACACCTTTTTCTCCTTTCTCGCGCTGCCGCTGCCGGAATTAGCTTCAAGGCTTTGACAGTATTTTCTGCCTTTACCAAAAATGTAAAACGTGTTTCGATGACATAGTTTCTGAATAAGAACACCTGCCAATTTCCTGCGTTTCCGAACAAAACGGAATAAAAAAAAGGCGTCAGAAAGTAGCTCTATTGGATTTGAGAACAGCCTCGATTTTACTCTAGCTTCTTTCTATATTTACGTTTATTTTATTGTGAGAATGAAATCAGAAAATTGCCAAGGAAGCGATTACCGCCAAAAAGGGCGATGAGTCTTTCTGACTTAGCTGAGTAAAGGTGACCAGATCAGACCCTGGAATTTCCTTCACAGCATTTCACAAACTTTTTTCACTCTTCAGTGCAATTCTTACAATAGAATTTAATCTTTTGAGTGAGTAGAAGGAGGAATCGCCTGACAACTTTACAATTGCTGGTCTGCAGCTATCAAAACAAAAGACATTCCTCTTCTTTCAAAAATTTGGAATTCGAAAAACATAGATCTCAGTTCAATTGCACCGAAAACTTGGGAAAACTTGCTTTGTTCGTACTATAAGTAGGAAATATTTCAACGGCCGATCCTTTTCAGTTCGTGATAAACAGTATTTCGCGTTAAGCGTGTTCGTGTTAAAAGGACTAAAATCACAGTAAATGCCTATACAACTTGACGGGACAACTGGAAACAGTTCGTGTTAAAAGTAATTCGCGTTAAGCGTGTTCGTGTTAATGAGGCTCGACTGTATTATATACATTCACATGTTGAATATTTGTCAAAAATAAAGCTGCTTGCTCTGTGAATAAGATATATATATATATATATATATATATATATATATATATATTTATAATATCAGCGAATTATAAAAACATTGTAATTATAATATTTGTATATTGAAATTTAGCACCACAAGCAAATGTACAAAGAGAGCGTGTGTTTTTTACAAATAAGAGTAGAAATATTTGTACATAATATTGAAAAATGTTTCGATGTCAACCACAATACCATATACAAATTTAGCCAGACATATGAATGAATCAGTCTGTGAAAGACGTGAAGATTTATTTAATAACATCTTTTAACAGACAACCTGGAAATTATAATGATAATCGCTTTGCCAGTAAAGGCTAGCGACCATTCATGAACAGTAATTCATCTAAAAGTAGTGTTATTTTGCAGAAATCCTTGAAATTTTACATAAAATCTTTCCCATGATAAATTCCGGTGTCAGTTGTACAATTTATTGATACAATTTTATGATGAGTAAGATTTTGATCCTTTTCATTACGAGCCAGGACTGTGGACATTTTTTTACAATCAATCGTACCACAATTTACAAAACTGTTTCTGTGTGGTTTATTTCTCTTAAAAATATCTTAGTATAAGGGTATGGTTGAGATTACTTTTTAAAAAGTGTTACGAATAGAATAAAAATATTTCACTAGAACGTATAGGTAGGTCCCTAACAGTTATCGATGGGTTAATAGTCTAATTCTAATGTATTTTTATACATATGAAAAAATAATTATATAGATAGAAGTATTTAATTTTAGTCCCATTCCTATACAATTTTTTTAGTTTTAAATTTTATTTCTTAGATGTTGAAAATGACATTCCTCCTATTTAGGTAAAATATTTCTCTAACTAGAGTTCTTATAGTTCAAAATATAACAGTACGTCAAAATTTTGCTTAATCTCGGAAAAAATACTATCAGCAAATAACTTAAATAATTTAAATTGGTAAAACATCGCGTTTAATAAGACATTAAAAGACTTAAAACACACAATTATAACAAAACAAAACAATGCAGCAAATGTTTCAGGCTGCAATCTCTGCAATATCATGCGATAATCAGACCATTACCATACATGTTTACAGTTAAAAGTTTTTCCAGTTAAATTCATAAAACATTCCAGAGCTTACTTACATTAACGTAAGGTTGAATATTCAGGTGGAATCGCACAAGATTCATAATTCAGCGAATTCCGCAAACTGTGAACCAGTTTTCAACAAATACTCTACTCCTAACGTTATTACAGCTGGATTTAATTACTACGATACTTACGAAATCTGGAGAACTAAAAGTCAGTATCTAAGCCTAAGAAATGTTGTACCAGTTCGATTGAATGTTTCCATATTTATAGGCACACTCAAGTTTAGCAAAGCCAATGTAGCAAGTACGACCAGTTAGTGTTGGATAAAATAATTGTCATGATGATTGCGAAATATTTTTTTTCATTCTTTCTCTGCCGCTATATTATTATTTATTTTTTGAATAAATAATAGGGCTTTTGATATTTATATTGGATACTTTTTTACACTTTATGACATTATTGTTTTCTTTTTATACATTTTGAAAGATTATAAAATTAACACGTCGTATTCTTTTCTGTGGATTACGGTATACTGTATAGATTATACCAGTTCTATGTAAGGTGGAGATGTGTGTGGGGAGGGGGGAGGTTCTAGGTCTGGATTTACATAACTTATCTTTTGAACTATTTTGAGGTTTGAACGATTCGATTTGAGAACAGTCGAATTTTCTTCAGAAAGATTCTTATAATAAGACTACATAACTAATGGGGCTTCCATGGATTACAGGGGATGATGCGCGATGCTAAAAAAAATATTTTGAGCCACCGTAAAGGATAACCATCCTATTTTAAGTCAGTATTTATCTTCTATTTATCTAATTGAAAGGCTGCATCAGTAGTAAAATGTCCTCTTGCTCTGTAAGCTAAGGTTCTCACAACCGCAATTTTATGGTTAACTGTGTTTACGGAATTGAAATTTAGATATTGTCCAGGAAATGTAGCTTTACAAAAAACAGATGTTAAAATTTCTTGACAGTCATTTTTTTTTTTCTATCCTTTCAAATAAAATATCGAAGAAAGAGAGTTAATGGTCAGTTTCAATTAGAATAGTGAACTGGGTGACTGCACAAAGAGAGTTTGCACTTTCCAAAATTTCACTCAAGTACTCTTGCTTGGCAACAAGGAAAACATCATCGATATTTTCCTTGTTTCCGTGTTGTAGTGGAAAAAGAAGTTTAAAGTTTTGTGTTACTTTTTCAGTACTACTATATATATGTATATATATATATATATTACTTACAATTTTCTTTTATGTGCATAGAATAATCTATTACAGCAACATAGCCTCTAAAACAAAAAAATCGACTTTCCAGTATTAGGTCTAGAAGTAACATCCAAAAAATGATCAAATGTATGTTAGAGTACTTATGACGGCCGATTATCTGCACAAGGGATATAGACCCGAAGCTGAAGCGCCCTTTGTGGGAGACTTTCGGAGGAAACCTAACACGCATTTACGCAAGAAAATCCAAGGTTCGAAGAAACCCACGAAAAATCCGAACGATTAGGCCGATGGACGCGATTGGGTTCAAAAGCATCACCTCCCCATCTACCAGTTTTGTGAGCAGAACCTCTCGACCACTGGTGGGGCCTCATATATTTTGGAAATTTAGAAAGTATATTTCGAACTTGAATAGGATTTGTTATATTTACAAGAGTTTTTACTATATTTCCCAATTAGAATACTATTATAAAAAACCCTTTGTTCTTCCAGCCCCTTTTTTCGGCCATAAAGCGTCAAGAAACTGTTTTAATCCTGATTTTTGACACCCGTTAACTCCTAAGCGGTACTTCCGATTTAGCTCGTCTTTGCCGAATATGTTATTAGACCACTGTCGCAAAAACTGTAAACATTTTCTTACAAAAAGGCCGCGGATTAGTCATTTAATCTATTTTCACACGATTTGATAAGGAAGAAGATACAGTGTACGATGATCAATAGAGCGGCGATGCCATCAAGCATAAGTAGCGCAGAGGTAATGCCTCGAGTTTGAAAATGGAATGTTATTCATCCAAATCCAGTCGATTCCATCATAAATTTAACTCCTCAACTCTTTTTTTGACTTACTCAACATCCACACCTAAATTCAGAAATTCAAGTGCAGTCACTGCAGCTTTTTTTTTTATTTCGTATAATTTCTGAAGTTTTTACAAGTAAACTGCAAATACAAACAACAAGAATTTTTACACTTTTTTCTTCATCATATTTCCTAAACATTGATATCTCTAAAAAGTCCGTGAACTGTTGCTTTAGTCCTTTGTTTATGCCAGTGGTAAGAAAAAGGCAATATTGTAATGAAACTAGCACACTTGTCTGTTATTGTACTGGCCAATTTATTATCTTATATAATTAGTGTAGAATGGAACACATAAATAATTGCTTTTTTTGTTTGTTTTGTTGTTGTTGTTTTCAGTGGCAATTAGTGCAATAACAAAACATTCTAATAATAATAATAATATTATTAACAACTATACTTGTTTGAAAGTATGAAATCAACTGATTTAAATTAATAAAAATTAACCCTTTAAGGGATTAGTAATTGTGTCTCTGTAACATCGAATTCAAACTATAATTTTCAAAAACTTTTATTTGAAAATTATAAAAAAAAACAATTTTACAGATTTTTCCCCAAAATTCTAAATGGAAAATTTTGTTCAAAAATTCAGGTACAAATCTTCATTAACATAAAATGATATCAAAGAATACATCATCGCCCTCCAAGTGGTTATTGAATAACTGTAAAAATAAATGTTAATAATATTAAACGGAATTGTAATAAATTTAGAGTCCTGCATCGGGTTGGGTAAACATATTTTACCGGATTTTGGCAATTGTGCTATTTTTCAAAAGAAATTCCTGGGTATTTTGCAGATAAAAGAAACTATATTATTGATAATTTAATGTTGACCTTTCACTTATAAATGATGTACGGTAAATAATTTATGATACCTCTATTTTTGAAAAGAAATTTTCGTCATCTTTAATCACAGAAAATTTAAGTAGAAAAATGCTTTACGGAAAAAGGGGCATTAAAAAATAATTGCCGTACATCGCGTATAAGTGAGAGATGAACGAATATGTTCATTTTTATACATAAAAGATAAAATTGATATTAGCGATATAATTGTAGACCTTCGACAGTTGCAATAAGATGTGGATTAATAATATTATTTCATTTCAGGTTAGGGTTGAATTATGTTGGATTCGGAGTTGGTTTGCAAGTCGATAAAAGTTTTTTTTTTTTTTTTTTTTTTTTTTTTTGTGTGTGTGTGTGTGTGTGTGCACGTGCGTTTGGTGGGGTTATGAGTCAACGAGAAAATTTTGGTCAGGTTCGAATGAAGTTGCTGGTCAGATTAAAGTAATTTCGGGTTGTGCCCAAGGTAAGTCCGGTATAACCCGACCCGCGCAGGATATTAATTAATTAATCATTGGCGAAAATATTTTTAAAAGTCTGTCACTAGATGTCAGCATTAAAAGTATAATATTCCCAAATGTCCAAGTATTGTTTCTGTAAAATTACTTAATTGACATTACTCAGAGGGTCTGATTTAGCCCGCTGACTTTAACGTTCCACCCGAGACACGTGCACACGATTTAATCCATAGTTATAAAGATTGAGAAGCACATAAAATATATTTAAGACATTCACTGTTATTTTATGAGTTTTTAGTAGTGAAGGAAAAAAATTATTTTATCTATAATTAATTTAAATTATTTTAAAACATCCTACATGTTTTTTTTTTTTTTTTTACATGTACTTTTACAAGTAAGGCCTTCTATTTGCACTACAGTGGTGAATATATTTTTTAAATTTCAGCATTAATAAAAAGTTAATTAAATTTTACTGATATAATTTTGCATTTTTAAGAGATAAAAAGTTTTTGCATTGAGCAAAAGTCTGATTTATTAAAGGAAATATCTTGATGTTCAATCTTTAAAACTTGGAAAATTGTATTATTAAAATATTTTGCATTTCTTAGGCAGATAATGCTGAATATATTAATTTCTGTTGTGTAGCTTTCATATACTTTTTTTTGCTATCTTACTATTTTCATTATTATTATTATTATTTTACATTATTGTATAAGTATACTGTTTTGTGATAAACCTAACGTATCAAACTCCTGTTTGCGGAAAGATCGAGAAATAAAGATCGAGTTTGGTTGATTATTGAGGAGATGTAAACGTACGGATATTCTCTCTTTATCACTTGTGATTTATGATTAGAAATTGCTAAAAAGAAAAATAAACTGTATGACGAAAATATAAAAAGTATACACATTAAAACAAAAGTAAACTTAGATAAAATAATAAACACATTTTAATCAAAAATGTTAATTAGTTGTGCCTGGATTACTTTGTAACAAAAAAAAAAAAATGCTGATTCGACTAAAACTGAATAAATATCTGCAAACATATTACCGTGGATTAGAATTCGAGCAGTAGACGGCAGCACCATCAAAGAACTGTAAATTGAAGCAGTTTAAATGACTTCCATGACTCTTCAATTGTTCATGTTTTAAACAACTGACGACATTTTATTTGCATAGAATTTGGACATTTTTAACTTTATACGATTTTATAATTATTCTTTTTAAGCCCGTGACTCACTGAGGCAATATGTTGAATTTTATGAAATTTTGGAACTTTCTGGCTCTAACAAATTGTTTGTCTGTTTTTAGTAAAGGAAAGCTCAGACAGCTCATAAAATTCAACGTATCATAACTCGGTGAGTTTTGTGCGAAGGATAATGGAATGTTTACTTCAAAGTATTGGCAATATTCTATACTATGGGCAATATATGTTAGCATGGTGCAAATCTCGACAATAGTTTTTTTTCCTGCATCAAAAGTAATTTTTATTTTTCGTGTCTGTAAATATCAAAATAAAAAATTCTTTGATTTTGAAATAATACATTTTTTATTATGGTATTGTTATTTATTTATTTATTAATTTATTTTAGTATTTTAAACAAAATGAGTGAAATACATGCATTTTAAATGTAAGTAATATATCTATACTAATAAAATAAAGTTCTGTTCTCTCTGTGTGTGTGTGTTTGTTTGTTTGTCTGCGATGGCTAGCAAAATCTAGCCCACCTAGAAGTCTGAAAATTTAGGTGTGGATAGTCCAAGGTCCGGCCATGTGCACCTGAGTCTCAGAATTTTAATATTTTGGTAATTACCTAAGTTATTAATTAGATTCTCATTAAGCATCGCTTTCAAAATGCCATCTTTTTTTGAAATGGTGCAAAAGAAATGTGAAACCGCAAAATGAGGTGTGTGTTGGGAGAGGGAAGAAAGATTTTAGATTTACTGGAAAAAGGTTGGGTTATTACAATGACTTTTAACCACGCCTTCTCGACACATGTTGAAATAACAGAAACTATTAGGTCTTTCGACACGAACATTTGCAGATCTATATAAACAAAAAATCGCAAATTCAAAAAATCAAATTTGAAAGAATTCCATCTACAACTTTCAGAAATATTAATTAGAAATGCTTAATTTTTTGAGCAATTTAATCTTGCAATGAACAACCCGTTTTCGATAAACATTTGAGCCGCCACAGCTGTCTGGAAAAAAGAATCCTCAAAGAAAGAGGTACTAAGAGATTTTTTAGGTGACTGAACTTAACAATTCTAATTAAACTACGATTTTAAAATTAACACCGTTCAAATCCTCTCTTTTTCCACATTACAAGTTTGTAAAAATTAAAATTATCCGTTTCTTATAACCGAAGATATTTATTATTTCCCATTAATTTGGTTGCAAAAAAAAAAAAAAAAAAAAAAATTAACGTGTTTCTTTTTTCTTTTCTTTTTTTTGGCAGGCATAGCAGACAAGATGTCTGTTATCTCTTGAATAAAGAAAGATACAAAACAAATAATAAAAACTTGGAAGGTGCTATTAGAGGCTGTATAAAATTATTAAAAATCTTGGATTGTTTTTATTGGAAAATTATGCATCCTATCTTAAAACAGAATTTTAGAATTAAAATTTTCAAAAAATCAAAATAATCCACCAAAAAGTTTTTATTTTATAAAAATTTTGATTTTTACGAAAAAGAAATAAAAGCTGTCATAATTAAAGAAACGTTTGCATCAGGATTTTCTTGAACAAATTATTCATTATACTTGCAGATATGAGGAGGGTTAATGCCTTTTTATTTAGTATCGCAATTATTGTACTTTGCCAAGCGCCCCTGGCGGCGAGTTTTTCATTAATTGAGAACTCTTATTAATAATAAAAATTGCATTGCTCTGATTTAGACAAAACAAATTTCATTTAAGAAATTGAACCACTCCCTTGATATAATGGGTACCCGTGTCGAATGTTCCTATAGAACAAATTAGTGTCCCCTGGAGGTGGAAGGCCTCTTATACGGTGCCGGAGGCAACAGGGACATGTGTCCGAATTTCCTTCAGAAGGTGGTTTGTTTGGAACAGAGTGCGCCCCGTGGCCGTGGAACTAAAAGATTTTGCAACGCATGCGCAATTCACCTACTATACGGTACCACAGGCAGCGAGAACTCGTCTCGGAAGTTCGTTTAGATCAGAATGAGCCCCTGTCGGCGGTTAGGTGGAAATAAAGAATTTTACGTTGGGTGCGCAGCAATTATAAATAAATAATTTCATACAAAATCGAGTTGAAGATATAAAATCATACAAACTTTAGGTTTGTTTAGCTTTATTATCACGGGCCTGGGCAACGCCGGTCGGGTTGGTCACCTAGTATATAATAAATTAAATTGAATACGATTGATGGCGACAGAAATAATATTTGGGGATTTATTACTTGCTCGCGATGAACAAAAGAATACCGAAATATTTTCTAAATGTAACTTATATGATTCACATGCTGTAAAATAAATAACTGAATAAAAAGTGTAAATTAAAATTAAGGGCGGGATTATTTTTATAAACATAGTCTTAAATCAACCTTATTCTGAACATTTATGTAATTTACATTGTCTTTAAATTATCAGCATGTTAAAAAAAAAAAATTAAAGCTCGTATCAGTCTATTTGGTGAACCCTGTACATAGGAAAAAGTTCAAAGTAATATGTCCTCTTTTGTCGAATTTTAATGTTTTCAAACCACAACCATGCAACGGATTATTCAAGTGTTAAAATAAGAACGATTGCTGATGACCCAATATTCCAAATTAATTAACCCCATTGAGTTGTTTTAAATTATTCTAATCTAGAGTGGATGGAAGCTGAACTTTCAAATAGCTGTAAATAGTTCAAATTTGTAAACACAAACTGAAAAAATTATTAGTAGTAAAATTGTTTCAAGTTATATATTTTCAAAATCGTTGCACATTAAAAAGTTTCTTAATTCTTATAAAGAATTGAAGATTCATCGGAGATTCTTAATCTGCTTCAATTTATAATTCTTTCGTGGCGGTGCCATCTACAGTGTATTATAACACATGGGCTGATAAGTTCCCGGTCTAATAAAGAAAACACAACTTTTTAACAAAGCTTTATAACTTTATGACTTTATAACTTTAATAAATAACATAACTTTAATAATAAATAATAATAATTTAAAAACAATAATTTAATAATAATAATTTTATAATAATAATTTAATAAATGATTAATAATAATAATTTAATAAATGATTAATATTAATAATTTAATAATAAATAACAATTCTTTAACGAAAAAGCTCCAAATAGTGCTCAGAACTCGTTGTTGTTTTTGGTCAAAAGTCAACACGCACAGCAGCAACTTTGACAACAGCTTTTTCATAGACAAATGTTCATTCAAAATAAAACCTACATATTCCTTGGATATCTTCAGAGTCTGAGCTATCTCCTGCAACTTCACTTTACGGTTCCCCAAAACGATTTTGTGGACTTTTTTTATGTTTTCCGGAGTAACCACCTCTTTTGCGTGGTGCATCACTGGTGTCTGTACGACCACGTTTAAATTCAGCAAACCAGTCAATAATGGTTGATTTACCTGGTGCAGTGTCCTGATAACGCTTATCTAGCCAAGCTTTTGTTTGAACGATTTTCCCCATCAAATAACAATTCTTAAAATTCTTGTTATCCATTTTTTTGTTTATCAACAAAGTCGTTCAACTAAATAAAACCACTCTAACGTTTTATCCACACGGCGAATCGTCATGGCATTTTTTCTACTACCTTTTAAAGGTTAGTATTTACTAAAAAAACATCGGTTTGGCGATTGCAATGCCATCTGTGTGCCAGACCGGAACTTATCAGCCCAAGTGTTAATACACATAGTCCGTTTTCAGATATTTAGTAAGTTTTAGTTGAATCTTTCTCTTTTTTTTTTTTTAAAGAACACAAACAATTAATTAAAAGTTTGGATTTAATTTTATATGGTTCTAGGTCCCTATAAATTATATTTAGATAAATGATCTCCATACTTTGACATACAACAGTAAGAATTCCATTCTCCAAAGACCAAAATTCACCGAGTTTTGATATTTTAAATTTTATGAAATTAAAGATCTTCCTGGTACTAAAAGCGAATGAACAATTTTTTAGTGCCAGAAAATTTCGAAATTTCACAAAATTCAATGTATCATAACTCGGTGAATGTTTGTTGTAAAATAAATGAATTTTTACTATTTTACTCTTCAAAGCAAGGACAACATTTTTCTCATGGGTGCAAGAAGTCCATCCAAGCGAAGACTGAAAACTTTTCTGAGTATTAGGAATAACCAAATGGAAATGGACTAGAAGATCTCTATGTCTTGCATTATGGCTAAAAATTGATATCTTGCAGTAAAAGATAGTGATTAAAAGTTCTTGATAGTAAAATTGCTATTATTAAGTATATAAAAGTAGAATTTACTATTAATCAAAAATCTCTCCAGGACTGAAATCAGTCTTGAGACTGAAGACTTGCACTCATGATTTTTCTAAATATAACTTATAGAACAAAGATGTCGAATAAAAAGTGTAATAATAATAACTTTTTTTAAATTACTGGTAAAAATTTTTAATTAATACAAATTTAATTTCTACATTTTTTTAACACTTTGCACTTTACAGTGCAGACGAATCACCAACATGTAAAAAATGAAAGCGCATTACAATATTTTTGAGATATCCTGTATAGGACATTTCTAAACTAAAGGAACAAACTTTCAAAGATTTAATAACACGTGCCGCCAAGAGAAACTATTTTCATATAGAGTCCTTCAAACCATACTGGGTCGTTTATTGAGCTGGCTAACTATTTCGAAAAGCTCTACAAAATATTATGACGCAATCAGATATTGCAAAAAAACAACAACAAAAAAACACCTTGTCTTCATGGATGGTGTTGCTAAAATTAACGAAAACTGTAAATAGCTATTAAAAAAATTTATTTTATCATTTGTACTGTATTCGCATTG
The DNA here is from genome assembly GCA_963931845.1 of Maratus michaelseni. Taxonomy (NCBI): domain Eukaryota; kingdom Metazoa; phylum Arthropoda; class Arachnida; order Araneae; family Salticidae; genus Maratus; species Maratus michaelseni. The sequence goes on along the minus strand of OZ007599.1, from coordinate 16,922,969 downwards.
TATTTTTACTGTTAGGATATTTTTAAACTTTTATTTGTAATTGTATTATTTCCAATTGTGTTTGGAAAATTCTTTAATGTAAATTGTAATTGTATGGTCTCTGTAAAGAGTCTTTTTTGGAGATGAGGATTTCTTCTGTTCAGTCTGCCCTTTTCGGTTGGACTCTAACTTAATTGGATTGTTAGATGTAAAATATGAATATTATATTTTGAAATAAATTCAATAAAAAATGTTTGCTTTTTTTGAGAAAATCGATTTTTTTTTTCAACTAATATATATTTTTTAAATGCACTTAGAATATATTTTCAGTGCGAGTGCTTTTTATTACTTTAAAAAATAAATTTCAAATAATTTTAAAGGAATGAGAAAGTTGTTATTATTATTGTTTTTTAATTCAAAAGCATTATTTTTTTTGTTGCTATTTTGAGTAAAATCTATTTTTTTTTCACTTAATTACCAATATATGTATCATTATACTATATCATATTATTAACTATTATATATATTTTTTTAATCTGTTTATTTATAATATATTTTAAGTGCGAATATTTTTTTATAACTTTAAAACATAAATTGCAAATAATTTTAAAAGAATGGGGAAATTGTTACTTTTTTAAATTTGAAAGCCCTATTTTATTGTTGTTGTTGTTTTAAATAAACTCGAAATTTTAATTTATTGAATCTTTAGTTTTTCTGTGCAACAACATGTCAGTTTTTTAAACATTGAAAATAAATATGCAGCAGATTATAACAAAATATCTCTGTTGGCTCTTTCATCTCCGTCTGTTCTGATGTTTTCAGGAAATATGAGGAAATTTTCTGTTTTTTAATGGAAAATAACCTTTTGTCACAAAAAGGGACTTTTTCTGTAAAATTCAGGAAAAAAATACCTGTGAATTTCAGATTATTTTTAACAGTGCAGTTCATCAATATCTTCATAATGCAATTGGTAAAAAACGACCAAACTTAATCTATTTTTTTTTTAATCAACTTTTTTTATGTTTTTTAATCATTTTGTTTTACTTTTGTCAGTTTTTGAACCTTTTATTTTGTTTTATTGCACTCTGCAACCTCATTGGCTTCTGAAGTTGTCCTTCGAATCGGACAGTGACTTTCCTCAAGTAGTCGCTCAGTATTCTAAATTTTTGCAATTTGATATGCTGCTCTTCTGCAACCCCATTGGCTGCAGAAGTAAGCCACCAAATCTTTGCTGATTTTTTTTCCTTATTTCGATTTATTTTAGCAATTATCTTTTAAGATGTTTTTTATATATTCTATGTCCATGTTAAAAAAATTTTACTTATAGAAATTTTTTTAAATATCTTAAATTTATTAATTAAACATTCTTTTATTTTTTAATTTGATTTTTTTCTTTCTAGCCTACTGATACACAATTAAGAAAAAAAGGAAAGAAAAGAAAAAGGACAAATTCAAATGAAGTGCGTGATTTTGCACTAAAAACACTACAAGAACTTCAAAATAAATCAGATGATGAAGATATTTATGGACAATATATTGCCAGTGTATTAAAATCTTTTGATCCCTTTAAAAGAGGTGTATGCAAATTGGAATTTGAAACAATAATTTTCAAACTACAACATAATGTCGATGTGGAATAATAACAATAAAGATCTGAATATTTTCTGTTTTGTTTTTGTCTGCAAGTTTGATTAAAATTATGCTTTTCTTTTTTTTTTAACCATAATTTGCACAGTGTAATCAGTGCATCAAAGAACCATGTTTGAACTCGGAAATTTAATTTAATTTAATGTAACTTGTTAGATCATAGTAAATATTTTTCTCCAGTTATTAAATAAAATTTCTTTAGTTATAATTTTTGGATCCAAACAGGATTATTTGATTTGCAGATTATGTGCCGGAAATTGTGATATGTTCTTTTTTTATTCTGGAATTAACATAAGTTAGTATGCTGATTTCATTCATAAATATGTACAATCTGTATAAACAATTGATATTTGGAATCTGTGATTTTTTCATTTTTTTAAAAATAAATTATTTATGGAGTTATGAATGTTTGTGGTCACGTGACAACTGGCTTTTATCATGCTTCACAGTGTCACATGTGAAAATTCGATTTGAAACGCCCACTTTGACAGTATTCTCTGGAAGATCTTTTACATTTACCAAAAAATGGAAAAATCTCTCAATTACATAGTTTCTGAATAACAATACATGCCAATTTCATTTGTTTAAAAAATGATATATAAATTTTTGATGATGTATATACATTATTTTATACTTTCTGACCATTATCAACAATATATATTGCACCCTTGCTTCGAAACTCAAAAATTAGACTGTTTAAAAAATGATAATATATATATCAAAAAAATATATATCTTATACTTTCTGACCATTATCAAGAATATATATCACACCCTTGCTTCGAAAGTGTCACAACTTAAAAATTAGGCATTTTGAGTTATGATTGCCATTCTACTTAGTTTTTATTCCTCTAACAATCATCGAAAGTAAAAGGTAGTGCACTGAAAATCCAAGTAGCAGTTGTGTTTACAACATGGCCATTGAGCATTCCACAGCCTGAAACAGTTTTTTGCATTTCCTGAAAAACGGATTTTATTGAGTTATGACACTTTGGAAGCAAGAGTGTGTGAAGATATATGTGTCTGTCAGAAAGAAAAATTTGCCATTTTTTTCAGTGAATTGAAAAAATAGTTTTTCAAAAAATAAAATAGAAAGAAAGAAAAATTTTCATATAGGAACTATAAAGAAATTACCTTGATATCAATGGTTTAATATTTAAAAAATGTAAAATAAAATTCAAGCAATAAAAAAAAATATATATATATTATAAATCGTTAGCTGCATCGAATTTAAAATTTGAGGCTTTTAGAGAATAAGACTGATGAAAATGAAAATCCTGAAAGCTTTTAATTGTATAATTAAAAAATAAAAATAGATAGCTATTTTTTTAAATATGAGACCGCAGTAAGTAAAAATAAATGCTCCACCCAATTTTTTATTTAAATTTCTGATAAAAAGCAAGCATAATTGGTTGTAAATTGTAAACTTAAAATTCTTTCATTTCATTGAATATGTTAGACTGACAGATCCATCTATCGCCTTAAAGCAATAGGAATCACCTATGCAATATAGAAATTGTCACAATTTCAATAATAAATTTAAAAGCAACTAATTAAAATTTCAAGAATTTTTCTAATGAAACATTTACTGCCATATCTTGGCGAGTGCTATCTAGTATTTTAATTTATAATAGTAAAGATTAAGCATATTGAAAGAAATTATTTTATTTCAATTTAATGCAAATTGAACATATGGTCTTGCCATGACACTGATCCAATTGAATTGAAGTAGTGTAAAAATCTTTGTCTAACTTCTTTAGCTATTTCTGAGGAATTGCTTGAATTATTTCTTGGTAAATCTGTCAAATTTCTACTATCCACATTTCTCCAGTCATTTTGACGAATGGCATGGTTCACAAGATCTTCATTGTCTATGCTTCCTGGAGAAATATATCCTCTGTTTGTTCTTAAAAAATTATGTAGCACACACGTGGCTAATGCAATTTTTTTTTATATTTGTCACTGTTGTTGTTATTGGTGATCTGAAAATTCGGACTCTTGTGGCGAGTATTCCAAAAGCATTTTCAACCACTCTTCTTGCTCTGGACAAACGGTAATTAAAAATCCCTTGATTTTTTTTGTAGGCTTCTTCCTGCAAAAGGTTTCATGATGTATTCCCCAAGAGGGAATGCATCGTCTGCCAGCATAACATATGGCACTAAAATATTTGTGACAGGTAAATTATCTGGGCTAGGAATGTTTAAATCATTCATGTGCATTGCTCTCTTCAGCTCTGATTTGGCCCTAACACCACCATCACTAATTCGGCCATTAGTTCCAACATCGACGTAACAGAATTTCAACTGTGCATCTACAAGTGCGAGTAAAACCACACTGAAATCCTGTTTGTAATTATAATACATAGAGCCAGAGCCAGGAGGTGGGACAATTTCTACGTGTTTTCCATCCATTGCTCCTAAACACATAGGAAAATTCCACTTCTCATGGAAGGTTTTTGCAATTTTCTTCCATTCAGTATCCGAGTGAGGAGTATTGAGGTACTCTGCTTTGAAGCAATTGTAAATGGCATCACAAACCTCACATATAATAGATGATATCGTGTTTTGTGCCACTCTAAATTGAAAACATAAAGATGATTGTGTTTCACCTACAAAAAATAAAATAGAATAAAAATTGTATTGTAATGTCAAAATAAAATAAACATTAAACAATATTTAATCACTTGAAAAATGAAAGAAACTTATTTAACAGCTTATAGATTATTCAGTTTTCTATTGAAATGTTTAAACTGCTTGTCCGATTTATTTGCGGCAACGGAAAAGAGCGATAAATAGGAGCAACCGATTCAGCAGTACCGGTTGAGTACCGAAGAGCAGTACCGGTTTTTCCTCCAACTTTATCAACAACAATTGAAACCCTTGTTTTGCTTTGCATACGAAAAAGTTGGAGAAAAGTGATGGCTGAAAAGTTTGTCACTCGAAAAATTGGTGAATCTGATAGCAGCTTTACAGGACTCTTTTAGGAATAACAACAAAACACGGTGTACCAATGGAATAGTAATTTATTCATCATTGTTCTGTTGCTAGAGTCCTAGACCTGCTAATTTTTTACTCATGTTGGGTTTGGTGTATTAAATTTTATTTACATCTGAAATAACTTGTTCTGTAATTAATTAGACCTTTAATGAATTCAGATGTTAATTTATGTGCTTTAATATAAACAAAATACTTATTTTAAAATTTTAACTAAGATAGTCAATATCTTATTTTACATGATTTAGGATACCGAGTCTTACCCCAAGATAACATGAATCAGAAAGCCAGCAGTAAAAGTGTGCCTAAAAATGTTGGTGACAGTTTCATTGTGTGGAAAAAATCTTATTAAATAGGCTACTTGCAATAATATAAACAGTTTTGGCAACTTTAGACATGTTCATACTTAAAAATTTTGAAAACCAAAAAAAGATAGACTTTTCAACACAAACTACAGAAATATCAGTGTAACGGCTGCTTCATCTTCCTGCGTGCAGCTGTATTTCAGCCATTATTCATTTTAGGATTGCTCAAATCATGTTAAAACTGAGATATCCAGATTCACCCAACTATACAGTCTTATCGTACTTTCTCTCCTACATAGGGTCATATATATGTATATATATATATAAATAAATAAATAAATAAATAAACAATATTAGAATTATGTTGGAAATATTCACAATGAATGCAATATTATGCGGACATTGGCTTGTTGCCTAGGGATAAGTTATTCATTAAACATTTCATAAAACAGCTTTGTAACCCATGTACAAATTTTGTGAAAAAATACTGATATCAAGTTCTAAAACAGATACATTTTCTTCTCGCATCAAATCCTTTAACATAACCAAAAAAAAAAGTTCTTACCATTGGAAATCTCTGAAACTTTAATAGGTTATAAATATAACTATATCCAAACCATCTAAAATTTCGTGAAAAAATATCCATATTTCGTAGCAGAAACAGGAGCCAAAGCCAAGCAAAACACCATGATTTTTAATGTTTTCATCAAAACTTTCTCAGATTTTTTTTTTTTTTTTTTAATTACTTCTATTCATTTGAATGTTTCAAAATTTTTAAATGTGATCTGTCTAGGTTCTCTAAAAAGATTGTGTTGAAATTTGAAATACAGACATTTAGTAACTTTTAGCATAGAAAAAAAGATAGTCTCCGGAAGGCACAAAGTCATCTGCAATCGAAAACTTTTTGAAAGGGTTAAAATTCGTATTTTTGAAAACTGATTGCACTGTTGATTAGAAAAAGGTCTCAGCTTTAAGAGCACATGTTTTGTTTATCAGTACCTCTAAAATTGCGTCCTGGGGGAGCATTGCCATAAAGGAAAAAAACGTCCACTGTGAAAAAGGCCCTTCTTGAAAGTTTTTTTTCAAAAGTTTAACAATGATATTTTTTTGAACTGATTGTGGTGTTTAAGACCTGAAAGTAAAAACTTAAAAAATATGATTCAAATATAGTTAAAATGCTTAAGTGATACAAATATAAACAACAAAAGGCTTATGAAAACCTTTTAATGATCGACATACGTTTCAACGCCCATACGGTGCCATTTTCAAGATATATAATGATAAACAAAAATATTCTAGCAATTTTTTGAAATAAACTTGAAAACATGAATCACGAGATCATATATGTAAAAAAAGCAGGTGCTTGAAGTAGCCAACTGTAAACGGGAAAATTAATATTTCATTATTGCTTTTTAACTGAAAAGAACGTCGTGCCAAATTTTAGGCAATTCAAATGAGGAGGATTCATTGCAAATGTTAACGTTACACATGTAGATTTCTATTGATTCATGGATAATAGATATGAAATAAGAGGCTTGATGAATAAATTATTTTACTATTTTTAAAATCAATATTTAATGTCTCGGTTCTATGTAGTCTTGCCAATGCTGTAGTACTTCTGTCATATTACAATTGGCATATGATATTGTTAAGACTACATAGAACTGAGACATTAAAAATTGATTTTAAAAATAGTAAAATAATTTATCCATCAAGACTATTTCCCATCTATTATCTGTGAATCAATAGAAATCTACATGCATAACATTAACATTTGCAATGAATCCGCCTCATTTGAATTATCTAAAATTTGGCACGAGGTTCTTTTCAGTTTAAAAAAAGCAATAAGGAAATATTAATTTTCACGTTTGCAGTTGGCTACTTCAAGCACCTTCATTTTTTACATATATGATCTTGTGATTCATGTTTTCAAGTTTATTTTAAAATATTTGCGAGAATATTTTTGTTTATCATTATATATCTTGAAAATGGGTGCCGTATGAGCGTTGAAACGTATGTTGATCATTAAAAGGTTTTTATAAGCCTTTCGTATTTTATATTTGTATCACTTAAGCATTTTAACTATATTTTAATTATTGATCTTATTATTATAATTATTGATCTTATTCTGTGATTATGTTAAAAAATGTTTTTTATTTTTCTATATTTCAAACAATTTGGTCGATGGAGGTTAAAACAAAACACTAAAAAAATCTGGCATTTCGTTCTTTCTTCCTTTCTGCTCAAAAATCAGATTATGAGCATGCAAAAGGGCACGCTTCGGCTGATTTCTGCCGTAAAAGATTGCTTTTTGATGATTTTTTAAATTAATACCTCGACTAATTATCAAAAAATAAAAAATCGGAGCCTCAGATGCATCAGGAACTGCCTTGGACTATCCTCATCCAACTTTTCAGTGCAGTACATTTCGCTAACCATCACAGGCAGACAGACACACAGAGCAAAACTTTCTATTATTAGTATATATTATATATGCTAACTTCTACTTCAATAACATGCGGAAATTTTACTATGGCTTCAGCATTATATATTACTATGGCTTAAACATTTTAGGGGTGATGTTAAGCAAATAAGCATTGAGATAGACAGACAAATTGGAAAAATTAACTTTGCAAATAGGACATAACATTTCATCAAAAATTAACAAAATATGTCTAAACATAAAAAAAATGCCTTATATGAAACTATTGTACATATTATATTATAGTTACTCTAAAAAAGAAAACAGGCCTTAGTCTACTTTAATAACCTATTCAAACTTAATCGGTTCCAATCAATATTATGAAAATTCTAACCTTTATTCACATTTGAGAAACATGAAATTGATAATTTTTTTTTTCGACTTAAATTTCACACAGATTGAGCACATAAGAGTTTAATGTACCCAAAATTAACATTAAATCGCTCTCCAAAGTAAAGTTTTAAAGAAATCTGCCCCTTTCAGTAGTAACCCTCTAAAAAGCATTTGCCTATTTTTCAGTTACATATCACCATCCTCCCACCAAACCCCTCAAATGTCTAAGAGGTTTTGATTTTGAAAGTGGAACAAGTCCATTCTTGAAAAAAAAAATTGTCAAAGCTAAATCTTATTAGAAATGAACATAAAATTTATGTTTTTAATCTATTCACAATAAATATCTTTTAATATCAGTATACGGTAGACTCCCTTAAATCTGCATAGATTGGATACAAAGGTTGTGTTTGCAGATTTCTGGTAACTGTTTTGTTTACTTTTTTAAAACAATAATTTGAATTTAATAATATACTTGAAGTTTGCTTACAATAAAGTAAAGTAATAAAGTGAAATAATAAAAATCAGGAAATTTTTTTTTAAAATATTAAAAGTAAAGGTCAAGTAAATAATTAACAATGTACAACTAAACATAATAATGATGAGATAATGTTTTCTTGAATTATACACTGAAACTCACCTCATAAAGGTACACGCATAATTCACACCAAAATCTTAAAATAACAAAGTTTTATTTCAAGATTAGCTATATTTCATAACCAAAAAAGCTTGATTCATACATAAATGTATTTGGTAAAAAGAACACAATCGCCACTGAGATCAGCACTATCTTGAATTTTTTTAAAGAAATAAATTCATACTTCCTTCAGGAGAAAACACAAGTTCAATCCTATTAACCAGAATTCCATATTAAAATGTGTACAGAATGATATAAATATTAACCCTCTAAGCGTTTTGCCCGTATTTTTCTGGTTCCCCAAAACAACTTAAATTGACTCTAGACAAAAATTATTTTTAACAAAATTGTATTTTAAGATATACGTAAAATAAAGAGATATGAAGTGTATTTTAGAAACAAACGGAGAAAGAAAATTTAAATTGTTTTAAGTTTTACAAATATTTTTGTGAAAATGCAAGAAAGCCTTCAGACTCTCAAGAGGGTTTAAAAAAAACTTGAATTTTTCACCTATATCTTAACTATAAGTTTCATTGTTTACACCTGAAACGATGTGCAGATTTTAGGGAGTCTACTGTATATTTGTTGCAAGTCATTTATTGGGTTAACACTAATGTGTTGATTTTCAAAGTGAGCATCTAGCAAAAAACATAAAATGGACTTGCCCCCCCCCCCCCCCCCCCCCCCCCCGCTCTACAAATGAATGGATCAGGTACTATTTTTTTTTAACACTTTAACAAATTTTTCAGTTTAACAAATATATAATTTTATTATTTGAAGGGGGGATGTTTTGCCATTATATTCACTTTTACGAATTTTAGATTAATGAAATTTTCAAATTAACAAATTTATAAAAGTCTTAAAAAGAATACTCATTTCATTTTAACAAATGATGAGTTTGCAAGAAAAAAAAATCTTTATCAAAAAACTAGAATTCCAAACTATTTTCCATACCCCCACAATCTTTGAATTTTCAGCATATCTCTAAGCTTTTTTTTCGAGAGATGGGGTAAAATAGCTCTCCTATGCACATCTTCCAAATTAAGAAACTCTTCCTTTACATTCGTTTAAAAAAAAGTAGGGAATCCAAAGAATTTACTATTGCAGTATTATCATACTTTCGAAATTTAGCAATAAATAGTTAATAAAAAAAATAGTTAATAAACAACCCCTGCTTTCATTTTGTAATTTTCCTAATAGGTAAAAAAGTGACCAGGTCAGGAATCAAACCAGCAACCTTTTGGCATAAGCTGTCAATGCTCTGCCAACTGAGCTATCCTGGAGCCCCCCCTCCCCCCCCCCCCCCAAATTGCAAAATTATAAAAAAATTGCGTGATTTATTTAACAATTAGAATAATTGTGTTAAAATTAATACATAGTTATACCTTATTAGTGAATTTCTGATCAGCAATAATTCACATTTGGAGGGTGTTTTTTTTTAAATGATAGAGTACAGGAAAAGAAAGGAATTTTCATTGAAAGAAAAACATAATATTATACAAGCAATAAGAGCTGGAAGGTGGTGGGTAGATGTCACAAAAGAATTTATGTTGCTGCTCCTGCATTATGTACCATTTTAAAAGAAAAACGACACAATTTCAGGGCTCACAACACATTTTAGTCCTCTAAAAGGGAGAAAGGGGACCATTTTGTTTTTAAAAAGGGGACTTTGGAAGCCCATTTATATTAACAAAGGGGACAAAAAAGGGACCACGTGTCTAAAAACACTGTACTAAGTTTTCCTAAACATGTAAGCAATTTTTTTGTAAATTACCCCAGAAAATATGTTAATTAGTTACCTTTATAAAGGTGTCACTAAACAATGTACACAGTTTTATTCAACACACTTAAATATCTTACTGCAAGATGGGTAATATTTAAAACAGCAAAAAATGATTTCGAATAAAATATGAACAGTAAAAATTAATCCATCTAAGAAAATATTAAATCAATCAACTGTTAGCAGAATTACATATTAGCAATAACAAAAGTAAAGTGCATTTCTTGGAATTTAACATGGAGTAACAGTGATCAGTGAATAAAAAAAGCACAGCATAACAGCACTTTCTGTTGAGTAATAAAATGTAAAATTAGATTAATATATATATATTATTAATTATTAACCTCAAACACATAAAATTTTGTTCCTTTCTACACAATAGAAGCTGAGATAAGCTATAATGTTCATCCAAAAAAGCATAGCAACGCCACCTGTGAAGTGATCAAAACTAATATTGAATCAACAGTTATTCATAATCATCTTACATATTAAATTTAGTTAAATTCTATCCGAACATGCCAAGATCTAGCTATCACGGAAATCGTTAAAAAGGTGACGCAGCAGCGCCACATGTTGGATGAAACACACCAAAATCTAGTCAGGTTTTGATGAAGTTTCTGTCAAGATATGCTGAGATTGCCTTATTAAAATACCTCATGTAAATTTTGAGAAATGAAGTATAGCAGTGCCATCTGTTAGGCCATATATGCCAAAACATAATCAGCCCCTGTGTGTTTTAAAGTCTAATTAAATTTGGCATTTGATGAAAAATTCCATGCTTCAGTTTTTGATATAGAATGGCTACAAAATTTTTATCACATTCAGAGAGAGATTTTCAAAAAAAATGTCAAATCGTATTCAGGTCAACCTTAAACTTGTAAATCCATCAAAAAATGGAAATTATTTTCATGATTCCAATACTTTCTTCTGATAAATATATATTAAAAAAAGTACATAAATAAATAAAAAATGAAGAAATTGTAATTAAGATTTCCTTTAACAGCTGAGATATACTTCTCCATCAAAACCGAAAAAAATAAAATTACATTTATAATAATATTTTGTCTGTCAGATGAAGAGACTGTTGTACATAGAGCTAAAAGATTTGGCATGAAGGTATGTGTATGCCTAAAGTTAGTTTTTGGATTTTGTGATTAGATTTTCTTAAATTTAATTTTTATGTGATTTTTACCTGTTTTTCTATTTTTATGTTTCATGGCGATTTTTTTACATTAATAAAAGGAATTCAGTTTAAATTTTGTAGCCCAATGTAGTAAATTTTTTCATTTAAGTTTATTCAGAATTTGTATAGTGATTTAAAAATTTTTCATGAATTTTTTATTTGAATTTCACTTTTTTTTTGCGACTTGTGGTAATTTTTTGACATTCGTAAAAAGAATTCAGTGTCAAACTTTTAGCCCTAATGTAATAAATTTTGTCCTTCTGTGATTGAGTCCTTTGATTTGAATTTTTATCAATTTATAGTGTTTCATTTTTTTTTCCAGAATGATTTTTTGACATTTGTGAAAGAATTCTGGTTACAAAGTTAACTGATAGTAAATTTTGTCTTCTGCAATTTCTTGAATTTTTATACGTTTTGTGGTGTTTTTTTGCAGAGTAGTAAAAGGAATCTGGCTTAAATGTTTTTAGTCTCATATAGTAAATGTCATGCTCTTTTTAATAAAGTTTAATCAGAATTCATGTAGCAATTTTTAATACGAATTTTAGAATTTTTTGTGTTTTGCAGCAACTGTTTGATATTCTGAAAAGGAATCCAGTTTCAATCTTTTAGCCTAGTTTAATAAATTTTGTCGTTTTCAAAATAAAATTTCCTTGGAATTCGTACAACGATTTGTGAATATTTGATGCAATTTCAGTTTTTTGGTGTTTTGTGGCAATTTTCTGACAGTAAATTTTGTCTTGTCCTCTGAGATTTTTTAATTTTTAGTGATTTTTAATGGGATTTTCAATGCATTTAACGTTTTTCCACATTCCACAGTGATTTTTTTACATTCGTGAAAGAATTCGGGTTAATATTTTAGCTCATTACAGTAAATTTTGCCCTCTATGATTTTTGAATTTTGCAATTTTAGGGTATTTTGCATTTTGCGGCAATTTTTCCACATTAGCAAATAAAAAAAAAAAAAAGAAAAAAAAAAGAAAAAAAAAAAAATTCAGCCATTGAAAGGGGGTTAAATGGACAAAATGCATATAAGGGGACTAAAGGGGACCATTTGGGAGGCCTGCTATTTAGAAGCTCTCTGAAATGTGTAATATGTGCTGAAACAGTAAAACATTGTGACTTGGAGACTATCAGGCGATTTATGAAAATGTATATATTTGGTTTAAACATGCAGAACAAAAAATTTTCCCATTTCAGGATCTGCATTGCATGGTAAAGCCAAAGTTGTTTCACAGGACATGGAAATCGAGAAATCTGAAGCGAGTTCTGGTTGGTTGTTTTGTTTCGTGATAGGTATGACATAGTATAGAATGTCTGGAGAAGAAAAAATTGCTGAGGCATTGTGAGAATAATTTCAATGCCGATGAAATTGATTTTACATCAAGAGCAAGTTGCATTAAAGCAATGAAAGTTGAAAACTGTAAAGGCAAGAAGAAAAAAAATCTCTGTTTTGTTCTGTTGCAATGCAATCAGCAGAAAAGATCTAAAACCCCTTCAAAACTTGTACAGCTCTTTTGGGAAATCTGCAAGTCATGTTGGTTTAAAAATGTCCAAAAACTTTGTCATTATCAAAGTAATAGCCGTGCCTGTATGACCCAGAAAGACGCCTTTAACTGACTTAGAGGTTTGAATAAACAAACGAGAGAAAAAAAAAAAACTTTGCTCAAATAATGGTGTTGTACATTTAGTTACAGCCAATTTATCTAACATAAAAGAGGAAATTTGACCTCTTAACTATACTTCCATTTTGCAGCCCACACATCAAGGCATTATATATATATATATACAGTTGATCCTCAAAAATCCAGACATCCAAATTCTGGAAATCACTAAAATCTGGACATTTTTCAATTTAAGTTTTATTAATTTTTAAAATAAGAATATTTCTATATTTCTCGTTGAATGCAGTTAAACCCTTTTAACTGAACACTAAATAAATAAATAAATATGGACATAGTCTGGTATATTTTTAAACTGCCTGACCATTAAAGGCTTTAATTATTACAAAAACAACTGCCAAATTAAAAAACAGCATTAAAAAAAAAAAAAAAAAAAAAAAAAAAAAAAAAACAGGAACAGAATTTTCCACTACAGTGAGAGAATTTTGCACTTTTTAATACTCAACCTGATACGCTAATGACTGAAAGCTCCATATATTTTAATTCTTTTAAAATAACTCAAGTAATACTTATAACTAAAAAAAAAACAAATACCCAATTTCGTTATCTCTTGACTCAACTAAAAGATAAACCCATTTGATATCCTCTCGGACTGAATGATCAACCTAGTAACACTATGCCCTATGACCTTGACGCACACATTGGCCGATATGTCATTTCTCTCAGTTTTGTTTCTTTAAAAAAAAATTGTTTGAATGAGCATGAAAAAGAGATAACAATTTTTTTTTATCTTTCCATAATAACCTTATGATAGGCAATAAAAAAAAGGATAAATTCTGAGTCAAAAATATTTTATCAGTTTTTTTATTTTTATTTGAGTATTTTTTAATAAATAAATAATTTTAGGTATTATCTATGGTGTACCATATTTTAATTCATTGAGTTTTAATATGCATCAATTTCAGCATAAGTTTTGTTTTAGTGTATTATTCCTTTTTTATTATTTAATTCACCAATTTGATAGTAATTTATTCGCACTAGTGAAAAAAATTGCATTTTGTATATTATTATAGGGTCATAAAAAATATTTTTAACAGACCTCCAAAATGTTGTAGAGGTTCAACTGTATATATATATAAAACTGCTAAAGTGAAACTATTTGAAAGGGCTTTTTCAGACTTAAAAAATGAAATTTCTGCAACGATGAATGAGAGACAGGCAATTGACATGATACAGGCTGCCTGACAAAACGTACTGTCTATCACAATTAAAAACTGTTAGGGAAATTATTATAGTTGCCAACCTCTTGATTTTTTTAATACCAGTAAAATCATACAAAAATTTTCGGTTTATTAAATAGCAGTAATAACACAATTAGATAAATCAAATATTTTTTCATAAAAATGCTGGTATGAAAAAAATCGGGAGGCTGGCAACTATGCCTTATGCATTTGATAAAAGAAGCAAAACAAACTGCAGAAAAGTGTACTTATTGCATTGAATTTCCTGCTGAACTCTGAACCTCAGCTACAGAATATTTTTAAACTGCAAAATCTATTACCGATTATATTGAATGGATGAAGGAGTCGCCACATGCCCTGGCCCGAGCACAAATGACACTGTTAAAATTTTAATAAAAGAAGGCAAAGTAAATGTCAATGAGGGTGAAGATTGTGATAGTTCATCCAGAACTGAAAATTGTGTTCTATAGGCAAAAGAATGTCTGTTGATCATGAGAATTTTTAAAAAGCATTTACCCCATCAAAACAAGGTGACAGAAAGATTTTATACAACATTGAGTAATATTGAAGATTCTGTTTTGGAAAATTTGCTGTCAATTTCAGAAAAGAAGAAATTCTCTTTCTTAACATATAATAATAATAATAAATAAAAGTTACATTAATATATATATATATATCAGTGTGGATTTTTCAGTTGTCAAGTGTGTAAGATAACTGAAAAAAAAAAAAAAAAAAAAAAAAAAAAGTTATGACTAAAATCTTGAAATTTAATAATTATCGTCTGACAAATAGGTTCACAATGTACTACATATTTATTCTTTATTGATGTGTTTGTAAAATTTAATAAAACTTTTAAAACATTAATTTTATTCAATGTGTATACAAATTTAATTTTTTTAAATCCTTCATATTGGAATTTCATATTAATGAATTTTTCAGAATAACGAGCATAATTGGTGAGCCCTAGAAATTCATTGTAATGAGATTTTACTCAAGCAAATTATTTTTCATTATTTGTGAAATGTTATGAAACATAACATTCAACATATGTTTGAAAAACAGTGTCAGATCTTTACAGCTTTAAATACTTTAGTTTAATGAAACTGGTATAGGATGAGAAAAACAAATTCAACAACAATAATAAAGAAAAGGAACTAGAAAAAAAAAATACTATTAAATCAGCTAAATAATAATAATAATAAAGAAGAGTAAGCAGATTTTAATTTAAAAAAAAACAACACTTTCTAAACAAAAAAATGTTCCAACGCACTTAGTTTTGAAGAAGTAGTCATAAAAGGAATACATATATACATAGCTGGCAGTTGAAGCCCCTAATAAGAAACGGGTCCACTGCCTGCAAACAAAAACAGATTACATTATTTTATATGGACATTCACTGGCAAATGTTTCAGAAATCATATACACAATGATTACATTACAACACTTTATACTCAAACAACTGTTTACATTATATTACATTAGGGCATTTAGTCCAGATCAATTACAAATTTTCCCATAGAAAAATTAAATAAATAAATAAATAAACCCATGTATTGAGATTGTCTGAAAAAAAAACATACATAAATTTATTTTAAAGTTGTGAATTTGAGAGTGGAATTTTCAGAACTGATTCTGAAGCACAAACTACTGATTTTATTAAACAAATTTTGCATAATTTACAAATAGTTGAATGCCACAGATATTTATTTCATGTTTAATTGCTTGATGCCCCTACATTTTTTAATAAGAATGTTTTTTTTTTAAATTATTTTTTTTACATGTTAAAAACATTTTACAAATTCCCGCTTTTAGCACCAGGTTACATCCATTTTGTCCCATCAGGATGACATTCTTTATCATATCAGTCGCAGAATGCTTTGCATATTTTAATGCAACAAAAACAATTTTCTTTATAAGTAATATAGCTGCTCTATATAACTAATCAAATTGAGGGAATATTAACAAAAATAAATAAAGCAGACTGAATCACCTAAGCAATTTTATACAAGAACGAAAAATCATGCGTCAAGCACAGATTATGTAACACTTTCCAACCCTTCCAAAATGATTTTACTACACATACCGTTTAATAAGCTAAAAGATAACATCTAAGTAAACAATTTGGAAAACGCATAACATATTTAAAAACATAATTTCAAGAATTTCCAACATATACAACATTCAGAAAAATATCTGAATACTTTTATTCAGCCCTCTATAGGATCTATAGATTTGTATATATACTACATAGGATGCTAAATTTTAGTTCAGTTAGGAAACGAGTAGCACAGTTTAAAATTCTCCGGCTGGAGTTTTTGTCAATAAACGGAATTGTGTTCACGAACTTTTGTGCTTCCCTGTATAGGATCTACAGAATTTATTATACACACCACGTAACAGACAAAAAACGAGTTAAATTTAAAATTGCATTCAGTAACTTAAAACACACTTCCAGGAATTATTGTTAACAGACAGTAGAGAATTCTTTTGTGTGTCCCTGTAAATGAACAATGACTGCTATACACACAATATTCTGTAGTAAGCCTCTTGTAATGCACCTTAGTGATATATATAAATTTCAATGCATTAAAAATAGTGAAACATTATTTAAATAAACTGCAGACGATTTTTCCCCATAGACATAATGTAACGGAATTCTTTTGAGTGTCCCTGTAAAAAAACTATAAGTGCTACACACTTCTGTTGAAATAGGGAACATGCTATAGATAACAACAATAACATACAAAAATTGCAGAGCAATCCGAGCATATTTACGGGAGTTAGAGCACGGACAGACAAACCGAAGTCATAAACACTTTTCAACTAGGTTGGAATGTGTTAAAAACTATGCAAAGATTTAGTGAAGCTGGTTATTGAAAATCTCTCACAAGGTAGGTCCTCCTTAAAATGCATACTCAGAATATTTTGAAAACAAAAAAAAAAGCTAATGAAACCACTCATGTACATTATAAAGGATCAGTCAAATTTAGCTGCAGAATCACAGTAAAAAATCGGTAAAATAAATAAATAAAAATACCTTCGAGTATTTGCTGCGAAAAGATGTGATTTGGGTAGCAACACTTTTTCCTCACCCAATGCAAGCAATTTTAATGCATTTGAAAATTCCTGGTTAAATGCTCAGTACTTAATGAATTTAAACTTAAACTAAGGAACAGTTTATTATTACCTACAAGTTATGTGTTGCTGAAGATGTTTAATTTTACTAGCTGGATAAGTTTTAAGAGTATTTTAACAGTGACTGCTCGTTATACATTTCAATATTGAGTAAGTAGTTGTTTCCTCTTCTCTGACACAAGCAATATCAAACGGGCATTAAATTTTAGTTTGAAACATTTTTAATCAATCTAAATTTTGTTCTAAACTGTAGAATACAATCGCTCTTTATATATGCATATATGTCAAAACTGAAGTTATAAAAATGTATTTATTTAAGTTAAACTAGTTCAGTATGAAGAGTAGAAAACGTTTTTCCATCATAAAAGCATGTTTTTACTTCTTTCTTCATTGTTTTGCCAGCCAGTGATAAATCTCCAAAAAACACAGAATTTTCACACTTTTTCCTATGAACATATATATCCTCATGAGAAGACTATTTCTGAAATTTTTCTGAATATGCACTTATGGAGACACAAAGTGAAAGGAGGTAGACACAATGAGTTGCATGAGAAGTTGAAATACTCTTTATTTAGAATACTTATGAAGAGCAAAGTTAGATTTTTCTGGTACTGCAATTTCAAATCCATAATGTTATAATCAGAAGAATTGTCCCCAATTTTTATTGTAAGTTTCAAATTTCCCTGACTTTTCTAAGTTATCCAGGTGGCTAGACATTATATCCTATGGCATTTGGCCATTAAGGTTTATTTGTAGTTCAGTGCCAGGCAGGATTATAAAATATCACCAATATTTTCAAAAATACAAAAAATATCCAATATTTTGATACCGGATGAACCATAAGTTCATTAAAACTTTAAAAATTCATTTAAAAGAAACAAATGAGGCTAAAAAATTATGGTTTGCAGGAATGGAATTAGAGGGAGATCAGTATAATAATAATAATTATAATAGGTTAAAATATTACTGATAAATGGCATTGCATGCATGTCGATATTGCAGAATGGAATAGCAATGACGAGCGATACACTAAAGAGAAAGTCAGGTCATAGCTAGTCTTAGGACAGCGATAAATTTAGTCCACTAAGCAAAAGTTTGTAACCCTTTGTGTGAAAATGGCACTGACATGACATTAGTTTCTTTGTCCATAATAAAGCTAGGTCAGCACCTGTAAGTTATAAATTAGCGCACGTATTATGTGATGCCTTGCATTACCAATTGCATTGCATGCAGTTGAGCCTCCCAGCTCTCTAATGTTTGTAATCAAGGGTTTTTATTAAAAGTATGAAAATACACAAGGGCTGTAGACTAAATTTCTTCAATTCCCATTGCTATACAATAATCTAGCAATAACATAATATGAGGCAGATGTATGCAAATCAGGCTGTCAATAAAACCCCCCTTCAATGCACATAGATTCTTCATTCGATGATAGGCTATTGTTACCAGATCAAGTGCTGTTGATTAAACTCTTTTACAAGAACAGGGTATTGGCAACGGGCACATTGCGAAAATTCTGCACAGCAATCACTGAAGACAAGAAAATAGCCTGCTTAATGTGCTGGGACACTTCACAAAAATAGACCTTTTACAATAAGCCTAATTTGCTTCATATTATGCATGCCAGCACCATCTATTGGTAATTTTTTTAACCACACCTTTTTTGTTATTTAAAAAAAAAAATCTGGTCTTCCTTTAATTCCATTCCTGCAAACTGCAATTTATTAGCATCATTTTTTTTTTTTTTTTTTTTTTTTTTTTTTTTTTTTTTTTTTTTTTTTAGCCCTCCAAGCGTCTGGGGGCTTTCCTGCATTTTCATAAAAATATTTGTAAAAAAATGTTGTAAATTTAAATTTTCGTTCCCTGCTTGTTTCTAAAATACACTTTATATCTCTATTTTATATATATCTTAAAATACAATTTTGTTAAAAATATTTTTGTCTAGAGCCGATTTAAGTGGTTTTTGGGAAACGGAAAAATACAGGCAAAACGCTTTTAAAAGTTTTAACGAACCTATGGCATACCCGGTAAAATAATATTTTCAAAATCTAGTAAACTTACTGCTGATTATAAATATTTTAAGACTATTTTATAAATGGGAAACTAAACTATATTGCACCTGACATGAAAACTCAATAAAACACTATTCTAAATGCCTTTTTCTTTCTTTTTTCGCTTACATAATAAAATTGAAGATAAACTAATTGAAACAGAAACAATTTCCTTTTACAGTCATCAAAAAACAAACTATAGTATTCAGTATCAAGAAAATTTTATGTTTTATACAACACAATTTTAAATACAAAATATTTTTTAATTCAAAATTTTGAGCATAAATTTAAGCTTGTCTGCTTTTTCATCTTCTAACCTGTTATGATTCTTTCTGATGAAGCTATAATTGTTTATCTAAATTAGACAGTTTATCTTTTAATGGCTGTTCTAAGTTAATATTGTCTCACATGAATAGGGTCTGCTTTTAAAAATTCAACTTCAAATATGTAAAGTCTGGAAAATACAATGGTATATATATATACACAGTTTCCTTTAATTAACCTACAACTTTAAACTGAAATAACTTTTCAGAGCTTTACTAGATGGCAGCACATATGCGTGTAGTGAGAAAGGGCATAAAAAGAATTCGTTTAGTGTCAGTTCTATGCAATTTTGAAAATGCCTCCCAAAGCGTCCTATTCAACTGAACTGAAGATCGTATTTTTATTGTTAAAAATTAGTATTTATGTGGTGAAAATGTAACACTATTTCTATGGAAGAAACCGACTTAAGTCTTCTAGAGCAATGGTAAAAGATCTGATAAGAAAATTGCATTACACTGGCCACCTTATTCATCACATATGAACCCATGTGATTTCTATCTTTGGTGTCATATGAAAAAGATTTGGTTTACAAGAAACTGGCGGACCTTAATAGCCTCAAAAATTCCATAACTGATCTATTTTCAAGCATAAAAAAAGAAATGCTCGATTTGCTAAAGACAACTCTGCGACTAAGTCACGTTATTGTATCACCTCTGAAGGTTCTCATTTTGAAAACCTTATCCATTAAATTTCTTTTCCCCGTTGTTTTCAATAAAAAAATGTTTGTAGTGCTATCTGCAATGACTCAAAGAGTTATTTCAGTTAAAAGTTGTAGGTTAATTAAATTTTCACCCTGTATATATATATAACCATTAACTAACCATTACCGACCACCAACAAAAACTGTGAAATTATGAATAAAATTAAAATAACTAATTGATAACAATACAGTTCCCCCCAACACACTTAACACAGATTCCAAAAACATAGTAAAAAATAGCAGAAATTTAATAATAGAAATTTGTAGACCTTAATCAGAATCGTCAGGTCCCAAATGCCTAAAGTTCCGCATATAAAATGTGTGGTTTCATCTTCATATTAGCCATAAAATAGCTAAAGAATATGAATTTGGGAAAACCACGCCCATAAAATAGAGAAACAAACTATTAAACAACAATTACGTTCAAAATAAAACAACATTCAAAGGGACAGAGGAGAAAAAAAATAATAAATTACCAAATTGAAAGCATGATCATAGCATGAGGCAGTAAATAACACAAGCATTGGAGATCACCAGTACATGTTGCCAAAAAAAAGTTTAAATGATTCTATATATATATATATATATATATTTGGAGGAGGGGGTGTAAAAAGATCACTGCTACAGGCAAAAGTACTTTATCTAGAGAACGACACAGTCATGATTGAAAACTTCATTTATACCTGTTTTGATTGAAAATATAACAAATATCATACACAATGATATTTTGAAAATAAATATCTGATATACATCATGAAATTAAATCTTACATACACAGGGCTGCCACTGGAAACTTTTATTTATTTTATTTTTTAAATCATTTTGTCTGCCGCTATTTACAAACAAAATAATCTTCCTCAAAGATCAACAGAAATCTATCATCATGATTTTTATTTAGGAACGAAATAATTAGAATTTTATAAACTTTACAAGAATTCAAGACATTATTAACCCGTAACCGGAGTTAAACCATAGTTGGGACGCTCGCAGAGTTTTGCGGTCTGACAGACCGCTGCTTATTATATGCATTAAATAAACTCGCATGATTCCCAAAACATGGCACGTACTTAAAACAAATAGTAACTCAATAATTATGCCTTTTTCAGAAAGAAGAAAATATTTTTAATCTGATTTATGTACATAAAAATGACAAAATCTGTGAAAAATAATACATGTATACAGGGTTAAAGAAAAAACATTTTAAAAAAATCAATAAAAAAGTATTTGCCAAGAAACTTAAGTGCACAATGAATATGATAAATGCTAAAAATGTTTAGTAATTAAATAACTTTTGAAAAATCAAACTACCTGAACTTATACTTTTTAAAAGTCATTTTTACATTCTTCACAAACCTGGTATGAACATTTGAGACCTATAGGACGTTCGCCTAGTGTGCAAAAATATTGTGTCTTTCTTTTCAGGTTTGCAGGACAAGAGTAACATGTTTTTTGGACACTCAAGCGATCTTTCGAGACTTTTTGTTCAGGAATATTTAAAATGCGACGAATACACAATTTAAGCTCCATCTTCAAATAAGAATTTTCTAATCTGATTCTCATCTGTGGTTCAGCAAGTTGTTTGGCTAGTACCTTTAAAAATTCTGATCTAGTCATAGCTGTACTTTGTTCGTAATAATTATACAGAATGAACGCATTGGTTGTACTTATATTAAGCATCTGAAAAAATACCGCCATAGACCATCTTTGCGTTTGTCTATTGCAGCTGTACACCCTGCATTTTTCATCCAGAGCATCTACTCCGCCTTTTGTAAGATTGTAATATGCGATTATTTCTGGTTTGTTAATTTCCTCATCGGTACATATACAGTGGTGGACATAATTATAAGACACCTACCTAATTTGACATACAGTGAAAGAAAAGATTCAGAGCTTAAAAATGCTTTATCAAATACGACAAAAACATAATTTTATTCAGTTATCACACGTAATTGTTTTACAGAAATGATATTTTTATAGAGTTTAATAAAAAAAATTAAAAATACCATGGACAAAATTATAAGACACCTTAACATTTTAATTAAAACACCTTTTTTTTCGAAATATGCAAATTTCTGCACGCTGTTATGACGTCAGCAGTTAACTAAAGCAGACGATAACCAACTTCACGCATTTACAAACATGCCACGAGGTACAAAATGCCCCAGCACATTTTATAGCATTCTTTAGGTCTTCGAAACATGTAAACTGCCTCCCATTTCGGTAAACCTCACGAGCTGAGATCTCCCGCAAGTTTTCGATGGGATCTAAATCTGGCGAGCGAGAAGGCCAAGGAAGAATGTTGATACTTTGCTTTAAAAGCACTTTTTTGTTACGTGCGATGTACTAATCGACGCGTTATCGTACTGGAAAGTGTAGTTTTCGCCATACAGAAGTTCACCGTATATGGCTAGTTGATCTTTAAGAAGATTCTTATACTTTTCGGAATTCATTCTTGAATGCACAAAAACGATATCAGTTTTCCCTTGAGCCTAAAAACCAGCCCAAACCATTACTGAGCCTCCACCCATTTGGCGGCTCATTTGTACATCAGGAGACTTCCGTAAATCATACCAATAATAGTGAAACTCGTTAGGATCATCCAGGTTAAACTTTTTTCATCAGAAAATAACACAGAGTACCATTTAGAGGTCCAGGCCATAGTTTGTTTACTGAAGTTTAAAAGGTCCATTTTGTGCCGCCTTAGAAGCGGTGGTTTTTTCTTCAATTTTTAAAATTTCACATAGGAAGCATTATGCAACACCCTACGAATGGTTCTGTTCGAACAATTCAGTTTCAAAACACTTTTAACGCCTGTAGTGGTCATCTTATTCTGTGTAGCGAGCAAAAGCACATGGCATCTGTCTCTCAAGGACAAGCAAGGGATACGTCCAGATCTTTTAATCACCGATCCATTACTTCCTCCTTCAAAACATTTGAAATTGCACATCTAGAGCGTTTAATAACTTTTGAAATATTATTAACTGAAGCACCAGTTCCATTTAATCTCCAAATTTCGCGAATTTCACTTTCTTTTTATTCTGTACCTCGTGGCATGTTTGTAAATGCGTGAAGTCGGTTATCGTCTGCTTTAGTTAACTGCTGACGTCATAACAGCGTGCAGAAAATTTGCATATTTCGAAAAAAAAGTGGGTGTTTTAATTAAAATGTTAGGGTGTCTTATAATTTTGTCCATGGTATTTTTAAGTTTTGTTTATTAAGCTGTATAAAAATATCATTTCTGTAAAACAATTACGTGTGATAACAGAATAAATTTATGTTTTTGTCGTATTTGATAAAGCGTTTTTAATCTCTGAATTTTTTCTTTCACTGTATGTCAAATTAGGTAGGTGTCTTATAATTATGTCCACCACTGTAGTATGGTGCATTGAAGACACTGCAATGGCGACTTTACTTTTTTTGGGAACGTAGGACAAAATTGTTAAGCGTTTCGAAAATCCGTACATACCTGATCAAACTTCTTTGGTTCGAACAGGAAAAAATTCTTTTGGAATTTCTCTTTTGATTTTTTTTAATGTTACAACAAATGTCAGTCCTTTGTCAAAAATGTCTACTAATTCGATAGAATTGAACCAATTATCGGCGGTAACATTTCTATTAGAATCAAATAATGGCTTAGATAAGCCTAATACGGCTTGTGTTGGTTTGCTATAGCGTTTCTCTTCTTCTGATAAATGCATCCTATCAGTGTTTTTTCTGCCATAGATATATCCATTATAAAAATAATTATTCCGTGTATCCGTTAGACACAATTTTTATTCCATATTTCACAGGCTTCATAGGCATGTACATTTTAAACCTGCATCTACCTCGAAATCCTACTAACATTTCATCAACACAAATGTCAGATCCTGGAGTATATACTGCTTGACAGTGTTTACAAATTTTTGAAACCTCTTCTTGAAACTATTTGAAAACTCTTCTTGTCTGTCGATCTTCAGGGTTATCAAATCGTAAACACAAGAGAATGAATGCAAATCTTTTTTGGTTCATAACTGCTCGAAAAATATCTCTACCCATTCCATCAATTGAAAACAAAGTTTCTATGTTTTCCGTGTTAGATTTGAAAACTACAGTATACACAAGTAGTCCCAGAAAGCCTTTCAATTCAATTAAATCCATATTTTGAATTTCACTTTCGGATTTATCAATGTACTTAGATCATTGTTTTTCAATCCTGTGATATGCGAATTTTATTATGGTTTGTTCAAGTATATCACTTTGAAAAAGTAAACTCCAAAAATCTATAATTTTACTAGATTCCTGCAATTTGTTCTTAGCGCAACTTGTTAATCCAGGCAAAAACACTTTTAAAATATTATGTTTTGCAGTACGACTTCTGCTCACCATTGTTTCAGAGGACCACTTATAGTTATTCTTTCCATAGAAAAACTTCAACAGGTCACTTCTCCCTTCAAAATATTATCATCATCTGATATTTCAGATTCAGAGTTACTATTTTGTTCGCTTATAACATATGAACTTTTTTCACAATCATCAATATCACTATCTACTTCATTTATCTATTTCCGTAATGTCTCTTCAAAGTCAGGATCGCCATATCGCACTTTTTTTACTAGGAACAGGTAAAGAAGACATTTTCTATTCGAATACTAACACTCACGCAACTGCAGTGAGAGGTCTAGGAGACCGCGCTGAAATTTTGGCACGCTATAACTGAGGGTAGAAAAATCCAACAGCATTGTGCACATGATCATGAACAGCATTCAAGGTCATTTGAAGGTACTAAAAGCCCCCTACGTTTAAAGTACGGGGTTTACATGATATTTACAATAATAGATTAAAGGGTGTCTCACAGACCGCATAACTCCGATTACGGGTTAATCCTCTTAATGACCCTATTAAAGGATCAATCTATGTAAAAACACATATTTAAAAGTAAAAAAATATATTATTGTTGCATGTATTTATTTTCATTCCAAAGTTTCATCATAGAGAAACACAGTGAAACTAAATTCCAAAATTTTCAAATATTTCATTTCCCCCCACCCCCTTTAAGATAAAAGCATATGCAAATTATTATTATTATTTTACAAACCAGTGGACTCGTGCAAAGATTTCACAATGCAGTCTAATATTGTTTAGCAATATCTAATATTTCTTAGAACTTCTAAAGAAAAAATTAAGGATTAAAAAATATCTGCAAACAACATAGTCAAGCCAAAATATTATCTCATTGATTCCATCGAAGTTGCAGCAAAAACTGACCGAAGATAGCAGAAGAACTAGGGGGAAAAAATTAACAAAATTATTTTAACTGCATTACAGGATGTCATTTGCTTTGGGAGGAGAGGACATAGGACAAATAAAAATAAATTGAATACATATAAAATACAGTTTAATCTAATATAACAAAGCATACTTTTTAGGCTAGATGTGAAATACCACTGATTCGATCGATTGAAGATTTCTTTTTCATCTAAACATTTCAATTCTGCTTTTTAACCATAAATATAAAATAAACCCATGCAGATATATCCGCATTTTATCTTTTTTGTACTATTCATTTTTTTATAATCACTGTTGAGCATGATATAATGCAGTATTTTATTTTTCTGACAACACTGATTTGAGAAAAAACTTTCACTTCATTTAGGAAGACAATGTCAAGTTAAATTTTTTAATTAACTGCAATTTCTAATCAAAAAACATGTTTTAATGAAATGTGAGTGTACTATGTCAGTAGCCAGTTCAAAAATCTGTCGAATGATACCTCATTCATGGTTATGAATTTTGTAAATGCACAGGGAAAGGGATGTTAACTACAGAAATAATCTAGTACCAGTGGACCTGTGCGATGATTTCACACTGGAAATTATCTTTAGCAATATCTATTTTTTTTTTAATGCAGGTTTAAACTTCTAAAGAAAAATTAAGGATAAAGATATTTATTTTCTTTTGAATGAACATGAATCAAGTAAAAATATTGTCTCACCTATTCCTTCAAAGTTATAGTAAAAACTGATTAAAGATAGCAAAATGCATGTGCAACAAACAAACAACAACAACAAAAATCTTATTTTAACTGCATTAGAAGATGACATTATCCATTTTTTGAAAAAGCATGTAACAAAGAAAAATAAATTGAATGCATTTAAAATAGAATTTAATCCAATATAGCAAAGTACACCTTTTATTCTACATGTGAAATACCACTGCTTCAATCGATCAATGGTGTATTTTACTTCTAAACATTTCATTTTTGCTTTTTAACCATAAATATAAAATAAACCCATGCGGAGAAATTATACTTTATCTTTTTTGGACAATAATTTTTTTTATAATCACTGTTGAGCATCCTATAATGCAGTATTTTATTTTTGTGGCAATTTGAAGAAAACCTTTCATATAGATATAATATTTAATTAACAGCAATTTTTAATCCAAAACCAGGGTTTAACAAAATGTGAGTGTACTATGTCAGAAGCCACTTCAACAACCTTTTGATTGATACCTCATTTGTTGTTGTGCATTTCGTAAATTCATAGAAAAAGGGATGTTGACAACAGAAATATATAGTATATGACAACATGTCTCTTTTGACCATTTCTATTGCAGAGGTTTTACTATACCAATGATAGCTTCTGGTTAACTAACACTAAAAACAAAACAAAAACATAGAAATAATTCTAAAATTTGTTCTAAACATATGAAAGTTTGAAGTGGCCATTAATTAAGGAAAATTCAACCAACCGTTAGATCTTCAGCTAAAAGAACATTTAATTTTCATACCACTATAA
Organism: Maratus michaelseni; assembly: GCA_963931845.1. Classification (NCBI taxonomy): domain Eukaryota; kingdom Metazoa; phylum Arthropoda; class Arachnida; order Araneae; family Salticidae; genus Maratus; species Maratus michaelseni. The sequence goes on along the minus strand of OZ007599.1, from coordinate 16,895,785 downwards.
AATTGATAAAAAGTACTAACATAATATTTTAATAAATGAAAAGTAGGTGAATTACTCACCATGTGCATTAAGTAGAAAATATGTGCAAACTATTGTCACACATACAGTTACAATCGCTAAAATAATGAACACCAACAACATGAACCCATACACATAGTAAATCTTATAGGCCCAGAATGGTGTGAAAATAAAATACCTGAAAAACCAAAAGAGAGGCATTCATTAACCAGAAAGCAAACACGAAAGACACAAGTAAACAATAACATATAAGAATAAAATTAACAACCATATATTTCTACATACTACTTCAAGACAATACTGGGTAAAATCAAAAGTTCATTACAACTTTAAAAATTCATTATAAAAATAAACTGTTGCAATGGAATGTGGCTTATGTTAGATTTGTTTTGGCAAATGGAGAGAAAGAAAAAACCCTCAACTCACGTATATCTGCATCTGCTTTTATTACTTTTACTATAAAAAATACTCTTAAAAAATATATTTATAGGCTATTGAAATTAACACAGCAAAAGACAGAGTTTATAATGACATGACCTATACAAGCATCGATAAACATTGGTGCCAATCACTAGAGGAGAGAGAGAGGGGGAGAAAGGAAGAAAGATAGAGAAAAACTTCTAATCTCGGACCACAATAAAGGAAATATGAAAAGTAAAATCATTTGAAACTGAAGAAGCCTCAAGGTGAGGTGAAAAAGTTTTTTCCAAAGAGAATTGAGAACGGCATGATATAGAACATATCTGTATAACTACAGCAGAAATTTGTGAATGGACAAAAGCACAGGACTTAAAATCTGACTCTTTGACAACCCTTATGGTGCAAACTGCAGTCCAATAGGACAATTTATTAATTTTTTTTATGAATTTTTTAAATTGTAACAAACTTTTGATGCACATAATACAATAAACTCAATTCAAAACAATAAACTTTATCAACTAAGTAGTTGTATAAAGAAAATGTGTTATAAATAATTAAAGTTTAAAGTAAAATAATTAGGAAAAAACTTGTAAAATTTATGTTAATTTTATAAATCTAATTTAAAATAGTTTAAAAAAAATCTTCCATTCAACAGCACAAAACTTTTACAGACACCTTTAAAGTGATTTAGGATCAAATAGCATTTTTCATTTTTTGATAAATGTATTACATCTTGCGATATAAATGACACAAAAACTTATTTTTTGAGCTACCACTTCTAGGAAGTCAGTTCAAAATGCCAACTTTCACAGCATTTTCGCAAGATTTCTTATGTTTATTGAAAAAAGGAAAGTGCCATTTGGTTTCAAAGTTTCTCAATAACAACACTTGCTACTTTTATACTTATGCGAATGAAAATTAATGTAAAAATGTGTTTGAAAGTTGCCACTTTAAATTTGAGAAACTAGTTTTATAAATTTAAATAGATTTTTCTTTTCTGGAATAATGATACAATAACAAATCCTTCATTCAGTATCCTGATAAATATAATTTTTCCAACTCTATACTTGGAAGGGAGAACAAAAGATATTTTTTGTAATACAGCATACTCCCTTAAATTCGCAACCCTAAAATCCACAAATGGCTAAAATCTGCACATTGTTTCAAATGTAAACAATTAAACTTACACTTAAGATGTAGGTGAAAAATTAAAGTTTTTTTTATATTATTCTGTACACATTTTAATATGGAATTCTGGTTAAGAGGATTCAACTCATGTTTTCTCACGATGGAAGCATAAATTTATTTCTGAAAATTTTCAAGATAGCATTGACATCAGTGGCAAATGCAATCTTTTTACCAAATACATGTATGTATCTATCAAGCTTTTTTGGTTACATTAAGTATGACTAAACATGAAATAAAACTTTTTAATGTGAATTATTAGTGTCGCTTTATGAGGCTAGTTTCACTGAATAATTTAAGAAAAAATTATCTCATCATTATGCATATTTAGTTAGGCATTATTAATTATTTACTTGACCCTTACTTTTAATATTTAAGGGTCATTCCAAATCAAATCTACCAAAAATTTTCAATATTCAACCTGACCATTTCAGATTTTAATGAAACCTTCAGGAATCATTCTTCCTGATGATACAAATGAGAATATACTTTTATAATTTTTTTATCTCAGTAAATTTTCATACAATTAATTTTTTTAATTTAAAAAAATCATCATTTTTTGGCTTGTATAAATGTTTTGAATTTTGAATTTCTCAAGTAGAGAGTTGTTTAACCCCTGATTTTAAAGAGAATTAATTTCATAAGGTTTAATTTGATGGGCAAGTTGACTATGCTTGGTTAAAAAAAGTTAATTTAATTTTAAAATTTTAAATTAAAAAAAATTTTAAATAGTGTTTTTTAAAAAAATATGTTTTTTGTAATATTATAATCTTTAAATTTTGAAAGTTTTAGAGTGGGATCTCAATGGGATCAGCAGTTATAAAAAAATGTTTAAAATGAATACAACAATACCATCTTTAGCACAATCATAAAGTTGGCGAGATGCCAACTTTAAATACCAGCCTCAACTGGTGTTTAACATTAGTTTTTTTTTTTTTTTTTTTTTTTTTTTTAACATAACTGCTGATCTCATTGAGATCCCACTCTAAAACTTTCTGAATTTAAAGTTTAAAATCTTACAAAAAACATATATTTTTTTCTAAATTTTTAAAAAACACTATTTTAAATTTTTTTTTAAATTAAATTAATTTTTCTTAACCAAGCATAGTCAACTTTCATATCAAATTAAACTGTATGAAATTCTCTTTAAAATGAGGGGTCTAACAACTCTCTATGCCTGATAGAACTTGAGAAATTTAAAATTTAAAATATTTATACAAGCCAAAAAGTGATGATTTTTCTAAATTAAAAAAATTAATTGTATGAAAATTTACAGAAATAAAAAAATAATAAAAATATATTCTCATTTATATCATCAGGGAGAATGATTCCTGTAAGTTTCATCAAAATCTAAAATGGTCGGGTTGAGTGAGTGGTTGATTTGACCCTTAATTTAATTTTAATTTTCTTACTTTTTATTATTTTACTTTATTGTAAGCAATCATTATAATTTCGAGTGCATTAATAAATTCAAATTACTGTTTAAAAATGTAAACAAAACAGTGACTAGAAATCTGCAAAATTCTAAAATCCACATAATCTTTGCAGATTTAAGGACGTTTACTGCATTTATAATCATTCCTGGACACAGAACTTTTCTTTTTCTTCTATTTGTTAGCACAGCCCAATTTTGAATGGAAAAGTAAAAGGTTCATGAATTCAGGAAATAATTTTTTTCATTATCAATTCTTTTTTTTTTCTACCATATTCACAATTCATTTGGGAGAAGAGAAAGCAGTATCAGCTGCTTTACACATCACATGCTTCAAAGTTGAAAGCTTTGACAGGTATTTTAAATCAGTACAAAAACCCTTAACGGGTTAAAAGTTGTGACGCAGCAGTTTCTTTTGGCACTAAGAATTTTAAATATGGGTCTGATATCAAATTTGAGTGACGTTATGTTAATAATTTAAAAAGTATCATTATTTTCTTTTTTGTTTTATTTACATTCACAGATGCAATTTATTATTTTTGACATGAAAAAATATATAAAATTTAATCGCTGATGCTTTTTCATTCACATCTCTCCTGAATTCAAAATATGGGTTTTAAAAGAAATGATATCAAAATTTGAATGACACCTTCACATGAATTTAATAGTATTATTTTAAAATTCAATTAAAATACTTTTTGGTTTGTCTTCTAAAGTATATTTACACATACAAAAAATGCTTATAATTTTCCAATACACTGTTAAATATATTACTTTCACTGAACCTATATTATGCATTGAAATGTATTTATTTCAATAAATTGATTTATCTTTTGTGCCACGCTATCCAAAATCATAAGTAAAATTTATTTAAATGATTATTTTGCGTCATATTATCATTTTGAATACATTTCCCTTTGTTTGGATACTATGACGCAAAATAATCATTTAAATAAATTTTACTTATGATTTTGGATAGCGTGGCACAAAAGATAAATCAATTTATTGAAATAAATACATTTCAATGCATAATATAGGTTCAGTGAAAGTAATATATTTAACAGTGTATTGGAAAATTATAAGCATTTTTTGTATGTGTAAATATACTTTAGAAGACAAACCAAAAAGTATTTTAATTGAATTTTAAAATAATACTATTAAATTCATGTGAAGGTGTCACTCAAATTTTGATATCATTTCTTTTAAAACCCATATTTTGAATTCAGGAGAGATGTGAATGAAAAAGCATCAGCGATTAAACTTTATATATTTTTTCATGTAAAAAATAATAATTGCATCTGTGAATGTAAATAAAACAAAAAAGAAAATATTGATACATTTTTTAAATTATTAACATAGCGTCACTCAAATTTGATATCCTTGCTTTTAAGACCCATATTTAAAATTCTTAGAGCCAAAAGAAACTGCTGCGTCACAACTTTTAACCCGTTAAGGGTTTTTGTACTGATATCTTTACTTTTTTGCGGTTATTGATGAAAATGTCAATTAGTCGAAATTAAGCATAGGGTACAAATTAATCATTAGAATAAAATTTTAAAGAAATGCTAAAAAAAGACCCCTAGGGCCCTAATAAAAATATGAGGATGGTGGCCCAGGGAGAGGAGTCCAAGACTCAACTTTAAAGTTATGCAGCGAGAGAGTGATACAATTAAAGGGATGAAAATGCATGGCGCAAAACAAGTTCAAGGGTCCTGGGCCGGTTCCCAGGAGGCCAGAGTCCTAAATGGAATGTAGAAATGGTGGAATAACTAAATGGAAAAAAGATCCCAAAAAACAAAGAAGATATGATTAAAAGGAGTCAAGTTATTAACAATTTAGAGAACAAAAAATTCAAGTGGTCGTGTACCGGGCCTTAGGGTCTGAACAAGAATGTAGAAATGGAAAAATAACTAACTGGAGAGGGCAGTGGCGTACCCAGGATTTTATTTCAGGGGGTATTTAAAAAATTGGTCATCAGTCCGAAAATTTGGATTAAAAAATATATCGCTATTTTTGACAAATGGCCGCCGAAAAAAATCAATTTCGTCAATTGTTCGTAGAAAAACAATCTCCAATTTCGTTAAAGGATCATGGAAAAATCCGAATTTTGTCAAAGGGCCGAGGATAAAATGCGAATTTCGTCAAAGAGCCACGGATAAAACTCAAATTTTGTCTAAGGGCACAAAAAAACGCAATGTTTGTCAAAGGATCGCGGAGAAAAGGTCAAGTTTTGTCAAATGATCGCTGAGAAAACGCAAATTTTGTCAAATAATCGCGGAGTAAATCCGAATTTCGTCAAATGATTGCGGAGGAAACGCGAATTTCGTTTAATGACCACTGAAAAAACACTAATTTCGTCGAAGGGCTGCAGAAAAAACACATATTTCGTTAAAGGGAAGTGAAAAAAAAATTTCGTCAAAGGATCGAAAAAAAAAACGCGAATTTCGTCAAAGAGCCACAAAAAACCTCGAATTTCGTCAAAGGACTGTGGTAAAAATGCGAATTTCGTCAAAAAAACTCTGAAAAGCTTAAATTTCGACAAAGGACCGTGGAAAAAACTCAAATTTGGAAAAAGGATTGCGAAAAAAAGGTCAAATTTCATCTAATGATCGCAAAGAAAACGCAAATTTCGTCAAATGGTCGCGGAGGAAACGCGAACTTCGTCAAAGGGCTGCAGAAAAAACGCGAATTCCGTCAAAGGGCCGTGGAAAAACGCGACTTTCGTCAAAGGATCGCAAAAAACACAAATTTTGCCAAAGAGCTGCAGAAAACCTCGAATTTCGTCAAAGGGCTATGGTAAAAATGCGAATTTCGTCAAAAAAAAACACTGAAAAACTTGAATTTCGACAAAGGACCGTGGGAAAAAACGCAAATTTCATCAAGAAAAGCACTGAATAAACGCAAATTTGGAAAAAGGATCGCGAAAAAAAAGTCAAATTTCATCTAATGATCCATCAAAGGGCTATGGAAAAACGAGACTTCGTCAAAGGATTGCAAAAAAACGCAAATTTTGTCAAAGAGCCGCAGAATAACCGCAAATTTCGCCAAAAAGACGTGGAAAAACGCAAATTTCAACAAAAGACCTCAGAAAAAACGCGAATTTCGTCAAAAAGCGGCGAAAAAATGCAAATTTCGACTAAGGGTCACGAATAAATAAACGTTGTCCGTTAAACGGTCAAAGAAAAACATTAATTTCGTCAAAAGATTGAAAATAAACGCGAATTTCGGAGTAACGAGAATGGCTAATCCGCTGTATGCCAGAAAACTAAATTACAAATGTAGAGTAAGGGGGAATTAAAAATTTCTCTATCAACAAATCAGCACTTTTTTTCCATGTCATTTTCGAATATTTTGGAAGAGAGAGGGATGTAACCCCATCAGTCTCCTTCCCCTTCTTTCAGTATGCTGTACTGTCAATGTGGACTAATATGGGAGTACCGAGAATGGCTAATCCTCTGCATAACAGAAAACTAATTTGCAAATTTATCTCAAAAATCAGCACTTTCTCATTTTATTTTTGACTATTTCGGGAGGAAAGCTGTAACCCCATAGCCCCCTTTAACCTCTTTTGGCAACTGTGCACTGATATAGTACTAAAGAGAAAAGCGTGGCTAGTCCAACGAATGATAGGAGAAAAAAAAATACAAATATATCAGTGCTTTTTTTCTTTGTCACTTTCGACTATTTCAGAAGTGAGTGGCGGGCCGTAACACCATCAACCCCCTTCCCTTTCTTTGGGTATGCTGAGGTGGTCTATGTGGACTAATGAAAAGGGCTAATTCGCGGTAAAATAGAAAATTAAATTACAGATTTATCTCAAACAGAAAGAAAAATTATCAGCATCATTTTCATTTCATTTTCGAGTATTTCGCAAGGGGGGCTATAACCCCCATCCCTTCGTTGGGTATACTGCAGTGTAACTGTGCACTGATATGAGACTACATAGCATAGGTAGTTCGTCGTATTGCAGAAAACAAAGTTACAAATTTATCTCAAACAAAAAGAAAAAAATCAGCATTTTTTTCATTTAATTTTCGACTATTTTGGAAGAGGACTGTAACCCCAAACCTCCCCTTTCACTTCTTTGGGTATAATGTGGTATCACTGTGCACTAACATGGAACTAAAGAGAAGAGAGCTGCTAGTGTGTTGAATGATATGGGAAAAAAAACAAATTTATTTCAAACAGAAAGAAAAAAAATTCACTATTTTTTCATTTCATTTTCGAGTATTTCGGGAGGACCGGGCTGTAATCTCATCAGCCCCCTCCCCTTCTTTTGATACACTGTGATGTCAATGTGGACTAACATGGGGCTAACGAGAATGGCTATTTCGCTGTATGACAGAAGAAAAAAACTACAGATTTATCTAAAAAAGTAAGGATTGCAGAAAACAAAATTACAAATTTATCTCAAATAAACAAAAAGAAAAAAATCAGCATCTTTTTCATTTTATTTTCGACAATTTTGGGAAGGGCCTGTAACCCCATTAGCACCTTTCACTTCTTTGTGTGTAATCTGATGTCACTGTACACTAATATAAAAATGGAACTAAAGCGATGGGAGTGTCTAATCTGTTAAATAATAGGGAAAAAATGCAAATTTATATCAAATAAAGAAAAAAAAATCAGCACTATTTTTTCATTTCATTTTCAACTATTTAGAGATGAGGGGGCTGTAATTCTATCAGCCTCCTCCCCATCTTTGGGTATATACTGTGATGTCAATGTGGACTAATATGGGGTTAACGAGAATGGCTATTTCGTTGTATGACAGAAAAAACTAGTCTTATGTGCCAATCCCAAAACTTTCTTCTATCTCACACAGGTTTCGCATACACTAAAAAGAATCAGCAACCCATTTATAGCAAGGTCACACTGAAACTCAAGTTTGATTAAATTCCGTGCATTATTTCTTGAGATAGGACTATCGCTAAAATCGTTTACATCCTGCAAAATGCTGCATAGCAGCGTCACCTGCTGGGAAATTTTTACCAAAAACTAATCAGCACCCATTTATATCAGAGACTAACTGAATCTAAAGTTTTATTAAATTCCGAGCATTAGTTCTTGAGATAGAGCGCCCACAAAATTTGTGTCACCTTCAGACAGACAGACAGAGTCACAGACAGCCATTTTCTAAAAATAGTCTAATCGTGTTCAGGACCTTCTAAAACGTATAAATCCGTCGAAAACCGGAAGTCGAAAATTTTCATGAATCCAATACTTTCTTCTTGTAAAGATAGACGAAAGTAAAAATTACAGATTTGTCTAAAAAAGTAAGGAAAAAACACTTTTTTAATTTAATTTCCGACTATTTTGGAAGGAGGGGGCTGTAACCCAATCAGCCCCCTTTCTCTTTTTTTGCGTCAATGCGGACTAATGTGGGACTAATAAGAATGGCTAGTCCGCTGTATGATACAAATTTTTTTTCATTTTTTCCAAAAAAGAAAGAAAAACATCAGCACTTTTTTCATATCACTTTCGAAAATTTCAGGGGGGGGGAGGAGTGCTATAACCCCATCAGCCCCTTCCCCATTTTTGGGTATACTGTGATGTCAATGTGGACTAATATGGGGTTAACGAGAATGTCTATTTCGCTGTATGACAGAAGAAAAAATTACAGATTTAAAAAAAGTAAGGAAAAAACACTTTTTTCATTTACTTTCCGACTATTTCGGTAGGAGGGTCTGTAACCCCCCCTCTCTTTTTTTGTGTCAATGCGGACTAATGTGGGTCTAATAAGAATGGCTAGTCTGCTGTATGATGGGGTATATAATTAATTTTTTCCAAAAAAGAAAGAAAAACATCAGTACTTTTTTCATATCACTTTCGAAAATTTCGGGGTGCGGGGGCTGTAACCCTATCAGCTCCCTCCCCATCTTCCAGGTATTTCCTTCCCCATATTTCCAGGTATACTGTGTTGTTAATGTGGACTAATGTGGGGTTAACAAGAATAACTATTTCGCTGTATGATAGGAGAAAAAATTACAGATTTGTACTTTGATTGAAAACTTAAAGGGGTCCAGCAGACCCGGGTTTTGTCAGAGAAATTTTTTTTTGTTCATGTAGCAGCTGGAAGTCCTAGGAAGTTGTTAGAAAAAAAAAGGCTAGTGAATTGGACGATTTTTAACTGAGCTATAGTAGGGGGCCCAAAAAGGGCCAGTTGATAGATTTAAGCAGGATTTTAAGATGAAGGAACTGAACTGGAATGCAGAAATGGGGGAATAACTAAATGTAGAAAGGGGCTCCAAAAACGAAGATCATTGGTGAAAAAAAGGGGGGGGGCAAGTTATTAAAAATTTACAGCACAAAAACTTAAAGGGGTACAAGGGGGCCGGGTCTTGTGCGAGAAAATTTTGTGTTGTTCATTTAGTAGCTGGAAGTCCTTAGAAATTTCTAGAAAAAAAAAGCTAGTTAATTGGACAATTTTTAAGGTAGCTATAGTGAGGGCCCCAAAAGGGGCCAGCTGACAGTTTTGAGCAGGACCATAAGATGTAGGGTCTGAACTGGAATGTAGAAATGGAGGACTAATTGTAAATATAAATTGGAACTATAATCCATATATCCTGTCGATGTCGAGTCAAATGAATCAAACCGCATTGTAATGGGACTCATAGAACTCAAGTTAGCTCCAAAATACGTTAGTTCCATCTTCCACCGCCAGGGGGAGTACTCTGTTCTATACAAACATAGCTGAAATTTTTGAGGCTGTCTATTTCAAGCCAAATGAGCCATATCTCGTTGTGATCGAGCCCATAGAACCCGAGATATGAAAGCGCCCCCCTGGTGGTGATACTTGGAACTAAAACAAATATATCCAGTCAATGTCGAGTCGAATAAATCAAACTGCATTGTGATGGGACCCATAGAACTCGAGTTAGATGCAAAATCCATTAGTTCCATCTTTCACCACCAGGGGGCACACTCTATTCTATACAAACATAGCTGAAATGTTTGATGCTGTCAATTTCGAGCCAAATGAGCCATATCTCATCGTGATCGGGTTCAGAACCCGAGATATGAAAGCGCCCCCTGGTGGTGATACTTGGAACTAAAACCAATATATCCTGCCGATGTCGAGTCGAATGAATCAAACTGCATTGTAATGGGACTCATAGAACTCAAGTTAGCTGCAAAATACGTTAGTTCCATCTTCCACCGCCAGGGGGTGTACTCTGTTCTATACAAACATAGCTGAAATTTTTGAGGCTGTCTATTTCGAGCCAAATGAGCCATATGTCGTCGTGATCGGGCCCATAGAACCCGAGATAGGAAAGCGCCCCCTGGTTGTGAAACTTGGAACTTAAATCAATATATCCTGTTGATGTCAAGTTGAATGAATCAAACTGCATTGTGATGGGACCCATAGAACTCGAGTTAGCTGCAAAATCCGTTAGTTCCAACTTTCACCACCAGGGGGTGCACTCTGTTCTATACAAACAGCTGAAATTTTTGAGGCTGTCGATTTCAAGCCAAATGAGCCATATCTCGTCGTGATCGAGCCCATAGAACTCGAGATAGGAAAGCGCTCCCTGGTTGTGAAACTTGGAACTTAAATCAATATATCCTGTCGATGTTGAGTAGAATGAATCAAACTGCATTCTGATGGGACCCATACAACTCGAGTTGGCTGCAAAATCTGTTAGTTCCATATTTCACCACCAGGGGGCACACTCTGATCTATACAAACATAACTGAAATCTTTGAGGCTGTCGATTTCGAGTCAAATGAGCCATACTTCATTGTGATCGGGCCCATAGAACCTGAGATAAGAAAGCGCCCCTGGTGGTGAAACTAAAATCAATATATTGAATTTCCATAATAATTCGCGAGAAAAATTTGCAAATTTTGTCCATAGATCGTAGGAAAACATCATGAATTTCATCAATTGGGTGCATAAAATCAAGAATTGCGTCGATAGGATGCAAATTTCGTCGAATGGGCATGGAAACATCACAAATTTCGCCGTTTTGTCACAAAACGCAAATTTCAATCGGTCGACAGAAACTAGACATGCCAAAATCGAGAAAATTCCATAGTTGAGAATTTCGTCCATCACTCAAGGAAAAAAAAACATCTTGAATTTTGTAAACCACTGGATAAAACCCGTGAATTTTGTCGATAAGGCGTATAAAATCGTAAATTTCATGGATTGAGTACGGATAAACAGCGAATTTCATCGAATGGGCATGGAAAGATCGCGAATTTCAACGAACAGTCACAAAAAAAAAAATGTGCAAATTGTCCATAGATCGTAGAAAAACATCATCAATTTTGTCTATTGGGTCAGTAAAATTGTAAATTTTGTCGATAGGTATGGAAAATTGCGAATTTTGTCAACTGGGCATGGAAAAATCAAGAATTCCATTGAATGTTTGCAGAAAAAAAAAATCACTAATTTCACCATTGCCAAGAAAAGAAAATTGTGAATTTCATTAATCGGCCGACGGAAACCACAAATGAAAAAATTGGAAATTCCATAGTTCCGAATTTCGTCGGCTTGCTGTGAAAAAATAATTTCGTCAACCACTCACGGGAAAAAATAGCAAATTTTATCAATCACTCTTTTAAAAAAAATCATGAATTTCGTCATCCACTCACAGAAAAAACTGCACATTTCGTCAATCATTCAATGTTAAAAAATTGCAAATTTTGTCAATCAGCTGCAGAAATGTGAATTTCATCAATGTTTATCAGTTAAAAATCATGAATTTCGTCAATCAGGCAAAAAAAAAAAAAAACATGAATTTTTTGGATTGAGGGAGGGGAGATCATAAATTTTGTCGAATGTGTGCATAAAAATCATGAATTTTGTTTATCGGGCACATGAAAATCACGAATTTTTTCAAGCATAAAGGTCAAGAAATTCGTCGATCAAGCATGTAAAAACCATTAATTTCGTCCATCGAGCACGTAGAAATCATGAATTTTGTCGATCAGGCGTGTAAAAATCACGAATTTTGTACAATGAGTGCGTAAAAATTATGAATCCATGTGGCCACATCTAGCAACACATATTATTCGCGCCTTTTCCAATGGCGCCGTATCACCCAATCGTCTGTCGTGTCACATATATCCTAAATTTTCTTTTTAAAGCAGCATTCTAATACTAGAAAAGGAAAAAAAAAATATGTTTCCTCTTCTATTCATTTTGATCAAAATAACATTAAAATGACTTGAAATGGAATATGTAGTTTTTTTAAGGTTAAAAAGGCTATTTCTATTTTTCCTACATGAGAATAAATAAAATTGTCAGTTTCCGAAAGGTTGAGCCCGAGCCCATGTCGGGCTCGGGCTCGCCTCATCTCTACTTCCTACGACATGCTTTTTCACAAAGTAAACATCGATTTTATTCTGTTTTGAGACTACTTACAAAGTTTTAGTAAGTTTTTCTTCAAGATTTTTTGACTTTTACAAACTTTTAGCAATATTTTCCTCCTTTTTTTTGTATTTTTACAAACTTTTAGCAATATTTCCTCTGGATATTTTGATTTTTACAAACATTTAGCAATTTTTTTTCCTTTGGATTTATCTATTTTTACATATTTTTTGCCCCTTGCTTAAACTTTGTAAATTGCAATAAACGGAACAAAATCAATGTTTATTTCGTGAAAGAAATTCTCATAGTAACTGTGTAAGTAGTGAGTTATCTGCTACAAAGCACACAGTTTATAATTGGGGAGGTTCCTGATTGTTCAAATGCATGAAACTCATACAGGCAGCGGTTAATAACTTACATATATGTAACAAAAACCCCCTGGATACGTGTAACTTGCCGTGTAGTAGTCTCTAGAATGCACAAAACTCATACAACCAGCAGTTAGTAACATATATATGCACACTTTTTTAATGTACACAAGTACATTAATCGAAAAAAAAAACCCTGGATGCATGAAACGTAATTTTACATATTTAAATTTTTTTGAGCAAATATTATCTCAGAGCATAAAGTAATGAGTGTTCATAGAAAACAGAAAAAAAATATTGACAACAAACCAAAACTTAACCGACCATTGTGTCAATGTTTAAAAAAATTAATAAATCAGTAAAATTTGTATTATGTAATTTAATTTTTCTTTATATTAACTTAGTTATTAAATATATTAAACCAATTTTGCATTATATTTTTCTTTTCTATTGCAATTTTTATGTAATTGTTCATAATTATATTCAGATTTTAAAAAATAAAATGTAAACAAAGGGATGATCTATAATTTGCAAAACCCTTGGTCCCTAAGTGTGAGTAAAAGCTATCGGGAGGAAGGGCTCCCTATCTGAACATTTACGGCGCCTGCTCGCTGCTTGGCTTACTTTACCTTTGGCGATGCTGTGGAGTTGATGATTTCTCCAAATACGCTGCTGAAGTGTGACGTTTCAACATGGCGCTGGGCATAAACAGATTATTTTTAATAATTTACATATTTTTATTCTTCATATATTTAATACATTAAAATTTAGTATTTTAATTTAATATATTATATTATTAATTTAAAAAAGTATTAATTTAATATAATTCATTATGATATTATTTATATATACAATATTAATTATTTATTAAGGTTAATACTAATTATAAATACAATATTAATTATTTATTAAGATTAATACTAATTATATATACAATATTAATTATTTATTAAGGTTAATACTAATTATAAATACAATATTAATTATTTATTAAGATTAATACTAATTATATATACAATAATAATTATTTATTAAGATTAATACTAATTATAATTATAAATATTTTATTATTATTAATATTAATTATAGTTTTTAATATTAAATATAATTAACAAGTAATTAATATTTTAGTTCATATTATTATATTATAATTATTTTTAATTAATAATAATTAAATTACGCTAATATGATAATTTAAATTTATAATTTGTAATAATATTATTATTTATGTTATTAATTTATATCAAATATAAGTATATCAAGTATATCAATATAATTATAAATATTGATAATATACTATAAAATTATAATAGCTATAATATAATAATAATAATGATAATTAAAACATATTAAGTTAAATATATATTACATTAAATTAATATTATGAATAATTAATACTAATAAATAATTATTTATCATTTTAAATGATTAATAAATATAATTAGTATTAATAAATAATATAAAATTAATTATTCATAATTTTAATATTTATTATTTAACTATAGATATATTTAAATAATATAATTAAATTAATACTTTTAATTAATGATTATATATACGTATAATTAAATAATTAATTAAAATTATTAATAATTAATTTTATATTTATTAATATCAATTATATTTATTAATCATTTAAAATGATAAATAATTATTTATCATTAGTATTAATTATTAATAATATTAATTTAATGTAATATATAAATAATTTAATGTTTAAATTGATTTAATATTTAATTTAATATAGTATATCATCTTAGTATTATAATTTAATATATTAAATTTTATATTTATTCATATTATTATATCATATTTTATATATTTAATATATTATTTAATATATAATTTATATACCTAATTTAAATATTATTTATAATTTATGTATTATAATAATTTATAAACTATCATTAATAGTTTTTAAAACATAAAATTAGTAAAATTATTAATTTAAATTAAATAAAAGTTTTGCTTATAAGTAGAAAGAGACCTTAAACTTTGCAGAATAGTGTCTGAAAGTTCTTATATATGAAAATTATTATTCCTAGAAGATTTTATATTTTACATCCATGTTATTTCAATGGGCATTTCAGTCAGCCATATTGATGACGTCACCACTTCAGCGGCGTTTTCTGTCTATTTGAAGAGTTATCCTTCTCGCCAAGCAAGCGATAAATTGCCAAATATATTAACGTAAATGATCTATTACGCATGTGCAGCAATCTCTGATAGGGAGCCTATCCTCCTGATAGGAGCCAGTCTAAGTGTGCGGATTTCACAGAGTTGACTGCATACCTATATATGTAAATCATTGTGGAAAATCTTAAAAAGAATACCTGCAATAGAATTGGAGTACCAATATTTACTGCAAACTAAATTTCAAGTTTTTCAGAAAACATTTATCATTTAAACTCTTAAAAAAAAAAAAAAAAAAAAAAGTGTTTCTAGTAATAAAAGATACAAATTGATACCAGTTACTCCCCTTTGGGGAAAAGTGTTCCATATCCTGTGCCAGTTGGCACGATTAGCGTACATAACCAAAATGATACCAAAGGGCTGTTTTAATATCTTGTGAAATTTTTCAAGATGGCAGAAAAACATGCTTCTTAAATATTTAAAAACAAACGTTTATTAAACCGTGTTTTGTAACATCTTAAAAAAGTAAGTACAATGCTAAGAGAAAATTTATCGTCATTTTAAACAAATAATGAAAATAGTTCATGTAAAGAAGCCTTTTTGTGATAAATAATGTTATTGTCAGGGAGGTATATTGTAAACAATAAATGAACAAAAAAACTAACTGAAAATAACTTCTGGAAATCTTCAGAAACATGTGTCTCATATAAATAGCACTTAAAATCATAAAATGGACTAAAAATAAGCTAAAAGTCAACTTAAAACTCACTCGCAGCAATTACGAATCGTAAACGACAATGCATCTTTTTCTTTGGTAGCAAAGTACATATGAATTTATTTATATTCCACAAATTTCTATTTGTCTACTAAATATAGTTCAACAGGAAAATGCATAACACAATTATAAACTACCCTTCAGAAATTCACTCCCATAGTTTGTAATACTTACGAATTCTCTTGTGCAGCCCTGTATATGATTAACCAAGTTTATAAACACACACGTTCTATGAAAAAATTTAGTTTTAAACCTAAAAACACAAACCAAAGTTGAAAAAGCACTTATCACACATAGACTGTAAATATCGCATATCTACTGTAACCAATATCTTTTGTGTGTCCCTGTAAATAAATGCAATGCACACTACACTTTCAAGAGAGGAATATATACTGCACCTCAGTAATGCATATAATTTTCAGTTTGAAATAGCGAAATATCACTAAATTACACTACAAACGATTTTTCCCCATAGATATGCAAGAGAATTGTTTTGTTTGACCCTGTAAATGAATTGCACCCAATATTCTACAAAAAGCATGTTTTAATGTGCTTCATAATTATATATTAATTATATCATGTTTTAAATGGCATAGAGCTTGAAACGATTATTTCCCACTAACGGTAAAGTAATGGAATACTTTTATTTGTCCCTGTAAAAAAACTATAAGTGCTACACACTTCAGTTGAAATAAGGAACATGCTAGTAAACGACAATAACATGCAAAAATTTCAGGGCAATCCAAGTATATTTATGCAAGTTAGAGCACGGACAGACAAACCGAAGTCATAAACACTTTTCAACTAGGTAGGAAAGTGTTAAAAATGCAATAAAATATATTTACATAATACTAGTTCATTCCAGAACAACAAGGCGTTTAAAAGAAATTATAATATATTTAGAAAAATGTTGTGTGAATTTGCTAATGTAAATGTATGCTGTGATTTGAATGTTTGTTCGTCTACAGAAAAAAATATTATTTAAAAAAAGCAACCCAAAAGGCCGAAGTTTGCAACAGATCGCTTAACAAAAAATTGCCAAATCTACCGGTACAGGATATGGAACTCTTGCTATGGGCATATTTCTTTTAAAATAGTGTTAATGGAGAAATTGAGCACGTTCAGCAGATCTAACCAAAGTGACCAATGTGACCGGTTATTTACCGGGGCAGTAAGTGACCGGTCGACAGACCTACTGGACCAAAATGGTATTATTTACTTGTAGCGCCACCTGTATTACATTATCATAAATTTTCATGTAACCAATCACGTGACCCATCTAACCAAGATTTTTCTTCAGTTAGTTCGGTCCCTTCGGTTACTTTTGCTAAACGACGTTGGTTGCATATCGGTTAGCAGCACTGAATGCCTTGGTAACTAACCGACCTTACCGGTAACGTACCAATGACATTACTGGATGCACTCATTGTCTATTTCTTGATGTAGTGCATAGTGTGCATATATGAACATTAACAGTTTGTAAACAACAGAGGAATTGCTTTTTTATTCACAAGTAAATTTGACGCTTTTCAGAGTTTCGTAAAAATCTGAATCTTTTATATATCTATGTAGTTTTAACCATTGTAATACAAAATAGAATAAAAAATACTTAATGCCTGATTTTCTTTAAAAACCTGACTTCACAACTTTTGTCTTTCATGACAAAAAATTTTAGCTTTTATCAGTTACAGAAATATGTGTGTTTATTTATTTATTTTGAAAATAATTTTATTTGTATTAATCATTAAATAAAATTAGTAATCAGATGAGTCTTTAAATAAAAATAATAAAAAGACTATTTTCGCTTTCGAAGTTTTGCAGTCACATATTAAATTATAATCTATAAATCTAACCTCCATATGAATTTTTCATACCTTTAAAAAAAAGAGCATAATGACTATTATCAAACATATTTCTATGACTGATAGAACTTTAATGGCATTTACTTTCCCCTCAAATTTGTTTGAATGAATTGAAAAGGGAGCAACTACATTTAGTCTAACTATTTTTTAATGTAACATCTTTTTTGCAAGGGAAAAAAAAAAAAAAAAAAAGTTTTGTACAATAACAAAGAGGGCAAAGTTCATAAATACTTTTCAGTGCTCCGTAATCTTAATTTTCACATTTTTAATTACTGTACAATATTTTTTTTTTTTTTTTTTTGCAAAAAAGATGTTACATTAAAAAATTTTTAGACTAAATTTAGTCGCTCTCTTTTCAATTTATTCAAACAAATTTGAGAGGAAAATAAATGCCATTAAGGTTCTATCAGTCATAGAAATATGTTTAATAATAGTCATGTGTTTTTTTTTTTTTTTTTTTAAAGTATGAAAAATCCAAATATGGTTAGATTTACAAATTACAATTTAATATGTGACAGTAGTATGATCCAGTGAATCAGATTTTCTTCATTTAAATATAAATATTAATATAAAATATAAATGAAGTTAAATATAGGTAACAATTATTATTTTTTTATTATAATTTTAAAATATTTAAAATAAAATCCATGGCTATTTATTTTAACTTCATGCTTTCACATTAAATTAATTTTAAAATACATTTAAGACATTCTGCGATATTACACACACACACACACACCCTTTTTATCTTTTGTTATCAACAATCGAATGCAAAACTTTGAAAGCGAAAATAGTCATCTTATTATATTTATTTAAAGACTCATCTGACTACTAATTTTACTTAATGTATAATACAAATAAAATTATTTTTAAAATAAATAAACAGACATCCTATCCTTCTGCAACTGATAAAAGCTAAAATTTTTTGTCACGAGAGACAAAAGAACTGAAGTCAAGTTTCTAAAGTCATTAAAATCAAGCATTACCTATTTGTGATTCTATTTTGTATTACAATGGTTAAAACTACATAGATATATAAAAAATTCAGATTTTTACGAAACCCTGAAAAGCATAAAAATTACCTGTGAATAAAATGCATTCCTCTATTGTTTACAAAATGTTTTCCCGATGTTCATGTATGTAAGCTATGTGCAACGCGGATTATTATTATTATTATTATTATTATAGCTTTGGGCTATTTTGCTACAGCTACATGCCGGCATGACCTAGACTGATCACATTTTATTTTATTCACAGAATCATATAATCCATAAATTCGACATCAAAATTTTCTTCACAGTATTTTCCAGAAACCAGACAAACAGCAAACCCGCGGATGATTACAACCCAGCGAATGGTTGGTTGTCAACGATATTCTAATGAGCAAAGAGAAATATATTATCCAACCAACAGGAAATATATTATCCTTAAAAAATTGAAAACTTATTATAAATAACAGTAAAATTGAATGCATATAGTTAAAAAATATTTCCCCTATTTAAAAAATGAATCTAAAAAGTTTTTCAACGAAATACAGATATATAAAATGCGAAATGTATTCTGAACAAAAAAGAAAAATATATAAGCGACAATTTAATTTAATACATATATATTACAAATTAAAAATATATTTTTGTATGAAAAAAGGAGTCTAAATCATTTATTCGCTACATGCAGAAGGCTTAACTGTATCCTGTGACGAGATATTTAACCTTATCTTAGAACAGTCAAAAGAGGTGATGCGGTCCCATGTATTCCTATGAGAAATCTCGTAGGAAAATAGTCTGATTTTAAAAGTGGATTATATAGAAAACAAGAGTTTTCCTACGTTAACGCGAAACCACATTCGCTTAGTCTAAAACCGATTAATATAACATATTAATTTTTAAAAAATCGCCCGAGCCATTTTCGAGATAACAGTTACAACATTTTCAGAGGCCTTACATTTACCCAAATTTAGTTAAAAATGGACTTCCAGTTCTTAAAATCTACTGCATGTAGAAATGTATAAATTTCAGGATTGAATTAGACCATAGATATAAGATTAATGTGAAAAAATCAAAACAGTATGCCTCATATTTGCTGAGATATTAAATGTCGGCGTTTTGATTTCTCCTTGATGTCCTTCTAGCCGTATATATAGAATGATGGAAATCTTCGGTTTTCAGTTTTTGCTGCATCACTCGAGATACTGCCGTCTCTCATGATTATTTATCTTGTTGAACAACCCAACTTGTATATTTTTGTATCTACACATTCAACTGTGATGCATAGCAACACTGACCTTGCACAATATAGTTTACTGAGATGCATGCAATGTGGTTGTAAGATAATTTTTACCTTTTATCTCAACTTTCTTTGATTAAATATGCTTCATTATTTTATATATGGAACAAACAAGCTTCAAACATAGACAGTATTGTCATCCAATGGAGTTATGCATGCAGAGTGTTGCCAACATCCTGATCTTTTTCTGGAGCACTGCATCCATTGGATCCAAGTCAAATAACATATGTTTCGAACCAGAAATTTTATGTAACAAAAAAAGTGAAATAAGTACTACATTGAAACAAGACACATTTTATTAAAAACTATTTCTGGTTCAAATCACTTCTTCTTTACTTGGGTCAAATTAACACACAGTGCTCCAGCAGAATACCAGAACATTGCTATATATGTGCATGGGAAGAAAAGTAGTTTTCTTCTTTCAGTAGATCAAGATCTACTGAAATCAAGCTTGTTACTCATTTCTCTGAATCATCAGTTTAGCTTAAAAATGGAAATGCTCAGAAAACCCCCTGCAAAACTTGAGAAGAAAATCAGTTTTTTGCCCATTATTTTTCACAAAGTTTTTTTTTTTTTTTCCCCCATTTAGAAAAATAGAAATTTCGTTTATAAAATAATATATTCAAAATTTTATAACAGTTACACTCTGCTGCTTTTTCTTTCTTTCATTTTTTCATGTTCAGTGTCCAACATGAAAATATTAACTTTGAAGATGGACAGACAATTAAATGCTACTTTCCCCATTAGAAATGAAAAGTCATATGTAAAATTATATCAATACCAATCAGTGGCAATAAGGTTGTAAACAACGCAATGCAATTTGAGAAATTCATTTCTTTTGTAGTACAGGACCCATTATCCGGAAACCTCAGGACTGAAAGCTTTCCGGATTTTGGAATTTTCTTGTCCTTCAGTAACTTAGAAGACTCCACTCTTACACATGATTTTTTTACACAACCTCTTGATGAAATTTTTCTGTGATTGTTCAATAAAATTCGCTATTTTTATTCTGCAACCACTGGACGAAAATCGTGTCTCCTCGACACTTCGTGAAATTTGCATTTATTTTCTGTAACTGTCCTACGAAATTTTAGATTTTTTTTCATGACTAAATGACAGAATTCACAATTTTATCTGTAGCTGATTGATGAAATTCACGTCTTTTTTTCTGCACTTGTTTGACAAAATTCTTGATTTTTTCAATTGACAAAAATTATGATTTTTTTCCAGAATTAATTGATAAAATTTGTGATTTTTTTACACGACCTCGTGATGAAATTCTTGAAATATTTTTTTTTTTTTTTTTGCAGCGATTGTTTTTTAAAATTTGTGATTTTTCCTACAATTGTTTGACAAAATTCATGACTTTTTCCACGGCCGTGTAATTAAATTTGCAACCTTAGCGATTTTTTTTTTCCCAGAGACTGTTCAATGAAATTCCCAATATTTATGTTTTTGTGACTATTTGACTATTTTTTTTTTCATGACTGATTCAAGTATTGACTATGAAGAATTTGGCAGAATAATCACATACTCATATCTTCTGTCTCCCTCTAAGAACATCTCTGAATAATGCCTGAGCTGAATCAGTGGGACTCAAAAATTTTTCTGTTGTGGCCCACTAATTGCATCATGCCGCCACCCCTGACTTTATTTGCAGCACACATCAACACAATATATATATATATATATATATATATATATATATATATATATATATATATATATATATATATATATATATCTTTTTATGATTCCATGGAAATTGTCAATTGATTTTTAAAAAAACAAGAAAAGAGGAAATCTGCCAAAAATCGAAAAAGTGACATCCCTGATTTTGTTTATGTTACTTACTGTTGTGTTTGTACATATTACTTGTCGACTGTATGCACTAATTAACATTGCTGGGTTTTTTTTGCAAAATTTATGCCATTTGACTAACTATGCAGGTAAAATTTTCCCATAGCAATTTTCACCCGTTTTTGTAAATTCCGCCAGAAAAAAACCTGGAAACTGTAGGCAGATCATTTTGTAATGCGTGAGAAGGGAGGGCACAAGCAAATAAATCAAACTATGCTATTCTATATGTATTCAAGTAACACAGTGGCATCGGCAGAAAAACTTTTCCATGTGTGGAAAGGGTGTGAAATTTCTGACAATTTTTTTAAAAATAAAACATTATAAAAATTAATTTTAAACTAAAATTTGTCTGATTTTTCTCATTTGAGGGCAGGGGGTATCTCGCCTATGTCACTGAAGTAACATATTATTTTAGTGATTAACACATTGAAACAATGGACCTAAAAAATTATGAATCCTTAAAATTTTTGATAATTTTCAGGTATCTGCAAAATTTTAGTAAAACTTTACAAATTCAGAAAATTTTCGAATGAAATTTTTTTCCACATTTTGGAATTCCGGATAATGGTTCCTATTACTGTATTACCATAGTAAAAGTAAACACCAGAAATTTTTACCTATTATCTTTTACTTTATTTTTTAAATAACAAGCACTTGAAATTACTTACTCTTTTCTGCTCTTACCTTAAATTAAACTTGTCTAATTGTATATATATGCTTTTCTATTTTTTATTTTTTTACATTTATTTTAACACATTTGATTTTATTTACATATATTTATATTTGGTTGTTGTTACTTTTAAAATTAATTTGATGGCAATTTAACATAGAAAATAAAATTGAAATGATAATTTAAACATTTGAATGATATATTACAAATAATGATGTTAAATTATGAAAAGGAAAGCTATTAGGGAAATTTCAAGATTGAAAGATTAAAAATTTATTAGTAAAAGCTTTTTTTTTTTTTGTAATACTAAGGAACTCTCCTCCCCAAGGTTGCGAACGTACAAACTCAATGACCATTTGAAGATAAATATTATTTTAAGATATTAATTCAATGAGTGAAAGAGGCATTACGAATTCTTTTACTTAAATAAAGCATACCCCTCCCCCTCCACACACACATACACCCAAAAAAAGAAAAGAAAAGTCTTGGAAAAAAGAACTTGAATGGAAAAGTTTGTAGAAGTTGTGTTACTTTATGTAATATAATAAAATATTTAAATTGTCTGAATAAAAATGGATGTTTCATTTTAAATAAAACAACATTTTCACCAGCAGATGCTTTATAGTTGATAATTTATAAATGCAATAGCACATAATTTGTTGAATAGGGCACAACTTTTGCATATAAATAAACATATATTAAATGCTCAAAATTAAAAAGAACTTGAATGGAAAAGTTTGTAGAAGTTGTGTTACTTTATGTAATATAATAAAATATTTAAATTGTCTGAATAAAAACGGATGTTTCATTTTAAATAAAACAACATTTTCACCAGCAGACGCTTTATAGTTGATAATTTATAAATGCAATAGCACATAATTTGTTGAATAGGGCACAACTTTTGCATATAAATAAACATATATTAAATGCTCAAAATTAATATTTTTATATCAAAATATTTTTAATCTTGTTCAAATTAAAAAAAAGGGGGGGGGGCAATAGGAAAGGAAAAATCAATTATGTTAAATTTATTAATTAGGTTAAAAATAAATAAATGTTTGAAATAATCTACCAAATTTATATAAATAAAAAATACACGTCTTTTGTTAACTGTGGCATAATTTTTGACAGCAAAAACTTTCCTTTATGTACTTTTATCCATGCTCCATGTATTATTAAAAAATGTGTGCTCCATGTGTTAGTCTCTCCAGTAAATGCTTTTGCATATAAATGTTTAATATTTTACATTCTTGAAAAAATTATAACTGCAATATAAGTTTTTATTTTTTAAAAATTATTTCCCCTCCCCTTCAAAAAAAAATGATGTCTGTTTAAGACCACACAGCTGAAGTGAAAAATTTTATGGTTGATCATAATTGATTCAAAGTAATATTTTTTTAAATATTAAATGTAGCAATTCCTTTTTTTTCAATTCAATTCATTGTCAAACTGGCTATTTTGATCAATCTTCAATTTACCGATCTACAAAGGCAATATTCAAATAATTATCAAATATTTATATTTATTATGCATGACAGTACACATACACACACATTTGAAAACCTATTAATCAGTTATTAATAGCTATATATTTAAAATGAAAAGCGCATTCTGTCAAATCCACATGAAAATCATCTCTTTGTGCATGCGTCAACGTTTTTTAGAAGGCTTCTACCCTCAGAAACAGGAAACCTGATTGATCAACCCAACTCTCAGTGGTTTACCATAGAGGGATTGAAAAGGGTTGATTGAAAACAGATGAAGCCGTACCATTGCATTGAAAACATAGACCTTCTAATATTTTTTTTTTTGGTCTGATGTTGAAAGCTAAAGCTTTTTTTTAAAGTACTCATGTTTTCACTACTAGACACCCTGATTATTACGTTGTGTCATGTATTACGTTGTGTCAAGTATTTATATTATGATCTGAGATTTTTTTTTTTTTTTTTTTTAACTAAAGCAAAATACAAATTGTGTATGTCTTCATTATTGATTTTTTTGCATGAGATTACATTTTATATTCATGATAGTAGTTTATTAGGTATTCATTGTTGTTGGCGTGTCAGAGAAAGTGCCAAGGCACTTCTGTGAAACAAGGGGTGCCAGAGCCTCAAGAGAGGTTGGACTTCTAGAGCTGGTCTCCTAATTTTGAACCAATTTCAGATGAGAGACCTGCACCTGGATTGGTACCCCCAGAGGTAACGATTATACTAAACTTGGAGGACATTGGAGCCACGAACAGATTTTACATGCACCAGCTCCCATTAACGTACACGGTCCCACAGCAGCGGCAGTCGAGAGAGGATAGTCGATGCACCCTCCCAACCACTGACGTTGGTCGATGCTGCTTGGCTTTTGGCGATCTTACGAGAGCCGAGCTTAACCGTCCGCGCCACTGCGGGACTAAAAAAAATATTTTATATATTTCGCTTCTTTTTATTAATTTAACTAAGGGAAAAACATTTTTCTATGTGTGTTCATATTATTTTACCTAAAAGTCAACTTTAGAAACTGTTATTTCCAATCATTAAATGCATTGACAATTGAGTTTTGCAAACATTTTTGGTTGACAAAATGAATACGAATATAAATATGAAAATAAACATGAATTCAATTACATTTCAATGAAGATGGATCCGAATGGTAAAATACCGCTGAGACATATGATGACGCCCAGTTCCACGAAGCACTTTTTCTTGGGAATAATGGGTCTCGGCATGGCACTGATGCAGCAGGGATAACTAGGCTGTCCAACAAGTTACGTCTGAGGACCATACCCACAAGAGTAAGAGGCAATATCACAAAAAGGCAAATGCAGGTGATGGCAACCTAGAACAGAACAGACCAGAAAGAATGTATTTTCTGCCTCACATGAAAATATTTATTGCATCATTTTAAAGAGTAATAATTCTTTAAAAGAAAAATAAAATGTAATAAGTGTATGTACTACAGAGAAATATTTAGTTTTTATAAATCAAAAATAAAAACAAGAAAATAAAAATCATTTGTCACACAAACAATATGAAACATCTTCCAACACTGTCAGAATGGTGTTACAAATCTTTTCATAAAGTGAAAAGAGATATTTAAATAAACACTTTTTGAAACACATAGCATAGCATAGTTAAGGTGGTTCTCAAATGACCTACTCAACAACATAAAACTTTCTGATACATTTTCTGACTCATTTTTAAATGTAAATGTATAAAATGGGCAGGCCTGTCTATGGAAGTCATTTGGAATTGAAATGAGTTTTCCATTTTTTGATCAATAGATTACTTATCAAGTTAGAAGCGATTTGTGTCATATGATGATACGTTTTTCCCCTTTCTCGTGCTGTGGCTTCGAAAATTTAGATCAGAACACGGACTTTGACAGTATTTTCTGAAATATTGCCACTCTTTACCAAAAAATGGAAAACATTTTTCGGTGACATAGTTTCTGAATTAGAACACCTGCCAATTTCATGTGTTTCTGAACAAAAATGAATTTTAAAAATGTCATAAAGTAGCCAGTTTGGATTTGAGAACAGCCTTAAAAACTCCCTTACATATTTTACCACTTATATTCAGTAATGTATTGGTGTAATCTTGTGTATATCCTGTATATAATCTAAAAATTTATACACCATTAGAATATAGTTAGGTTTTAAATTGCATAAGACAACTGTAAGTATACTTTTAACAATTAGCATTCATGGATAATAATGTACCTCAATTCTTTTGTGTAGCACAGTATAAGAACATTAAACAAATTTTCTCATAAAAAAAATTATTATTATCAGTTACATCAAATTCATTATGTTAAAAAGTGGAACAGTACTGTTAAAAGGCATTTCAAACAATCACTGCCCATAGATATAGACAATGATATAATCTAATTTTTTATGTGTCCATAAATAAATGATTAATGCTATGCACATCATTTTTTATAGTAAAAATGTACTCAACACACAATGCTAGTATGTTGTATCACGAAACTTTCTTCTATACAGGGTTGGCAAAAAACTAGGTTTTTTTTTTTTTTTTTTTGTTTAAACTAGGTTTTTTGGAAATTTTTTAAGTATATATTTTTTTTATTACATATAGATGTATATTTGTTCATAAAAATAAACATTGTTGGGTATCATAAGTAATATATAACTTCATTTGAAAATAATTCAAATTAAATAATTACAGTGAGTTATGTAGAAAATTCGAACAATTCGTAATTTAAACATTATTAGTAACAGTTATGTCTTATGTTCAAAGAATAAACTTCCTTACACAGTGAAACACCTTATCAAGAATCTTTTGATTAATAACAATAAATAAATATTTGTAGTTTCATGAATAAATTTTACACAGCTATTCAAAACATTTTCTTTTAAATATTTGTCATCTCGGATGTCAGAAAACTAAATGAGCAATTATGATCTTTTGTTAAAAAAACAAAAATATTTTTATAAGGAATTTCTGGAATGGTTTGATATTTAGCAGTTGAGTTTTTGCACCTTCTTTCGAAAAGTATTGTGTAATATCACTTGACACTTTTCCTCCAAAACTAAAAAAAAGGAGACAGTAAAATAAGCAGAAGAAAACTATTTACAATTGTTACCACTCGTACCAGCTCTTTAGACTACTTAAAATATTGGTCTTAAAATGCACAGTGGCTTTACAAAAAGATCTGAACAGCCATCAGACTTAATAAACAGGTTTTTTTTCTAAGATATAATAAACATAACATATGTTATTACGAAAATGATTAAATTAAAAATTAATAAAATTATATATTTTTAGGCCTTTTTTATGAAACAATGTCTCAAGCGAACCTTATCTCAATACCCTTTCCATTTTCTTGTTACGTTCAAGATAGTGATTTAATTATGTTTTAGAGCATTTAAACGTAAACACTCACTTATTCAACAGAATTTTGATTTTAAAATTTAAAAGGAAAAAAGAACCACTTTCATTTTTTTTTTAAATACCCAATCTTTAGCACGATTATTATTACATTAGTAAATGAAACCAATCAAAGATTTTCTCTACCATGACTGTAGTATCTTTTGCAGTGAAAACTAGTTCATTGAACATGATAATGTTTACTTCTTGACCTAACTTTTCAATTATATACAAATTCATCTTCAAGATAGTTTGGATCTCCAAAATGGTCAACTTTTTATATAAATATCACTATTTGCAATTTGTATTGAAGAAAATAGTGAATATTTTTTATCTATTTTTAATTTGCCAATTTCACAAACGTTTAAAAATAACTCTTAGAGCATCAGACATGTTCATCCTACACGCATACAAACATGACCTAGATTTTTTATGTCTCATGTCAATTGCAGAGATAAAGGGGTAAAAGTAGAAATTATTTATATTAATAATTTAAAATACGTAAATTATGAAAAAAAAAAAAAAAAAAAACTGGTGTTTTGAGAAAAAAAAACCCACTAGCTTTAAACAGTGCCAACCCTGCTTCTGTACAAATCAAATCGGCTGCAACAAAGATTAAACAACAATCTATTCATTCTTGAGATCTAGCTATCATGAAAAGACAGAGAATAGCAGTGACACCTGTTGGGCGGTATACACCTAAACCTAATAAGGATCTATTTTTCTCAAGGTCTAACAGAATATGAAGTTAGGTGAAATTCTGTATATTAGTTCTTCAGATAGAGTTATTGCATAAATCATGAAAAATGCAGCATAGCAGCACCACCTACTGGGCAATTTACACCAAAAACTAATCAGCCTTTATTTAGTCAACATCTAACTGAATCTGAAGTTTGATAAAAATCCATGCATTAATTCTAGCGCCACCTGTTTGGCGATTTACAGCAAAAACTAATCAGCACTCATTTATATAAAGGTCTAACTAAATCTAAGTTTTATTAACCCTTTCCGGCACAGACAAATTCTGTTCGTAAAATGCGAAATTACTGACTGACACCGGAATTTACAAACGACCTTTGTAGAAAATAAGAATTCCTTATTTTAAGCTTTCATTGTAAAAGCAAAATTTTATTAAAATATTCTTGGTGCCAAATGCAAGTTTGGAATTAAAATTAGGTGGTCCCGAAGTGGGACCACTGTGCCGGAAAGGGTTAAATTCTCTGCGATAGAACACCTACAAAGTTTTTGTTGCATACAGATACACAGACTTTTTCCAAAAACAGTCAAATCGTGTTCAGGTCAGGACCTTCTGAAACATATCAATCTGTCAAACACCAGAAGTCGAAATTCTTCATGAATCAAATACTTTCTTATTTAAAGATAGAAGAAAGTAATAAAGAATTACTGCCTATAGACATAGGTAGTATTGTAATCAAATTATTTTATGTGTCCCATGTAAAGGAATGATTTATGTTTTGTGCACATGATTTTCTACAGAAAAAAATGTTGTAATGAATCTGTATAACAAGATTCATATTGCTTTCCTAGAAGAAAAATTAAGCAGCAGATAACATTCCAGAAACAAAAATTTTAATGCTACAAAATACTATACAGCAGGTACAATGCAAAACTATTATGAAAAAACTTTTCATTTTTATCTCCTGTTTTAGTTGAATGTCATGCAGCAGCAAAGTCTTGAATCTGAAACGTTATGAGAAAGCTTCTAAAACAGAAAACCATTTTGCATTTGATCTAACACTTGACAAAAATAGATACTTGATAATTTTGCCTTATGATCAGTGTTAGAAGTTAAAAACTCTAAAAAAGGTGTCAAATGAACTACAATTTGTTTTTCTAGGTGCCAAAATACATTTCATGGTTGAATTGTATGTTATATTATATTTTATCTTTTTTTGTTTTTCGCAACCGTCTTAAGAATAATATTGTTTCTATTATCATTTGTTAAGGGCAAGGAGGGGAGGGGTTGTTCATATTAAACACTTTGTGTTAATCACTAAAACAAAATAAAAATTGGCTTTCTATAAAAGTGTAAAACCTGATTAAACTACCATATTTGGATTCTAGAAAAAATGTTTAACTTATTCTTTTTATAAAGCTAATATGTGCATACAAAACAGATTATCAAGCAATTATGTCCATAGAAAGAAAATTTGGATACAACTTTTAGATACACCCAGGGATAAATCTTTTTTTGTTTGTTTTTATCCTAGGGGCATATCTCTAAGGTCAATTTTATCAGTCATTGGTTAAAGTGAAGTCAACTTACAAGTAAAGGTACTATAAAGTCTGCGGTGACAAATTTTGATTGTTATAGCTCATTCGATTCATCTCATTGAGCTTAGTAATTTTATACCTCGCATATCAGCTATTGAGTTTTTATAATAACAAGGGGTCGGGTCAAAGTTCAAAATTTCGTTCAGTGAAAAACAGATGCCTTCAAAGAAATAAGTGTGATTTAAGTTTACTAATTGTTTTTACAGTGCCATACATTGCCAATAACTACTATAAGGTTATATCATAGCTGTTATTATAAGAATTTGTAATTGCAGATAAAATATTCGTATGCTACTTGTCAGGCAGGTTTTTGCAAGCTGTGATGTCCTCGTTTAGTTTTGTTCATCCTGTCAATACTTTTACGAGCTATATTTTTGTTTTACTCACTTCTTCGGAATGAACAATGTGTCAAAAATTGACCATCATCCATGCATGTCAGTGTAAGAACCATAAATAAATTTAAATCTTATTTATTTCTTTGACAGCAACTGGTTTTCAATGAACAAAATTTTAAACATTGACCTATTAAAAGAAATATATC
The DNA here is from genome assembly GCA_963931845.1 of Maratus michaelseni. Classification (NCBI taxonomy): domain Eukaryota; kingdom Metazoa; phylum Arthropoda; class Arachnida; order Araneae; family Salticidae; genus Maratus; species Maratus michaelseni. The sequence goes on along the minus strand of OZ007599.1, from coordinate 16,865,741 downwards.
AAGGCCATTTAAAAGAAATATATCAAGGGGCTTTTAAGCATTTTCATGAATCATAATGAAACCTGTTATAATGCAAATCAATTTTGTAATGTTTGAAGCAATGTAATATCATTAAAAAAAAATTTGAACAGTTCTTGCCTACAGACTATAATGTAATTGAATTTCTTTAGGTATCTCTGTAAAAAAACTAAGTGTTACACCCTCCATTTTCAACAGGGAACATACTACAGAAAACCTCAATAACATACAACAGCAATACAAGAATATTTACAAAAGTTAGAGCGTGGATAAAAAGACGGATGAACTAAAATCATAAATATTTCACCAACTATGTTGGAAAGTGTTAAATAAATAAAAAAATATGTAAAAATAAGAAAACATACAGAAATCCTTGAAGTAGGTAAACATCTAACTTATAGCCCAATAATTGTTTGATATTTTTATCAGCAATTGTTTTTCCAATTTCATTTACTGTTAATGAGGTTGCACTCTTTTTTTTTTTTCCCCTAAGACATATTGTCTGTGAATTATGCTAAAAATTCCAATACAGAATGAGAATAGTAATTTAAAAAAATGATGCTTACTTTTTCCTTTTCTTTTTCATACTCTAGTACAAACTATACTTTTGTGCAAAATCTATATATTTAAAGCGAAAAGCGCATTCTGTCAAACTCACATTCTCTTTTCTACACGAAAAGGGTCTCATTACGCATGCTTCAAAGTTTTTTTGACGGCTTCTCCCCTCAGAAATGGGAAAGGTGTTTAGCCCCGCCCTTTTTTTAAGGAACTGATGTTTTCACTACTAAATATGCATATTTTTTTGCAAAATTTTAAAGAGAGCTTGGATACAGTTATATTTATAAATGATTGAAATTTCAGAGAGTTCAGAAGATGAGAATTTTTTTCTTTTTATTGCTATGTTAAAGGAGCTGATGTAAAAACAAACAAACAAACAAAAAAGTGAAAAAAAAAACATTTCTTTTTCAACTAGATAACAATATTTTTTGACGAAATTTTTACACGGGTTGTAAAACTGTTTCATTTATAACCAATAAAGATTTCAACAATTACGGACAAAAAGAACTTTTCATTTTAAAACTATGAAATGGCCCTACATGAAAAAACAAGAAAATGAGCGCTTTTATCAAACATCAATTTTCTTTCAAGAATTTTTCATTTTAAAATATAAATTCACACAAAATCTAGTTAAAGATATAAAATAATAAAAACCAGATTTTTTATTATTTATTTATTATCACGGGCCAGCTAGTATAGTTTTAAACTGTTTCTAAGTGGCAGCAGTAAAAAATTAATTTTTCCTTTTCAACTGACTCAAAAGTAGTTTTCTTTGAGTTTACCATTATTCTAGCTATATGAGCAGCCTTAAGGTGTTGGTCAGTGATACTTCGAATTCCCCTCACTACTGTTAAACCTATGGGTGTGGAATGCATTTTTATATTTAAAAAAAAATCTCCTTGGGAAATTAATATTTTTAACTTCTTTTTTTGTGTGTACACTTCCTTAAAGGATACCTCTCTTTTTTTTCTTAGTTTTCAAAATATTGCTAAAGCTTACCGTAAAATACTGTTAATCCGCCCCCTTAAACGTGACAAAAAATCGGAAAATAATCAGGGGGGGGGGGGGGGGCGCTTACACAGTATTAAAATTGTAGTATATGATATTTATCGGTGGTGGTGGCGGGGGGGGCGGAGATGCTAATGGCCGATCGTCGAAGAGTATGCATTATTTTAATAAAGTGACAAAAGAAAAACATTTTGAAAAATAAATGATATACAAAATAAAAAAACAGTATAACTTCACGATTAATGGCAATTTCAGATTATAGAAAACTCTGGATTTCAGAAGCTTTGAAACTGGAATGCATTTAGATAAATAATAACACTAATATCTGTCATTAATATGGTAACAGAAAAATAAAAGGAACTTAATAATTTAAAATAATTAAAAAACACTGGGAAATTGAATTTGAAAACATCCTGAAGTAATTTCAAGAAATAGTAACTTTATGTGGTGTCGCCATCTGTTGTAAGTTAGGGAGATTAAATAACCGTTTTTTTTTAAATCACGATTTCGTATCTATAAATGCTAAATAAATAATACAAATCACAAAAATTGAGAACATATAAAACGAATTGGTAGTGTTGCCAGATTATTAAAACAAAAACATTACTACCACAAAGATAGCGCAAATTACGCTACAAATTCGACTGATCGACAAATCGATTGATCTGATCAATCAATCGATATATTTTTTTTGTGATTGGTTTTCATAATAATGTTAAATACAACTATAAATTCTTTAATAAAATAAATATATTCTCTATTAATCAAAATATTTTCCACACAGTATCAAATACACATTTCTTTAACTTATTTCATGAGAAACTTTCACTATCGATATATTTTTATTACCTTCATATCACCATGGAAATAAATTTACAGCAAAACTAATGTTTGGTTATATTGCTTTTTCAGATCGACAATGTGTTTGCACATGTTTGCGATACATCAAAGAATCGTCACGCCTTTCTGAACCGTCGGAAAAAAAAAAAACACTTCGGAGATAAAATTTTTGGTGTTGATCTTGACGTGCACAGCAAAATTTATTTTGGGGGAGGGCGCTTTCTCAGGATTTTTTGAATTTTCCAATTTGTTTACAAAGTGGGAGGGGGGCGCTTAATCGGGAAGGGCGGATTAACGGTATTTTACGGTATGATTTATTTGATGTTCTATGTGTTAAACATAAAAAAATAAGTTCTACTGTGAGTAATATTTTAGCGCTTCAAATAAAATTAGGTATATATCTTAGAAATATTTTGACAACTAAGGGGGAAAAAAAAGAGACATCCTTCAAGAAGAGTATACACAGAAAAAAGAAGTTAAAAATAGTATTAATTTCCTGAGGAGGGATTTTAAAAATAAGAATGCCCATAGGTTTTTCACGAGCAAGGGGTATTTCAGACCTGACTGACAAACAAGCCTTAGCTACTTCATATTGCCAGAATTTCAATTTAATTTATTTTACAGAAAATTAAATTAAAAATATTTGATATACATTTACATACTTTTGATGAACATTTTAGAGATATATATACAGTGAAACCCACTTAAGAAGTTTTCCAGAAGACCTGGTAAATAAAACGTCTTAAATGGGAAAGCTTCTTAAACAGGAAAACTTCCCAGAGGAAAAACTATAATAGCAAACTACAAAATGAAAACATTAATAGTATAAAATTATACAAAGTATTGAATTAGATATACAAAATAGTTTTATAAATAAAAAATTGAAATATTTTAATGCATTAATATTATAGAAATAAAGAATATTAATTACATCTAAAATAATTATATTCTTGATGATTTATTTAATTGAAACAGCCAGTCAACAATTTACAGTTGTTATCCTACATGAAAAGTCGCGTTATAATCACCCCACCCCCCCTCCCCCCCACACACACACACATCCTTGGTGGCAAAACCTTAAAAAAAAAAGTTCTAACCTTACAAATGATAATTTCTAAAAATACATGAGTCTTTATAGCAATGGAAGAAATTTAAACTGTCAATAAAACGCATGGTACTTCTTTTCATCGTTATACGATAATGTGGCAAAATCTGTTTCTGCAAACAGTTATCTATACTCATACAGGATTCATATTCATTTTCCAAAATAAAATTCCCTGATATATTTTCTGGGATGAAATAATTTTCACATGTCAACAATTAACGACATTTTTTATCATTATGACAACGTGACCCTCTCCCCTAAAAAAAATCTCAGGAAATAAGATAAAATAAAAACAAGGTAATCTGAAAGAAAGAGTGGCTACTTTCAAATTCTATATCTCATGATGTTTAAAGGCATGTGTCTTAGTTTGATTTCATTATGACAATCGATTTTCCTCATTTCCCAGAGTAGCTGATTGCTTTGTCAGTTTTTCCCAGGTTTGGAGAATTGTTTTAATTATCCCCTTAGATTCCCCTGATTTTTAAGACTAAAATTAAATCCACTGATTTTCCCCTGAATACCATAATCCGCTGCTGAGTATGAACCCTGTTATAAAAGAACATGTCCTGACTGACTCCTAATCAACGCTGACCCTCAACCATTGGTCCTACGGCAATTAAATTTAGAAGACGTTTCACAATGTAGGCACTCACTAAGAAAGGATTTTTGAAAACTCACACCCTAAGGGGGTTAAATGGGGGGAGGGGGTCAAAAGTTTTAGGTCATTTCATCTTTTCGCAATATCTCAGCTGCAGTTTTAAGTAGAAGCGTGAAATATGAGATAACAAATCCATTAAAGAATAGTTTAACATGTATTTCAGGTGATTTTAGAAATTCAACCACTAAGAGGGTTAAACGGGGAAGGGTTTGTTAAATGTTTTCGGAGATTTCACCTTTTCGCCATATCTCAGCGGCATTTTTAGGTAGGAGCATGAGATTCAGGATGACAAATGTACTAAAAAAAATTAATTAAACACGTATTTCACCGATTTTAGAAATTTAACCACTAAAGGGGTTAAATGGGTGGTCGACAATTTTAGGTCGTTTCACTTTTTTGCCATATCTCAACAGCAGTTTTAGTTAAAAGCGTGAAATTCAGAATAACAAATCTACTAAAACATAGTTAAACATGTATTTCAGCGATTTTAAAAATTCAACCTCTAAAGGGGTTAAAAGGGGGAGGGGGGGGGGGTTGAAAGATTTTGGTCACTTTTTCACCATATCTCAGCAGCAGTTTTAGGTAGGAGCAAGGAATTCAAGATAACAAATCTACTAAAAAAATAATTAAGGTCATATATCAGCGATTTTAGGAATTCATTCATTAAGGGGTTAAATGGGGGAGGGGGGTCGAATATTTTATAGCATTGTTTATAAGTCCACTCATGATGAAACTGGCTTTTCATGAAGGGGTGATAAGCCGCAGCCTACCTGCTTTCATTTTGCACCCATTTACAAATGCAAACATAAAGCCAAACCGCTTCAAAAATCCAGAAGCTGCATATTTTTTTCTTCTGAATTCTGATTGGCTGATTAGTGAAATGCCACACAAACGTTCGGTGTAAACACAAATGGAAGCCGTTTACAAGCGTTTTCGCCCATAAATCTTGTTTCTTTTTCTTTTTCAGAGAATTAAAATGGCTGAGGGCTTTTTGTTAATAATAATATAATTTTTAATATTCTGAATAAAACTTCAAATTTTAATTATTAGTTTTCAAGAGTCTAGAAATATTTGTTCATTATAATGAAATAAATAATAATATTTCTTTTTGAGAGAAATTATTTAATTAAAATTACTTAAATCCGTTTGTTTTGAACATCCTGAGGAAGAAAATTACATTTTAATGTTTTCTACTCTACATAACTTCTGCATTTTATCCACGTTATTTATGAACAGTAACAAAATAATTTCTAGTAATTTCAACTTTTTTTTTTCTACATGCATAAAATTTTCAGATTCGAAACAGGTTAAGAAGAATTGAGCAATTTCTTCAAATATAAATTTAAAATTTTTTATTCTAATTTAATTTTTAAGCTAAATATCAACTCTCTAGTAGGACTACTTACAATTAAGTTTTTGATTATCATATATATAGTAGGGTTTTACTCTTGTGTATTTCTTGAATGAAAATTTTGACAAAAATCCATTGCAAACTTTATTGTCATAGATTTCTTCAGCTATCGGATTCTAATCTAATTGAATCAGGACCAACCATAAGCATCCACATGCTTATAAGAGTCTAAAATATCCTTTTTTATCTTTGAAAAATTCTTATCTGCACCTATCTCTCGTACTTATAAATAACTCTTAAAAAATCAGTTCATGTACATATGACAAACAAGGCAAGATGATTTTCCGACTGATATACATATAAATATTAGGTAGTGGTTTTAGAGCAGTTCTCAAAATAAATAAATACATTCATTAATTCATTCATTAAATATATATATATTCCTCTCATGAACAAAAAACTTTCTGACATATTCACGAACTTTTAAACGTAAAAGCATGAAAATTTCAGGCAAGTCTATTGAAGGTATTTGAAATCGAATAGTGTTTTCTTTCTTCGATAAATGTATTACATCTTGAGTTATAAGCGTCTTGTGTCTCATAATAACTTTTTGCAAGCTATTACCCAAAAAATTGCTGAAAACGTTAAACTTGACAGCGTTATGTTAAAGATGCTTTGCCTTTATCAATAAATGAAAAACGCTATTCAATTTAGTAGTTTCCCTTTCCAATTATGTCTAAGACTAAAAATAAGTTCGAAAAATTGTCAGAAAATAGTATTTTGCATTTTTAGAACAGCTTTTAAACTTTTTTTCTCTTCAGCAAGCGAAATGCTTGTTATTAAATATATGAGAAATCCCCTTGCTTTCACCATCTTACAGATGAAAATTATGCAAAGAAACAAATTACGTTCTTTTTTAAAGTTTGTCCCCAATTTTTTCAGTTGATGTACATTATTTCTACCATTTGACAATCATACATGGTTTTGTATAATTACAATATCATTTTCATCTCTTCATCAGAAAAAAAATTCAGATATTCTAACTCTGATTACAAACAATTATATGCAAAGCCTTTTGCCTATGAATGTGATATTATACAATTAATTTTTAAGTTTTGGAAAATGCTAGGCAATATAACCATGGGTCGATGCAGTTTTTTTTTTCTTGGGGCCCATTTTGTGAAAAGTAAACGTTATTTTTGTAAAAAATTTGCAATGAAACATAAAATTAGTTACTCAAATTCAAACTAAGCATTTATTAATAAAACTTCTTTAAGGAATTTCTGAAAGGGACTGTTTTTATTAAGTGGAATTTTGTAAAGGGGCCCTAAATAGGCCCCAAATTTTGCCTGGATCGATCCCTGTTAACTGACAGGACTCACAAAACAAAGGATTTACAGTTTCTAAATTTACTCAACTGCAATGCTGCCTAATTGTACATTTATCTAGAAGACACCCCTTTTATTATAAATCTGAGGAATGTTAAGTGTTTTAGTAATGTTTATTTCTTAAATTAAGTTCATAGTTTACTTTTTAGTGTTCTTTCCATATAGACTGAAAGAAAAATAATGCTTTATTAAGCAAAAGCGAAAAAATTGAGAGCTTTAACAATGACTTTACAAGAATTCCTTTCAGAAATTAATAAAAAAAATCACTTTTGCAAAGTTAGAAAGAAAGAAAGAAAAAAAGAAATGTGAAAGAAATACAGATTGATACTTTATATTTCTGCAGGTATAATATGTAGAAAATATAAACTCAGACGTTCTTAAAAGCAAAAAAAAATTACTATTACTAACTGACCGCCAACTTTTCATTTTTATCATGCTTCATATTTCAAGCAATCACACATGTTAGATTTTTGTTTCTGATGAACGCTTCACTGGTTAATAATAATATAAATAATTATGATAAAATAAAAGCTGTTCAATTATTCTGGAATTAGCCTTAACAAAAATTACGAAAATGAAAGAAAAAACGCTTAAAATTAATCCCTAAAACTCTAACACGCCATTGAAAATTGAAATACATAAGCAATTCAAGCAAGCAGCGCTGAGATTGTTTAACGAAAGGAATCATGGGTAAAAAAACAGATTACGGACCTAGTATCTTGCAGGTGTGATTTAATGAAAAAAAAAACAGACCTAGGCTGAATTCCCCTCCAAACCGGCTCATAGGTTGCAAACAGTGTCGGAAATAAAAGGATGGTACTGAAATGGGTTGAAAGCGGGATTTGAGTGGAATTGTAAACCGTGCTTATGTCATTTTGCAATATCTCAATAGAAGTTATAGGATTGAGGATAACAAATCCACACAAAAAAATAGTTGAACATGTGTTTCAACAATTTTAGAAATTCAGCCACTAAGAGGGCTTAAATGGGGGTGGAATGTTTTAGGTAATTTTGCTATATCTCAACAGCACTTTTAAGCAGGAGCGTGAAGTTCAGTATTACAAATTTACTAAAAATATAGTTAAACGTGTATTTCAACAATCTTAGAACTAGCGAGTTTGTGGGTAACATTGGGTATGAACCAGATTATGAAAGATGACAAGTTTTTTTTTTTTTTTTTTTTTTTTTTTTTTGTAAATTTCACATTGTTTTTGCACTTTTCGTCTTTTAGCAATCAGATTTAAATTTTTATACAAAATATAATACATTTCCTCCTCTTTTCAAAATACATTTTTTGGAACTAAAGATTTGCGATTTAAATACTGATCACCATATTTATTGGCTTGGGTATGCACAAAGCTTCCTTATAGTGATTGCCATATAATCAGTTTACAGGCGTGAAACCCAACAAACCCTGTTCAAATGATTTCATTTTAACGATTTATGCACACAAAATAACTAAACCACATTATAGTGATCGCTGCATTAACAATATATGGCTGAGAAATACTCAGGACCCTGTTATTTTGATCACTCGCATTAACAATTTATGGGCGTGAAATCTCAGTGCCCACTTACAATGATCGCCATTGTATCTTAGGCAATACCAATTTTATTTATTTTATCTGAAAGCTCTCCGCCCACCATAGATAATCTCGGCAGGGCCCAGCAGTACTTTGTCAGAGGGCTCATCTAAAAAAAATATTATTAACGTTGCAAAATGTTTATTTACGTGCTTTTTTGATATTTTTATTAGTTATTTCTGTATAGTTTAAAATAAAGTATTTCATTTATATTTTTCTGTTTGCGTAAAATGCACTTTCTGGGCCCCAAACGAAGTCAATGCAGTACGCTGCATGTCTGGGCTCCATTCAGAAGCGACTGGCTAGATGGGCGAAGACCGGCTAGTTTAAAAATATTTAAAATAGTGCTTTTTAAAAATTTTGAAAAAAATATGTTTTTTGTGATATTATAAAATTTAAATCCTGAAACTTTTAGAGTGGGATCTCAATGGGATCAGCAATTATGGTTTTAAAAAAAAAGTTAAACACCAATTGGTAAGCAATGTTAAACACAAATTGTATTTAAAGTTGGCATCTCGTCAACTTTATGATTGAGCTGAAGGCAATATTGTCTTATCAATTTTCAACATTTTTATTTTAATAACTGCTGATCCCATTGAAATCCCACTCTAAAAATTTTAGAATTTAAAGCTTATAATATTACAAAATGCATATAATTTCTTTTCAAAATTTAAGAAAAACTTAAATATTTTTAAATTTATTATTATTTTTTTAAGCCAAGCACAATCAACTTGCATATCAAATAAAACCTTATGAAATTTTCTTTAAAATGAGGGGTCAAACTAATCTCTTTGCCTCATAGAACTTGGGAAATTCAAAATTAAAAATATTTCTACAAGCCAGAAAATGATTTTTTGAAACTTATAAAAAATTAATTGTATGAAAATTTACCGAGATAAAAAAAATTTATAAAAATATATTCTCATTTGTACCATTGGGCAGAATGATCCCTGAAGGTTTCATTAAAATCTGAAATGGCCAGGTTGAATATTGAAAATTTTTCGTTGATTTGACATGGAATGAATGACCCAAGAAATAATGAATGACTGAATGAAGAGAAAAACAATCTAATGAGTATGAAGATTTTTTTATATATTATTATATTCTAATACGAGCAAATCTTGTGTGTGGTTATATATATATATATATATATATGCAAATTTTATCTTAAAAACGGCTCTAACGATTGTGACAAAATTTTGTATCCTACCGTTTTGGGGCACCAGAAAACCATTGGGCTAGGTCACATGTTCGAGAAAATTCGATTAGTGGGTCATTTTGGGTCATGGTCTAGCCAGGGTTCATACTCTCTTTACATGATAAAATTCAAGCACCTTACCCAAAATTCAAGCACCTTTTCAGAAATGAAAATTTTAACGTCACAAAATACTATGTCTGTTTGTATAATGCAAATATATAAAGGAAAAAAAAATCATTTTCATATGTTTTCAGGTGAATGCCATACATAACATATAGTAGCAAAGTCTTAAATGTGAAATGTTATGAGAAAGTCTCCGAAAAATACAGAAAATACTTTTGCAGTATACTTTGAAAGTTATCTGTGCTAACACTAGACAAAAGTAGACACTTATTAATTCTGCACTGCTATGGTACACACAATTTTAAATAAAATAACTAAACAATTTTTCATACTTTACCTTAATTTGAAAACATCCAGTAAATCATTTTACAAAAAGGTATATTAAAACACACACACACAAAGAAAAATTTGCATGTTTCAACATGAATAATTTACTGCATTTTAAATACAAGACTTTTTTCAGCCTTCAAGCTTTTTAACTGCCTCTTCTATTTTTTCATATAAAATTTTAACTTCAGCCTGTTTTTCTTTTATGGTTTTTCTCAGGCTGTTTGACTGTATGCAGAAAGTTATTTTCTTTGTAGACTCTGCCTTCAAAGACAACTCATCCGCTGAATCCAGAAGTTCTTTGATGTCAACTTCCAGACATTTTTTCTTTTTCTTTATGTCACCTAAACTAAATCATCTTCAAGCTTTTTTTTCTTGTTCTCAGTGAGACATTTTTCCTTCTCTTTTTGCTGATCTTTCAGGTACATCATTTACCTTTGTCTACCACTGGATGCAAACGAAAGTAGCTCTTTTGTTATAGGTACTTTAAGCACGCCACCACAATACTCTATATGATCTTTTATAATTCTTAAAGAAATATAAGAATGTTCTTTTAGGTTTTCCACTTCCATATTTTTGTTAATAGAGAATCCTCTCTCGACAGAAGCTTGTCCATGGGACAAAAGCAACACAAGTTTGGTCACATGGAAGGCTTTAACGTGTCCTTTAATACACATATGATCATAAAAAAATCATCTAATCTATCTGTCAATTCATTAAAGCTCATGAAAACTGATAAGTTTGTTGTTTCAAGGAAATCTTGATAATTCAGAAGAGTGGTTTTATAGTCATCTTCTGGGATCCAACCATTTTCTTGGAAGGCATTTATGATGGATTTCATTAGTGAAATGCAGTTTTCTTTGTTCTGTGCAATTTTACCAGGATTCAAACAAGATAAATTGTGTACAATACTATAATTTATTGGGCTTTTTTTCGATGATTTTTTTCATCATTGCATAAACGAAGTCCCTTATTTCTTGCTTCAGAGCAATAACGTCACTTTCTTTCACAGATTTTTGAGCAATTTTTCCCCAGTGAATCCAAGCATTTCTATTTTAGCAATGGAATTCAACATATCAGTTTTGAATTCAAACTGAGAAAATTTCAAAACTGTTACATTTTTTATTTCACCATCCTTAAGAATTTTGTAATTCAGTAAGTATTGACCGAATTAACTTCGTTAAATCAGCGGCAAAAAATGGCAGCACAGGTTTTTTAGTTTGATATTTCGTCATGAAAGGCTGCACCAAAGATGCAACTGATTGAGAGAAAAAGCAACTTAACAATTCATCTTTTAAAAAAGATTTTATGTAGTCATATGTGCAATTGTTGGGATTGGGATTTTTTTTTTTTTTTTTTGACACAAGAGATGAATGACTTTAAATGGTTCTTTTTATAGCTGGTAGGCTGTCAAGCCATCTATGTCAGCAGAACTTCAAGGCAATCTTGCCAGTTGATGATACTTCATAATAATCTTGAAGCCGTTGGACAGTACTTGAATAGCCTATGCAAATTAATCAAAAATACATCCATTTGCCAATTTGAAGAAGCTCTACTAGCTTCAAATGCATTATGTAACACATGCAAACCGCAGGTAACTATATTTAGTATACCATGATCATACTTTTTTTTAAGTTTTTTTTGGAGATTTTCATATACTTTCCAGTTTACAGCTGGTCCATCCATGGATAACTGCACAATATTTCCCAAATTAAAATTACTAAGTGCAATTTTTATGCCATTAAGCAAGTCATTTGCTGTTGATTGACCTTAAAAAACTGAATTTATGTACCTAGTACATACCTGGTTTAAGCTTGGATGCCAAAATCAGACTAATAAATCCATTTGCTTGGACTGTTTCGATTTATTCAGCGTTTCATCAAATAATACAGTGAAATTATTTTTGTCCACTAATTTGATTAAGAGATCTTTAAAATGTGGTGCAATGCCAAAACAACTTAAGTAAGCACATTTCGCTGGTGATAATGTAAATTGTTTAGCTATATTGCTATCTGTGAACATAATTTTCAGTACATCGACTACTTCTGAGCAAGAATTGTAGCAGTAATTTGAAGTCACACATTTTAATGCCCACAAAACCTCAGCTGTTAAAACTTCTTTGCCAGCCATAAAATCATTTATAGATTTAGGTTTAGATGATAAGGCAGGAGCTTGTGATGATGATAGCACAGACGCTTGTGAGGTTGAAGGAACAGACATTTCTGAGGTTGAAGCAGCAGACAATGGTAAAGATGCAGACGCTTCTGACTCCTCAGAGGGCTGTTGCAATAAAATATTTACTTTTCCACAGTCAAAAACAGATTTTTGCATCTTTGAAGTAGCCAGTAACTTTTTGTGTTGAGCTCATAGAAAATTTAAATTATTCAATGTCGCTATGCATCATAATAGAAAATTCACACTATTTCTAAGTAATTTTTACTTTCTTCTATCTTTACAAGAAGAAAGTATTGGATTCATGAAAATTTTCGACTTCCAGTTTTCAATGAATTTATAAGTTTTAGAAGGTCCTGAACACGATTTGACTGTTTTTAAAAGTGTCTGTCTGTGAGTCTGTAACTTTGTATGTGACAAAAATTTTGTGGGCGTTCTATCTTAAGAACTAATGCACTAAATGACTATATTTATTAAAACTTTATATTCAGTTAGTTCCTGATACAAATTGGTGCTGACTAGTGTTTGGTGAAAATCGCTCAACAGGTGGCGCTGCTATGCTGCATTTTTCGCGATTTCCGCAATAGCTCTATGTCAAGAACAAATGCACTCATTTTCATGAAATTTCAGATTCAGTTAGACCTTGACATAAATAGACGCTGATTACGTTTTGGTGTAGATATCCCAACAGGTGGCGTTGTTATACCACTTTTTCATAATTTTTACAATAGCTATATCTCAAGAACGAATGCACGAAGTATAAAAAAACTTCATATTCTGTTAGACCTTGACATAAATAGTTGCTGCTGTAATTTTTTTTACATGTTTAAAAAAGAGAAAGGAGTGAGGAGATTAATTAAAATGAGATAATAAAAATCTCATAAAACTGGAATTATTAAAAATAAAAAAGTTAATAATAATAAAATTATCATATGTTCAGTTTGAAAGATTTTCTTTAAAAAAAAATTTAAATAATGCAAATTCGATTGGAGTTGGGTGACATGCACTAGATATGCTGTCGAAGGCAGTCTGGAGACAACAATCACAGTTTCGTTTTTAAAGATTTTTATAAAAAATATAAATTCAATAGGGGTCTTGATCAACATCGGACGATGCGCACGAGATACACTGTCGAAGGTAGTGGAGCCACCGATCACAGGTTCGTTTTGAAATATTTTCGTATAAAAATAAAAATTTGATCAGGGCCCCGGCAACATTGGGCGGAACACACGGTAATAAGCAGTCAAAGTCAGTAGAGGTCCCGATTTGTTTTGAAAGATTTTTGTTTTAAAATATAAAATCATACAAATTTGATCGGGGCCCGGGCAACGCTGGGCGGGTCAACTAGTATGCAATAAAAACAACACTAATTAATAAATCAATTCACTATGCGAATATTGTCAGAACTAAATTTAGGAATGGGACATTTTTTCTTTCTTTTTGGTGGGAGTTCAATCATTGCGTTTTGATTAACAAATAAGTATTTGATTAATCAAAACAAAATCACGCAACAAAAATAAAAAAAATTCATTATTTTTCTTAAAACTAAAATTAAAGTAAATCCAAATAATTTAAATTATCTAATTAAAACAATTAGAATTACAACAAGGGGGACGACCTTTCTTTGCTCCTGTTTGCTGGTACCCATGATTCATGACACGTGAATAACATTGCTATCACATCGCCTCCAATCTTCCTCACATTTTACAATAGGTATCAGAATTATATATTTATTGTTATGGAAAACACTTCCCTCTCATATGACTTGTTAATGCAGATTCTCCCATATTCTCCAATTGCCGGGTAAGACAGCATAACTTGCATCGGAACTGGTATGCACTATTTGGTACTGCTTCTAACCAACACCAGGGCTGCCAGTGCCAAATGGCATACAAAATAGTTGCTTTAGCAATACAATGAAAAAAATAGTAGCCAAAATAGTAGCATTTGAACAAAAATAGTAGCCAAAATAGTTGCATGCTTACTTAAGAAAAGAGGGGCAAGAATCCTTATTTCCCATAAAAATAACATCATGAAAATTCACTTTTTCCCTACTACATAACTGCCAACTAAATTTCATTGAAAATCAGAAGATTTTGGACCAAAAATCAGAAGAAATCAGAAGATTTTGACAAAAAAATCAGAAGAAATCAGAAGATTTTGACAAAAAATCAGAAGAAATAAGAAGATTTTAAAAATTTTATAAAACTTTCAACATGGATAAAATAAAACTAGCTGGGATCATAATAAATGAGCAAATTTAAAAGACAAGCAAGAGTAAAATAAAATAGTCACTAATTTGCAAGTAAAGAATGTATATTACAGACAGAAAAGAATAACTTCAATATATAAAAAAAATTACTACTACAAAAAAAAAAAAAAAAAAAAAAAAAGAACATTCATAATAGATTTTTTACTTTTCATTAAAATACACTTAAAATTTCAGCTTCCTAACATTTAGTAACCAAGGATAACTGATGTTGATGCTGAGGGCCGTGATTTGAATACAGTGGAACTCCAGTTATACGTTACCTGAGTTGTACGTTTCCCTCAGTTATACGTTTTCACTCAGCGGTCCCGACCATTTGCCATTAAAAATTAGCTGAGTTATACGTTTTTGAGTTATTCGTTTCCCTCAGTTATACGTTACGTTTTTGCGTCCCGGGCGAAAATTTGTTTCATTTATACGTTTTGCAGATTTTTTTTTCAAAATCTTTGCTACGCCTTGCTTTCCATCTCTACCGACTACCACACTAGGGTTTCTGGGAACCAATCTAGCCACGTGCGAAAGCAGCAATGCAGGGTTTGGCGTTGGACATTTAACTCCGCCTGTCGACAAAGCTGAGGAACCCGAAGTTCTCAAAAGTGACAATTTGGACGAAATTGACAGGGATGATTACGTGCATTACGATTACGACATTGCTGTTTGCGGTAAACAAGGTGATTTTATTTTAATTAAAAAAATAAATTTTAATTTAAAGGTGATAATTAAAAATGTGAAAGTGCAATTATTAGCCTATTCTATACACGGTTTTAATTGCATTTTTAAATGATGGCGATATTATCGTAGATACAACCGGAAAGACTGACGACGCATAGAGTCGGATTCGAAAGATCCTACTCAAATCGGTCAACCGATACCCAACTTCGTAACAGCTCTGAAGGCTTTTGACGTAGTAACGCGGTTTATCAGCATTAAAAACAATAACGGTAAAGCAGCTGCATTATTAACAGAAATGCAAAGTTTGCTGTTCAATATCGGTTCTGCAAAAGAAAAAAAAAACGAAGATTAGTGATTATTTCAATACGATTCAGTAAACTACTGAAATGTTTTTTGATAAATGATTTGCATGTCAAAGCGATTCAAAAGATTTGCTTAAGTACTCTATGTATGTAAAAGATATTTTTAATAAAGCTTTTATGATAAAATAACCCCATGTGTTACTTTCCTTATGTACCTTTTCTTTTACTCTGTTCTGTTTCTGAAAATTTATGTCATGAGTGCAGTAATACTTACGAAACTTCCCTTTTCGATATAAAAGGTAACTGAAACGCCTCAATAGAACAAAATTTGTATGATACATTTTTTTAAAATGTTCCGGTAGACCATTAATTGAGTTGTACGTTTTACTGAGTTATACGTTCTGTTGTGCGGTCCCGAGCAAAACGTATAACCGGAGTTCCACTGTATTGGTATTAAACTAGTTAACTGGTGGTGTTATGCAACACCACTTAAACAATTCAACCAGTAAAATATTTTTTGTCGCCATATACAACCAAAACTGAGTAAAAATATTTATATTATTCAAAATTGACAACACATGAACCATTAAAATATTTGCAATAAATACTGTATATTATATGATAGAAAAAAAACACACGTGAATAGAAAATTTACTAAAACTTTATTATATATTACTAAAAAAAAAATGAGTAGAAAAAAATTATTTTGACAACATGTTCATAGTAGATTGCTTAGCTTTTTTTAAAAAGTTATTAGAAAATTGTGCTTTATAACATTTATTGTCAGTAAATGATTTCGCTAACAAAATATTTTCTAGAGTTTTCGTCATCATTGATGAGCTTAACAGAGTCATATTTTTCTTAATCAAACTGAAAATACATTTGCATTCAGCACTGCTGTGAGGAATAGTCAATACAGCTTTTAATACTTTGCAAATCCTACCATATTTCAAAATTTCATCAATGGAACACATCTTTCCTAACATGGCAATGCACGAATTTGCATGTGCCATAATAGGTATTTTTTTGACATTGAAGTCTTGTGAACTGATTCTGTAATAAGTTCCAGGCTACATCATCATCTTCATCATTTTATTTAAAAAATGGAAATTTTTCCACAAAAAAGAAAAAGTTACATTGTAAGATTTTTTTTTAAATTCACTACTCCTATTTTAAATGAAAGCAAAGTAAACTTTATTTAAATCTGAATTCTTCTCCTTTTAGAAAACTAAAGGTAGTTTCATTTTTTAAGCAACTGATAAAAAAATTTCCTGTTAATAGATAATGTACCACTTGTTCTTCATTATTTAGATAAATTAGTTATCAAATAGATGATCCATTAATTTCGAAAATTTAAATTCAAAGTTCAGCAAATTTATTATTATTATTAAGAGAAAGCGTGCTAATGGTTATACTGGATCCTCTGCAAGCATCAGCTGAGAGAC
This sequence comes from Maratus michaelseni, assembly GCA_963931845.1. Classification (NCBI taxonomy): domain Eukaryota; kingdom Metazoa; phylum Arthropoda; class Arachnida; order Araneae; family Salticidae; genus Maratus; species Maratus michaelseni. The sequence goes on along the minus strand of OZ007599.1, from coordinate 16,848,724 downwards.
AGCTATCGAGTTTTCCTAACTTCAACATCATAATGATTGAAAATTCCACCCCCACCCCCCCACCCCTCCTTCTTATTGGCACCGAATTCCAAATATATACTATAAGTTGCTTTGGTGGCTGGGCTGCTAAATTTAACAGATGACAAGAAACAGCCACTAAAAAAATTTACTTCTGCAATTTCTTCAAATATTTCTGAACACCATTTTTTCATTTAAAAAAGAAAAAAAAAAATCAGAAGATTTCATCTTCTGATCAGAAAATCAGAAAGTAGAGTTGAAATTAAGAAGAATTCTGAAAAAATCAGAAGAGTTGGCAGGTATGCTACTACCATCCAAATTTTCTACTTTTTGTATTTTAATTATAAAATCACACACACAAATGGAAAGAAAGAAAGAAGAAATTTTTTAAATTATCATCTGAGATATACGATCAGAATGCAGTTTGGTTTTTCCAAACTAAATTGAATATATTCTTATCTTGTGCTTGAGCATTACTGTGAGGCAACACAAAACAATACAATTTTTATTGCATGTTATTAGCTGCAATTTTAATTCCATTTTGTAAACAAAAATTAACTGAACCAATTGAAAGTGGTTTTATCAAAAAAGGATGCATTTGATAAAGAAAATATGTGTACATACTAACCTATTCTTTAGAAGAAATTTTTGTAAAATAAAATAGCAAAATCGTGCGAAAAAAATAAAGTATGATTTTATAGACACCAATGGGCCAAATAAAGCTATCTAAATAAGTAAAAAAGGCAATATTCTAAATGTTTTTCTCAACATTTTAAATCTGTTATTAAATTGAAAAACTGCGATAGAAAACAAGATTTTCTTATTTCTAAGTAGCATTTATTTCAGCTCGTTTATTAATTTAAATTTTTGGAATGAAGCATTTATACGAGGTTAGAAACAAATACAATTCACGCAGCATAGTGAACAAATCTACAGTTAATTGTTTGTGGTTCATACGACAGTTAAAGGGTTAAATGCCTTTAAAAACAATCAAAAATTGGACTGGTTCATGAATATACTGTAAAGCATAAGGGTTATGGGTGGTAGCCAAACCAAAAATCAATAATTAGTTTTCCACTGAAATTTGGATGTTGGTATATTTGCACTACATTTATATTGAAAGAGTATTTTTTTTTTTTTTTCAAATGGAAGTTTTTACATATTTTAAAAATTGCATAAAAAACTTAAAAAATTTATACGGAAATATTAGATTGGGGTATTGGGTTAAAAAATTTGCAGTGCTGAGTTTTTTTTTTTTTTTTTTTTTTTTACAAAAATAGTAGCTGGGACTGGAAAATAGTCTAATTTTTTCTGGTTTTCTTCTAAAATAGTCGCTTTTGAAGGTTTTTGGGCTAAAATAGTAGCCATAGTTGCCTGATGCTGAAAATAGTTGCTTTTAGTAGCATTTTAGTTGCAAATGGCAGCCCTGCAACACTTGTATTCTTCTCGTTCTAGCCACAAGTCACTGAAATTGTACGTTCTAGGCATCGTTATAGCATAGATCTCAACGAATAATTACTACTACAAACAGAATGCACAAATACAGATGAAAACTACTTGTGAAAACCGGCATACATGCATGTGTGCATGCGTCAACTGACCGAGTTTTAGTGTTGCAACAGGTGTAGCAATATTGAAGAAACACAACGTATAAAGGAAGAAAGATAAGAACAAAATTTCCGATCATGCTGTCGGTAGTAGCAACAAGTTACCCTTCTTTTCATTTTTCTTTTGTTAACTTAATCCTATAGAGCAGTGGTTCCCAACCCATGGGCCGCGGCCCACTTGTAGGCCGCAAGCACCGTGGCACTGGGCCGTGGAATCTTGGGGTCTAATACTAGTTTTTCGGGACGATTCACTACAGAAGCGCTGACTGTTGATCGCTGGGGTTACATTCGTCAGTCATCAAGGTCAACGCTCTCCTCCCTTCGACATTCTTCACCCTTCTCCCCATCACGTCTGCATTCCGCACTTTTATTATTGAGTCCTTTGGCAGTGGCTGTGATTTTCTGTTGATGTATCATATTGTTGTGTGTGCTGTGAGATACTATTACTTCACGTCAATATGGATGCTTGGTTTCGGACGGGGTCTTGTCGTAAGACGAAGTTGGCAAGTGATGAAGGGACTTCTACATCTGGTTCTACAAGTAGTGAGTTTGAAATGAAGGCGAAATCCAGTCTAAGTTGTAAAAAAATAGCAAGGAAAACTAAAACATATTTTCGTAAATATAACCCTGATTTTTTAAAATCTGGGTTTGTGTTTTCTGGTTCTGAGGAAGAGCCTATGCCTCAGTGTGTGATTTGTTTCGAAATGCTATCCAACGAATGTATAAAATTCCCAAAACTTGAAAGACATCCATCAACTGAACATCCTGAATGTGTAGGAAAATCTTTGGATTTCTTTGAAATCAAGAAAAAAGAATTTTGTATGACTAAATCTACCATGGAAAAATCTTCAAAGCAAAACAAACTAAGCACCAGAGTTTCTTATGAGCTTTCTTTGTTAATCGCAAAGAAGGGTTCAGCTCACACCGTGGGAGAGGAACTTATTATACCCGCAGCAAAAAATAATAAGTAATGCTTTGTTTAATGAAAAATGTACCAAAAAAAAAAAAAAAAAATTCCATTATCAAATACAACTGTTAAAAGAAGAATTGATGAAATGTCTGAAAATGTGAAAAAAGCTGTCATTACTTTTTTGAAACAAAGTGAATATTTTTCGCTGCAACTTGATGAGAGTACAGACGTTGCTGGCCAAGCTAATTTATTAGCTTTTAGTCGTTTTGAGTTCAATGGCAATATTGAAGAAGAAATGTTGTTTTGTCAATCTTTGCCGACAAAAACAACTGATGAAGAGATTTTCAAATCTGTTGACAATTTTATAAAAGAAAATGAAATAGATTGGACTAAGTGTGTAGGTTTGACAACGGATGGGGCACGTGCTATGTCTGGAATTCATATTGGTTTATTCGCCAAAGTTAAATCAGTTGCTCCCTTGGTTCAATGGACACATTGTGGCATACATAGAGAAGCTCTTGCAGTTAAAGGTTTGGACGAGAGTTTAAAAGAAACTCTTCATGATGCAGTAAAAATAGTTAACTTTATCAAAGCAAGACCTAAAAACTCCAGGCTGTTTGGTGTTTTGTGTGATGAAATGGGCAGTGAACACAAACAGCTTCTACTTCACTGCGAAGTTCGGTGGCTGTCGAGAGGCAAAGTGTTGACAAGATTGATCGAACTCCGTGATGAACTCACGGTTTTCCTGAGAGAGGGAGATTATGATGGAAAACTTGTGAATTCCTACTTAGACTGTGTGACCAATGAAAACTTGTTGAAACGGTTGGCATATTTGACAGATATTTTTGGTTCTCTCAATGTTCTTAACTTAACTCTGTAGGGCGAGGACGCTCATAAGTTTTTTGTGCAAGACAAAATAGAAGCAATGATAAAGAAACTTCAACGATGGGCTCAAAAAGCGGAGCAAGATTCCTTCGACGCATTTCCAGTCCTACATGATTTTCATGAAACCAACGAAGTCAAAATTGATAAAACAACAGCTACAACTATAAAAGAACACCTCGAATCTTTGGCCTCCAACCTCAGGTAATTTAAAGTTTTTTCTTAATTTTATTCTATTATTTTTTAATAAGCGTAATTAAAAACATTTATTTTCTTGAAACAGTAACTCTTTTTAAATTATTAAATTTTTCAAATAGTACCTTTTTAAAATTATTAATAAATTTTAGTTACTTGTCTTATACTTTTATTAATCATTCATATGAATGAGAAATCTACTAACACTAAACTGAAGCAGTAATTAAGCCTTTTTATATTTCTTAGGAACTTCTTCCCTAAAATTGAAGATGAAATACAATGGATCAGAAACCCCTTTGAAGAAAATTACTTAAAACATTTAAAATGATCTTAAAATGAAGAAGACTCGTTAATTGAACTATAATGTGATCAGACTTTAAAATCGATTTTTAAGACAACACCACTGGTCTCATTTTGGATAAAAGTTCGGCAAGATCATCCAGCTATTGCCAAAATTGCACTGAGACACTTGATGGTCTTTCCTACAACCTATCTATGTGAACGAGTCTTTTCAACTTTAGATTTTTTTGAAAAATAAATATAGGAATAAATTGAATGTTGAGAGTGATTTGAGACTAAAACTATCCAGTTTCAATCCAGATATTGATACTCTCGTCGAGGACAAACAGTGTCAAAAATCCCATTAAGGTTTTTTTTTTTTTTTTTGAGTTTTTATATAATTGTGATAGCTAAGTGAATACAATAAATAAAGTTTTTTTCTTTATTTATAAAAAATATTTTTTTCTTCATGTACAGCATCTTTTACTAGTTACTGACATAATATATATATATATATATATATATATTCGTCATGTGTATATACTATATAGGTATCTATTTGTCATTATATTGTTAACTTGTATATTAAGTAGTTAGTGGTCCTCAAAGTTATTTTTACAAAATTGGTGGTACGCACAACTAAAAAGGTTGGGAACCGCTGCTATAGAGGGAAGGGAGAAACGACAAATGCTCGTACTTTGAACTCCTGAAAAAAAAAACAATCTCGGAAAATTTTTTTTTTTTTTTTTTTTTTTTTTTTTTTTTGCAATTATATTTTATTTTGAATATCTGAATAAGAAAAATTAAGCACCTATAAAAAAATAATGAAAATTAAGCACCTTCATTAAAATATAAACAAATTCAAGCACTTTCAAGGACCTTTTTTCTCTCTTAAAAATTCAAGGACTTTCAAGCACCGTATGAACCCTGTCTAGCTAATTGTATCTAAAAAACGGTTCAAACGATTTTGACGAAATTTTGTATCTGACCATTTTCGGGCACAAGAAGACTATTGGGCTGGGTCACATGTTCGAGAACTTTCGATTAGTGGGTCATTTTTGGGTCAACGCGGGTCAAATTAATTTTATCTAAAAAACGGCTCTAACGATTTTGATTAAATTTTGTGTCCTACGAGTTTCGAGTACGATAAAATCATTGGGCTAGGTCACATGTCCGAGAAAATTCGATTAATGGGTCATTTCTGGGTCATTGTGGGTCAAGATCTAAAAAGCGGCTCAATTTACACTAAATTTTGCATCCAATGGTTTTTGAGCACGAGAAGACTGTTGGACTAGGTCACATGTTCGAGAAAATTCAATTAGTGGGTCATTATGGGTCAAGCTATTTTATCTTAAAAACGGTTCAGAGGATTTGAAATAAATTTAGCACCCTACAGGTTTAGGGAACAAGAAGACTATTAGGCTAGGTCACATGTTCGAGAAATTTTGATTAGTGGGTCATTTTGGTCATGGGTCATTATGGGTCAAGCTATTTTATCTTAAAAACGGCTCAGACTATTTACACTAAATTTTGCATCCTATGGTTTTCAGGCACGAGAAGATTGTTGGGCTAAGTCACATGTTCGAGAAAATTCAATTAGTGGATCATGTTGGTCATTGGTCATGATATTTGAACTCAAATTTAATTTTGACCGAGCATAGCTCTGTCTTCCCTGCTCGTTTAGAAATAGATACAAATGTACCTGGGGGATTGGACAGGAGAGATTTATTAATGGAATCATGAATAAATAATATCAAGCAAAGTAAGTAGAACATTAACTTTGGCTGATGAACAAATTTTGGGCCATGTTACAAAAAGTGGACAAAAATTGCTTTTGGGTCTAATGGACCCATCTTGGTAGCCAGAAGGTTAATATAAGGAACAATGCTTCACTAACCCTCTGACTGCTTATCCCGTGATTTCCACAAGCAAAACATTCATAGAAAAATTTATGTAATTTACAATTTTTGAAGCAATTTTGTATTAAAATTCCACAGTCAAAGGTTGAAAATGAAAATGATAAATTTATTACATTTTTCATATACAGGATGATTTGAAATATGTAATGGTATCCTCTTTAATAAAAAGGTATGCGTTGCGGACGACTGGGATTTTCGCTAATCGTTGCCACAGATTAATCTCGGAAAATGAAACATTTGAAGTATCTGAAAAAATTAATTGCTTGAAAAGTATTTGTCAGAAAATTGTTAGACAAACTGCGTTAGAAAGGTAAAAAATTGTATTTTTCTTGATATAAATTTCATCCTCTTTAATAAAAAGGTATGCGTTGCTGACGACTGGGATTTTCGCTAATCGTTGTCACAGATTAATCTCAGAAAATGAAACATTTGAAGTATCTGAAAAAATTAATTGCTTGAAAAGTATTTGTCAGAAAATTGTTAGATAAACTGTGTTAGAAAGGTAAAAAATTGTATTTTTCTTGATATAAATTTCATATCTAATGATTAGGCCATTTTTAAAATATTGAATTTCAAAAGTTACCAAATTTCACAATGGAGTACCAAAGCGAAAACTTCACGCGTAAAAAAATAATAATAACAGCAATGTGTCAGCACGAGTCACAAATTATAGTAACCGTATTATTCTGTTAAAATATAAAAGTGAATTATGATGTCACGAGTGCATGATTTTTATTTAATTCTCGACAAATAATACTAGATGCGCCATTCTTTTTAGTTGTGAATAATATAGGTTTATTCCTGTTATTAAAAAATGTAGCTAGAAAACATATGAATCAATGGAAAAAAGTAGGTAATAAATTGTAAACATAATAATAAACCGTATTAAAAAAACATAACTTAGTGAAATAAGTATCCGTTTTTATGATATTTTAGGATATTCCAAGTAAAGGTACAGATTACTTTAGAATACAAAGTTAAAATCACTGATATATTTCGTTTGATTCAATGTTCTTTCGGAGAAACCGACCAGCGCAGCGGGCGTAATCTGCTAGTAAGAGATAAAGGTTGATTACATATTGGTCGAAAGAATTTTGAAAAAAAAAATTGAGCAGTCAAGAGGGTTAAAGGAGAAAACCTACTCCTAGGAAGAAAGGATATAACCTACTTTAATTTGACAAATAGATCTTCTCCTAGTTCTTATATAGAAAATGAAAACAATTATTCAGCCTATAAATCTATATTAACTAGTAAATCTGCAACAGATCAGACGCCTCAACACCAGCTCTACAAATCATTGTTCATTAATGTCACTAGTTTTTAACATTTTCTGCATAATATTTGATATCCTAAAATTCAATTTTTTAAATTTATTTATACATTTATAAGGTTATGAGATTTATCGAAACTTACGGAAATTTTAGAAGTATCACATTAAACACAATGTTATGCAATAATAGGATAAGCTATTTATTACTGTATTTTTTCAGAATAGCAATACATTACTTCAGGGAGGTCCTCCCCTTGTCACTTTAATTTTATTTTCTCAAATTCTAGTAATTGTGCTATTTCATTTCTTGAGTATATGTCTGAATGTATTTACTATTTTAATTTCATTAGAATAACCATAACTTTGCACAAGAGATTTTATCCCATCCTTAAAAGAATACTTATATTTCAACTGCTAAACATCCTATGTTGCTTAAATTAAATAAAATTTCGTGTATAAAATATACTTATACAAATGTAAATTCCTCTTATGTGACCTATATTCAATTTACACATTCAAAGTTTTTATTATTTTCATTTGGAAAACTGATTTGGTCATCTTTCTTTAGTAGTTAAAATAAATTCTCATCTATTTCATTAAAAAAAGCATATTAAAAACTTAAATCACCCGAAAATTAGCTACTTTGTTAATAAAATTGCTGCGTCAAAATAATGCAATTCACTTGAATTTTCCTTTGTTGATATTCTTTGATATATAGTTCCTCAGCAACCATTTAATGAAAGAGGAAAAAAAATGCATTGGAAATTTTTGTAAAAAATGAGAAATTAAAATGTTTCATATCTTTCAAAATAATGCATAAAATTTCCCAATAATTTATGCAATTAATTTCGAAATTCTAATAAATATATTGGCAAATTTTCAAAGCAATTGAATTAAAGTAAGATCTCAATTTGGTAAATTTAGCATCCATAATTTAGCATTTACAATTATCCCAATGCGACATTTTCTTTTTGGTGAATGTTAAAATTTTAAAAAAAATCGTCTGACTTCCCATTGAAAAAGCATTATGACCTAAAAAGAAATGTTCTATATTTTTTGAATGAATGAACTAAATGTAACTCAAAACTATACAGCTAATTCTGGGTACCTCGCCAACATACCTACCAAAAATCACCCTAATTGGATCATTTTTGCGGCAGTTATTGCAGAACAGACACACTTTTCTGGTCTCCACAGTGAGCCTCAACTGATGTTTCGGCAGTAAAAAATTTTGTCTGCTTGTTTGTTTGATGCCTAGGGAAATGTATCACATGTACAAGTTTGGGCACACCTGAGCCTCAGATTTTTTGTTATTTTATATTGAATATACCCATTCTTGCATTTCCCTAATCTTTAAAGTTTGCTAACAGTTTTGACTCACTCAAAAAAACAATCCAAATTCAATATTTTAGCAAAATATAGAACATTTTGTTCTCTTTAGAATTCGTACAGCGATTTTTGAAATTTTTTTTTAAAGTGCCTTTTTTTGCTGAAAATGAAGTTTTTCATCAACTGATATCTATATGATACTTTATCCATTTAACCTATATTTTATATCCCTGTATGGAGCAGACTTTCATCAATTATTAAAAGTTTTTTTTTAAAAATATTATTATTAAAGAAAATAGGGCCATTGTTTTTTCTGAAGTGCAGTGAAAAAAGAAAAAAAATCAAACATTGGCTTCTTAAGTAACCCTTTTATCACCAATAAAGTTACTATGATGGCATTCGTGACCTTGCAATCAAGAACTTTTTTTCTTTTTTAAAATTATTATTTGGCCTATGGTAAGAGATTAATTGAAAAAAAAAAAATAGTCTAGTGAGACTTTTAAAAAAAATTCCAGGAAACAATAAGGTGATTTTAGGTACATTTAAGGTTATTATTCTTGGCTCCGACAATGCCAGTCAGATCGGCTAGTAATATAATAAACTTTAAATCAGAATAATAATTTAAAAAAAATAGCCTAGTGAGACATTTTTTTAACTCGTTCCGGGAAACCGTAAGGTGATTTTAGGTACATTTAAGGTTATTATACTTGGCTCAGACAACGTCAGTTGGGTCAGCTAGTAATATAATAAACTTTAAATCAGAAAAAAAGAAAACTGAGCATGCCAATGAAAAACTTAGTTTCGCATTTGTTACTACTCACCATTGTGCCAAAGGGGATAGAGCTCAAGAAGCATGATAATAGATAGCGATGAAGTTGATAAAAAATGTTATTCCACAGACAAGAGAAGGTAAAATGAATGCACTGATCACAATCTGTTTGATCCACTTCTTACCTGAGGGAGGATGAACATGACATGACATAACAGAATAAAGAACATAATAAAATCACTCATTATCATTAAAATACTGATGTAAAACTTCTTAAAGTGATAAAAACAGAACACAAAAAAGGCTTATAAAAATCTTTTAATAGGATGATCGACATGCTTCGAACGCACAAACAGCACCATTATCAAGATCTACATGATAAACAAATTGTTCTTGCAAAAATATTTGAAAATAAACTTGAAAAACATAAATGATGAGATCATGTGTAATAAAAGCCGGTACTTAAAAATGGTCAACTATAAATATGAAAATTAATATTTCCTTATTGCTTTTTCAAAATTGAAAAACATATTATATATATAGGAATGACAACTAGAAAGTTTAAAACAAGATTAAAAGAGTGTGCAGCAGGTATCAAATATGACAGAAGAACTACAGCTTTGGCAAGACTACATAGAACTGAAGCTTTACAAAGTGATTTCAAGAATAGTAAAATAATTCATCCATCAAGACTTTATTTCCAATCTATTATCCACGAATCAATGGAAAATTTATATGTGAAACAAGAACATATAAAAAGAATCAGCCTCATTTAAATTATCTAAAATCTGGCACAAAATGTTTTTCAAATTTAAACAAAAATGAAAAATGATGCATCAAGCATAGATTATGAAACACTTTCCAACACATCCAGAATACTCCAACAAAACTTCAAAGTAAAATTAGGTGAAATCAGATATGTAAGTAAACAGTTTAGAAAACATATAACACATTGAAAAATACAGTTTTTGAAATTACCTTCCAGTGTCAAAAAAGGTTTAGAATTATTTTGTGCAGCCCTGTATATGATTAATAGATGTGGATATATAGCATGATAAAATTTAGTTCAGTTAGAATATTCAAATTTAGCAATTTTCGCCAATTGATGGAAATGCACTCGAAATCTTTTGTACAGCCCTGTATATTATCTGAAGACTTTTGTACATACCACCTATTAAGCTAAAAGGCAACTTAAAACTCACTCGCAGCAATTACCAACCGTAAACAACAATGTATCTTTTTCTTTGCATAGCCCTGTATATGAATTTATTTATATTCCACAAACTTCTATTAGTCTAATAACTATAGTTCAGCAGGAAAATGCGTAACACAATTAAAAACTACTCTTAAGCAATTCACTCCCATAGTCTGTAATATTTATGGATTTTCTTGTGTAGCCCTGTATATGATCAACCGAGTTTATAAGCACACCCGTACTATGAAAAAAAAATTTTAAACTTAATAATGCAAACCTAAGTTGAAAACGCACTTATCACACAGACTGTAAATATGGCATATGTACTGTAACCGATATCTTTTGTGTGTCCCTGTAAATAAACACAATGCACACCACACTTTAAAGAGAGCAATTTATAGTGCACCTCAGTAATGCATATAATTTTCATTATGTTTGAAATAGTAAAATATCACTAAATTACACTGCAAACGATTTTTCCCTATAGAACAATTTGTAACAGAATTCTTTTGTTTGATCCTGTAAATGAATAATAAATGCTTTGCACCCCTATAGTCTACAAAAAAGTGTTTTAATGCGCTTCACAATTATATATCGATTTCATCATGTTTCAAATGGCTTAACGTCTTCAAAATGCACTTGAAATGATTATTTCCCATTGACTGTAATGTAACAGAATACTTTTGACTGTCCCTGTAAAAAAACTATAAGTGCTACACACTTCAGTTGAAATAGGGAACACGCTATAGTAAATGACAATAACATATAAAAATTTCAGAACAATCCGAGCATATTTATGTGTATTATAGCACAGACAGACGGCAGACAAACCGAAGTCAAACACTTTTCAACTAGGTTGGAAAGTGTTAAAAAACAATAAGGAAATATTAATTTTCACGTTTACAGTTGATTATTTTTAAGCACCTACTTTTATTACACATATGATCTCATGGTTTATGTTTTTTTTTTTCAAGTTTATTTTCAAATTTTTGTGAGAATGTTTTTTTTAATTGTGTAGATCTTGATAATGACGCTGTTTGTGCATTCAAAACATGTTGATTATCCTATTAAAAAGGTTTTATAAGCCTTTTTGTATTCTGTTTTTATTATTTTATACATTTACATTTGTATTTTAAGAATAAATGACATTTTTAACACTTTCCAACTTAGTTGAAAAGTGTTTATGACTTCGGTTAGTCTGCCGTCTGCCGTCTGGCCGCCTGTCCGTGCTCTAACTGCCGTAAATACGCTCGGATTGCCCTGCAATTTTTATATGTTATTGTTGTCATCTATAGCATGTTCCCTATTTCAACTGAAGTGTGTAGGACTTATAGTTTTTTTACAGGGACACTCAAAAGAATTCCGTTACATTACAGTCTATGGGGAAAAATCATTTGCGGTTTATTTTAATGATGTTATACAATTTCAAACACATTGTAATTGATATATATCACTAAGGTGCATTACAAGAAGCTTAATATGGAATAGGGTGTGCATAGCACTTATAGTTACTTTACAGGGACAGTCAAAAGAATTCCGTTACATTACGTCTATGGAGAAAAATCGTCTGCGGTTTATTTAAATAATGTTTCAGTATTTTAAACGCATTGAAATTTATATATATCACTTAGGTGCATTACAAGAGGCTTACTACAGAATATTATGTGTATAGCAGTCATCGTTCATTTACAGGGACACACAAAAGAATTATCTACTATCTGTTAACAATAATTCCTGGAAGTGCGTTTTCAGTTGCTGAACGCGATTTTAAATTTAACTCACTTTTTGTCTATTACTTGGTGAGTATAAATTCTTTAGATCATATACAGGACAACACAAAAGTTCGCGAACACATTTCCGTTTATTGACAGAAACTCTAGAAGGAGAATTTTAAACTGTGCTACGCGTTTCCTAACTAAACTAAAATTTAGCATCCTATGTAGTGTATATACATATCTATAGATCATATACAGCGCTGAATGAAAGTATTCGGATATTTTTCCGAATATTGTATATGTTGGAAATTCCTGAAATTACGTTTTTATATATGTTATGCGTTTTCCAAATTGTTTAGTTAGATGTTATCTTTCAGCTTATTAAACGGTTATGATTTGTAAAATGGTTTCGGAAGCGTTGGAAAGTGTTACATAATCTATGCTTGACGCATGATTTTTCGTTCTTGTTCAAAAATGAAAGCATCGTTTAACAATCTTGGGAGGCAAAAAACCCTTCTTAATAACACAATAAAATTAAGACATTTTGAAAGAACTTTGTCTTTCTTCTTCAGGCACAAAGATGGTCTTCTCAGACATAAAATTAGATCGCCATAAATGAAGCCAACTTGGCAATAACTGACTAATTTTTTGAAATATATTTCAGTCTTCTATGAGCCTGAAGAAAAAAAGATAAAGCTCTTTCGAAAGACCTAGCAAATTCCTTAATTTTATAGTGTTATTAAGTTTTTTGGCCTTTACTGTGAGTATATACACCGTAAAATCCTGATTGTAAGCCTCCCTTTTTCAAAATCAATAAGTTTTGTTACAATAAGTTACAATTTGGGTGGAGGGCTAATAATCGAGATAAAAAAAAAAATAAATAAATAAACTACTTTTCATCATTAACTTAGAAGTAAAAAACAGGTGAGAATCTTCTGTATTTCAGCAAATTTTCGCTTAAGGAAAAAAAAAAAAAAAAAAAAAAAAATTCTTCTTTTCCCCTAAAATCCTGCACAAAAAAATAAAATTAATTTTTTCCCCCTTTATTTGTTATTTTATTGTAACAATAAATAATCATCTAAATCCTCCCTCAAAATTGTTGCTTCCCCACTTTGGTACCAAAAATGCATAGTTTAACCTTTATAACTGTTTAATTTTAAATTTCTTTTCAGACTTATTTGATATTATCAATAAATAAACCCAATCCACAACCTAAATTAACCCCTCTTTCTAAAATCTCTGCTTCTCTCCCCCTGCCCCACCCCCCAACCTCATCTCATGCAGACCCTTCCCCCTCCAAATGCATCACTTAAAATTTAAAATCTTTAAAATTCTTGCTGTCTGCTCTATTTGTGATTTGGTTATAACATTATTTAAATAAACATCTAAATTATTCCCCCCCCCCCCCAAAAAAAAGTCCTCTTTTTCTTTGCCCCCTCTCCCTGCCCCAAATACACACGTTAAAGTCAAAGATCTTTTTTTCTCCTATTGCAACAATAATTAAATAAATAATTATCTAAATTGCTTCCCTCCATCCCCAAAAAAATCTGCTTTTTCCTTCCCCTCTCAGCACACAAACTTTAAAATCGTTAAAACTATTTTTTAAAGATTTTTGTGCTGTATTGTTACTTTGCATTTGTAGCAACAGTAAATAAATGACCTCTAACTCTTCCGTTAATTTTCCATTCCCCATTCACAGAAAAAGGGGTGAATTTCTAGACATGGAGGGGAGGGAAAGGGCACAAAGAAGATTTTAGTCTTTTTTTGTAGTTTGACTGTTTTCACAGCTGATATTTTATTAATAGGGAGGGGGAGTTATTTTAGAGAACATATTTATTTTAAAACAACATACATGTGATTCAGGGGGTGAGAACAGCCAAACTTGTAAAAAAGCTGAAAATTTTTGCTTTCCTCTCACATATTTAGAAATCCCCCCCCCCCCTTTTGAGGAAAAGACAGAGCAAAATTTCAAAAGGGATGATAATTTTAGATGAGCGATATTTAGGTGATGAGATAAGTTACCTGACTACAAAATAAGAAAGCACTTTTATTTATTTATTTATTTATTAAAATTAAAGATTTTAAACTATTTGTTGGGTGGGGAGACACTGGGTAAAGTGGAACAATAGTAATTTAGATGATTTGATTATTCATTTATTGTTGCTAATGAGAACAAGAAAATACAGATTTTTTTAAAATAGAGTTTGAGAGATTTTAAATTTAGTAAGGGGGGGGAGGGGGAGACAACACATTTTTGAAGTTGAAAGAAAATGTAGGTGACATATTATCTACTTATTTTTTCTAGAGAGCTACAAGACAAAATATTTTTTCAAATAAAAGTTTTACAAATTTGAAACTTCATATTCTTTGGGGATGAGGGGAGAAATATGAATTTTGAAGGAAGGAGTCTGTAATTTAAATGATTTGTTATTTATTTATTGTTAATAAAGAGCAACAAACAGGACAGAAAAATTAAAAAAAATAGTTTTTAAAAGATTATTTTTGCACTGGGGTGGGTGCAAAGGGGGAAGCAGACATCATGGGGGTAGACAGATAATTTAAATGACTGATTATTTATTTATTACTAGTGAGCAACAAATAGAGCACATTTTTTTTTAAAGATTCTAAACTTTGTATGCTAAGGAGGTAGAGGGAAAACATAAATTTTGGATAGAAGGGGAGAGTGGATCGATTTTTTTTTTTTTTACTTATTGTTACATACAAGAAAGACACAAGAATTTAAGATTTTCAAGATTTCAAACTTTTTGTGTTGGGGAGGGCAGATAAGGGAAGCAGAGATTTCATGTGAGGGAGGGGGGAGGGATTTCATTAACATTATGTAGAAACATAAGTCGAAATCTGCCAAAAAAGTCAAAAGATTTAAAATTCTCTCCCGGGCAATTCCATGAAAAGTGAAACCAGGATGTCAAAATTTCATATTGTACTTATGTTGCTATATTATATATTGTTGTAAAGCTTAAACTGTCTATTTTCAATATATAGTATTAGATTTATAATAAATTTTAATTTATGTGCCTTTTTTTTTAGTTTGAAATGGGATACTCTTGGGTTTTCATAACATCAGTAAAAAACACAATTTTTCAGATGCATAATTTCTATAGCAAAATAAAAATAAACAAACTAATTGCTGCAAATTTTTAACAGCTAACATTATACTACCGTAATATGCAAAAAAAAAATTTTTTTTTACAAATTAAAATTCTATAATTTAGAATTTAAAATACTGAATTTTGATGTTACGTCCGTAACAAAAATATAACAAAAGTTACCATTATCTCTTAAAAAATTGAAAATATAAAAAACCCTTTCTGGTGCTCTTAGCAATTCATTAGACTAAATGTTTACCATAAATTAAAACATTTAATCTTTTTTAATTTTTTAGAAAATGGTGTTACAGACGTAACATTTTTTGTTTCGGACGTAACAAAAAATAGTATGTTACGTCCGTAACACATGTATATCTCTATTTAAATAATAAAAAAACAGTACAATCAGCCATTATTTAATGTATTGACAAACTTCCAGATACTTTGTCTTTGAAATTTTTAAATATACCAGTAAGTATTTAATAATTTTATTTTTTAAGACTATTGTAATGCATATATCTTTTCCTCTCAATAGAAGATTTTTTTTCTTTTTTCGAGTAATGCAATAAACTGAATTTGTTTTTATAATTTTACACTGGCAATTGGCAACAGTATCACTGCTTATTTTTACTGCTTAAAATTTAGATATCTTAGCAAGCAATATTCAGAATGGATCTGAAAAGATATCATGGTATACCTGGGATAATGTGGAAGGTAGAATCTTAAAGATTGCAAAAGAAGGAACTCTTGATGAAGCTTTAAATAACCTAGAAGGGAAAATTCCTTCATTTCTAAAGCATTGTTTCATTAAGCAAAAACAAAGTATTTATTTTGAATATTGTAAGAAAAATGCATCGCAAAAAAATTGTGTTCTCCAAGCCGATTTTAGTGAAAATTACTCGATCATGCAACAAGATGAAATTCAAAGTGCGCACTGGACAAATGATCAAGTCTCAATATATACAGCAGTTGCTTACACAGTTTTAGGAACATTTTCCCATGCAATCATTTCAGATTACATGCATCACAATAAAACTGCTGTTCATGCATTCAATAGCAAATTGTTTGAAGACCTAAAAGAAAAGCTTCCAGAACTTGAATGCATTGATATTTTCTCTGATGGTGCCACACAACATTTTAAAGAAAAATACACTTTGTGCGACATAACCTATGGAATCACAGATTACAATTTATACCTTAACTGGCATTTTTTCGCTACATCTCACGGCAAAGGAGCTGTTGATGGAGGAATGATAAAGCATCATGTATGGCAAAGAGTAAAATCTAGAACTGCATTTGTCAATGATGCTATCTCTTTTTTCCAGTGTGCTGACTCAATTACGGAGAAAGTTAAAGTTATGTATATTCCTCAAGAAGATATTTTAAAAGAATCGCCAAAATTAGAAGAACGCTGGGAAGACATACAGCATTTGCCAAAAACACATGACATACATTGTGTTCGAACCGAACACATAAATGTTGTTAGATTTTCTCAAACATCTGATACAAAAGGAAATATTTTTGTTTTTAAAAATAATCTGTAAACAGCAGCAGCAACCACCACAAACTTACCAACGAAACCTATTATCACCAGAAATGATGAAATTCAGTTTGGAAACTGGATTCTAGCAGAGTTTAAGTCAGACAGACAAAGTGTTTTACAATTTGTTGGACAAGTTATTAAAAATCCTACAAAATCAAAAGCTACTGTCAAATTTTTAAAGAAATCTGGCAATAAATATGTTTGGCCAGTGGTAGAAGATGTTGCTATCATAGATAAAACACAAATTATAAAAGTACTCCCAGAACCTGTTACAGATTCAAGGGAAAAATTTACCTTCCCAGAATTAGTCTTATAGAAGTCTATCGATGTACTTATCAGGAATTTGAAAAATAAATTTCGAATTAGATCCTTCTAAAGTTTTATTTCATTAACTTTAATATTTTCTTACATGTGATTTAGTTCTAGATGCATCTAATTATTTATTATGTATTTCCACATTGGTGTATGCAAGGGGGTGATGTCTCCCCCCCCTAAATCTTTTAAACTAGTAAGATACAACTTGAAATATTAAGAGACTATAAATTGATAGTACTGCCCTCTTCTAACAAAAATTCTGTGTATATCCATGATTTTACATGCTTAGGGAATTTCAAGTATCAGAGAAGTTACGTCCGTAACACCTATTTGTTACGTCCGTAACAAATATAAAAACCTCTGTCATAAATTACACAAGTAAAATCTACAAAAGCTTTATGATTTTAGAAAGCTTAAAGTCTCTAGGACAAGTATCCAAAAGAATTTTTTCAAAAATCCTGAATAGTTCACAGAAATATTTGCAATTGTATAGCAGTGTAGAATTTTGCCTGTTTTCTGAGTTACGTCCGTAACAGGCAGTTTTTATTTTTTGTTATTTTTTCTAATCAAGGAATCTTTACCCAAAGTTAGGATAGCATAAATAGCCTCAAATTGAACATCATAAAAAAAAATTGTATATTTTTATCAAACCAAATTGTAATTATGTGTGTTTGAAGTCTGCAATTGTTACGTCCGTAACGATGGAATTGCCCTCCCATGGATTTTTAAAATCAATTTTTTGTGCAAAATAATTTGTGTGTGTGTGTGTGTCTGTGGGGTTATATTTGGAAATTGAAAAGAAAATCAAAATTGCTTGGGGGGGGGGGGGGGGGCTTTCAATCAGGATTTTATGGTATTTATATATATATATATATATAATATATATATATATAATTGTAATACCTTTGACTTTCAAAATACATTAAACAAGTTCTTGCAACAATTCTAACCTAATCTCCAATTAAGATAGTTAATCATAAAGTGTGGCCAGAATACCAGAAAGTTATATATATATATACCAGTTTGTTTACTATTTTAATGTAACAATCTCTCATCATTGGTTTGCTTTTTAGAAATATGTGGCCAATAGAATAATTCAGTCAACTACTCGATACTTTTTAGCTTTAATTCTTGGACCACAAACATTACAAAGGGTCAGCACATATATGCATTACATCCTGCTCTAAATAACACAGTAAATTAAATATAATTAATCTGCCTGAGTGTTTATTTGAAAGTTCACTTTACTGCTGATATATTTGATAAAGGAGCTTTACAACTGATATGCATACAAACTGTCTGCAACTTAAATCACATTAAAAATCGGTAAATCTAGATTTTAAAGTTAAGTATGCTTTTTCTGTACATTTCATTTTAGGACAGGACAATGTTAAAATATATTGATGCAAATATAAGAAACATGTTGCCTTAATTAATTCATGCATGACTTTTTCTAATGCTTTATACTAATTTTTCTTATATTCAGTCAATTTTCTCTTATGCTTTAAAAATAAATCCTAGAATTTTAACACTTTAAATTTTTTTATTTATTATCCATGTCAGCTTATAATTATACAAAAGAATTACAGTTCTATCAGTTATCATTTCTGTTAATTGCTTCTACAGTATATTTTCTCACAAAAAATAAAGTTACTTTTGGGTTATAGCAGCCTCCAAGGATGAAACACCAAGTAACCCAGAATAACACCCATTCTACTTAATGAAAACAAAACAAAACGGATAAAACTGAATTTTAGGATTACTTAAAACTAGAACTTTAGCAACATTCCTGCAACACAATTTCATGCCGTTAAATACCTGTAGCCAATTTTTCTGAGCTGTGGGACAGTTTAAGAGCAACACAGCAGGGATCACTCTAGAGAGTTTCAGAAGGGCAGCCTACCCTCATGCCTTTTTTAGATAAAATCCCACTTTCCTTGCCCTTTTTCCAGGTAGAATTCTACCCTCCTTGCCCTTTTTGCAGGTAGATTTCTACTTTCCTTTTATTCCTGGGTAGAATCCTGCCTTGTTTGCATTGTACTTTCAAAAATTCTTTACCAATCTTTTATTTTTAAAATGCAAGTATGGTACATCAGGAGTACTCTTCTTTCCCTCTTTATTTCTCTGTGCCTTGGTATGTCTAATCTTTGACTTTGAGTGATTCATCTTTCCATTTATCATTTTTTTCATTGAACAAGCCATAAAGGGTAACTAAGGTTCATTGATTATTTTCACCTTCTCTAGTGAAATATAGTATTGGATCAGGCATTCTGGTCTTTGACACATGATAACTTACATATTGAGTTCTATAAAAAATTTGAGAAGTAGCTTTAGAACTTTTATTCTGTAGCTTTTTCAAAACCACTTTTGCTAAAACCGGTAAAAAGTTATCCAGTGAATAAAAGTTTTAGAGAGAGAGAGGGGTTTTTGAATATCGTAGGAAAAAGGGAAAATGACCGTGAATATAAGGAAACAATTTTACAATAAAAATCAAGAACATAAGTTTCATTTTGCTATTTTTAATACTTTTCAAACGGTGAAGTTATGGAAATTAGAAAAGTTATTGGATTTTTTAAATTAAGGAGTACTTTAAGCTGTTGCCAGATTCCTCTCCCCACCAGTATATTGGTATATGCACCTATTACAAAAATGTGCTTTTTATGAAATTTTCAATGAAATCCCTTTTCAATGAAATTGCCTTATTATGTAATGTGCACCCTGCCTTTTTTTATGTTCTAGAATGATCCCTGCAACACAGCTATAAAAAAAGCTCCAAATTGTACCTTAGAAACAAGTTATTTTACACTTAAAATAATCACAATAAAAATCATACCTCCCATCTGAGCAAAAAGGCTACCACCAAAGTAACCATTAATGGGTGAAGTGATGGCATAAACAAATATGGATGTACTTAGAAGAGAACCTCGTCTGTAATAGAAATAAAAATTAGGTTAGTCACTTTTATCAAGAAATATATAAACAGATTTTTTAAAAAAACTACACAACTACATGACTAGGGTTTTATCGCAATTTTTTGATTTCTGACAATTTAAAATGTCACAAGAATTTCAAATTTTTTAATGTCATGAAACACTGGAGCCGATAGTTGAACTCATAATTAAACTTGGTTTCACCTATGTTACTTGCCCAGTAACATAAGTCAAAAGAATTTTTAATTGAAAAATCTAGTAGCTTTTTTATATTAATATATATTTTTTTTGCCAGCTATCAACACCAAAAAGCCTTTTTATATGAAAATATCAATTATGTATTCAAATAAAGCTTTTAAATTTATTAAATGGGTACTTTCGTATAAGCCAAATGCCAGCAATTAACAGCCAAATAAACTGCCAACGATTTCACTATTTAAAGCAAGATTTTTGATTATGATTATTTCAGTGTTTAAGTACATATTTCAGTTACATATCTGTTTAACTTGTGTTTCATTTTATTCATTTATTTATTGATTAATTTAATTTTGTTATGGAATGTTAGCTGAAACAAATGTTGAACTATTTATAGTGTTTTAAGTAGGGATGCACCGAATAGTGATTTTGGCCGAATACAGAATATTTGGCACGCAGGTACATGGAATATTTGGCTAGCCGAATGTAAGGAAGACTTGGCGCAGGAGATAAAGTAAACAGAGATTCTTAAAATGCCTAAATATAAGACAGAAAAATAGAATAAATGTTTACTCTAAATCCTACTCAAATTCCTCAATACAGGTCACGCGTATAGTGGAAGCACCAAAATGAGATGTTGAACTAAACACTCAAAAATATCTTATAAAACTTTAGAAATTAAAGATTAATCTAAAAACATTATTTTATATTGGACTATGCTTAAATGAAGAAATATTTAGCTGTATTAAAATCTGAAAAATAAAATAAATACAAAAGACTCACCCAAGTAATAATGATGACAAAGAAATACTTTAGCAGAAGAACAGAAGTTTATTGTATGAAACACAAGACCTTTTATCTTCCATATCATAAACCATTATATATATATATATATATATATATATGCACAAAATAATTATGTTAATATAAATCGTATTAATCGAATCCAGTTCAAATCACCATAAACTTCAAAGTCCATTGATCATTCATTTTACTGAGATTGTTATATATATATATATATTTAACATAAATCTTTACTTATTACTCTATTAATTATATCTGAAGAAATGTTAATAGGGAATGAATACTGTTCTTTTTAAAGAAAGTTAATTAATTAATCGGAATATCTTGCAGCATTCGCAGATACATCAACTACGTCTGAGGAAGAACATCGACGAAAGTCGTTGAGATTCTTGTACTTTTAGCATTTTGATCAATATGGTGACTCAAGGGGATAATATTGTCTATTGAATAATTCGAACTTAAATCTTTGTAATAGCACCAACAAAGATAACATTGACTAACATGAACTGAACATCGCTGTAATTATTGTGCATTTGGATATCTCGTTGAGATGAAGAATCGGGGCTGTAGAGAAGAATCTAATGAATTAAATAATAGGAACTTTAATACTTATAGTAGTATCCATGGAAATGAAAATTTCCAACACAAATTTAACATCGTAGAAATCATTCTGCATTAGGAATTCTCGTCGAAAGTGAAGCATCGGATTTACAGAAATTCATCCATTGAAAATGAAGAATCGGAGTTGTAGAAAATAATCTCTTGAATAACCAGATCTTAAACTCTAGATTCATGTTCATCTGCCAGCATAATTTTAACTCTACGTATCCAAAAATTTTGTCATTGTGTCCAGCCTTACGGCCTGACACTGCGTTATTCTTTTTCGACTACATCCAGAAGAGAAAAGCCACAGACTGACTCAATTTGAATTCAAACCCTACCAAATCAACTCACGCACCAGCCAAACTATCCAATCAGAAAAGGCGAAAATTCCTTTTCTTCATTCTGAATCGCTTAACTATCAACCGTTGCTGCTAACAAGCAGTAGAAATTAAGATCGTTCGTCTGCGAATGTTCCAGAAAGAATTTCAATTCCCCTTTTTCCCCCCACTGAGAAATGCAACCCCTAACCTTGGAAGCTCAATAGAACGACCCCTAAACAAACATGGTTGACGATTGACCACTAAGAAGTTGTTTCAACAACGCGCTAAGCTAGAATTCAAAATGGCCAGCGTCATTCCAAAAAAAGATCGATGTAAACACTGAGATTAGAAAAAATATTTAAAAAATTTATATCTGCCAAGATTTAAGTTGAATCTTGCTAGAATTTTGACAGACTGCATAAAAATTTTAGTTTAATCTTTTAAATAAGGTTTAGAACAAAAATTATTAATATAAAAAAAAGCAGAAAATATATATTTTAACTTAGAAGAAAATACACGATCTTTGACAGAATCGATGTAAACAAAACGGAAATCTTTTATTCTTTTATCCGGAGACTTAAATGCAGGATTATAATTTAATTTAAAAATGATTATTGATTTTAAAAATTGATTTAATTATAGAAGTTGATTTTAATTAATAATAAAATATCTTAGAAGAAAAGTTAAAAAGATTAATTTTAAAAGATAGAAAATATTGATTGTTTAAATAATAACTTAAATAATTAATTTAAATGTTGATTAATATTATGAAGACTTATAAATAATGATTAATTATGATTAAATATTTAATTTAAATAAATAATTTAATGCAAACTATTGAGTTTAAAAGTAGAAATGGAATGTATCATAACACCGAATATTAAGTATCAGGCCAAATAGTAACTATTCGGCAGAATACTTTTATATTTCAGAGTTTAAAGGTATTGAAAAGTTAAATTTTAAACAATTTTACATAATATTTAACACGGATGCATCCATTTTGATAAACAAGACCTTTTTACAAGTAAACTTTACACTAAAAAAAAAAACTATCCTTTGAGCTATTATTTAAGAAAAGTATAGTTTAAACCTTTTTTTAATTAATAAAAATTTAAATTCCATGGTTTCTTCTGCAAATTAAAACGAATAAAATTTTCTTATATTCTAAAACAAATATTTTAAAATCAAAGAAAAAATTTGAAGGAATTGGATTTTTTTTTTAAACAAACTTTCAAGGCAGATAATGTAGTCAAGACAAATATTTTTTGTGCAGGAAACCAGCACCTCAATTAACTTATTCCATCAAAAATACAATACATTCAATGAAAAATACAAAGTGTGTCACTGCAAGCTGAAACTGAATTTTCGTTCACAACTTTAACAATAATAAAGATATTTTAGTGAGAGTTGCATCATATTAATTTTGCTTACATAAAATGTGATGCTATAATTATAGGGGACTGAATTTTGGCCAGCAACACAGAAGTACTGTTGGCTGCATTGTTAATAAAGGAATGTCTAGCAGGGTTCATACTCATTTTCCCCAAAAAAATCCCCTGAGAATCCCCTGATGTATTTTCCAGGATGAATAATTTTCCCATGTTGACAATTAACGACATTTTAAAACTTAGTAAGTATTACCCCCCCCCCCCCAAAAAAAAAAAAAATCTCTGGTATCTCAATGGATGTTGTCGGACATTAGAAGGTGTGGCTAGTTTACGATTCGATATCTCCTGAGGTTGGAAGGTGTATCTTAGTTCGATTGCATTATGACATCATGAAGCATGCGAATAGCAGCGAGTGCCCTCATTTCCCAGAGTAGCCGATCGTTTTGCCAAATTTTCCCAGGTTTTTGGTATTTTTTGGAAAATCCCCTGATATTCCCCTGATTTTTAAGACACGAAATCTATCCCCTGATTCCCAGGTTTCCCCTGATGAGTATGAACCCTGTCTAGTTCAGTGTTGTTTAAATAAAAACTGTGGCAATTTCCAGCACTTTTTTCAAGTCATCCTATTTCACAGAAATCAAAGTAACTCTGTTGAAAATATAATTACAATGTCTTCATTAATGTTAATGTAACAAACGAAAATCCAAGTTAAACCAAAAGACTCTTTCGCACAGCAATTCAGAAACAAACTCCAAGGATTTGAGTAGACAAAAAGGTCTGATTATTATATTTTCCAGCCCTACCCCTTCCCTATATGCTTTCAATATTTTCTTTTTTCATGCATGCTCATTAGTCAATTTACAATAAAACAAGATTATATTCCAATGGCCAACATAGAATAAGAAGAAAATGGCATCAAACACAATGATGAATATAATTATGTACCTTAAGAGGCTACTTCACTAATGCATAAATACCCACTCACTAATGTTAATACTATGGGACAGTTCTTTTAAAATATCTCGTTTGCATTTCAATATTTTTAAACAAATTTTTTTGCATCCGATAGCTGAGGTCAATCTCTACAGTTGCCGCTTTTGTTTGCATTTTATTTAAAATTTTTTTTATTCATTAGGATACTTTCACTTTCAGAACCAGTTTTAGAAGTAAAAATATCCCCGTAAAAAAAAAAAAAAAAGGTCAAAGAAAATTTTAAAAAGTAAAAAAAAAAAGATTGTAGAGATCAACTTGGCTATCCAATGAAAAGAGTTTAAAAATATTGAAATGCAAATGAGATATTTTAAAAGAACTGTCCCATAAGTTAAACATTAATGAGTGGGTATTTTCATGTGAGTGAAGTAGCCTTTTAATGAATAGGTGCCAAAAACTACAGATTTTAAATGTCACTATTTACAAATAGTAAGCTTTGCATTATTTAATCATCGAATTCTGTGAGTTAATAGGGTGAACATTACTATTTAGAAATAGTCGTACTCAAAATCTGTAATATTTGATACATATGCATGTATACAGCATTGCATGTTACAATTGCGCATTGTTTGAAAATATTGTCATATATGCCTACATTACGGTTTTATTTTATAGTATTGTACTAGGGGAACATGAGACATAGTGAAAAGCTTAAAAATAATTACAATTTTCAAAATGAACAAACAGAAAATTTATTTGAAATTTTACACTACATAATTTGTAATACCCTTGCCTTATAAAATTATTTTTTTTCAAATTTATATTGTTTAATTTCTGTGGTGCATTAAAGATGTAATACAGTAGTAGAAAATTATCACTTTGCCCCAGGTATGGGGCAAAGTGATATTGTCAATAGGGCAAAGTGAAATATAAAAAAGTTCAATTCTTTAAATGATTTTTTGCAGTTCTGTGATAATTATGCTAATCCACATAACAAACAAATTTGTCCATGTCTGAGTTCTTTCTCCTTACACAATTTTTCCAGTATTTCTGTATAGTATACAAGACTTGTATCATCAGTTATAGGCCACACATAAACATCCTTTTTTGTCTGTATGGCTGCATGAACTTAAATGAAAGAAAATATGGTCCATCTTGCGAGGGAAATGAAATCACTTTACCAACAAACTGCTTCTAAGTACCTGGACCTTTATCTGTACCTTACTCTATTTATTTAAAGTTATAAATATGTTGTAGGGGCAAAGTGAAATGAAATATTTCAGTTTTCTCCATCACTAAAAGTCTTTTCCACTTTGCCCCGCATGTGCATAACAAATTTTTATAAAAAATTAAAACCAAAAGTAGGTCTAATATTAAATAAACAAATACTTCACTAGGCAGCAGAAGAATCCAATTTCTATTTGCAATATTAATAATGAGAACTTTATCATTATATAATTCAAAAAATGTTATTTATTTACCTAATAATATTACAATATATTCATCCAATTTGAGAAATGGTCACTAACATCATATATATGGATCTCTTGAGGTGATAGTTACCTGACAGCAAGCAAGTTGATGTGAAAGAACATAACTGAAATATCTGCTGATAGGTGACACTGCATACAGACAAAATATGAAACCATTTCACTGTGACCCAAGTTTCCCTATATAGTCATTGCATTTGACTTAAAATTAATCTTATAAAACACAAATTTATTTCCCTAGAAATATAGGGTGTATAAAATCAGGATTGTAGTGGGTAGCTGACCGGGTACTCACCCGAGCTAAGTTTAAAAAAAAAAAAAAAAGGTTGTTTACAACTTTGTATAAAATACACTACAGAGGAAGTATTTGAATTTGCACAAGTATTTAAGGATTAAGATGCAAATGTACATGATTTATGTCTATAAATACCAAATAAAAACCTGATTAATATAATTTATTATTTATTTCTTAATACATGAAGGATTTCTTCACAAAAACTTCAAATTTTCTTTATGCTATGCCAAAAAGATCAAGATTATATGCAGAATGTTTCGTTTGGTCTTGAGATTATAAAATACTCTTTTACAGTTTTTTTTTTTAATACTGAATGTTTTATGAAACAACTTATTATTATTAGAAATGAAATCTTTTAATAATGTGCTGTCAGCTAAAAAGGGCTTTCTGACATATCAGCAAAAATAAATATGATGAGTAGAGTAACGGGTCTCTTCATCCTCAATGTAACCGACTTTGAGTATATTATGAAATAATCTGAAAATAAGAAAGATTCATTTTACTTACTCTGTATATAACTCCCCAAGGATTGAAAATATGATGACACAGAAAATCACAATTGTTATTTGGTATCCTGATCCAATGAGTGCAGTAAATAAGGTGGGATAGACAGGGGGTCGAAAAACATCTCCATGAACTTGCTTCTAGCCATACACATCACCCAAATCCCTTTCCTAAACAGAGATGAGAGACTTTAGAAGGACAATACAATACACACCTTTCTACTCATTTTAACAGAACAACATTTTTAAATATATGTGAAAATTAGTTTAAAATACACATAAAGTTAAAAAACAAATAAATAAATAAGACACACTGCTGCCTATTGTATGTGATTATAAATATGAAAAAACTTTTCCAACAATTCATCTCCATAGAAGCTATTTAAGTTTAAAATTTAAAATAATAGAAAATTAATCAAAGAAACTAAGATATTTCAAACCTTTAACTATTAACATGAATTTTAAAACAAACTAGCTTTTGCCCGCAGCTCCACTCAGGTAGAATGTAAGTTTTGAAATTTAAAATGCTAATTTTACATATAATTTTTGAATAATTTATCTAACTAACAGTGCAAGTCACATAAAAACTGTTTATTAGAACTTTTTAGATTAACCTGATTACAGAATTTCCTCCATAACTCTATAATGGAGCAACATAGAACGATTTGCTATACAGGTGACCGAGACAAAACGCCTTAACACTTATGCTGAAGATAATAAATAACCAATTTTGTTAGGTGATACATGGTAGCTTAGATGTAGAAATTTACATTATGTAGGATAGCAATGATTTTTATTTCAGGTGCTGAAAATTGGAAAAATGATAATGAATTCTGAAAAAGCACAAACCATGTGGTGGTATGTAGAATTGGGATCCACTGGCAGGATGCAGCACCTCCACACTGGCATTTGGGAGTACGGAACACATTGACTGCCATATTCCCACAAAGATGGATTAGGAGAGAGAGATGGTCCAATTCTCTGGCCATCCCTCCTTAGACATCCTTCGTGCCACTCGTGGGGCACACGTAGAAAGGGTGTGAGTGCACAAACAAAACTTCATAACTATGTGTATCGATCAGGGTTGTATCGGTTTTAACCATGGCGGTTTAAACCAGCGGTTTTAACCATGGCGGTTTAAACCAGCGGTTTTAACCGGTTAAAACCGCCCCGGTCAAAATCAATTTTGACCACTGAAATTCAATATTCAATTTATTTAATACTAATCAAATATATTTTACTAGCACATGTTAAAACTAAGTTAACATTTGTTAAAAATATATTATAAATAACATAACACCAGCAAACACCAAATTAAAAAAAAAGTCATAACACAAATAAATAACACAGGGTTCGTAGCGTTCCTAAATTTTTCTACCTTTGCTACCACTATTATAAAAAGGTAAACTTTGTCGTATATTTCTATTGCAGATGTTAAAGGAATATACCACGAAGAGTTTTGTTTTAAAATAGTGGTAGCAAAGGTAGAAAAATCTAGGAACGCTGCGAGCCCTGCATAACACCAAGATACAATACAAATATTTTTAATTATTCTTTACACAAGCTCTTTTATGTTTTTATGTAATTTGTGTTTAATTAAAAAAATGATTACAAGTAACAAGTTTTACAGTTGTCCCTAAACTTAGACTGTTTCGTAATTTATTTTGGATTATTCCAAACTTAGAAAATAATCTTTCTATTGATGAAGAGCTATCACAACAGTTCATTAGATGTCATGTGAATTCAACAAATTTTATATCAATGCCTGTTATCTTCTTCATTGCTGTCCACCCACCAGACATCGGATCCAACTGTATCTTTTTACACTTTCAGAAAAATAGGATTTTGGATATGGTGAGGATTCTGCTTGAAATGCAATCACAAGAGGCAAAAACGTAAGATCAATATTATCATGTAACCACTGTCTTGCTATTTCTTTCTTTTCTTCATCAATACCTTTACCCATGTAGACAGGATTCAGCATATGTGCCATGTTTTGTGTTTTTAACTGCAACTGAATTATACTTTTACAATTGCATAGTCCATTTTTAACACTTATTGTATTGTATAAGCATATTTTACTAATGAACCTCATAAACTTGTCAGTGTATTTTTTTAACTGCACTGTTACTTTTATTACTTATTAAGATATTTTTAATTGCAAAAAATAATAATTATTATAATTAAGACTATTTAAAACTATTTGTAACAGTTCTGACCATTTTTTACCACTTTGACCAATTTTGGACGCTTAAAACCACTTTTATCCAGTGTCCTGGTCAAAATCAGTTTTGACCGGTTAAAATTACAACCCTGGTATCGATTGTTGTTCCAATCTTCTTAATGCAATGATTACATGTTGTACAGACTGTTCAAATTAGGGCGTTTCGTCTCGGACACCCTGTATATTAAAACCTTTCCTGAAAACTTATCTAAGTAGCAGTGGAAGTTGTATCAAAATCCATTCAGCAGAATCTTTTTTAAAAAATCGTAATCACGTTCATCTGAGTATAGTACTTTCTCCAATAGCTCTATAACTAATCAACACAGAACGATATTTTATATACTAAAACCTTCCCTGAAAAATGATCTGACTAACAATGCAGGGCCCATCAGAATCCATGCAACAAAAGTTATAAGCAGATGGAACAAAATCCCCATTTGTATTTGTGGGAAAACACAGTGTGCATTTATTTGTATTCATCTTTTATTAGCATGTCAACTTGAGTTCCCTATACATTATCATGTGGCTGATTCAGCATTTTGTTTACATCTCAAACCTCATGGTTGCGATCAGGAATCATATGCAGCATTTTATTTTTGTGATCACATTCACAATCATTCTAAATTTTTCTAATATTTTAAACATTCTTTAAAGTCATTTTCATAAAGTTATGGTTTTCTAAATTTATAGTAATAATTTAATATATGTAAGTTAAAGTGTAATATGCTCATTTTTATTTCACATATGCAAATCACGTAGTCACCTATGATTGGCTGGCATGGTTCCAATGTCAGTTTAAAAGGCTGTGAATCTCATTTCTGGAGTATTTGTTATCGATGTTTTCAAGAAAATGAGTTCCAAAAAAGGGAACTTATTATAGTTATAAATTAAATAGAGTGCTAAGTTTAATAATGAAGTGAACATGCTTTTGTAGTAGTTAAAGTTTAAAATTGCCAATATCTCCAGTAAGTCTTGCATCTTAAATAAGCATGGATTTAGTAGGTTATTTCGATAAGGATATCAACATTCAATGGGATATGTGGAGATCAAGGAAACAAATCTCAATTCTGATGTTAATATTATTTCAGACCATGAGGAATATTCTTTGTAACAACTTTCATTTAAATAAATCAAGTTTAACCTAGAAGCTTCATATTTTATGTAAGTACATTTCCACCATACTATTTTCAAGTTTATTTTCAAGTTAGAAATATTAAGTTTATATGCATAGTATATACAGTTATACTCCATCAAATCTGCATATCGTTTCAGATGTAAACAATGAAACTTGCAGTTCAGATGTAGGTGAAAATTTTCAGGTGTTTTATATTATTCTGTACACATTTTAATATGGAATTCTGGTTAATATGATTAAACTCATGTTTACTCATGAAGGAAGTTTATATTTATTTCTGAAAATTTTCAAAATAGTGCTGATATCAGTGGCGATCACGATCTTTTTATCAAATACATTTATGTATTAATCAAGCTGGAAAAATGCATCGACTGTTATATATTTATTTATAGTTAGCTTTTTCATACATAATTACTTGAGAAATTTCGCAACAATGTGTAAGGATAATAAATTAGAAACAAAGTCAGATGATTTTTTTTTTTTTAATTCTTGTATTATTATAAGAGTCAACCTTGTTCTTAAGTAAATAAATATTATGGCATTTACAGATTTAGCTGTACAAACTCTTGGGTTTTATTTTTGTGGATTCAGTTTCTTCTTACACTCTTATCCTATTCTACTCAATTTGGTTTTGGTATGAAAAAATTAAATTTAATAATTATTTTTCACTCACTTCCTGATAGGCTATAATTATAAAAATTATGTTCACAGGTGTGTTTTTGATGACAGTACAACATTTTAATACTTTTAGAACCTAATTTTATAACATTTTCCCTTAGGCCGCTGCATGTAATAAATTGCCAAATAAATAATATTTTATGGTTACAACTGTTTACGAGTTACAAGAACAATGGAGTTAATTATCTGCCAAACCACTATCACCAGAATAGACCAACTAGCCGTGAAGTTGCAACAATAAAATATTTTAAATGCTAAAAAGTAGAAAATATAAATAAACAGCACAATATATATTTTTTTAAATATGATTTAATCAATCTAGAAATCCAACTAAAAATAATTTAAATAATGCTTTTTTGTTGTTGTTAATACCTTAACAAAGTAACAGAATAAATATTTTTAAAAATAAATTCACCAACTCGCAATTTCTACCAAGTGTTGAAAAAAAAAAAAAAAAGAGTAAATGTTCCATAATTGGGTTTGCTGCTCATGCCAAATTAATGTAAGGTAATGAATTTTTTTTTAATCATGAAATTAGGCATGATTTTCAAGATAAATATTGAATGCTCATAAAAAAAACTGTTAAACTATATTTTACTTATTTAGAAACAACTTCATATAAATGAACAAACATTTCAGAGGACATTATATACATTTATTATGTTTTTTGAATGATATAAGAGGTAGAAATGTAAATTTTGAATAACTTTATTCTCCTTTCTGGTGGATGCTAGCGTAGTTGAAACACAATTGATTGAAAAATAAACAGAAGGGGAAATTAATTGGCCAGTCTAGAAAATTTTTGAATTGCCCTATTTCAAAGTTTAATCGGCGAGTAGTGAGTAGCTATTTTCACCTTTACAAGGAAATATTCAACATAAACACATTTTTCAAGAATAATTAAAAAAGAAATTAGGGCACTTCTCAGTTGTAGAAGCCTTGACAAGAGAAGGGAACTTTCCACTCGTATTTTCAGGTACACTGTTGACTGTTTCACAAACACAAGCAATTCTATTCCATACCTATGCAATTTATTTAACATACAGAAGCTAACTGTCACCTGTTATAAATTCGAAGGTAACACTGACATGTTTGTAACAGGGGCAGACAGATACTATGTGACAAAAATTTTTTTTTAACTAACAATAAATGTATAAGTTCATTGAACCAAAAAAGAAAATTGAAGACAATATATTTGATAAACTTATGTGAAATACAGTGATTCATTTTTCAAAAGGAAAAAAAAATGTCATATATTTAAATTTGAACTCTTATGTCTGCAGACGATAATTTGTGGCAACAATCGCAATTTAAGGTGAATGCTTGGATATTTATAATTCACCGTATCAATGCATCATTAGGCAAGGATTACAATTAAATTTCTTGAACAACAACAAAAAAAAAATAAATAAATCATAGTGCGATAAAACATTAACCCTATTCTCCTGATTTTCTATGTGTGACTTTTGGCTATTTTTTACTGGATATTTTATTGGATACGTATGATACGACCACGGCGGTTATACGTATTATACGAAACAGCATATACGGTACATCGTATATACGGATCTTATACCAGCGGTTAAACGTATAAATGGTTTTCGTTCATTGCTTAAAAAATTATGCCTTTCTCCTGCTGGTCTGCAGATTAGAGACTTTGAAAAACAGCCGCTGTGTCCTGTGCAGTCGGTACTTGCAAAAAAAAAAAAAAAAAAAAATCTGAATTTTTTTTTTCTCAGTTTAGTCTCTCCCCCCGTCAAATCTAAACTATTAATTATGAAATTATTTACCTTTCGCATATCTGTAACACACGCACATAGCTTATTTTTATTTATAGCGTGGACATTTCGCCCAAAACATTAGTATTGTAGAACACAAACTTACATTGACTTTATATTTTGTACTGACATTGATCAATCAAAACTCCTGGGATGTTTCATAATCTTATTTTTATTTTAAAGCACCCCATGGTGGGCACCCCCCACCGGCCCGAGTACAGATAATCGCCCGTAACAAATAACTAACTAAACATACTTTTATTTTATTTAAAAATACTTTTTTCTATATTAAAAATATTTTGAAAATACATTTTACAGCAAAAGAGAAAAGAGAAGGCAAGTCATTTTGAGCTTGTGTCATCGTGTTCTGAAACCTGCAGTAACTATTATTTGTCAGGCTATAAGTAAACGAAATTTTTAGGCACTAACACAAAAAAAGAAATTTCTCAAGATTAACAACAATTCTTAAAAAGCAATATCTTGTAATGCACATACACTTTGTATAAAAAATACCACGAGTGTCATGGTTAAAAATGAAATTGCATTATAGATTAACACAGAGTAGAAAACATTAGCACTGTGGAAAGAACAACATTTGACCTCCCGGGCACAATTTGAGTATACGCACACAAAAATAAATATATATTTTTTAAATTACGAAAGAATATACTTAATAAGGATTAACAATAATCTGAAACTTATATATTCTCCTTATTTGAACAAAAAGTCTTTTTACTTTCGTTATATATTTACAATAATCGTTTATAGGGAAAAATAACAAGATTCTATGTATGAAACATATTATACAGATTGAAGTAACGCCACCGATTTCCAACTTGTTCTCTGTTCAGTGATGTAACACTGGTGAGATCCATCGGCATTAAAAGTAAATACGATGCTTGAAATATACATATACTTGAATTAAACGTATACTTGAATTATACGTTTAACCGATATACGCTTATACGTATATGATAAGGTATACGTATTTCTTAAATACGTATTATACGTATATACGTATATCGGTTAAATGTATAACTGAAATACGTATCGCATCGGGAGCACTAAATTAAACACACCTTAGGATTCATACTCTTTTTCCAGAACACAAACCTGTGATTATTTATAATCATATAAATTAATACATAATATTACTGCAAAAATAATACATAACTTTTCTTATTAAATACAAGTGTTGCCAACATAACATTTTTTTATTTAAACAAGAACGAAAAATCCTGCGTCAAGCATAGATTATGTAACACTTTCCAACGCTTCCAAAATAATTTTACAAATCATTACCATTTAATTAGCAGAAAGATAACATCTAAGTAAACAATTTGGAAAACGCATAACATATTTAAAAACGTAATTTCTGGAATTTCCAACATATACAATATTCGGAAAAATATCCGAATACTTTTATTCAGCCCTGTATATGATCTATAGATTTGTTTATATACTACATAGGATGCTAAATTTTAGTTTAGTTAGGAAACGCGTAGCACAGTTTAAAATTCTCCTTCTGGACTTTCTGTCAATAAATGGAAATGTGTTCGCGAACTTTTGTGCTGCCCTGTATATGAAATACAGAATTTATACACACCAAGTAATAGAGAAAAAGTTAGTTAAATTCAAAATCGCGTTCAGCAACTTAAAACGTACTTCCAGGAATTATTGTTAACAGACAGTAGAGAATTCTTTTGTGTGTCCCTGTATATGAACGATGACTGCTATACATACAATATTCTGTAGTAAGCCTCTTGTAATGCACCTTAGTGATATATATAAATTTCAATGCGTTTAAAATAGTGAAACATTATTTAATTAAACCACAAACGTTTTTTCTCCATAGACGTAATGTAACGGAATTCTTTTGCCTGTCCCTGTAAAGTAACTATAAGTGCTATGCACACCCTATTCCATATTAAGCTTCTTATAATGCACCTTAGTGATATATATCAATTACAATGTATTTGAAATTGTGTAACATCATTAAAATAAACCGCAAATGATTTTTCCCCATAGACCGTACTGTAACGGAATTCTTTTGAGTGTCCCTGTAAAAAAACTATAAGTGCTACACACTTCAGTTGAAATAGGGAACATGTTATAGATAACGAAAATAACATATAAAAATTGCAGATCAATCTGAGCATATTTACGTGAGTTAGAGCACGGACAGACGGCCATACGGCCAGACAAACCGAAGTCATAAACACCTTTCAACTAGGTTGGAAAGTGTTAAAAACTAACACTATTCTGAATAGTAATCTTTATTTAATGGAGTGTCTGTCATTAACAAATGATTACTATTCAGAAATAGCAGAAAATTTTTGAAATAACAATAACATACTAAATTGGCAACACAGTTAAAAACATATTTTACTTCACAAATCCAAATATTTTTGCAAATTATTTAACATAAGTTTTTTTTTTTCCTACTCAACTTCTTTATTTTAGTTTGACTGTCTAAATATAAGAAGTTAAACAACTCTAAAAAAAACATTTTTTAAAGCACTTTTACTAAAATTGAAACAAATTCTAGCACTTTTAAGCTATCCTATAAAATCAAGGACTTTTAAACACTTTCAACCAGGACTTTACAAATTTCATAAAGTCTGGTAGCCAGCAAAAAACTCTAGTCACCAGTAAAAAGCAACCCCCTCATCCCCTCCTGTCATTGATTTTCAAAAACTACAAAAGTTTTATTATGAATTAATTGAGAAAAAATAATAACAATAATAGTTTAGAATTATTAGCTGCATAGTTTAGTACATAATTTAGTTTTATAGATTTAGTTCCAATTAATTACTTATAATCACTTATACGTTATTATTCTTTAAAATGAATATGATAGATTAATCTTTTAACTCTGAATACAAAAATCTGATTTTAAATTTTAAAAAAAACACGCACCATTTTTTAGCATTGTATCCAATTTTTGATGCCACAGAGGCTGGATTGACACTATTTCTTACTGTTTATTGAACCTCCTTCCCCCACATTTTAGTCACGTGACATACTAGCTGGCTAGAGCAGCAAAGAATGGTGTTTTCTGTGCATGAGATGGAAAATGCCTTTTAAACTTTGTTTTTACATTAAAAGTACGAGAGAAGAGAAAGATCACTTCTTGCCGCGCACGAATAAGGGTGTGGGAGAGAAAAAATGCCATTTGTGCTCATTTTTGGATTTTTTTTTTTTTTTTTTTTTTTTTTTTACAAAAATTGGCCAGATTAAATAATTTGGTCAATAATTTAGTCAGATATCAAAACTTGGTTGCCAGTGGCGACCACATTTGTCAAGCCCTGCTTCCAACAATCATATGAACTGTGCTACCTGGACTCAGCTTTAAAGAGGAAATTTCTCCCCCAAGCTATGATATTATCCACCAGGGGAAACTGTTGTGTAGTGTTTTCCATGATTTCCTTGCAAATCAGAAAAATAATTTCAGTTCAATTCTGGAACTGAAAATGAAATTGGTTTCAATTCTAATTTTTGTTACATAGGAAACAAGTTTTTTTTTTTCTTTTTTTCTGGTTTTTTGTCAAAGTCCTGCTAACAATAAACTCTAGGCCGCATCAATAATAATATAAAATATTGATAAATAAATATATTCCCTTGAAAATGTATTTATTCGTTAATAAATTGACATTTTTAAAAACCTTTATTATGTCATAGTGATATTAGGTAGAGAAAAAAAAGCAATTTCACTTGGATAAAAAAAAATTCAGTCAATGTAAGGAACTTAGAAAAAAATAGATAAAATACATTACTGAAAATCACTTTTTTAATTAAAATTCAAGAAAAAAGGAGGTATAGCATGTTTAATCATTTGAGCAAGATGCTATAACCCAGACCGCAAGCATGGACACACTTCAGCAACCAGTAAGCAATGAAGCACCATTAATCTACATGATTGAGAACACAACAATATTATCTTACTACAGTAGTGGCATGACGAACATGCATCTTATAGAATGTGCATACAACTGAAAAAATAGACTACAGGGTTTGGTGATATATATATATCAATGGATATACATCTTGATCTTTATCATGAGATATATCCAATATTTTCAAAATATCATAATTGATATTTTCAACATTTTCATATATTTGATATTTATTTTCAAAATATCATTGTGTATCATATTTCTTATATTTTCAGTTAAAACAAGTATAAATGAATTTTGCAACTGTTATCGACTGTCTCATTCTGTAGATAAAGAACTTTTACCTCTGGCTTTGCCTTTTTAACACTTTCCAACCTAGTTGAAAAGTGTTTATGACTTCGGTTTGTCTGCCGTATGGCCGTCTGTCTGTGCTCTAACTCCCGTAAATATGCTCGGATTGCCCTACAATTTTTATATGTTATTGTCGTTATCTATAGTATGTTCCCTATTTCAACTGAAGTGTGTAGCACTTATAGTTTTTTTACAGGGACACTCAAAAGAATTTCGTTTCATTACGGTCTATGGAGAAAAATCATTTGCGGTTTATTTTAGTGATGTTATACAATTTCAAATACATTGTAATTGATATATATCACGAAGGTGCATTACAGGAAGCTTAATATGAAATAGGGTGTACACAGCACTTATAGTTACTTTACAAGGACAATCAAAAGAACTCCGTCACATTACGTCTGTGGAGAAAAATCGTTTGCGGTTTAATTAAATAATGTTTCACTATTTTAAACGCATTGAAATTTATATATATCACTAAGGTGCATTACAAGAGGATTACTACAGAATATTATGTGTATAGCAGTCATTGTTCATTTACAGGGACACACAAAAGAATTCTCTACTGTATGTTAACAATAGTTCCTGGAAGTGCATTTTAAGTTGCTGAATGCGATTTTAAATTTAACTCACTTTTTGTCTATTACTTGGTGTGTATAAATTCTATATTTCATATACAGGGCAGCATAAAAGTTCGTGAACACATTTCTGTTTATTGAAAGAAACTCCAGAAGGAGAATTTTAAAGTATGCTACGCGTTTCCAAACTAAACTAAAATTTAGCATCCTATGTAGCATATGTACAAATCTATAGATCATATACAG
The DNA here is from genome assembly GCA_963931845.1 of Maratus michaelseni. Lineage (NCBI taxonomy): Eukaryota > Metazoa > Arthropoda > Arachnida > Araneae > Salticidae > Maratus > Maratus michaelseni. Next base: position 16,811,327 of record OZ007599.1, on the reverse strand, counting down.
TGCTGAATAAAAATGTTCGGATATTTTTCCGAATATTGTATGTGTTGGGAATATAAGTTGGAAATTCCTGAAATTACGTTTTTAAATATGTTATGTGTTTTCCAAATTGTTTACTTAGATGTTATCTTCCAGCTTATTAAATGGTAATAATTTGTAAAATTATTTTGGAAGCGTTGGAAAGTGTTACATAATCTATGCTTGACGCATGATTTTTCATTCTTTTTTTTTTTTTTTTTTTTTTTTTTTTTAGCCAAAAACAAAAAAGGAAGGAAAACAAAAAGTTTCATGTTCCAAGTTTTATGTTTCAAGCTGATTTTTAAATGTAGAACCAATATTCATATGGGACACTATTTACTTAAAACAGCCATTGAATGATATACTGTCTATTTTGGATATAAGTTATCTACATCTTCATAAGAAAGAACCTTTTCTGGTTTTAGTTTAAACCGCACAACAGGTAAAGGAATGAAAAAACAGGTAAGGTTACAAATTAGCATACATAAATTACATTAGCTTAAAGCTATGTTCAAATTTTTCAATAAAAACGAATTATTTTATATTTAAAATTTTGTTGTATAAAACATAAAATTTTTTTGATACACAACATCTTATAGTTTGTTTTTCATGAGTAAAGAGCAAATTGTTTCTGTTTTCAAATAGTGGGTTTTCTATTTTATTACATAAGTGAAATAATAATTAAAAAAATTAGAATATTGTATAATTAGATATTGTATTAGTATATATTTTATTAAGTTTTCATGCTAATTGCAATATGTTTTAATTTCCAACTTATATTGAGTCTGAAAACATTTATAATCATCAAATAAGTTGACTATTTTGAAAGTATCGGATATATATAAAAATATCAGATATTTTTGATATTTTCGAAAATATAATATTTACGAAAACCCTGAATAGATATAAGGCTTTTACAATACAGGGTAAAAAAGGGCTCTAAGTAAATAATAAATTTTGAAAAAAAAAACAGAAATCATAGTATGTTTTGAATTACATTTCTCTGAAAGGGCCATTTCTCAAAAATTTTTGTAAGGAAAGGAGACAAAAACCTTAATGCCACCTACAATAAAGAAAAAAGAAAGAAAAATCATGCACCAAGCACAGATTATGAAACACTTTCCAACTGCAGTAAAGCTTTACTGTTTAATAACTTAAAAGATGTTTAAGTGAACAGTTTAACAACAACAAAAAAATAATAACATATTTGAAAACCCAATTTCAGCACTTAACATCTATAGTCGGTAAAAGTATCAGACTTTCTTTTGTGCAGCCCTGTATAGGATCTGCAGATTTGTATATATTCTACATTACTATTTGTCAAAATTTAGTTCAGATAGTAAATGCATAGCACACAGTTGAAAATTACCCTTCAGCAATTTTTACCAATAAGTGGAAACATATTCGAGTTCTTTTGTGCGGCCCTGCATAAGATCTATAGAATTTAAACACACCTAGTGATATGCAAAAATTGAGTTAAATTAAAAAATTCCTACCACAACTGAAAACATACTTCATGCCATATACGCAGGCATTTTCAAGATATATAACGATAAACAAAAGTATTCTCACATATTTTTGAAAATAAACTTGAAATAAAGATAAAAGTATTCTCACAATTTTTTAAAAATAAACTACAAATATGTACACATAAACACATTTACAGTTGAAGATTTCAAGCACCTGCTTTTTTGACATATATGATCTCGTAATTTATGTTTTCAAGTCTATTTTTAAAAATTTGCGAGAATATTTTTGTTTATTGTTATATATCTTGAAATTGGCACTGTATATGAGCGCTGAAACATATGTCGATCATTAAAAGGTTTTTATAAGCTTTCTGTGTTCCTCTTTGTACCACTTAAGCATTTTATGTCAATCCATTAAAGTAAATAAACAAAAAAATTTGCAGCATCTGTAAACATGGCATTTAAAAAAAAAAAAAAAAAAAGACATCCTCATTTTGCTCATAGCAGACGATGTAATTCATTTCATTGAAATAATAATGATGATTTTTTTACATTGTAAAACTGATTATAGCACAAAACAAACACCTCATTCGTCATGTTTAACGTACAATTTCCAACTTGTTTATAGTAAGCATCATGTAGTACACCTCAGTGATATATATCAATTTTAGTATATGAAATAGTTGTAACATCATTACAATACAATGCAAGCAATGTTTCCCCTATAGATGTAATGGCATTCTTTTGAGTAACCTTGTAAAGAAAACTACAAATGCTACATTTCAAATTTTTTTTTTTCGAACTACAAATGCTACAAACTTCATCTTCAATGCTAAGTATGCCATAGTAAACCTCAATAACATATATCAATTGCATGACAATGTGACTATAATTAATGTGCTATTAGAGTCCAGATAGTCGGCCAGGCAAACTGAATTCATAAACACTTTTCAACTATGTTGGAAAGTTATACATTCAAAAGTTATGAGAGAATACACATAAACAAACAAAATATAAATGTATATAACACCATTTGTTGGAAGTCTGTTAAAAAGTATACTTTTTTTTTTTAAATTAAAAAGCTCATTCTCATCTGTCAATAAAATCTGCTAGTAAAGTTTTGTTTTTCTAATCCTTTTCCTTTAAATGTGCAGCCTCAAAATATTCTGTTTATTTAATTTTTAAAACCACATTATTTTTTAAACACACAAAAAAGGTTGTAACGTATAGGTGTAGATTCCCAAAATCTGGAAGGAGCCAGTGGCTCCTAAACAAAAAATCCAGTGTCTACATTGTGAAACAAACACATAAAAACAATATTTTTTCTCCATTAAATTTGGATGACAGGACTTTATAGAATCTTCCCACCATAATTGTGTTCAGTTTTTAAGAATAAATGTAAGCAATGTAAGGCCTGAACTTTTTATAAATAAACAATTCTCTAAAGTTTTGTGTTCTATAGATAAACTTTTTTCCTCCCAAAGTATTTTTCATAGCTGAAAATAAAAGCTCAACATGAGGATTTGCATAGAAAAATATGCTATAACAATCAAAATTAAAAATATATATGAAAAAAATATAGAGAAAATTTATTTTCTTTTAGGTTTTAGATTTTAATAAAATAAATTTAACAATTTCTGACATTCAGGGATGATGGAGAAAGATCAAACACTATAAGCCACAATGAAACTTTTGTTGGCAAGGGGATTTTTTTTAAATCCCTATGGAGACAATAAATTACAATTTTCATAGCCGATCACCAATTTTCACATTTTATTATCGCTACTCCTTAACGAAATTCGCTACTAAGTCCGAGACTAATTGACAAAATCCACAATTTTTTTCGCAAGCTAATTGACAAAATTCACATTTTTTTCTGTGACTAATTGACAAATTCTGATATTTTCCCTCAACTAATTAACGAAGTTCACGATTTTTCTCTGTGACCGACTGACTAAATCCGTGATTTTTCTCCATGACCAATTGACGAAATTTGCAATTTTTTTCTGCAATCAATTGGTAAAATTCTTTTTTTTTTTCCCCTGCAACTGCTAGATGAGATTTGTGGTTTTAATCCAGAAGCAATTCATGAAATTCGCAGTTTCATTTCATAATCGTTTGCGAAATTCACGATTTTTTTTTTTTTGCAACCAATTTATGATATTTACATTTTTTTATTTGCGAACGATTGAAGAAACTTGTGATTTTATTTTGTGACCGTTTGACGAAATTTGCAGTTTTATTTCGTGAGTGATTGATGAAATTTGTGGTTTTATTTGGAGAGCTATCGGTGAAATTTGCGGGAGTTTGTCAGGGTGACCGATTGAGGAAATTCCCGATTTATCTTCATGACCGACTGACGAATTGATATTGCAGAAATCTAAAATAAAAATAATGATAATTCGAGGAGTTTTGCTAAATTATGGAAGAAATGTATGCCAATATAAAGTCTACATGTAAGAATATATCTGAAAAATCCCAGAGCTACAAATTTAATGAGCTCTATTCAATAATTATTTAATAATAATATATAAATTTATCCTCATCTCAATACGAATTTTTCTGCGTAGCGAGCTAATACCAGTATGCCACCCTGCAGAGTTCATTCCCAGCGCATATCAACCTGATTTTTTTTTATTTTAAAATTCAGCAGACAGTGCAGATTTTTTAGAAAACAGGATTTGCAGATCAGCGGAAATGTGACATCCATGTTCAATCATATTTTTTAATTATGGACAGTAGTAAAGAGAAAATAGGCTCTAAATATTGCGGAATTGTGGAGGACAGTCTGCGGATTTGATATAAAAGAAAGCCCGTTCGGCAGAAAAGGGTAGAACACACTCTGTAGAACACATGGCGACTTAGACATCGAAAGTTAGTGGCCAAAGCAAAAAATTTATTCGCCAGATTGCAACTGGTGACCGTGAATCTGTACCTATATTGTAATGTATAACTCATATATAATGTAACAATATATAAGTAAACAAACTATGACGTAATCTGATATGTGTGTGTGGGCTTGTAAAATTTCCCAATTAAGTTATTTATGACCAAGAGAGATTTATTTTGTTTATAAAATTTCTTCCTGAATCCAATAGACAAATTGTTTCCAGAAAGAATTGAATAGTTTTTTTCATACACTTTTGTCTTTCGAAATATATATTTAAAAAAATAGAAATCTGTCACAAGAAGGAATTCTTTCACCCATGTCTATACCTTACCATCTTATTTTTAACACTTTCCAACCGTTGAAAAGTGCTTACGATTTTTGTTTGTCTGACCATCTGCCCGTGCTCTAACTCACGCAAATATACTCAGATTGTCATGCAATTGATATATTTATCCGTGATCCATATTGAAAATGAAGTGTATAGCACTAATAATTTATTTACATTATTATTAATTTATTATCAAAAGTTACATTACAGTCAATGGGAAAAAATAGTTTCTTCTGCATTTTGATGATGCTGATGAAATTGTTATACAATTATGAAGCACACTAAAACATGTTTTTTGTAGAAAATGAAGGGGGGGGGGGGGGGGCAAAGCAATTATTATTCATTTACAGGTTCAAACAAAAGAATTCTATTACACATTGTTCAATGGGGAAAAAAACATTTACAGTGTAATTTAATGATGTTTCACTATAAATTGCTCACTTAAAAGTATGACGTGCTTTGTGTTTATCGTTTATTTACAAGAACACTAAAAAAATATCAGTTACAGTATATGTGCAATAATTACACTCTATGTGTGATAAGTGCATTTTTTCAACGTTGGTTCGCGTTTTTAAGCTTAACTTAATTTTTGCATACTACGTGGTTTGCATAAATTTGGTTGATCATATACAGGACTGTTGTAGAAAAGTCTTTAGATAATATACAGGGTTGTACAATTGCTAAATGCGAATTTTCTAAATGAACTAAATTTTATCATGCTATGTAGTATATATCCAAATCTATTAGATCATATACAGGGCTGCCCAAAATAATTCAACTACATTTTTTACTATGAAAGGCAGTTGCTAAAACTGGCTTTTTCAATGTGTTATATGTTTCCCATACTGTATACTTACATATCTTCTTTCACTTTACTTAATGGTGAAGTTCCGTTGCAGTTTCCTGGATGTGTTGGAAAGTGTATCCTAATCTATGCTTGACGCATGATTTTTCATTCTTGTTTAACGTTAAGAAAAAAATTAAAGTGAATAAGTTAAAAAAAAGAAAAGAATAAAGAGATAAAACATGCATTTTTCTATACTTACTCTGTGTTGAAAGAAACTGGGGTCCAAATATTTATCAAATCGATCTTCAAACTTTACACTAGATGGTTTCCAATTAACCTGAAATACATTAAAAGAAACATTTCATAACATTTCCAATGATTTTAAAATGAATATAATAACAATCAATATATTTACAACTAGTATATACCCCCTGTCAAAAATGACAGGATATTGACTCAATATTCAATTTTTGAAATAGTTCAACGAATGGACAAAACATTTAAATTAAATATTTAAAAAAAATAATCCATGTGTGAAATTTTCTGAAAAAAAAAGTGTTATCAATGTGTTTCTAAAGAGCTTGACTCACCACATAGCTCATTGTTTGATTATATAAGCAAAATTAAATGGAAATTACTCGGTACTATTTATTCCTTATATTTTAATTACGTTTCATAAGAAAAAAAATATTTTTATTTACGATGGAAACAAAATTTAAAAATTTGTTTGTATTATCTACCGGTAGATGGCACCATCTTCCCTTATACGGTCCAATGTTGCTCGTGATTTCCAAGCAAGCCACCTCGACTGTCTTTCCCTAATTAATCGCCGTCTACGTTCAATCAGCGTTTCATCATTTTAATCAGGCATCGCTAAAACAATCCTTAAATAATATAAAACAACTATAAAAACCGATTTGATTGAACATATTCAAATCCACCGCGCGTTCAAAACAGCATTTAGAAAGATCAACAAAGATGTTAAAGCAGTAAAACTCACGTTGCCAAATAGCAATCAGTACAGCACAAATAATTTTGATGAATGATTCTCAAAAGTGAATGACTCACATTTTTTTTTGCAACAATAATAATAATGATTAGCAAAGTGAAATGTAATTTCTGAAATTTTCACATTAAATTTTAATATGCTAATTATATGCAAATATTAACTTGTATTTTTATCAAAGTTCGATTGTTTATATTAATTGACGAAAGATGGCTGCAAAAATAGTTTTTGAAGGTTTTAAACAAAATTAAAATATTTAAAGACTTTAATAGGCTTTTACAAATATTTTAAGAACAGAATCAGATAATTAACCTTTTTTTTTTTTTTTTTAATGAAGCGTTCAAAGAGTCATTCATTTGTTTCAAGATTTAGAAATTCTGAATGGCAACAGTGTTTGTTTGTTTATATATAGTAATTTGATGTTTATAATACCTTATTTTTAATTTGTAACTTAATACATTATAATTGGATAAGATATACATGTTTTATGTGAAAATATGCAAAACAGACATGATTTCACGTAGAAGAAATTATCGTTTAGTGGTCATGTGTTAGCATATCTTTTTCAGTAAGCCTAACATGGCGTTTAACTACGGTCGACTCGCAGACCACAGTGGTACAGCCCGGTACCGTTACAGACACTTTCTCGCCTTTGAATTTTATTATAAGTGAGATATATTGTGAAAACACATAGTGATTAAGTCAGGGATTTAGTGTACTGAACAGGGAATGATGCACTCAGTCAAAACATTTGGCTTCAATATTAAACAATCAGTATTTGGTTGATAGAGCTTCACACAGGATAAATGGGAAAAAACTCCTTCTGCAGTTGTTTTCCTGTGGAAAATTTCTGTAATCGGGTCCAAAGCCAAATAGAAAAACTCTGTTTAACATTAACAATACATATATTAAGTTTATTTATTAGACAAATTGGCACATTTAACATTAGTATAATGGTTACACAGTTAAAACAATACTATTGCCAGTATACTTTCTGCTGGATGTCAACTTTGCTTGTGGATCAGATTATAGAATATGTGCCATTTTCTCTGAACGGGTTTAACATAGCATATAATTGCATCATTTCACATACCACATGCTTTTTGCAATATTTTCATATTTCATTTCAATTTTTAGCAATTCTTGCACACTTTTAATGCTTTCGACAATGATTTCAACCTGTGGAAAGAACAGAAATTTGCATGAAATATCTTCCAGACTGAATGGCTGAATTCAACCATTGGTGAATCAAGTCAATACTCTCAACAAAACGGACTGATTTCAAACCTTTTTCTTTGGCATTGGATCCAATTTATGGTAGTACAGTAAATCTGTATAGCGACCACGCTCCATTCCATTATAAATTGGTTGCTCCCAGAGATGGTCGCACAGGGAGGTTTCACTGTATATAAAACTATTTTTTAAAAAGAGGAAATAACTATTTATTTAGAATTACAGTATAGAACCATTTATCCAGAATGGCTGGGGTCACACGTATTCCGGATAACTGGTTTTTCTGGATAACTGGTTCGGCATTAAAGCAACATGTATTTGTAGAATATATGTGGCTGTGGCATTGTTTCTGATTTCAAATTATTTACTAGATTCCACAGATTAAGAATCAGATCCAATCAAGATCAATGATTTATTCGGATTTGAGAAAAGACAATTTATTGGAATCCCTTGTTTCTGCATAACACTTCCCCAACAACATTTCTGCATAAAAATCAAAAATCCCAATATGTAACTATATATTCTTCCACTTAAAATCCTAGATATTGGTATTAAATTATACCATGCATGTGACTAATGTATCAAACAATGAACATGTCAAACTAGCACTGTGGAACTTTTTTTTCTGGAGAAATTCTGAAATCAGTCAATTGGAAATATCATTCTGGATAACTGGTTTTCCGATTAACTGGATTCCGGATAAACGGTTCCATACTGTATTTGATTTAAATTCTTTAAATGGTATTTAGTGATATATTAATACTTACAGTTTATTTAAATAGGATGTTAAAATAAATGTAGGGTTAAAGATATATTTCTCTCCAAACAGTTCTACTCTCCATAGTTTACAAATGTTAGTAATGAGAAAAAGTTATACTATTTTCAAACCCTGACACCAGGGATGTAATTTTTTTTTTAATTTAGAAGCCAGTTACTAACAGTAAAAAAAAAATGTAAAATAAAACTACAGTTTAAGTTAACAATAGTAAATACTAAATGCCAATTACTCTTTTTAATTAATTTAATGTTTGGAAACACTGGTAAGATACAAATAATAATCATTAATAACTTTTTTAAACACTATAAAAGTAACAAGTTGGAAATTGTACGTCAAACGTTACAAACGAGGTGCGTTCGTACTATAGCTAGTTATATAAATATTCAGATCTTGATGATTTTTAATTCTGTGAAATGAATTATATTGTCTGCAGATTAATTTCTGTAATAAAATAAGTATCTCGGTCGCTTGACGATTAAACTTCGAAAGCTCCTATAAAAAGAAAGCACCTTTCTCTTTTCTTACGATCTTTCGACAACATTTTTGAAACTTTTTCCAGATAACTTTCAGAACTTTTTCTCATTTCTTATCAAAATGTGTTCACTTAACTACAAGATAAAAGTACAAATGCTGTTTTTGATTCTGTATAAACTTCGTGTAAGCATAAGCTGTCATCGCATGGTCAAAGAAAGGTCAGAGCAAAAGGTCATAATACTATTTCACTAAAGATAAAGAAGGTGAAATGAATCAATGGGTGAAATGAACCCTTTATGTTTCATTTATCTGAAAGAGTGAATACTCATGTCAAGTCCAAGATTAGTGACATACCACGGAGAAGAGAGCAAAGTGAGTGGGGGCAGGGGGAAAAGGGAACAATTACTCCAGAAATATCCTACTAGCATTCCAAGGAAAGATGGCTAAGGAATTTTTTTTAAGTACAATGCAAACAAAGCAGGGTTTTACTGCTTGAAAAAAAGAAAAAGAAAGAGACTATTTTTTATCTGGGAAAAAAGAAGGGTTGGTTTATACCTGGAAAAGAGGCAATAAGGATGGGATTTTATCAGAAAAGGGCATTAGGGTGGGCCACCCCATCAATCCTCTCTAGAATGATCTCAAAGTGCAATCAAATAAAAAATTGTTTATCATTTTTCAGTCGAGTTGTCGAGTATTTAAGCAATTCTGCAGTTGTTTGCTTATTTTTGTGTCTGTGTTTTTGCGATTTTATTTTTCAATTTACGATATCTAAGCAACTCAGTGAGAAAAGAGATTCATATGAGAGGGAAAAAAGGAAAAGAATAGCTCTAAGTATTTCTCAAAAAGTTGAGATCTTAAAAAAATGGATGCAGGTTCTTCAGTAAAATTACTTTGTGAACAATATGGCGTAGGGAGCACTACCATTTATGATATAAAAAAACAGAAAATGGCACTGTTAAAACTTTACAGTGACAGTGACTCAAAGAAGTTAATGGAAGAATGGAAAACATTACACCAGTCAAAAAATCTTAATTTGGATGAGGTTTTAATGGAATGGATTCGGCAACGAAGAAGCGAAAAAGTGCCCTTGGATCGTTCATTGATTATGGCGCAAGCTAAAGTGTTCCATGAACATTTAGGATTGAAAACAGTGTGTGATTATTCTTCCAGATGGTTCGATAAATTTAAGAAACATCATGGTTTGAGAATATTAAGCATTTGTGGCGATAAAGTATCTGCAAATAATAAAAGTGCAAAGTCTTTTTGCAAGGAATTTGCAAATATTATTTCTGATGGTCAGTATTCACTGGAACTTATTTATAATGCAGATGAAACGGGATTATTTTGGAAATACCTTGCAAGGAAAACATATGTAACTGCAGAAGAAAGTGCCCCATCCAGTATTAAAGATTGTAAAGAACGACTTACGGTGCTTACTTGCAGTAATGCAGCAGGCACCCATAAGTGCAAATTATTAATTATTGGGAAAAGTAGTAAGCCTCGAGCATTAAAAAATGTGGTCATCTTGCCAGTTCTTTACAGGAGTAATAAGCATGCTTGGATGATCCAAGAACTTTTTAGAGAATGGTTCGAAGATTATTTTGTACCTTAAGCAAAGAAACATCGAAGTAACGTAGGGCTTCCCGATGATTCAAAGATTTTACTTCTTTTAGATAACTGTGCAGCCCATCCCAATGCACATACCCTTGAAAAGGATAACGTGTGTGTTATTTTTTTACCTCCAAATTGAACATCCTTGATCCAGCCAATGGATCAAGGTATTATAAATTCGCTTAAATGTATCTTCAAAGCAGATTTCATTCAAAAATGTTTACAACATTGTGCTTCCGGAAACGGAATGAATGAATTCCAAAAAAAGTTTACAATTAAAGATGCCCTTTGGTCAATTGCTAATGCATGGTGTAAAATCCTGCTTAAACAAAGCACGCTGAATAATGCTTGGCATAACATCTGGCCTGCTTCAATTTTTCTCGATGGGGAAAAGGAAAATAAAGAGTTTTCCGGTTTCCGCGTATCGCACCAAGACGAAACTATTCAAGAACTAATGGAATATGCTAAAAGCATTTCATGTGAAGTAGAATTTGATGAGAAAACGATAGAAGACTCATTAAATGCCGATGAAAATGCCCCAACTGTGCTCAGGCTAACAGATGAAGAGATCGCCAGCGAAGTACTGAAAAAAGACACAGATTCAAATCTTGAGGATGACGATGTAGAAGAGGCAGAAAATGCAGAGACAATTTCTATAGAACGTTACATTCAATTAACTAAAGAACTTATAAGTGGAATAGAACAAAAAACATTTTTCAAAGAACATGACATTTTATCAGTGTATAAAATACAAGAAAAATTGTTATTAGAACAGCCAAACCATTTGAAACAAAAAAAGATTACTGATATGTTTGCTGTCATGAATAAAAAATAAGCTTTTGAAAATTTAAAGTTATTATTATATTATAGTTTTAGAAATTTCTTTCAAGAATGGTAAGTATTTTTAAACTTATTTTCTCTAATGCGCTTATCTAAAAAACTAGATCATGGGAGAAAAAAAAAAAAAAAAAGAGAAAAGGAATGGGGGGGGGGGGGGGGGGGGTTGCTGATGCAATATTTATGTTTTTGGCATGGATCCGAAATCCGGAAAATTCCGAAAACCAGAATCGGATCGATCCTGATGGTGCCGGATAATAGGTCTTGTACTGTATATATATATGTGTGTGTATGTATATATATATATGTGTGTATGTATATATGTAAATGTGTGTATATATGTGTGTGCGTGTGTATACCACTGGCACCCAGCTAACCAAAAAGTACAGATTTTTCTTTTACATTACCTCATATGTGAAAGTTATCTTTTCCCTTTTTCAAGCTTAACCTTGGCTTTGTTCGTCAAATTGACATCCACTACCTGGTTGACATTATAGTCAATGTCAAATTTCTTGTGGGTCCACAGGTGATAGCTGTTGTCGGATTCTTCATATTCTCCCGCAATGCCTTATGGGGAAAAAAAAGATCATACCAATTAGACATTTTTTAAAGAACACAGAAACATAGAGAACCTGAAAATATGAGATATATTACTCAAACAAAACAAAAATGTTAAATATGTAAAACAATTATGCAAAGAATTCTCAATTTGAATTATTGTATTAAGGTATGTATATTAAATGAGAATAATATGAGCAAATCTTGTGTGGGTACATATAAGCAAATTTTATCTAAAAAACAGCTCTAACGAATTTGACTAAATTTTGTATCTACCGTTTTGGGGAAGACAATTGGACTAGGTCACATGTTCAAGATAAATCAATGATTGGGTCATTTTGGAGTCACTACAGGTGAATGCATTTCAATGGAAATAAAGGTTGAAACAGTTATTACGTTGTTGGACAATTGGCAGTAAACAGTCTCAAAGTTGGCAACATTTTGCCAAATTTGGCAAAATGGTGGTGACATTTTGTGGGAAAATCGACTTTCAAGATTACCAATGCAAAAACTCATGCTTGGTGCCAAATGAAAGAATGTCACCAAGTTGCCAACTTTTCACCAAATTTTGGCAACATTTGGCAAAAAAAAAAAATGGCTTTCAGAAGCTGAAGAAATTTTCTAGAAATTCCCAATAGGAGCCGAGATACATAATCAAACCAAACAGGATACATAGAACTTTCTCACAATTAAACCCACATCTATATAAGGAAGTGCTTTGGTCAAAACTTAACCCTCCAATACACGGCTTGGGTCTGTGAGACCCAAGCATGTATGTGTTTTATGAACAACGTTTTTGCAACCTGTGCACTGGCGGGTTAAAGTCTGTGAAGTTGGACAGAGAATTTATTATTATATCGAGCTGAACACAAAGCTAATTTTAACAAAGCACAGATCGATCTTCTCAGCTAGTATATATTTTAAATAAGATACTTAAAATACTAGATGAAAGGCTCGCAAGCCATTTTCAGCTCTAAGACTTTGAACAGAACATGATAGGCCTTGTTAACACACTATAGGCTAATTTGAATTATCTTGATTGAAAATAAAAGTTGTGGCAATTATTTCTTAAACCGCTTATGACAGAAAGATACTTCCATTGTAAAATGTGCACAAATCAAGTATAGCTTTTAGTTAAGGTGTATACACATTAAAACATGAAATTTATTTTTGCTTTATTAATATATAGTCTTTGGGTCCTATAAATTATATATATATATAAACATTTTTTCCATGCTCTGGCAGCTAAAGCAGTAGAAATTTCATTCTTCTCTGATCAAAACTCACTGAGTTATGATAGTACGAATTTTAATGAAATTCTGGAGCTTTCTGGCAGTTAAAAATCATCTGTCTGTTTTTAGTGCCAGAAAGCTCCGAAATTTCATAAAATTCAAAATATCATAGCTTAGTAAGTTTTGGTCATAGAAGAACGAAATTTTCACTGTTTTAGCTGACAGAGCACAGAAAAAATATTTCTAATTATAACTTATAGGACCTACAGAGCACACAAAAATAAATACATTTCTTATTTTAGTAGCCAACAAAATGAATACAAAATAAATGTCATATCTAAAAACTGTACATGATTTGTATACTTTTTGTAATTGGAAGTAAGTTTCTATTACCATCGGTTTAGGAGATAATCTCCATAAGTTTTATTTTAAATCGTCCAGTATATTGGACTACATTTTTCAGTACTTTTGTGTTATAGTGGCCCCCAAGGATAAATCGCCACACGATCAAGATTTATCACCAAATTATAAAGCATATATGACATTATAATAATATATGATGTATATAACATTCTGTGATGTATATAACCTACTTACACTACATGACGCATATATGATGTATATAGATGAAATGTGTATAAGACGTACGTGATGTATATATGACGTTATAAGGCATAAATAATGTTTATATAATGACATATATATAAGTATTAAGAATATATATATGTGTGTATATATGATGCCTATATAAGCTTTGAGATGATCTTGGTGAAATCATAGCTAGAATCTAGAATGTAAGCATAATCGTAATTGTGGGGGCCGCTGTGAAACACGAAAGTACCCTTTTTTCTTTACTTATCTTTTTGCAAAATTTCCAATTATTTGGGAAATATTAAAATAACATTTATACATATTAAATTAATTACAGTTTTAATATTTAACACAATATTAAGCAGTGTATTTTGTGAAGAATTAAATTATATTTAACTAACACATCAGATTGGATTTTTAAGAGAATAATTTAAAAATTTGGCATACCAGTTTGAAATTTTTTCTTTTGTTAGAATAGAAAGTTAAATTATACTTTATTATAGCTGAAACCAGCATCCTCACTGTCGATCACCATTGAGTCAATCGCAACAGAAAGCTTTATTTGGCAACTAGCTGACCCGCCCAGCGTTGCCCGGGCCAGTGATAAAACCATAAATAAATCTCAAATTTGTATTATTTTATATATTTTACCCGATTTTGTATGAATTTATATCTTTAATGACAAAATCGTAAAAAAAACATTTACTTCTTTTTTCCAGTAGGATCGTTATATAGTTTAGAAAAATAGCTTATGTTGTCCAAACCCTTTGAAATTTTCAATGGTCATAAATATAACGGTTTTACAGCCTGCGTAAAAATTACAGAAATATTGTTATTTGGTTGTAAAATTATGTTTTCTTTTCGCGTCGGGTCCATTAACATAAAAAAAAATAGTATTCTTCGAATATAAAACGTTTTGTAACTTTTAGCCTAAAAAAAAAAAAAATTTCTCGTGAGACGCAAAATGACCTGCGTTTGCCGGCATTTTTGAAAGGGTTAAAATCCGTATTAAAAAAATAATTATACCATCTATTAGAAGAAGGTTTCAGCTCTTAAGAGCATGTGTTTGGTTTATCTGTATCTCTAAAAATGTGCTATTGAGGGACATTGATGTAAGGGAGAAAACATAAACCAGGGAAAACGACCCTTTTTTTAAAATGTTTTTCAAAGGGTTAGCATAATTTTTTTTTCAAATTGATTACAGCATTGGAGACGTAAGAGTGCTATCTTTCAGAATATGCTTTTCATTTTCAAATAAACCAAATAGTTTAAGAACTAAAATAACTTCTTAAAACACGATCAAAAACTTGAAAATGCGCTAGGCCTTTCGAAAGATCTGGGTCTTTCTTCGCCAGACGCAAAAAGACGTTCGTCTACTATGAAAGCAGCAGCAAGACTGAAATGAGAGATGAGGGAGAGGAAACAAGCTGAAGCAACAGCCAATAGGAAAGTAGAAATCAACAGCCAATAGGAAAACAGAAGACAACAGCCAATCACAGAAGAGTAAACTCAAAACAATAGAGAATACAAAATAGAAGGGGAATAAGGAAATGGAAAAAAATAATAATAATAATAAATAAATAAATAAATAAATAAATAAAAAATAATAAAATAAGATAAAAATAAATAAATAAATAAATAAAGCACACAAATATAAAATGGAAACAGATGAAAATTAAGAATTAAATAAGTAACCAATATATATATATATAAAAAACAGACTAAAATTAATTAATACAAAAATAAATTACATGGAAGTACTGAAGAGGTTTTTCCAAGCAGCAGAGAGGAGAGCATTGTGGAATCAGATTTATCATTAACAATAACTTCACGATTAAGATAAATAGCTAAATTTTCAAGAAAGTCCAATTCAGAGATACTATTAGCATTAAAGATAATTTTAGCATTTTTAAAATTAAAACAATGGCCGGAATCCCAAGAGTGCTTGGCAATAGAAGATTTAGAAATTTCTTGATTAGTTACATAACGAGAGTGTTCTTTTAAGCGGATTTCGAGATTTCTTTTAGTTTGACCAATATAAGATAAATCACAGCCATTACAAGGAACATTATAAATTCCCCATTTACGAAGATCAGGAACAGGAGATTTGGTGGAGGGGAATTTGAATTTATTGACAGGTTTAAAAATAATCTTAAAATTGAAGCGTCTTAAAACTTTAGCTAATTTGAAACATAAAGGAGGATAAAAAGGGAGGACAACCAAATTATCAGGTTTGTTTTTCACAGATTTAGAAAGAGTAGATTTATAAGACGGTCTATTGAATTTCTTCACAGCATTATTGATAACAGAAGGATTGAAACCTCTTTTGACAGCAACAGTTTTTAAGTAATTAAGTTCATCCTTAAGGGATGCAGATTCGGAACAAATTTTGGGAGCACAATTAACATATGTATAAAATACACAGATTTTTTGGTTGACAGGATGATTTGAGAGAGCATGAGATGGGTTAGAGACAGAAAAAGGTTTCCTATAAACACAAGTTTTGAAAGAAGAATCACATTTGATAACTAAAACATCAAGGAAAGGAAGTTTATTACAATTTTCTAACTCAAAAGTAAACTGAATATGTGGATCAATAGAATTGACAGTTTGTAGAATGGTAGAAATATCAAAAGGATTATCAACTAAAACAAAAGTATCGTCAACATAACGCATCCAACAATTAAAATTAACCAGATTTAACAATTTTTCCTCAAAATAATGCATATAAATGTCACAAAGAATTGGAGATAAAGGGTTACCCATACTTAAGCCGTCTGATTGTTTGAAAAATTTATTATCAAATTCAAAGGTAGTTTGAGAGATGCAAATTTTAGTTAAATTAACAAAATCTTTGACTTCAGTATCAGAGAAATGAAATTCACGTAATCTTGTTTCCCAGCAAGAAAGAGCACCTTCAATCGGAACATTAGTAAATAAAGATTTAACATCAAGAGAAAGCATAGAACAATTGGATGGGTTAATATTTTTTAATTTACCAACAAAATCATAAGAATTTTTTATCGTATGAGAATTAGAAATGCATAAAGGAGAAAAAATGAATGTTAAAAATTTGGCAAGAGGATAAGTAACAGTACCAATGTTAGAGACAATAGGTCTTAAGGGGACATTGGTTTTATGAACTTTAGACAAAGCATAAAAACGAGCACAGATGGCTGAAGAAGGAATAACACAATGTTTAGTGTTTTCATTTAAAACAACAGAATTCTTATAGTCTAAGAGCTAGCAACGTCAGAAAACACGTGATTTTAGCAAGGCTCATTTTTCTATATATTCTCTGTCTTTATTGTGTAGTACGAATGCGGCCGGTCTGGCTGGTGAAAGTGGTTGCGTTTACCTGTGGGGGGGAGGGGCAATGCAGGTAAAAAAGTGACAAAATTACGTCATTTTAGCATGAATTTTGTTTATAAAACTTGAATCTGCTAACTATTTGTGATATTAAGTTATTAGTCTGGCACCGTTTTAACGTTGCCAACACCGTGCCAGACCCTCATTTATAGGCAAAATGAGGTGTCAAATTCACGTCATTTTAGCATAGCTGAAATTTTAGTATGTTATACTTTGACTATCAGATAAGCCATAATTAATTTGCCAGACCGAAATTCGGTTGCTAAATTACTGCCAGACGCAGATTTAAATCTGGTAGAGAAAGCGCCTATTATGAGAGATTGCAGATTTTGTAGTGCTCTGTCTACTTTCAATACACAATAAAGCCGTAATTGTTGCCAAAGCAACGATCCTTGCTTTAGATAAAAGTATCTCTCACTCTCTCTCTCTCTCTCTATATATATATATATATGAATAGCCGCCCGTCCCGACTTCGTGTGGGTTACTATCAATACACAGCCAAGCCGTGATTGTCGCCAAAGCAACGATTGTTGCTTTCTATAAAAGTACATATATTTATGATTTGAAAAATGCCACGCAAAATATCTAATAAAAAATTAGCAATAGATGTCTTATTCGTTTAGTCTTTCATAACCGAGTTCATAGCCGATGTTGGCTCTAAAATCGCTGGCTCTAAAATCGCTTGTTCTAAAATCGCTTGTTCCAAAATCGCTGAAATATATGTTTAACTCTTTTTTAGTAGAACTGGTATGCTGAATTTCACACTCCTATCTAAAACTGCTTTTCAGATATGGCGGGGAAATGACCTAAACTCTCAACCACCCCCATTTAACTCCCTTAGTGATTGAATTTCTAAAATCCATGAAATAAATGTTTAACTATTTTTTTAGTAGAATTGTTATCCTGAATGTCATACTCCTACGTAAAACTGCTGCAGAGATATGGAGAAATGACCTAAATATTTCAAACCTCCCATTTAACCCCCGTAGGGCTGAATTTTCAAAAATACTTTCTTAGTGGGTACATATCTTCCTAATTTCGTAGTCCTAGGAGCAGCAGTTGAGACTCGGCGTTGATTCTGAGTCATGAGGACATGCTCTTTTAGAAGTATAGAGATGTATAAAATCGCCAAAGGAGCGAAAAAAGAGCAAAACTGAAACTCCACCGTAAATTGTCAACCATTTATTTAAATTCTGTCTTAATTTTTAAGTAATATTATAATTAATCTTTATTAATATTCGCTGTTAATTTTAAACTATACAACATATATTTTTTTGTCTTAATTTTCTAAATAAACTTATAGTGGTTAGAAAGAAATAGGCAATGTTAATGATGATAAAGATGATAATAATTCTTATAATGATGACAGCAGTGACGAAGATGAAGAACTTGAAAATGCACAAGGCGAAATAATTTTGAAATAATATTTTAAGTTAATGTACTTTTTAGCACTTATTTTTCATTATATTCAGCACTTATTTTTATTATTATATATAGCACTTATTTTTCATTATTATATATAGCACTTATGTATAGCACTTACTTTTCATTATAATATATTTTTTGAAAACTCAAAATGGAATGTATTCACTTTTTCTTTCGTTTACCTGTTTGCTACAGTTCGCTGACCTGTTATTGCTAATTTATGCCTATTATTATATTATTTTTAATTATTTATTATTATCAACTACGACGTATTTTCATACTTAATTTTATTGCTTGCTTACTTCTTTCTAGATGTTAGCATTAATTTAGCAACGGAATTGGTGCCTGGCTAATTAATTATGGTTTGTCTGATACCCAAAGAATAACATATTTAAATTTGAACTGTGTGTAGATGACGTGTTTGACGTGTAGATGATTTATTTTTTACCTATAAATCAGAGTCTGGCACGGTCTTAAAAACGTTGAAACCGTCTGGCATTAATGGCTTAATATCACAAATAGTTTGCAGAAACAAATGTTATAAACAAAACTCATGTTATCAAAATTTAATGTTGTAATTTTTTCACCTGCATTGCCCTTACTCTCACAAGTAAACACAACATCTTCTGCCAGCCAGACCGTCAAATAAGGTTATATAAGCTTATTCAGATAATTAAGAGAAAATATTTACTAAATTATTTAAAAGTTAAGAGAGAATATTAAAAAAAGTTAATTCACTAAGGGGATTAAATGCAGGTTCGAACGTTTTAGGTCATTTCACCATATCTCAGCAGCAGTTTTAGATAGGAGCACAAAATTCAGGATAACAAATCTACTTAAAAAAAAATAGTTAAACACGTATTTCAGCGATTTTAGAAATTCTACTACTAAGGGGGTTAAATGGATTGTCAAACGTTTTAGGTCATTTCACTGTATCTCAGCAGCAGTTTCAGGTAGGAACGTGAAATAAGAATTCTACTAAAGAATAATAGTTAAACACGGGTTTAAATCAATTTTAGAAATTCACCCACTAAGGGGGTTAAACAAAGGATATGAACTCGATTATGGAAGATTAGACGAATTAGACAACTATTGGTGATTTTTTATTAGATATTTTGCGTAAGACATTTTTTAAAAGAAATTCATTTAATCAATTATAAAGCTGAGGGATTTAGCATGATTGCGTCAAAATAACATGTTTTTTCTGAATGTCATTTTGACGGTTTATGGACGCGGATGCGTTATTGTGATCGGCGTATTTTTAGAATATTGAATTTTTACTTATGTTACCTGGTAGGCCAAGGTTAACTCGGGTGAAGCCTGGTGGTTCTGCTATATTAAAATTAATTTATTATTGTCATTATGTACATGAGAGAGAGAGAGAGAGAGAGAGAGAGAGATACTTTTATCTAAATCAAAGATCGCTTTGGCAACAATTACGGCTTTATTGTGTATTGAAAGTAGCCAAAGCACTACAAAAGCTGCAAACTCTCATAATAGGTGCTTTCTCTGCCAGATTTAAATCGGCGTCTGGCAGTAATTTAGCAACCGAATTTCGGTCTGGCAAATTAATTAATTATGGCTTATCTGATAGCCAAAGTATAACATACTAAAATTTCAGCAATGCTAAAATGACGTGAATTTGACACCTCATTTTGCCTATAAATGAGGGTCTGGCACGGTGTTGGCAACGTTAAAACGGTGCCAGACTAATAACTTAATACCACAAATAGTTAGCAGATTCAAGTTTTATAAACAAAATCCATGCTAAAATGACGTAATTTTGTCACTTTTTTACCTGCATTGCCCCTCCCCCCACAGGTAAACGCAACCACTTCTACCAGCCAGACCGGCCGCATTCGTACTACGCAATAAAGACTGAGAATATATAGAAAAATGAGCCATGCTAAAATCATGTGACGAAAACGTTGCTAGCTCTTAGACTATTAACAGCTTTCTTGCCAAATAGTTTAGCCAATAGAATTAGAATTTAAAACAGAATTGCAAAATAAATGCATTCTTCATGTAAACGGTTCTTCATTCTGGTATATCTTCGTTCTCAGTCATAAATCGGGTCCTGGGCATGCGCAAGTTCTGAAAGCCGATTCTTTAATCTAACTCATGATTTGATTTTTTTTAATTAATTCATTCATATATCTATACTAATAAAATAAAGTTTCGCTCTGTGTGTGTTTATCTGCAATGGCTAGCAAAATCTAGCCCATCTACAAGTCTGAAAATTTAGGTGTGGACAGGCTAAGGTCTGGCCATGTGCACCTGAGTCTCAGAATTTTAATACTTTGAAATTGACAAAAATATTAATTAAAAACTGATCAATAACTCATCTTCATCTCTTTTTTGCGAGCCGGCTTTCAGAACTCGCACATGCCCAGAACTAGATTCTGCACATCGTATGGAATGAAGAACCATTTGCATGAAGAATGCATTTATTTCACAATTATGTTTTAAATTATATCGACTAAACCATTTGGTTTATTTAAAAACGAAATGCATATTCTGAAAGATCGTACCTTTACGTCTCTAATGCCGTAATAAATTCGAAAAAAAGTTTATGTTAACCCTTTGAAAAACATTTTTGAAAAAGGGTCATTTTCCCAGGATTATGTTTTCTCCCTTACGCCAACTCCCCTCAATAGCAAATTATAGAGATACAGACAAACCAAACATATGCTGTTAAAGCTGAAACCTTCTTCTAATAGGCGGTATAAATATTTTTTTTAAATACGAATTTTAACCCTTTGAAAGACACCAGCGAATGCAGATCATTCCGCACCTCAACTGCAGATTTTTTTCTTGCACTAAAAGTTACTAAACATTCGCTTTTCAGAACATCTTGGTAGACCAGATTTACATCACCTACAACAATTTCAAAGCATTCGGATGAGAACAGGTATTTAAAAAAAATTTTAATCAAATATTTTCGGCGAAAACCCATAATAACGGGACGTTTTCTGCAGTAACACTCGGCTTCTGGTAAAGTTTTCACTATTTAAAATGCATATATTTTCACAATTTTATAGAGGACTTGGAAACAGTTATACTTATAAACGATTAAAATTTCAGAGAGATTGGACGATGCAAACTATTCTTTTTTATGTTAACGGATCTGACGAAAAAATAAAAAACATATTTATTTTACAACCAGATAACAATATTTCTGACGTAAAATCGTTATATTTATGGCCATTGAAAATTTCAAAGGGCTTGGACATGAAAAGCTTTTTTTTTTTTAAACTATATACAGGGATCTGTTTAGGAAAAAATTGGGTCCTTTAAAGGACTCTTCACAAAATTTTTCATTTCAAAACAGGACCCTTCACAAAATTATTTTCCCTAAAAAAGGACCCTTCACAAAATTATTTTCCCTAAAACAGGACCCTTCACAAAATTCTTTGTCCTTAAAGATAGGTTTTTCACAAAAATTTTCCATCTTCAAACATAACATTTCACAAATTAATCATTTAAAAGTAAAATCTGACCTTTCACTTTTACATATATAAAGAAAAAACATGCATTTTACATCCATATATCTTCTTAAAAATGTATAAACAAGAACCTGAATATAATGATCATTTCAAATTCACAAAATTTAAATTAGATTTTTCACAAATCTAAAAAGCTGTTCACAATTTCGCAAAAACAGGACCCTGAGAAAAAAGTCTGGACAGATCCCTGATATAATGATCATACTTGAAAAAAGAAATAAATGTTTTTTTATGATTTTATGATTTTGTCATTAAAGATACTAGGGAATCGAACCCGGGCTTCGCGGGTTACAGAATGCAGGCGAAAATAATTTTTTCCCCTAAATCTAATAGATTTTTCATATTTTCATTTGTCAAAGTTGCTGCATTTAGTGATTTTTTTTTTACTGGTTTCTTTGCTTTTCTTGTGCGTGAAGCGCTCATACATGCGGTATCCATCCAATTTTTTTTTTTTTTTTTTTTTTGTACTAAGCGTTTATACATGCGATATAGTGATCGCGACATTAACGAATTTCAAGGGTTTTGTTTATTTTTTTGGTATTATTAATACAGGGAGTTCGCTGCATCCAGTGATGCTTCTTTGTTAATTTATTATTCCTCATCTTATGCATGCGATATAGTGATCGCGATATTAACGAATTTCATGTATATTCGTTTTTTCTAACTTCGCAATGACCGTTAACATTATTTGCAATACTGATGAAATATGAATTAAAACGATGTTTCTTACTGCTCATATTAACTTTTTATATGCTATGATGTCGCATCATATATTATTCAATTTTAGTAATTATTTCCCTCTCATTTAATTCCCTTTTCCAAATTTGTTCCCCTTTTTCATTATTTTAACGCTCACTGTTCTACAAAATACTTTTTCATTTTTCTTTCCCACCATTGTGTTAAATTCAATGTAACAAATTTCATTCCGTTTATTCTAATATCCTTTTAATTCAGTTACACTAAAAATATTTCTATTCTGTCCTATGTAAAGGAAAATCGCTACATTTACCCTTTCAAATAGCTAGCATAAGATTTACCATCTGCCATCTCCTTATTTGGTCACACAGTTCTGTTGCTAACTGATTTCTTCATACACACCCTTTTTAATTACAATGATTCCCAAGCGCATCTGAATAACTCTGGTCCAAAAATATCCAAAGTACATGTCGAAGTCATAACAAATTCTAAGGTTCGCGGGTTCAAGAATGCGAAAACTTTTCCGAGCCCCATTTGTGTGGTTTTGCATTCCGATACATGTTGGCTACCGCCAATATATTCGTTAGGATAATTTATGCCAAAAATGGCTCTGTTCTCTAAATTTTTAATTGTCTTTATGCTCTGTTTGGAGGAATGATCGCCATATTGTAACCTTTTGGCGAAATGTAATTTTCATTCGACTTCATGTCATGATTCAAGAAACAATCACTTCTCTCATTAATCATCTTGCTTTCGACATGTAACTTTTTTCACGAATTGTGTTGCGGGCCCGGGTGCCCTGCGCTGCCGTGGGCAGCCAACGTTTTCCTGTATATGTGCATTATCTATAGAACCTGGTATATTATTAAAACACCTTCATCTACTCAAGTCTGCCTGTTCTTCCAAATTTGCCTATTCTCATTTCTTCTGAATTTTACAGATTAATTAGAAGGTAATATTGTTTTTTGCCATCGAAATACTCATCGTATCAAATCCACTTTACCACGACCAAGAACTTCATACTATATAAATTTGGTGGCAGTCACCAGAGCACTTGTACAGGAATTTTTTTACGACATGGTACCTGGGAATGTTCAAACTTTGTGTTAAAAGGATAAGAATAAATGAAAGGCACCGCAGACAAAAACTTTTACTAAATAATACTCAAGGAGAAACTGTCCATCTGTTTATCATGACGTTGCTCATAATATATGAATATTTCTCGCAAATCTACCCCATCCTGTGTCAAAACATTCTAATAATATCGGAAGTTCAACTTCACATGCGCGATATATAGGAAAATAGAAATCAAGAATTTTGTCAAATCGAGAAACTTTTTTTTCGTATCTAGCATCTGTGACTCATATATTTTTTTCTCGCGTAATATATAAGTTCAAGGTTTCTTGGAAGTCATAGATTTCCAACTTCATTATAACTCTATTCAGAATTCACGAAACAAAACATGCAATTTAAAATAGACTGTGTATCCAAGTTGCATCGACATTCGAAAGAAAAAAAAAAAGGAAAGGAAGATAAAATATTCTCTCTTTCTGTGCGGTGTGGATCACTAACTGAGGTCAGAGTCCTTCAAATCTGATGCTTTTTGTTCCAGTGGATATTTTGCAATGTGTGGCTTAAATTTTTCTTCTTTCGTACTCTCCAATGGTAAATAACGGTGAACTCATAACTCGATTAATGAAGTAACCCACTAATTTAAACTTTTAAAAGGAGACTGTGTCTACTATTCTGTAGTTAGATTTTTGTTTTTACAAGGAATTAGGTTTTTCTGGACATGTGAATTACTATAATAAAAAAAAGTAAGAAAGAAACATACAGAAACATGCCGAATGTGACTCCAGGATAATGTAATTAATAAGTGTATTTAATTCGGCGTTGCGAATTCTCCTTAGTAAGTTAAATTGTGTGTGTTTTATTTATATTTTTCCATGATTTGGACCTCAAATGGTAAGTCAGAATTTTTTTACTATTAAATGACGAATACATATTTATCAAGTCATAAGGATATGATTAGTAACTTCAGACTTTACTCAATGGAACAGTTACGTCATGCCACCATGACATATTATGGTTTTGATAACTTCAGTTCATAAAATGACTTGTCAAATTGATTAATGGTGATAAATATATCCTTATAAATTATAAAGGTGTATTTAATATTAAGTAATTAATTAAATAATTAATATAAATTTGATATTAAATTATAAAGGTGTATTTAAATACTACTCAGAATAATTTAATAAAGATCACGTAGTTAGTAGTGTTTCAACATTGTCATGCCTTAATTTGATAATAATATTTTAACAATCTAAAGAACAATAAAGAAAAGGCATAATATTCATTCATAAGTATTTTTAATAGATATTTAACTTTTGTTTATGCTGTGTATTATTCTTCTATAATCCTTTATTTTCGTATCAGTTTGCTGTGCGGTATTTCAACACTTTTTAAATATGCTACCGCTCATGCAAGTTTTATCTAAAGGATTTTTTAAATGAAATTTTGATATTTTCTCATTATAAGAAAAAGTATAGGTGTATTATTTTTGTGCAAATTTTTGGTTTTGTTCACACTTGTGTATATTGGATGCATACAATGTACTGATGTTATGTTTGATGTTTCCTTGTGAATGCTCTCGGCTGGTCCAAGTTATTTCATCAAGGGAATTTCAAATATAGCAATCTTGTTGTGAACATTATCTTTTATATTTATGGGGTATTTGCATATATATATACACAGTGTTTCTCTCATCACATTAAAAAAATAATAAGAAGAATAAAGCCTAAATCTTCTCAATTTTTCATTGCTTTTCTTGTGCGTGAAGCGCTCATACATGCGGTATCCATCCAATTTTTTTTTTTTTTTTTTTTTTGTACTAAGCGTTTATACATGCGATATAGTGATCGCGACATTAACGAATTTCAAGGGTTTTGTTTATTTTTTTGGTATTATTAATACAGGGAGTTCGCTGCATCCAGTGATGCTTCTTTGTTAATTTATTATTCATCATCTTATGCATGCGATATAGTGATCACGATATTAACGAATTTCATGTATATTCGTTTTTTCTAACTTCGCAATGACCGTTAACATTATTTGCAATACTGATGAAATATGAATTAAAACGATGTTTCTTACTGCTCATATTAACTTTTTATATGCATTTTTATTAAATTTGTGAAATAATTTTTTTATATTTTATTCATAAAAATGCAATATCTAAAACAATATCTTCTGTTTATATTATCTGTTAAAATATCCGATGTTTGTTTATGGTATAAACAAATAATTTTCTTTTAAATTACTATTACAAAGCTTCCTTTTCTCCAAAATCGTCTGAACTAATCAAATTTTGTATCCGGTATAACGCTACTGTCATATAAAGGCACTCTATTCTTGTGATGTTTTTATTTCAAAATTCATTAATTTTACTACCTGTAACTATTTAAAAATTTATAATGGCAGCATTCTTCCATTTGTTTATTGGGCGTTATAAAATAATTTTTAAGCATGAATTTTGAAAGCCATAATATATCAGGCAATTAAGATATAGTTTTCAAACAAATTGCATTTGAAAGTAAATTTTTTTTCCTCTGTAACGGTGTAAAAATTTAAAATGTGCTATGTTTAGAAATTAAAAAAATTGCAATAGCAAAAATCACAAAACCGAAATTTCATCGTCAGCTGTTGCCATTCGCAAAATGACGTATGCGTTACGCACGGACACGTTTGGCCTTCATAATATAGATAAATTCATACAAAATCAGGTAAAAAATATAAAATAATACAAATTTGGGTTTTATTTAACATTTTATCACGGGCCCGGGCTACACTGGGCTGAACAGCTAGTATATTATAAAATAGCTAAGATACTCTATTACATTCACTGCAAATTGCTTGTTCAATTTTTTATTCTATTTTAAAGCCTTGGTTCTGTCTTTGCTCAAACTTTATTAAATATACAGTAGAGCGCCACAAATCTGCCAGAGTCCGAAATCCGCACAAGCTTGCAGATGTAAACATTAAACATCTTCATCTTTCTTCCGTGGCACTAAAAGAACGAAGTTAAAGAAATGATGATGTCATTCCAAAGCGAATGATCGATTCAGAACATTCTCCTCGATGACGGAAACCAGACAGATTTTCCAGAGTATAAAAATCATTTCAATATCATGGACTGTGTCAATCTGGTGGCTGAATCATGGAATCTTGTTTCTCAATAAACATTAACTAATGCATGGCATAATATATGGCCAAACTTCCTGTTTATTGATAATGAAATTGATAAGGAATTTGCTGGATTTAATCTCGATCCAATAAAAGAAAAAGCAAAAGAACTGTTGTTGTTTGCAAAAGCTGTTACAAAAAATGACAACATATTTGATGAAAATGAGATTATAGACTAGATGTCTAATTCGGATGAACTTAAAGAACAGTATCAAATGACTGATGATGATGATGATGAAGATGAGTTGGATAATTCTGAAAAAGTTCAATTTGAAGAGGGTTTGAATTTGGGGGAAAAATATCTTAATTTCTTAAAACAACAAAAATGTGCTACTGAATAGGAATTAATGACTATTTATAACTTGCAAAAAAAACTTAAATTAGAATAATCTAAAATGTTGAAACAGACAACTAGTATTGATCAAATGTTTTCAAAGTTCAAAAAATAAGTTGTTTTGTTTATATTGTTTTCAATTTTTTTTTCATTCATAATAAAATAACTTAATAATCTAATATTTTATTGCTATTAATGTTATTTATTTATTTATTTTTAATCTTTATTATTTTTTTTTTTTTCCCAATGGCCTAAAATCCGCACAATGTCCTCTCCCAAACAGTGCGGATTTCTGGCCCTCTACTGTATTTCTCTTTAACTAAAATGCCGACAAAAACGTTGTTTTCCATATTAAGTGCCATAAATTCTCCACTACTTCAAGTCCCAATTAAAATCCGAAGCATCCTGAATATCGCGGCCAATTATTCCATATTTATGACTGTTCAAGTCCATAAATTCATAGCCACTCGTACTGTATTAATTTAGAATCCAATTATCCAAGATTTATTCTAGAGCATCTGTCTAACATGTAAACCCTATAAGGATGTTCTCTCATAGCCAAATATAAGGCTTATCAGGCAGTCACTGTCATTGTGTTCAGAACCATCGTAGGTGTCTAGAACTGATCCCAGACTACTGAAGATTAAAGATTAAGGCAGTCTCCACTCTAAGATATTTCCAACCAGTGGAGCAGTGTGAGGATTTGTCACTGCAGTTTTTAAATTTTGAGCATTCTCTAAAACTTCCAAAGAAAAATTAAGGATTAAAAATATCGGAAAACAACATGAGTCAAGCTATCTCATTGATTCCTAATAATAAAATCTCATCAAAGATAGAAAAAGGCATGCGGGAGGAAATAATAATAAAAAAAATAACAATTGTATTTTAACTGCATTAGAGCATGACGCCAGTATTTTCTTCAGGAAAAATAAATTGAAATACACTTAAATTACAATTCAATCTAATATAGCAAATCATACCTTTTATGCTACATGTGTAAAATACCACTGCTTCGATCAATCAATAATATTTTTTTCAGTTTTTAATCATAAATATACAATAAATCTTTGAGAAACATCAAATTTTACTTCTTTTGTACTATTTATTATTTTTAATAATCATTGCTGAGCACAATATTAATGTAGTATCTTATTTTTGTGGCAACACCAATTTGAGAAA
This sequence comes from Maratus michaelseni, assembly GCA_963931845.1. Taxonomy (NCBI): domain Eukaryota; kingdom Metazoa; phylum Arthropoda; class Arachnida; order Araneae; family Salticidae; genus Maratus; species Maratus michaelseni. The sequence goes on along the minus strand of OZ007599.1, from coordinate 16,782,764 downwards.
AACCTTTCATAGAGTAAGGGTTTTTGGACGAATTAGCTATAAAAAGATAAACACAATTAGACATCAATCATTAAACTCATTCAAAAAAAAAAAAAACAGCTTATTTAATAGTATACTTGACATTTTCTTATTTAACATTGATATTAGCAGATATACTTTAAAAGCACATAGAAGAAGATTGAAATTTTTAAATAATTATAAATGAGACTTTTATTTGCTGACTATCAGAATAATTAATCCTGATTTAAGGAAGAATCTTATTACACTGTTGAAAGAAGAAAGAAAATTTTCTTTCTTTTTTTCTTTCTTTTTATTATTATTTTATGGCATATGCATAGAGAACTAAGGCTAGACATGAAACATGAAATGAAATCAATTCTTTATGCTAGATTTCTATTTCTATTACTAACAACAAAAGCGAAATAAAAAAATGAATATATACTAAACCAACAGGACCCATAAACATGGAATGCAGGGATTTTGACGAAATTGAAACAGGTAGAGACTTTCAACATACTAAGTTCTTCACAAAATTACCTAAATGAGCTTTCATCTGTCACCCATTAATTCTAAACAAAACATCGTAGCGCTACAATCCATTAAGGCTGTAGGTCGGTAAGACCTCAAATTACCCTCTCTAATGTTAAATCTGTGGGTGTGCGATGCTTTTGTATTTTTAAAATGTTCCTGCAGGACAAACATTTTTTGACTTTTTTTTTTTCCTGTGTACACTTTCTTGAAGGATGTCTTCTTTTTTGCTTAGTTGTCAAAATATTTCTTAATATATTTGCTTAATTTATAATTTTATGTGTTAAAATCTTACTCAGTTTCGCTAAGATTTTAAAACATAAAATTATAAATTAAGTCAATATTTTAGAAATATTTTGACAACTACAAAAGACGACATCCTTTAAGGTGCGATCAAACTGCATTCTGCCACAGCAGTTCTTTTGTCGGCTTTTTTTATGAGATGAGTCTTCCACTGTGTTCCAAGTAAGAGACTCCCTGACATATTTATCACCTCCCCTTTCTTTTGTAGATGACCACAGAACCTTTGGCAAGGAAAGAGCAGAGAAATAATTTATGACTTTTTAAGGCAGATTTTTGAAAGCGTGGTCTGGATGCAGCCTTAAGGACAGTAGTACAGAGAAAAAAGTTTAAAATATTAATTTCTTGAGAGGAGATATTTTAAATACAGTAATCCTTTAACATTGGCGAGGGTTACGTTCCAGGATAACCTCGCGAATGTTGAGTTTATCTCTCTGCACTAAAAAAGGAGTTACGTTCTCTACAATTTTAATTAGTGTGACACAGCACTTTAAAGAGCAAAAGAAAATATTTATTTAATTATACTTTATGCATAACATATATGTCATAAATGTGAAATTTATTTAATGAAGATAATTCAAACTAAGTGAGTGAAGAAATAATGACAGCTAAAAAGCATAGGTTTTTTTTATAAAGTAATTTCAACTCTCTGTATTCGCAAAGAGATGATAATGTATATTAGTAGGCCAGTATGCGATACAATATTTAAATACAGATAAATGCTACAGAGATACTTTTATTTCCTACTCTACGAGAACCTGCCCATTTTATATTAATAGATTGAACTTAGTACTTCTAATATCCCATGGCAATGAGGATACAACAGTCGCTCCTTTTTCAGTAGACAACTGAAAATTGATTTGAAAACACAGGAAAACAATCTTTAAGATAGAATTTTAAAAAAATCAAGTCAGATTCTTGCGAATGTTAACATTTTCATGTTCACAAATAATCAAAATTCGCGAATGTTAAGGGATTACTGTATACGAATGCATTCCATGCCAATAGAATTTTTTTATCTTGCTGACCAACATTTTTAAGGTTCAATTTTCTAGATCATCGGCCCTGGGGTGCTATAAAGCATAATGGACAGGTGGTCACATAATTTTCGGGTACATTCGTAATTATATGAATACGTAGGACCTATAGTCATCGTCTGGTCTGTCCGTCAGCATCTCAAAAACTACCCAATCGAATGGTTTAAAATTTAATATATACTAGGGCATCAAACCCGGGCTTCCCGGGATAGAGAATATATGTGAAAACCATTTATTTATTTTTATTATTATTCTTATTGAAAACTTTTTTTTATTGAAACTTTTTTGCATTTAATAATTTTTTTTAGATTACATAATCCACATAATAATAAAAGTGCAAGTCATGTGACTGAGGAAAACAAATACAGGCTAAACACTTCTTTTTTCATATGCCAGGTGGCTCTTTTTATTCACAATTATTTTTTCGAATAAAATTGCATAAAAGCTGCATTTTTAGAAAGATTGTTTGAGAGATGAGTTACATTAAAAAAAATTTAGATTCTGAAATAATTTCAGTTGAAATTAGGTTAACAGCCTAATATTTACCCCAATATTCATTCAAGTAAATAAACGCAATAGATTCCTTCATCGTGAATCATACAAATACTAAACAATGGAGGTAATCATTTGCAAAGGAAGATCTGAAGGGTGAATTTTGCAGCGCTGTCTGGTGTCGAAAAATTTGCATCTGTAAACGTGGCATACATAATAAGAAAAGGCATCCTCATTTTGTTCATAACAGATGATATAATTCATTTCACTGAAATAATAACAAAGATTTTTTTTTACATTGTAAAACTGGTTATAGTAAGAATGCACCTCATTTGTCACGTTTAACATACAATTTCCAACTTATTTTTTTTTACTGTCAACTAGAATTTTTTGCTGGCTACCAGATTTTATCAGATTTGTAAAGCCTTGGGTGCTACTATCCAAAATGGCAAAAACAAAAGTCATATAGTAGTAGGCAAAATTACTTGTAGAATTAGTTTTTATGCATTCTGGAGGTTTCCAGATTGTACAGATAATATTTTTTTATCAATAAAAACTATAGAATATAAAATAGTTTACAAAAAACAGTATTTTTCTTTTTAGGTGCTTTCGTAATTATATAAATACGTAGCACCTATTGTCGTCGTCTGGTCCGTCCGTCTGTCTGTCCACATATAACAACGCAAAAACTACTTGAAATTTAAGATATATTATCTTTGCAGAATTTTGCCGAGACATTTCAAATTTTATGAAAATCAAATCACAACTTTAGAAGATATTAATAAAAATATTTATTAAGAAATTTGAATTTTTTTTTTAATTGATGCTTTCTTGTTATAGGAGCTTCCGAGGTTGAATCGTCAAACGACCGAGATACTTATTTTATTACGGAAATTAATCTGCAGACGATATAATTCATTTCACAGAATAAAAAATCATCAAGATCTGAATATTTATATAACTAGCTATAGTACGAATGCACCTCATTTGTCACGTTTGATGTACAATATTCAGCTTGTTTAAAGAAAGGGAGTACTTAGAAAAAGGATACTTAGAAAGGGACTTACCTCTGAATCGAATTTCAAAACTGCTAATTTCTAATTCCACACCCAGCAAGGCTTCCCCGAGGGTCTCGTGGTAGTGGTCGATTGCACAAAAGGGTAGAGAAAAATAGGCATACATTTCTTGCCGATTGTGATAAGGCCCCACAGTATTCATCCACAAAACAACCTCTTTGTTCATCTCATACTATAAGGAGAGAAACAAACATATAGTACTAAGAAAACTTGAATACTGAATGTCACATTTTATCAAGTAAAATAATTAAAAGTCAAGTTCATTTATCAGTCAAATTTTCACCTTACATAATGGATGGAGGTTAAATCTCAATGTTTTATTTCCTTCAATAACAGGGGTCAATGCAGGGTTTTTTTTTTTCTTGAGGCCCATTTTGAGGAAAGTAAAGGTTATTTTTGTGAAATTCATTACACTTTTGTGAAAAATAAGATTTTGTAATGAAAGATGAAATCCAGTTACTCAAATTCGAAACAAGCATTTATTAACAAAAACTTTTTTAAATACTTTTGTTGAAGTTTTACTCTCTGGTGAACTTGTTTGTTTACAAATTACACGTTTTAAAAGTCACAAAATAATAAATAAGTAATAAATAGTAAGTTTTCATGGAATAGAATTTTGTGAAAGGGCAAATTTTATCAAATTGAATTTTGCAAAGTGGTCTATTTTATCAAATTGATTTTTGTGAAGGGGTCCTGTTTTATTAAATAGATTTTTGTGAAGAGGCTCTAAATAAACCCCAAATTTTGCTTGGATCGACCCTTAAATAATGATCTTTTTAAAATAAATATAGACATAATGAGAGAAAAGTTTTTCAAGTGGATACCACTTTTATAAATCAGAGAGAGATGACCGCCCCGGGAACACAGCTTTCACTTTAGAGTTGTAGTGCAATCCCAGGGGGAAACTTTTTAAAATCAAAATGTTCTGCAGACCACCATACTACTGTTTCCCTTGAAAACCAATTTACTGTTTTTTGTGCGTTTCTGTTTTAGCATTCATAGGATAAGCCAGCGGTTCCAATCTTTTTTCACTCATGTACCCCTTGCTTAGACTTTTAGGTAGATTTCGTAAGAAATACTACCTATTACATTCTCACCTAAGTTGGAATTTTTGAAAAAATTTTGCAGATCTACACCGATCATGACTCCCAGAACCCAAAACCACCCCCCAGTTCAAAACTTTATCAATGGGACGATTTTTATGGACACGATAACTCCCATAATTCTGCATAAACTGATACATAAAATCAAGGGGCATAAAATCTCGGTCAAGTTCATTAATGGGCAACATCGAACCAGGGGGGGGGGTGAATGGGGGGCTTTTTGTGAAAACAGAAAAAACCTCATAATTTCTTAATTATGATACGTATCAAATCTGTTTAAAGTTATTATTACTTATAGGAAAAGGGCCAAAAATTTATGTATGACAGAATTTTGATATCATTAAAAATGGCCCTAAGAGGGGGGGGGGGGTTAAAAGAAAAAAATTCATAACTTCGTCAATTCAGAAAATATCAAATCTGCTTAAATTTATTAAAAATCCGCTTAATATTATCTAAAACTTTTATATTGACATGTTTTTTATAGGACCAACCCTTATAGCAAAAAAAAATTAAAAAGAAAAATAATCCCTGCCGCCTGCAAACAAGTTAGGTTTTGAAGTGGGCGTTTCCAAATGCTGCATCATGGCAAAAAGGTCATTTCTTCTGCAATTCCCAACAAACAGGCGCCCCGCAGTCTGCATCTTCAAAATCTACCTGTGCCTGTAGGCCGAGCCATCAGGGATTTTCTTTTATTTATGCATAACCCTTCTCACATCAGGGTTGTAAAAAAACTTTTTTTTAAAACCCAGCGCGGGCGGGTACCCAGGCAACTACCCACTACAACCCTGTCTCACATAGACCTGTTCCAAATATTTTTGTTTTTGTTTATTAGTAATGTTCTTATGCTAGTTACCAATGTCAATGCAGTTCTAGTCAGAATTCCAATTTTCAACTACAACATAAAGGCACTCAAAACACTAAATATTTCAAATTAAACATTCACAAAGCAGGGATAAAACTACACCTATTAACACACGTTAATGACTTTATGCTAATGCTGGCCAGTCAAACACTAAAATGATGACCTGCTTTCATATGGGTTTTAAAAGAGACCAGAAGCTCCGATACGATTCATGCTTTTTTTTATTTTACATATTTCTAGAAGTGATAGAAAGAAAAGGTGTGACATATGCAAAACCGCAAGATGTTATTAGGAGTGGTTGGAGATAATGGCAATAAATGATTAACCAATTACTATGTTTAGGCATTTTGCTTCATTTTATGCGAACAGCCTACTTTTACACAAGTCTCTCTTTGTAAACAAAAAGTTTACAGTTTTGTTTTTCTGTTTTAATTTTAAGTTTTATTTTTTCGTTATCCGCCATTACCAATGTAATTTTCACGTACCCCAGGTTGGGAACCGCTGATATAAGTCAATGATTTTAAAAAGTGGGACAAGTCCATTTTTAGGTGCGTTCCGAATTATATAATATAGTCGTCGATGTCTGGCCTGTCCGCATAGAACAGCGCAAAAACTACCCAGTAGTTTGAAATTTAATATATAACGAAATGCTCATATCCATTTAGTTGGTCTGTTTGTTAAAGAATACTGAAATCAAAACGATATAACAAAACGAATTCGAGCATGAAAAGTGAGAAACAAACGATATAGCCAATTTTTTATTTTTTTTTACTTAAAAAATGGCCCAAAAATAGATTATTTTTAAATGAGATAACCTTCAATCTTTTTCTCTACGGCCAATCACATATTTTCAATACTTCCAAGAAAGATTTGGGGAGGAGCAGTGTTTTAAGACAGACAGAGGGGCGACAGCTTAGCTGAACTGGAATTATGTTATTTTTTTATTTGATGACGGATTTCATTGATGAATGATTTCATTGACATTTACTTTTCCTGTAAATTTATAACAAGTTAATTTTTAAGACTTTTTGTAAGCTGGCTATGTCTGGCCAAAGAAAATGTTTGAGTTTAGAAGAGAAAGTCCAAGTTATAAAATGCATCGAAAATTACGTTAAAGAAAGAGATGTAGCGAAAAAATTTGGAATTCCAGGTAGCACAACATTGAAAAATTGAGAAAAATTCATAAAATATTCAAAATGGGTGCAGTTTCCCCATCATTTAAATGCATACGCAAAGCGAAATATGCCGATGTGGAGGAAGTATTATTTTCATAGTTTAAAGATGCGAGATTCCAAAACATCCATATTAGTGGATGTAATTTGCAATACAAAGCGTATGCGCTTGCCGAAAAACTTATATATAAAGACTTTAATATAAATGATAGTTGGTTGAGTAAATTAAAAAATATATATATATGAAATTGTGTGTAAAAAATTATGTGGAGAAGCAGCGTCTGTTTCAGAAGAAACAATTGAAGAATGGAAGAACGAAAACTCAAACATTGTTCAGGATTGCGATCAAAAAGATATATTTAATATGCATGAAACAGAATTGTCTTTTCGTTTAATGCCTGATAAAATATAGATTTAAAAAAAGAAACTTGCCATGGTGGGAAAATAAGCAAAGGCCGACTTTCACTACCATTATGATGTAATGTTGACGATTCTGAAAAGCGAAAACCTCTTGTAATTGGAAAAGCAAAGAATCCACGGTATATCCCCAAAAACGTAATAAAAACTTTGCCTGTAATCTACATGCATAATTGAAAAGTTTGGATGGTGAAATGCGTTTTTAAAGAATGTATTTTAGATTTTGACAAATAGATGCAAAAAGCCAAAAGAAAAGTTCTCCTTATTTTAGACAACGTCTCTTCGAAAGTGACTTCTTTTTGTGTTAAATGTATTAAATTAACTTTTTTGCCATCTAACACTACATCCAAAGTACAACCATTAGACCAAAGAATTATGCATTCGTTTAAAATGAAATATGCGAAGATGCTTGTGAAAAAAAAAATGTGAATTCAGATGATACAAAATAAACACAAATAGAAGAGCTGAAAGCAATTTATATGATAAATAAAGCTTGGTGCGATGTTCTGTCGTTAACACTTTTTCAGTTTCGACATTTTCTCCATCGCCATTAAATAAAAATGAAATTGTTTCTTTTCCTGAATTGGAAGATACAGATGGACGGATTTCATCCTTTTAAATCTGACTTTAAATTTGATAAATACGTTAATGTTGATGAAAACATAATGGCAAATGAAGAATTCAAATAAGAGAATATCATTAAAAGAAAGTACAGTAGATGCGTCGTGCGTTGGCAGTGTCAGTAAAGAAGGGGAAATCATAGAAGCTGGAGAAAAACTTTTACCATCTGATGCACTTGAGTATTTACAGAAAATTGTGTGTTACATGCACAATGAAAACTTGTTAACGAATTAAATTATCATGTATGTTGTCAAAATAGGGTGTACAAAATTAGACAATGCTGTTAAGAAAAAAGAAAGCAAAGCTTGTTAACTTCATTCTTCAAACCTAAACTGCCCTTTAAGAGAATTAATAAATAATATTTTTTTTACATTTAAATTTTCCGGTTTTTTTATGTGTAGCATAGCACTTAAAATAGTACAACAAAACTCTAATTATCTGAAATCTCTATCATCACAAAATAAAAATTCTGTGTTATGAATTTTACGTATTTATTCGTAATTCCTTTTTAAATCAACACCTTTCTTCACTTTTCTGTTTGTAGTCAAACTGATCATTACTATGGAGGCTTAATATAACATGAATACATAAGGCCTAGCTTTTTTTTTATTAAACAAAAGTAATTTTAAGAGATATATCTTTATGTAATAAAACACCCTTTTTTATGATTGTCTTCATTATATGGACTTCTGCCTACTCAGATTACGAACAGACCACATTAGCCGGGGTAATTGGAGTTCTTACTATATAACGAAATAATTCGTTATAACGTTTTAACGAAAGCACGTTATAACGAGCAAATCTTTGGAGTACTTTCGATTTTGTTATAAGGTGCTTTGACTGTATTATCGTTGCAAAATTTTTGTCGAGTCATTTCAAATTTTATGAAAATCTAATCAAAACGTAAAAAGATATTAATAAAAGTTTTCTTCATTCTGTTAAATCCTATCGTACAGTCGTTAAATCCTATCGTATCCCTACGTAATCTATATAATAAAAGTATAAGTCATGTGACTGAGGAAAACAAACATGGACTAACCACATCTTTTTCCATTGGCCAAGTGACTATTTTTATTCAAAATTATTTTTTCGAATAAAACTGCATAAAGATTACATAAAATTAAATTAAATACATTTTTAGAAAGATCTTTGAAAAAAATTATTTGCTTGAGAGATGAGTTACATTCAAAAATGTATAGATTCTAAGATAACTTCAGTGGAAATTAGGTTAAGAGCCGAATACCTCAATCCATTAGAGTCAATAAACACAGGAGATTCATTCATTATGAGTCATAAAAATATTAAACCATGGACGTAATCATTCGCAAAGAAAGATCACCATCGTGAGTTTTACAGTGCTGTCTGATGAAGAAGAAAAAATAAATAAAAAATCGCATTTGTAAACGTGACATACATAATAAAAAAAAAAGTCATGCTCATTTCGCTCATAGCAGACGATATAATTCATTTCACTGAAATAATAAGGAGGATTTTTTTACATTGTCAAACTACTTATAAAACGAACGCACCTCATATGTCACGTTTAACATACAATTTCCAATTTGTTGTTATTCTAGGCATTGAGTGGTTTGTATTTGAATAATAATTTCCGTAAAAATATTTTACGAATATTTTTAAACAACCCATTAGACTTATTTTATACTTTTTGTGGTCGTATTTTATGTAAATTTAATATGCAATAATGGTTAGCTGAAAAAAAAAATCATGTTTTTGGTAGGCGCGTCATTGAATTTAATTTTAAATACAGTGTTATTTGAGAGTTCAAATAACTATTTTCAATGACAGTGTAATTTTCAACAGCGCAATAGAAATGATCACTGAATACATAAAAATTTATCACATTTACCACTTAGAAAGTAACTTTCAAACTGCGACCTCAGAATTTTGAGATGCAAACATATGTTATTGCTGCACAATTCTTTTTCAATGACTTTCTATTTAAAGACTTCCCTACTGTAGGAAATGATGAAAAACTTAACAACTTATCTACAAACAAAATATCTTCTCAAAGGTATTGAGAACTATTAAAGTAGAGAAATAGTAATCTCCCCAAACTAAAGGTCAATATTTTTGAATTTATGAGAAAGGTCAGGGGTCGATGCAGGTTTTTTTTTCTTGGGGCCCATTTTGTGAAAAGTAAAGGTTATTTTTGTAAAATTTATTATATTTTTGTGAAAAGTAAATGTTATTTTTGTGAAAAATAACATTTTGTAACGAAAGTTGAAATCCAGTTAATCAAATTCGAACCAAACATTTATAAACAAAAACTTTTTTAAATCCTTTTGCTGAAGTTTTTCTCTCTGGTGAACTTGTTTGTTTACAAATTACACATTTTAAAACATCACAAAATAATAAATAGTAAGTTTTTATGAAATAGAATTTTGTGAAGGAGCCCATTTTATCAAATTGATTTTTGTGAAGGGGCCCATTTTATTAAATTGATTTTTGTGAAGGGGCCCATTTTATTAAATTGATTTTTGTGAAGGGGCCCTAAACAGGCCCCAAATTTTGCCTGGATCGACCCCTGAAGGTTGAAATAATAAATGAGATTCCCAAAAATTTTCAGTTACTTGAATATCAGTAAAAGGCGAAATTTTATTTTAGTAAGTCAGTACTTAGCAGTAGCAATGTCATTAGCTTGTGTTTGTTTTTCTTTCCATCAAGCCCAGGGTTCGGAATTTGCTTCTTCCCATTTTTAAAAGTTTTCAGCTTTCAACAAGGAGTGCACTAGTTTCTTTAAAAAAATCCATACTGGGTATCCATGGGGTTACATTATTAAATTTGAGGAATAGCTTTGGCAATCGCCCACGAACAGTCATCTTGTTTTTTTAAATCCAAAACATATTTGTTTTGTTTCTCATTTTCAAAATAATTTTCATTCATATGTACTTATTATAAACATGTTATTTAATTTTATTGACTAATTTATTTATATTTAATAATAAAATTTAAAATGTTTTGATTTAAAAAACAAGATGGCTGATCGCGGGCGAATGCCAAAGCTTAGCCAAATTTGAAATGCTATTTAACTTTATTGGCATGCATAACCAGGGATGGAGAATTACATCACTGTAAATGATGGTGAGCATTGCGCTCATAAATGTTTTCTACTAAAATATATATATATTTCTTCTAGCAAATATTATCAAATCATAAACCTATAACTGCATGAAGGCAACTATGAAAGAAATATGCCTAAAAAAAAAATTAAAATATATACATATTGAGGAGAAGGCATTATATTAGACCCCAAAATGGTGTTTTGAAACTCTCTATTACATATAAGACCCACACATACTACACACATTTTAAAGATTATATTGAATTAAATATTGACAAACCACCACACAGGAAAAAGAAAACATTCTCATATGTTTCTATTTACTTTTAAAATGAATTAAAACTAAATAATTGATATGTATCTAATAAATTAAATTGAAAACTATCAGTAGTAATCAGTCGGTTCTAATGATTTATAAAAATTATATATACAGTATGGAACCATTTATCTGGAATCCAGTTAACCGGAAAACCAGTTATCCAGAATGAATTTCCAACTGAATGATTTCAGAATATTTCCCTAAAAATGTGCCATGCAGTGCCAGTTTGACATGTGCATTGCTTGATAGATTACCGCATGCAGTGTACAACTTGATCAATATCTAGGATTTGAAATGAAAGCATATTTAGTTAGATATTGAGTTTTATGCAGTATTATCGTTTCTAAGGAAATTGTCTTCTTTCAAACTCTTATTAATTATTGATCTTGATAGCATCTGAGTCTTAAAGTAATCTAATAATTTGAAATCAGTAACAATGTTACAACCACACCACATATATTCTACAAATCTCATAAAATGGATGTTACTTTAATGTTCAACCAGTTATCCGGAATGCATCTGTCCCCGACCATTCTGGATAAATGGTTCTATACTGTATATATACAAGGTTTGACAAATACGGTTGCCACTGGTTATAGATAAGGGTCATTCTAAAAATAAAGATACCTTTTGAAAAAAAAAAATTCAAATTTTTTTTTCACTAAAAATGAAGTAAAAAAACCTTTGAGAGGATTGTATGTACACCTTCAAAAATAGAAATTGAATATCAGCAGCACACTTTTAAAAAAATATTATTTACTACACTTAGAAACGCAGACACATTGAATGAAAAGTGTCTCTTGTGTTACCATAATTTAAATAATCTCCCCATTTTGTCTTAAAAAAGTTTTAAAATGTCGTAAAAAAGTATTTTTACAATTTTAACATTTTCATATGAATGTTCATTCTCACTGCCACATAATTTTTTGTTTATGCATATATTTTCTCACAAAGTGGACATATGTCCCCTGTGTTACCTTTTTAGTATTCTCACAATATAAAACTTTACATAATTAGGTAAAAAGTATAGCAATATAATAAAATCTCAGTCAAACTTATTTATACATATTAGTCATTGCACATTTAACCCTCTGATTCTTAAGAAAGTTTTTTCTTTTTGTTAAGACAAAAAAAATGTCAGTAACACAGGGGACACCAAAGTAACAAAGTGCACACATGTTCAGCACTAAGAATGCAAAAATCGTAGAAATGTCCTTATATATTAATTAGAAATTTATGTCTCATATTTTCAAATGTGAACAGAGCGAGCAGCTACAACATAAAATTGGTTGTCTGCAGTAAAAGAAGCATGAGGATATTTTCCACCTTCTTAGAAAAAACTAACTTTAATAATAATAATAATACAATCTGCATATTTTTTGAGTTAAAATAACATACAAAACTTTACATTTAAGTTTTAGCCACACAATTGCCTAAAAAAATAAATTAAGCCCCTGTGTTACCTCATTGCCGCGTTACCAACATCATGGTAACACAGGGTACTAGTAACACGGGAGACAACAAAATGAAATACAAATTATCTTTATAATTATATTTTTATAGAAACAATGCCAAAATCATATGAATGTTTTCTTTTAACTGAGATGTACAATTTAAACTGAAATAAATTAAAATATATATATATTATTAATGTAAATTGATGGTAACATAGGGGACACATAAAAATCACACATACCTTCAAAAATCACTTCAGCTCAGATAATATTTTTCAAAATTTAACATATGAAACTAAAGCTACTTAAGATAAATGATAGCTCTAAAAGAGTATGACTGACTGTTGTTAACAACATTAAAGTTACAAATTCTTGTTATAATATTAAGAACAAAGTAGAAGTAACACAGGGGACAAATATTAGGGGACACAAGAATTTTCCTTATAAAATGAAAACATATCTAAAAAAATATATTTAAAGTATGTAGATATAATAATAAGACTACAGAGACTTAAAAAATATAATCAGACATAGCTTTTAAAATATATATGGTGAAAAAATGATGGTTTGAAAATCAAAAATTGCTCATAGGACATGGCCTTCTATAGGATACAAATTTAAGTAAAGCTATTTAAAAAGTAATAAATGCAATTTATCTAAAATTTCAGAATTGCATTAAAAAAAATATTTCTGAAATATCTTTTCAAGTATTTGAATTTAATTTTGGAACAAAATTGTGGGAAATATAACCTTACAAAATATCGGACCCAAAAAGAGTGCTTTATTTTTTAAATGACCCATAAATATTTTTATCTGGCTACCAAGTTATTTTAATCTAATGGGTTTTTTATTGTTGTTTCTTTTTTGTACAAAAATTGACCTAAGCTTTCTTGAAATGAGCACAAATGCCATCCTCCCCCCCTTTCCCAATATTAAAAAATAAACTTTAAAACTACATTCACACAAAAAATATTTTTAACTTTTGTTTTTAATTTGGCAAAAATAAGTTTATCAAATGTAAATTTAAAAATAATCAAATCAGAATTATTTGAGACTTGGACAGAAAAATAGGCGAAAACTTGTTTTCCTTCTTCAGTATTTCGTCGATGCATTCAACTATCCGGACATTTGAAGCATTTTCTGAACATGCTGGTTAATTCAGCCTTTACAGTATATATTTTTTAAAGATATATGACTTTGATAAGTTTCATTAGAAAAAACTTAGTTTGGATTATTTTTCTAAACTATGTATCTAATAATTCGAAACAGTGCCTATTATTATTTTTCCTCAATTAATTCATAAAAACTTTTTGAAAATTAATGACAAGGAAGCAGGGACCGATTTAGAAATTTGGGGGCCCTGGGCACATATGCGTATTGGGGCCCCCCCTCGCACAGATTCTTTGAATAAAAAAATATAATATCGAAAGCAGTACTTATTAAGATAACCACTATTGACTTTGATAATTTCTGGAAAATATTAATTAAAAAAATTAAATTTGATAATCAGTAATTTAATTTTAAATAATTATTTGATAATTATGAATTTTTACTTGAATTTTATAATAAACTGTGTGGTGCTGATTACCTTTCTCTATGCAAGTCCATACATCTGGAATGATAAAGTATGCAACAACTAATAATAAATTTACCGCAGTACCAAGCTATAATTATTTAAAATATTAGCATATCATATTAATCAAACTACTTTTTCTTTCAAATATTAGCTTTGTGGGAAAAACAAAAAAACTAAATTTACACAAGTAACTAGCAGAACCACACGGCTTTGTCCATGTTAACCATGAGAGCCTTACATGTAAAATAAATAAAAATGAAATAATATGGCGATCCCAAAAATGGAGTTCTGTACATTACTGCACATAAATTGTTAAAAGACAATCAGCAAAAAAATGAAGTTACTTTAACATATCATAGACAATCTCTGACAAACAGATTTTTCCATTTTAATTTTTTTTTTTACAGTTAAAACTTATTGCCCAATAATTGAAAAATCTTTAGTAGCATTTGGGGGCCCCTAAAAATTGGGGGCCCCTAAAAATTGGGGGCCCTGGGCCCGTGCCCCGAATGCCCTGCCGTAAATCAGGCACTGCAGGAAGGAGGAGGTAGTAAATATTTTTTACTGACTACTAGAACTTTTTTCTGGCTAACAGATTTTATCAAATTTGTAAAGCCCTTTATATATATATATATTATTATTTTTTTTTTAATTCTGCCTTTTCTGCTACTAAGGGATATTGTAACTTATTCCAGATAAGTCCAGACTTGCAACTTCTTGTCACTTTCGGTCAATTCCATCGTAACTGACGTAACACTTGATCATCGAATTTTGTTTTCAAAACTGTGCAGAAAATTTACTAATAAAGCTAGAACAAATTTTTACAATTTAAAATATTTCTTACTAAGGACTTAATACCCAAATACCTGCAGATTATTTCAATCTCTCTTTTAATCACAAAAATTGCAATTCAAAATCCTGTAACTGATGTAACGTAAAACAGACAAACATTTTATCTGCCTTCATTGAAGTGTAAAAATTATCAAAACTATCCCGTTAAAAAAAGTGATTTAATGTTTTCAACACTAAGTAATGACAAATTATAACAGCAACTTGCTTAATTAATTTCTGAACAATAAAAAAGAAAAAATGGCATTTACACATGTAACTGACATAACTTTTATTGTGTAACTGACATAACATTATGACTTTACAAAGACAATATAATGGTTCTTAACTTAGTTTGTAAACAGTAATTTAGAATGGCTTTTTGTTAAGATTTTATTATACAACATAAAAATACCAAGCTTTCCAATTCTACCCTTAAATTAAACATATTATAAGTTTTATTTTCCCCTCAAAATGAGACTTTTCTGTGGAATTGACCTTTCACCAATTCAATTTTAATCTCAGACACATGAAATTGGCAGGTGTTGTTGTTCAGGAAGTTGGAAAAGATTAAATCGTAGAACATAAATACTTATAAAGCACTAAGAAAATGCAACACTGTGATGCTTCAAACCATGTTTTCTGTCATTTTCCTAAGCTTTCCCAGCATGATTGGAGATTTAAGCATCAAGTGAAAAAAATTTATTAGAATTTAATAAAAAATGTTTCTGATTCGAAGCAAACATGAAGTTAATGATTTACAACAATGAAGCCAAACCACACTTGCTAAAATAAGTCAACTGGCTCTGAAACTGCAGCAATGAAATGTAACATTAAAAAGTAGAAAATAATATAAATAAAAAATACAGAGTGCCAGGTATTTATATATTTTTTGTAAATATGCTTTCATCAATTAATAGAAATCATATTATCATAATAAACATCTTAATATTATGTAAATTATGACAAAATGTTGAGAAAACAATTTAGAAATTCTAAATAGATATGTTAAATAATGCTTTTTTTGTTTCCTGTTACTGCACCTTAAAAAAGAAACAGAGCAAATTTTATAATTTTTTTAATAAATTCACTAGTTTATGCTTTCTATCAAGCGTAAATCAAAGCAGTGGATTTTCCATAATCAAGTCCATGCCAAATGAATGTATAACGAAACAAAAGGAATTACAGTCATGAAATCAGACATGATTTTTAAGATAAACAATGAATGTTTATAAAAGAGTTTTTTAAAAGAACTATATTTACTTTTATTTAAAAGTAGCGGTTTTTTTTCCTACTCTTTAGCTTAACTTGGTTTTTGTAAGTAAAGATGGAACTTTTTAATCAATTTTTCATTCACCTGCTGATATGCTAGAATTATAAAAATTATGTAAACAGATGTTTGTGGTGTTTCATAGAATTAGACCATATTCCAGTCTACAGTCATTCATTTGGGGTTGGAACTCACAAAACTCAACTGAAACAGGTACCTGATGTGTTTCTGATAACCAATACAACATTTTAATATTTTTAGAGCTTAATTGTAAATTAATTTTAAGGCATTAGACGACTGCAGGTAATTAACTGCCCAGTTTTCTTTGGCGTTACAACTATATACAAGTTACAAAAACTATGGAGTTTAATTTAACCAAACCACACTTGTTAAATTATGTCACCTTGCAGTAAAATTGCAACAACGAGCTATTATTAAACACTAAAAAGTAAAAATAAAGGAAGAGCATAATTATTTTTGAAAGTATGCTTTAAATTAAAATTAAAGAGGTACGTATAGAACATTTTTAGTTAACCATTTTAACCAGTCCATTTTTATTTGTTAATATGTAACTGATCTTTCTTTAATCAATCAGAAAAACAGCCGTCAGATGTCACAAGAATGGGGATATGGCCTTCTGACTCACAAAATTGCACAGTCAATGCAAAATTATCAATGTCCTCAGGGGTCGATCCAGACGAAAATTCTGGCCCTATTTAGGTCTCCTTCTCAAAAATCCATTTAATGAAACAGGTCCTTCACAAAATTCCTCTTAATAAAATAGGCCTCTTCACAAAATTCTATTCCATAAAAACATACTCTTCATTAATTATTTTTACTTTGTTAGGTTTTTAAATGTATAACTTACAAACAAAACAAGTTCACCAGAAAGCGAAACTTTAGCAGAAGGACTTAAAGAAATTAATAAATGCTTGGTTTGAATTTGGATAACTGGATTTCATCTTTTGTTACAAATTGTTATTTTTCACAAAAATACAATAAATTTCACAAAAAGATAATAAATTTCAGAAAAATAACTTTTACTGTTCACAAAATGTTCCCCAAGAAAAAAATCCCTGCATAGACCCCTAGTCCTTACTACAGATGTTACCAGGACTGGTGGCAAACATCCCTAATCGGGACACTGTTCATTTTGATTTGTATGTGTGATGATGTGACTCTCAAGACTGCATCCACCGATATTATGATACCTGACAACTGTTTAGTGATAAATAGTTTCAGGAGAGTATGGCATCCTGCTTCCCATTTGGTTAAATAAATAGCACCCTTCATCCAAACAATAGCATTCTTCTTGCTTCTCAGTTAATAAAAAAGCATCCTTACTGCTTTTTTTGTACTATTAGAAGATTGCTTGCATAATAAAAGACAAATTCATTGAAGTTATGTACTATTGAAAAGAATGCCTTCATTTTTTAAATATTAGAAGTGCCGTGTTATTATATACAGTAGACTCCCCAAATCCAGTAATGTTTTGAATCCATTTTTTAAACTGTAATTTGAATGTATTAATGCACTCAAAATTACAATGAAGTAAAATATTAAAATAATTAAAGAAAATAATAAAGTAAAATTATAAAGATCAAGAAAATTAAAAAAACATTTAAAATATTAAAAGTAAAGGTCAAGTAAATAATAATGTGTAACTAAATATGGTACTTCTCTATTATCCTGTCGACCACTTTTCATAACAAAAAACTATCGCCAAACTGTAAGATTAAACGCCAAAAATGCAGTCCCACTTAATGGATGTCAGAATCATTATACGCATTTGTTATGTCATCAAGTGGTTTTTATTTCGACATTTGCGGGTATTTTTCATTATGTTTTACTGATTTATTAGTTATTTCATTAATTAAAATAACAATTGTCCCCTTAAATTCTAATATTTTATTTATTTTGATATTCCAATGGCAATGTTCTCCCGTTTATTTGGTGTTACAGTTTGGGGATAGTTTTTTGTTATGAAAAGTGGTCGATGGGATAATAGAGAAGTACCCTAAATATACCAGGGATCATTCTAGAGAGTTTCAGAGGGACAGCCTGCCCTCATGCCCTTTTTAGATAAAATCCCACCCTCCTTGCCCTTTTTCAAGGTAGAATTCTACCCTCCTTGCCCTTTTTCCAGGTAGAATTCTACCTTGCTTTTATTCCTGGGTAGAATCCTGCCTTGTTTGCATTGTACTTTCCAAAATTCTTTACCCATCTTTTATTTTTAGAATGCTAGTATGGTACATCAGGAGTAATCCTCCTTCCCTCTTTATTTCTCTGTGAAATGCCCTGGTATGTCTAATCTTTCACTTTGAGCGATTCATCTTTCCATTTATCATTTTTTCCATTCAACAAGACATAAAGGGTAACTAAGGGTCATTGATTAATTTCACCTTCTCTAGTGAAATGTAGTATTAGATCAAGCCTTCTGGCCTTTGACCACATGATAACTTACATAACTTCTACAAAAAATTTTAGAAGTAGCTTTAGAACTTTTATTTTGTATCTTTTTCAAAACCAGTTTTGCTAAAACTAGAAAAAAGTTATCTGGTGAATAAAAGTTTTAGAATATCATAGGAAAAGGAATGACTGTGATTATAGTAAACAGTTTTACAATAAAAATC
This sequence comes from Maratus michaelseni, assembly GCA_963931845.1. Lineage (NCBI taxonomy): Eukaryota > Metazoa > Arthropoda > Arachnida > Araneae > Salticidae > Maratus > Maratus michaelseni. Next base: position 16,763,994 of record OZ007599.1, on the reverse strand, counting down.
GAGGACATAAGTTTAATTTTGCTATTTTTAATACTTTTCAAACGGTGAAGTTATCGAAATTAGAAATGTTACTGGATTTTTTAAATTAAAGAGTGCTTTAAGCTGTTGCCAGACGCCCCCACAAGTATATTGGCATATGCACTTATTACAAAAATGCTCTTTTTTTATGAAATGATGTGCCCTTTTCAACAAAATTGCCCTTATTGTGTAATGTGCACCATGCTCTTGTTTATGTTCTAGAATGATCCCTGATATACGTAATAATGATGAGATAAATTTTTCTTGAATTATTCAATGAAACTTGTTTCATAGAGGTATGCACTAATAATTTACATGAAAAGCATAAAATAACGAAATTTTATTTCATGTTTAGCCAGACTTCATAACCAAAAAAGCTTGTATAATACCTAAATGTATTTGATTCAAAATAATTGATCACCACACTTATATAGCGCTATCTTGAATGTTTTTGGAAATAAATTTATACTTCCTTCATGAGAAAACATGTGTTCAGTGATTTTAGCCAGACTTACATATTAAAATGTGCATGAAATGATATATATATATATATTTTTTTTTATCTTGAATTTTTTTACATCTTAACAGCAAATTTCACTGTTTACATTAGCAACAATACGAGGATTTAAGGTGTTTGTAGATTTGAGAGACTGTATATTGTTTGGGTAGGAAGATAAACTGCTGATAATGGTCTCGATATCTTACAGTATGTAACCCTTAGCAGAAACTGTTCAGTTATTGTTATTATAAATATATCTAACAATGAGTATATTTCCTTGTTATAGACAAGGGTCGATGCAGATGTTTTGTTTTTCTTGGGGCCCATTTTGTGAAAAATAACATTTTGTAATGAATGTTGAAATCCAGTTACTCAAATTCGAACCCAGTAATTATTAATAACGAAAACTTTTTCAACCCTTTTGCTGAAGTTTTCCTCTCTGGTGAACTTGTTTGTTTACAAATTAGACATTTTAAAATGTCACAAAACAATAAAATAATTAATAAATAGTAAGTTTTTATGGAATAGAATTTTGTGAAAGGGACAAAACATTCACTTTTTTTGTAATTCAAAGCCTTAATTTTTAGTAATGAGAATTAAAGAAGCGTGCTGATCTAATGACTATCAGGATACTGATGTTAAGTTTTGGTATGTACAGGGCAGAATAATTCACTAAAACAAGGTGGGCATCATTAGATATGCTTTATTGGAGTCCACTGAATCCATTGTTTATGTGTTTTTTGTTCCTTACTTTTTACACAGATTACATGCAATCACATTTAACTCAAACATACCCTTGCGGACAGTATTTACATTAACAATACTTGGCATCAATTACATTCATGAAAGATTAGTCAATTAGCCATTTTCAAATTCACATATTGTTTCCAATAAAGCATATCTAATGATGCCCACCTTGTTTTAGTGAATTATTCTGCCCTGTACATACCTGTACATACCCTTAACATCAGTATCCTGATAGTCATTAGATCAGCACGCTTCTTTAATTCTCATTACTAAAAATTAAGGCTTTGAATTACATAAAAAGTGAATGTTTAAATTTGTACAGCAAGAAAAAATATTTAGAAATTTTGCAAAGATAAAATATTTGAAATCGATTTGTTACTTTGATTCTTTACACCTATCTCATCTTCTTTGTTTAGTTTTTAAGTTAGATGTTATTTTATGATAAATTTAAAGATAATCGGGAAATAAACTACGATTTAATAAGGTGCAAGTCGATTCTTTTATCATTAAAACTCGCATATAAAAATATTAAACTGAATCAAAAAACAGAATGAAATAGTTAATAAATCGTGATATATCAAACAAGGGGAAATTCAGGATTGCGTAAAGCATCACGATTAACATTAAAAAAACAGCATATCAAAACATCTATGTAGACATTCTCAATGAATGATGATGCTAAAAATATAAAAACATAACATAGATCATTGTAAATACAAATATATTTAGTAAATTGCAAATGGAAAATATGAACTTCTCACTTTGTGGCTATGTTCATCACTTGTAGCCCAACAATTCTAACAACATACGACACGGAGAAAGAACACTAGACGGTAATCGCTGGGATGCTCTGCTCTTTTACAACCAATCACAGAGAACCAGTGGGGGTGGCAATGGGGCTTTGGCAGCTAGCTTCGCCAACGCGCCAAAGAGCAATATCGAGCTTCCCAGCTTTTCAGAATAGCTCGTCTTTCTCCTTTCCTTCGCTTTGATGATGACGCTTCGGCAGACCATTCGCATTACTGAATACATAATGCTCATGTAGATCGTAAAAAAATGGTTAATATTTATTCTATAGCATTTTTAAATATTAAAGTGTACCAAAGACTTACTAAAAAAAAAAACCTCATATTAGTTTGGAGCTGCCGATTGAGCAAAATAAACGTGACGGTGCACGTGGACTGACTGTCAGCAAGGTGCAATCTGCAAAAGTCCAAAAAATCAAGATCTTATTAAAGTGACGAGCCCACCTTAATTGAATGGGTATTGCTTGTGATGTATGCTGTAATTCAGATCATATACATTAGCAATATTTCTTCAATTAATCTGCAGGAGATGGCTGAAAAACAGGACATTTTGGAAAATGGTGCAAACGGATTCATGGATTCGATTAAAAATTCACACAGCTCATATTGTTTTGCTAAAAAAGAATTACATTTAAGTAAGGTAAGATTTATTAATACCGGTAATTTGTCCATTGTTTTTTAAATGTATTTAATCTTGCAGTGTTTTTTATTTTCTTTAGTACCGCCTACTATTAATAATTTACTATATGTCGACAAGAAACTTTATAAAAATATTTTAAAGCAACAGCAAGCTTTAATCTTTATATTCTACTTTTTAATGTGGTTCAAGTTATTTAAAGAATGTACATCTCATGGTAGGGTTCACATGCACATGTGCAGTTTTGGCAATTTATTTAAATATGTGCTTCTGGTTACATATAATATAATTAAATGTACAAACACCAAGCTTTGACTTTCTCCGAATATTTTGTAGATTTCCATCTAAAAAAAATATTGTGTACATTATTCAGGTGTCGATCCAGGGAAAATTTGGGGCCTATTTAGGGCCCCTTCACAAAATTCTATTCCATAAAAACTTACTATTTATTATTTTGTGATGTTTTAAAATGTGTAATTTGCAAACAAGCTTGTTCACCAGAGAGGAAAACTTCAGCAAAAGGATTTAGTTTTTGTTTATAAATGCTTGGTTTGAATTTGATTAACTGGATATCAACTTTCGTTACAAAAATATAATAAATTTCACAAAAATAACCTTTACTTTCACAAAATGGGCCCCCAAGAAAAAAAAAGTCTGCTTTGACCCCTGTTATTTAACTTACAAATTGACAAGAAAAAAAAATATATAAACTGAACAAAATCTGTATACTGTACATTCCTCTTTTTAACAGAAAATATTGTTCCGGATTTAAATCTGATCCAATGTGTTAATGTTTCTTTGCATTATTGTCATTAAAATCCTCAAATCTTAACTATTGTCTGAGGACCCAGGGTTTAAAAAATGGTGGCTAATATTTAATTTACAAAGTAATGCTTGTATTTCATTTATACCATGGAATGGGATTTATAATTAGAGAGTATAGCCATCTGATTAAGTAAGTTTTAAAATGTTTATATTTGTAATATATTATTTGGTTTATTGTAATTAAACCTGTTAGAAAATTGTTTTTCCCCAATTTGAACATCAATTGAAATGATCATAGCATAAAAAAAATTGTTAATTGTGGTTATTTTTAGTACATTCAGTGAATAAGCTAGGGTCAGGGCTGTAGCTAGAAATAAACAATAGGGGGTGCTCAAGAAAATGCAGGGGGGGGGGGGGGGCTCATACTATTTCTCTCTCTCGACACATGCACACACAAACACAGATATATATATGATCAAAGCAGAGTTTCCCCCAGACAGTTTCAGAAGGGTGCTTCACCCTGCCTGCCCTTTGGTTTACAAAATAGCACCCTTCTTGCCCCATCCAGTAAAATAGTTAGCACCCTTCTTGCCCCTCAGTAGAAAAAGTGCCCTTTCTCCTTTTTGCATTAAAAAAATTGCTTTCATAGTAAAAATTAACTCAATGTTGTCTTTAAAAGACTGTCCTGACTTTTAAATATCAAAAGTGGCTTTAAAAATCAAAAGAATACCTTTAATAATTAAGAAAAATGCCAATAAAAAATCTGAAAATTGCCCTCAAGAATCCAAAAAGTGCCATTAAGAATAAAAAAGTGCCCTCAAGAATCCAAAAAGTGCCATTAAGAATAAAAAAGTGCCCCTTTTTCACCAGCAGCGCCCTGCCTTTTTTTAAACCTGAGGGAAACTCTGATCAAAGTGTTATATAGAAAGGTAAATTAGTGCATATTCATATTGTAGGCACTATGTTTCCTATTAAATTGTTTATAATAACTTTATTTGATGCTAAGAACAGTAAAGGCTGCAGACAGGGATGTAGTGGAGGATATACAGTGAATACGCCGTATAACTTCTGGAACACCGTATACCCTCTTCTCAAAAACACTATAGCATATACTTTTTAGGGTATACCCTCTGTCTAAAGCGTATGCCTTCAGGTTTTTTTACTACTACATCACTAGCTGCTGATAATGAAAATTTTCAATAAGTAAATAAAAATCTGGCAGTTCACCTGTTTAAAAAAAGTGGCAACCTTTAATTTTTTTCTGAATATTCCCTGCCCTTAAGGATTCTAAAGTTATGTTTTTATATGATAAAAAACTTTTGAAAAATCAAGGGTGTATTTTGCATTTTAAAATTATTTTTGTGTCTAGTCAAAAGCTAAAACCACTTGGATTTAAATTGGCTATAACTCATTAGAATAACTTTGTTTTATGCTAATAATGGAAAACGCTGCAAAATGAAAAATTTCAGTATATAACTAATGCAAAAGTCAATGTTTGCATCAGCAACAGGTTGCTAATTCTGAATATGTGCAGATAGGATGGATGCGCGCCTATTGAAGCATTTATTTTCTGTTTTTAAACAAATACTACAATTTAGTATTTATGCAAAACTGTAAAAAGTCCTCAAAACTAAGTTCAATTTTTGAACAGGGTTTCATTTGGATTTTTGAAACAGAATTTAAATGATGGCCTTGCCAACTTTCCCAGGGGGGGGGGGGGGGGCTCAAATTTTCAGGGGGTGCTGCCCCCCCTAGCTACGGCCCTGGCTAGGGTATTATTTTTCCTTAATATTTACTTTTACTACCAAGATTGCTAATTCTCATTTTAACATATACATAAAGATTTTTCTCTGTATAAATTCATAAATCTGTCAAAAAAAATTTAAGGGCTACATTTTCTTCCACAAAATTTTCGATTATATGCTGTGATTATGTACTATACTGTGTAAATGTAAAGTAAATTTTTTACATGTTTAAAAGAAAATATATAATTTGCATGATTAATTTTATGGTATGTCAGCGAAAATTTTAAAATGCGTATGGGTAGGGTTAGCAAGTTTTTGCCAAATGTGGAAAAAACCGTTCTGGCAAAAATAGGTAGAGGAGATTGGTAATGAATGGGCTATTAACAAAATATGAAAAAGTGTTTGCATAAAATTATTTTAGATACCACCAATAGATGAAGCTATTTGTTCTACCAAACTCATAAAATTTTCCATTGTTTGGGAGGACCCATTTTCTCACTAGAGTAGGATGGTCAAGAATCTGATTGAAAAGTAAATATTTTCCTTTTTTCTGTAAAATAAATAAGCTAAAAAGTATCTATTTCATTGCAGATATGTGTATTAGCAAGTATTTGCATATCTATAAACTAATTTTAGGATGTATTTAGATGTTATTTGAATTTAATGTGCTAAAAAAGCCTGAATATATTCCAGAAGTATAGGTGGGGCTGAATGGGCCACCTTTGCCCTAATCATGAAAATGTGTGTGTGTGTGTTTTTTTTTTTTTTTTTTTCCCGATTCTCTTTAACATATGACACATAACTAGCTTTCATGGATTTAGATTAAATTACTGTCTAGTTAGGATAGGTTTATAGCGATGTCTAAAAAATAATTTACACATTTTCAACCTAAGAAGTATTAGTTATTTATTAGAAACATAAGTTAAATTGTATAAATGATTCAGGTGAACTGTTCAGTTGTTGACCACACCTACCAGTCTTTTCACATTTGATAGAAAACTCGAAAAATTGTTTATATTCTGAATCTGATGGGTAGAATAAATAATACCAGAAATTTACACAGCCAGACATTACTGGTGGAACATCATGTGCTTTTATAACCATGAAGTTTAATAATAATTTTGAAATATATAAATTTCGTTAAATCATAATGTGTATTATCTATTATTTTTATGCTTATTTTATGTTCTTTCTCTCTTATCTCATTATTTTGCCGTTTTTCTGCAACAAATATGTGATTTAATAATATCACTTTTGATTTTTAATAATTTTGATAAGCATTGTGTATTGCTTACTCTTACAGTATACTTTTAATCATATCATGTCAAGTGCCATTCATTTTGTCATATTTGGTGAATAAAAGATTAATTCCACATTTTTTCATTGAATTCATTTAGTGGCCCATTCAACCAAGCGCGGATCCAAGGGGGCGGTCATGGGGGTCATGACCCCCCCCCCTCTAAACGGAAAACATTTCTACAGAACAATACATTTTTAATATAAATATGCATTAAATGTGTTTTCATTTTTTTTTCTTCTTTTACGGCTTAAAAATTTTAATCTTTCTGATACATTCATAGAGTTATTTTTAAATTGAAATGCATGAAATTTGCAGGCATTATTGTTTAAGCACCAAAGAATCGAACATCGTTTTTAATTTTACTATAAATGTGGTATATTTTGAATTGTATTTATGAATTTTTTTCCTTTAAGACGGTTTTTCTATGATCGCCGAGCCTCGAAAATGGACTTAAAATGAGAAATTTAAGAAAACTTTTTGTAAGATTCTTTGCTTTTATAAGAAAATGAGAAACTCTGATATCTTGGTATCTGGATAAAACATGCGTATTTTGTATATTTACGAATATATAAAGCAGGTATACCTGCAAATTTCATTCACTTATGAAAGAAAATGAATTCGGGTATATGTCAGAAATTAGACAATTTGGATATAAGATATAAAAACTGCTAGTGAAGACATGTGACCTCCCCCCCCCCTTCCTCAAAAAAAAAGTCATGACCCCCCTCTAAATGGAGTGCTGGATCCGCCTCTGCATTCAACCCCATGGGTGGCCATGGGGAATGAATGGGCCAAATTTCTATATTTTTATTTTCTATTATCATTCATTATAAACATTTTCTAATCAGATTTTTATGACTTTTTGATAAAACCAAATAAGTAAAGTAACTGAAGAGCCAATTCTGAGCCAAAAGAATTATTAGAAAAAATTACAAAAATTGAAAAACAAAAACTGGCCTATTCATTACCACTCTCCCCTATATGTTTTATTTACGGGAATGTAATTAAGGTATTTTAACTCTTACAATATGTAACTTTAATTTTTTTAACTTAGAATAATCAATGCATCATTCAAACAGTAATCAGAATTCTATTAAGTTTGCATTGTTTTCAGTAAAATATATTTTAGTTTATGCTATGGGTACAGATTTTGGTAATGGGGAGAGTAAATAGCAATAAAATAACTCCCTGGTTTTGGTTTGAAGAGTCATAATTGTGGAACAACTATTTTTTATACTTCAGTTAGTCTGTAAAAAAGTCTTAAGAATTATTAGCTGCTTTGCTGAGCTACTGGAACAATAGCCATTTGAAGGTACAAAGTATAATTACTATGCAATTCTTCTCCTCTCTCATGTATATTAATAAGTTTTATCTGGTCCATGTGTTTTTTATACATAAAGTAATTTTTAAGTGCTTTTAAAAAGATTATCTCTATAAAAGAGGTTCAGATAAAAAGGAAATGCAGATTGATTTGATTGTTATAAAGTTATGTATATATATATATATATATATATATATATATATATATATATATATATAGTAAAAGATCTTTATAACGCAAACTTAAAAACGTGAGGTTGTGCATTATATAGAATTTTTGTGTTATATAGATCACATTTCACACATCATTAAACTTACCTCATCAACATGGCCAAATATGTCTGTAACATATCAAAATATAGTATAGTATCTTTATATTTCAGTCCTTGAGACCAAGAGTTGTGCATATAATTTTTTACCTAATATAGATCATTCCATACACTGTTAAATTTACTTTGTAAACATGTTCGAAATATGCCTGGACCAAATAATTCATTATAGTACTTATTTAGAAACATTTTTATTCTAATATCATTTTTCCGTTAAAAAGCTCTGAATTAAGGTGATAACAATGAACTAATGTGTCACATTTAATCCTCTAGAGATTAGCAATTTTTTACAATGTGGGAATGCAGGTGCATCTTAACTGCAAAATTCATTGTTTACATCTGAGACATTGTGCATTATATAGAGAATTACATTATATAGAATTGCATCATAAAGATCTACTGTATATATAACGTATGTATACATATATATATATATATATATGTGTATGTTACAGGCAACTTTTAATTTAGTAATTTTGTCTTTAATAGTTACAGTGAAACCTCGTTAATAGGTCACTCGAATAAAATGTCATTCCGCATATTATGTCATGTTTTACCTCCAAAAAACACTTTTTTATTGTGCATGACTAAGATTAACAACATTCCACATTCCCTTTCCTTATAAAAATTGTTTGACATAGCAACAAGTTCTTTGAATGCAACAAGAATTGAAATTGTAGCTGATGTTTTGAAAGCAAAAAAAAAAAAACTGACCGGCAGTAACATCTGACAGCGATCATGAAGAGGAACCTCCCAAACCACTTATTGCAAAGAAAAAAGCCTTTATTGGTAAATTAAGGAGCTATATTTTGTCTTTGATTGACACACAGATAGCATCTATAATATGCTGTATTCCTAAGAGAAGATAAATTTTATTTCAGAAAACTGACATCAAACAAAAATAGGTGGGTTTTTTTGTAGGGCAGTAACAAATGGGTACGTATTGAACTGTACAATTAAATATATAACTTTCCTTAATTTGCCATCCATTTTACGAATTCCAATTCTTGTTCTACCGATTTATATAATTTATAACAAATTTAGTAATAGACATTCTTATTATATATAAACATTTGGAATTTTATCTTACATTTTAATATAAACTCTGTTTAGTAAGTCATTTTTAAGTGGACCTGAGACTGACATACTGGTTTGACTGTATAGATTTCTTGAATATATAAATTATGGATTCAAAGGTTTTTAATATCGAAATTATTATTACTATTAAGGATAAAGATGACATTATTATATTACAGGGTGTCTAACCACCTGAAAAAGTCAGGAAAATTTGAAAATTTTGAACTTTCAAGAAAAAAAAATAGGAAAATGTTTCTTATAAAATTAAGGATTTGAAATTGTAGTGCCATTAAAATCAAACTGTGTTCTTCATATGGACTGTAAGAATGATTTCAACCTCTTGACAACATTTTGTCAAACCCCTTTCAGTCCTTCCTTATAATAATTCAGAGATTTTCCATTCCAGCTTCACTGAAATTTTGAACCGAATGTTGTAGGATTGATTAGGGGATTCAGTTTGTTTACTTCTCTTTGTTTGGGAACTGAATGTTTGTTAGCTTAATTTATTGAATATTTATTATTTGTATTAGAGTATGTCGATGCAATCTGTTTAAACTGTGACTGATGTGATAAAGAATTTCATAACTAATTAGACAAAATGGATAGAACCTGATGCTAAAAGTGTGTATCTGCAAAATGTTTAGCATCTAAAATGTTCAATTTGTAAATTTTGCAAAAAATTGTGTAACAAATCAGTAATTTATTCCTCAGAATCAGCTGTGAAAGTTCCACACTCAAATTCACAACTTTTTAAAGAGTTTTTGTGTGTGACATCACAAAATCTTGATACCTGGAATCTTTTTTATTATTATTATTGGTATAGAAAAGTCAGGGAAATTCATTGTTGATCTGGAATAGATGCCCTGATATTAAGAATGAAGAAAAACAGTTTTTATCTCCATCTAACATAAATTTATTTACAAAGTAGATGTTTCGACTAGTACTTCAAATCCTATCACTAATTGAAATTAATGTAAATAACCAAATTACTATCAATAAAATAGAAATTAATATTCTGATTTAAGTCCCAATTATATTATGTAAAAAATTATATTGTTTGTTATATATATTTTTTTTATCCAATAATTTTTCAGTTTTTGCCACCGTCCTACCAAAAATACCATTTTGCCACCAAAATGACCAACTCTACATATGAGCTATATGTTTAATAAACTGTATTTTATCTATTCTTTTTCTGTGTGGCATTTTTTAAATGTGGTTTTTCTTTTCTCTTTTCAGTGTCAATTTGTGCTCACCACCATTACCAGCAACTCCCAGTATATTAATTGAATGAGTATTGTCTGTGCCATATGGTTTGTTAATTCATATCATATCATTGACAATACTTTCTCGATTACACCTAATCCTTTATAAATGTTGGCTGTGGAAATGAAAAAGTAGGGAGTTTTCTCCAATGTTTAGAATTGTGAACAATGGAAGATAATATAATCTACTTCAGCATTAATTCAAGAGCTATAATTTTTTTCAATGCTACTGTTGATTAAATAATTTCAGGTTTTATATTGTTTTATAAGTTAATTTCATGACTTTTTGAGAGTATAGATGTTTCCTTTGTCAATAACATTTTTTCCTTTTATTATGATTTATGACTTTTAGTTTGTAAGAGAGTTAATATTAACTGTGAGTTATTCTTAAATGAAAAGCTTATACAGACTCATTTTTAAATATCTATTTGTTTGGTTTTTATTATTTTATTTACTTATATCTCAATAAAGAATAAACAATTAAATTATTCAGATTTCGAAGTTAGAATTAAAATTTGGCTTAATATAAAAAATATGTCATGAAACCAGATGTATTAAAAATTAATTTTATATTGTAAATAATTGTTAAAAAGCCATTCAATAGTATTTCATGTAAAAATGAATGTAGGTATCGTAAAAAACAAAAACCTGTTGTGAATAATTATTGTTCATAATTGGTTTTTAAGAAACTGGGTACTTATCTCAGCTAGGAGATAATCGCTAAAAATGGTTGATTGCCAATCTTGTTTATTGTAACCACATACACTCAAAATTAGTAATTTGACATGTTTATTAAATACATAAAATTGTTTAAAATGGCAAATAACATGAATTTAGTAAACTTAATAAATTTTAAGTAATATAAGAAATGGTAAATAATATATCATAATTTAGTACACATTTATTAAATGCATCATATCAGGTTGGAAATTTATAGCACTATAAGTAACCAACATAATACAAAACAGTATATTTCTGCAATAGTCATGGCACCAAAAATATTGTTTTCTTGTTTTACCATGTAGGAAAAAAATAAGGGTTGCTGTAATTAGTATTATTATTACCATGCTTGGCACAATTGTATCTGACCTGCCCCAGATAATACGAAGTGCCAATAACTGTTGTTGCTTTGTTTAGAAATAGGTATAGATTGTTTTGTTATTTTGTATGTTTCACTGGTGGCTTTTAGTATACCTTTAAATAGCATTGTATTCCTGCTATCAGAGAGGGAAAAAAAAATCTTCATTTTTAAAGAGTAAATTGCTAGTATCAATGATTTATAAAATTACTCTATAAAAATGGCATCCAATAATGATGACTGTGTAATTATAAATTTTAATATGTATGGCATAAATTGGTTAGTTTTATTGTAATTCAAGCCTACTGGAATATTTTTTAACAAAACTTTAACGTATGAGAAATTATTTTGTTTAAATCACCAACAATAACAATTGCGAAGTTATTTTTAAAAATATGTAATTTTAATTAGAAACACATTCTGCTTTTTTAGACAAGGCAATAATTGTACTTGATAGTCACTTTGTCAACATCATCAGTAATCACTACCAGAGACAGTGCAACACAGAATATTTTAACGTTTTCAGATTAATCTTAACTAATATATATATGCTGTTTAAAAGAAAAATTGTTACAATTTACTTTGTTTCTATATTTTTGTATATATTGTATTTGCTTTGCAAATGTAAAATTCCCTTATTAATAGATTTCTATTATTTATTATGATAATAAGCTAGTCTAGCATTGTTGGGGTCACCAATAAATCTTTGTTTGCTGCAAATTGACATATGTAATTCTGAAACTAAGCTATTGCATAGTGATCAGTAAAGAACAGTAAAAAACTTTTGTCACCATGCATTATAAAATGTTGCTGTGGGGCTGACAGAACTTACTTTTATCTTTGATGGGATACCAGCTCTTTGCTGCATCTAGCGAAGGGAGTTTTTTTAAAATTAACTATTGCTGTAATTTTATTTAATACTGAACTAGCTGTGTCATGACACCAACAATTGCCTGCCTCTGGAATTTCAAATGTAATAAACCAGATTTTCTTTTTGGCACATGATTTTGGGGGAAAAAAAGTAACATTTATTATTCTCAGGTAATTAAGTATATTAACACCAAGAGAAAAACAGTAACTCAGGATTTTTTCTGACAACCCCTTCCCATGGGAGATAACTTTTAGTTTTGATTTCCTTTATATGTTTTTGTGTTTGAATATAATCTTAAACTGGAGATTCGGAAGGATGAAAAAAAATATTCTTTCAGTTGAATAAAGTTGTTTGAAGCTTATTTTTGGATTTTTAACATGTGTTACATTTCTGCAATGCTTTTTATGCTAATATGTTAAAAATTACCTTGCATACAGAGTTCTGACAAAAGCACTTAGTGGCTTAGTTTATTTCACTTTTACATTCTTCATTATAAAAAAATATGGCCTTCGCAGTAGACTGCAGGCACATGTTCAAAAATCTTATCCCTCTCTGGATTTGTTCTGCAGGCACTTATGTGCTGGGCGGTTCCAAATGAACCTGGTGTTCAGTGTCCCATTGTCATGGTAGTCAGCAATATAGATACAGGCTTTGCTTATCCAGCCAATCGAATTCTTCAAAAGACCCTTAAAGTAACCCTCTAATAACCCCTCTGACAAATTCTGAGATATGATTTTACTTCTCACCTCCTTAAAAAATATTACTTAGTATATTTCCAAACAGTCTGGCAAAAAATAAACCTAAAAATCAGTAATAACAGATATGCCAATCAATGATCTGAATCAAATGGCACTTTCACTTGGCATGGTGTAAACTGGGAGAAATAATGATTTTCAATGCTTTGTTTTTTGTCGTTGTTGTTTTGTTAAAATCTTATCTACATTTTGTCTAATATATTAACAACATTTTTATAAAGAAGTAGGAAAGAGAGGGGCTAAAGCCAGCCCCATTCAAATGAAAACAATTTTGTAAAGTCTCATCAGCTTTTGCAAAAACTTAATTTCTATTTTTTATGTTTGATAATTCATTTGTGAAAAACAACTCTGTACATAAAGAAAAAATAAATATTGACTAAATTTCTAACATGTAAATCTTTAGATCCAAGGCCTCAATGGCAGCACTTCACTTTTTTTAAAGAAAAACTCATTTTATTTAATATTAGAAGCAGAGTTTCCCCCAGACAGTTTTAGAAGAAGGCTGCACCCTGCCTGCCCTTTGGTTTACAAAATAGCACCTTTGTTGCCCCTCATAAAAATAATTAGCACCCTTCTTGCGCCTCATTAAAAAAAGTGCCCTTTCTTCTTTTTGCATTAAAAAATTTGCTTTCTTAGTAAAAACTGACTCAATGTCTTAAAAAGAGTACCTTGACTTTTAAATATCAAAAGTGGCTTTAAAAACCAAAAGAATAACCTTTAACAATTAAAAAAGTGCCCTTAAGAATCTGAAAAGTGCCCTTGAGAATAAAAAAAGTGCCCTTTTCTGACCAGCAGCACCCTGCCCTTTTTTAAACCTGGGAGGAAACTCTGTTAAAAGCTTTCAACCCAGACGGGGGGGGGGGGGGGGTCGTGAAAATATTACTTTTTATTTGACGGGTCTTATATTTTATTTATGTTAAATTTGGCTAGCTTCAATAATAAAATGGCCGTCTTATAATAATTATGTATTCTTGCATAAAATTTGGGCATCCTTCAATAATTAGAGCTGAAGTCATAGACATTTTAATGTGTCAAGACCTTATATTGATATTAATTTATATATATTGGGGTGGAGGCTTAAACAAATAAATCCATCCATTTATATTTACAAAAAAAGAGCAGAGCTACATCAATTATAACCGAGTTATAATCATCTAAAATTTAGGAGGCTTTGATTTAAAAAAAAAAAAATCCCTTCCTTTTATAAAATGTGTGTCTGTTGCATTAATCAGAGCCCAAGTTATAGTTCTTTTGTCCTTATATTACAATTACATTAAAATTTGGCTGGGTTACATCAATTAAGATCTGAATTATTGCTATTTTAATTTATCGGGTCTTATATTTATTGTATACTAATATCTGAAGGGACTTTTGAAAAAAAGCCAAGAAATTTTTCTCTTGTGATGATTATGTATAAATATTACGACATGTTGTGTTAATTAGAACCCAAGTTGCAATTATTTTAATGTGTCAGCCCTTTATATTGTAATTAGACAAAAAGTGGGGATTTCAACAACTAAATCCCTCCTTGTTAGGACTTCTCCTTATGTTTATTGTACAAAACATAGCAGTGCTACATCAGTTAGACTCCAAGTTATAGTCGTTCGAATATGTAGTCTTATATTTATCTTATGCTAAAATTTTAGCGTTAATTAGAACCCAAGTTATAGCCATTTTAACATGTTGGACCCTTATATTGTAAATTACACTGAAATTGGGAGTTGCTACTTGGACAAAAAAAAAAATTACAAAGTTTTTCTTTATAATGATTATGTTTATAAATGTAAAATTTGGCTGTTTTACATTGATTTGGACCCAACCTATAGCCATTTTAATTTGTCAGCTTTGTATTTATTTTATATTAAAATTTCAGGGTGAAGCTTTAATAAAAAATTGACTTGAAAGTACCTTTTTGTAATGATTATGCATACGCTGCATTAATTCAACAAAATTATTCTAATTGGTAAATAAATCATAGGAAATAATTTTCCCATTGATTGAAAAAGTGTCCAAGTGAGGATTTGAAACCAGTACCTTGACTTAAGGTTGGCTGTTTTACATTGATTTGGACCCAACCTATAGCCATTTTAATTAATCAGAGCCCAAGTTATAGTTCTTTTGTCCTTATATTACAATTACAGTAAAATTTGGCTGGGTTACATCAATTAAGATCTGAATTATTGCTATTTTGATTTATCGGGTCTTATATTTATTGTATATTAATATCTGAAGGGACTTTTGAAAAAAAGCCAAGAAATTTTTCTCTTGTGATGATTATGTATAAATATTATGACATGTTGTGTTAATTAGAACCCAAGTTGCAATTGTTTTAATGTGTCAGCCCTTTATATTGTAATTAGACAAAAAGTTGGGGATTTCAACAACTAAATCCCTCCTTGTTAGGACTTCTCCTTTTGTTTATTGTACAAAACATAGCAGTGCTACATCAGTTAGACTCCAAGTTATAGTCGTTCGAATATGTAGTCTTATATTTATCTTATGCTAAAATTTTAGCGTTAATTAGAACCCAAGTTACAGCCATTTTAACATGTTGGACCCTTATATTGTAAATTACACTGAAATTGGGAGTTGCTACTTGGACCAAAAAAAAAAATTACAAAGTTTTTCTTTATAATGATTATGTTTATAAATGTAAAATTTGGCTGTTTTACATTGATTTGGACCCAACCTATAGCCATTTTAATTTGTCAGCTTTGTATTTATTTTATATTAAAATTTCGGGGTGAAGCTTTAATACGGTGAAGCTTACTTGTGGTTACTTACGGTGATACTTCGGGGTGAAGCTCTCTTGAGGTACGCAGAGACACTGACAAGTTAATATTAAACCAATGGGAGGATTCTTTTTAAATTTCTCATTTGAAATTCAATATTTTTAAAAGATTATTTTTGCATAGAACAGCTGAGGTTGATCTCGTTATTAACTTTTTCGATTTTGGTTCCAGTTTTTTTCTTTAATAAAGATACTTTCACTTTCAAAACTAGTTCTGAGTATAAAACTGCCTTTATTAAAAAATCTGCAACCAAAATCAAAAAAGTAAAAAAAAAGATTGACCTATGCAAAAAAAAAAAAAAAAAAAAAAAAATTCAAATTCAAATGAGAAATTTGAAAAGAACCCTCCCAAGGTTTAACATTAGCTTGTGAGTGTCTTTGCATGACTGGAGAGTCCCTTTAAGCTGAAACGCTCTATTAACTGAGCTATCTTGGACAAATTTGGAGAACACAATTCACTCAGACAACCTTTTGATAACATCTAGTCTGTTATCTGAAACAGTTCAACAGAATGAATCACAGTTAATGGATTTCCAAGTAAACACTGGATGTGTAATTACATTTCATTAAATCAACTCAATTATTCTAATTGGAAAATAAGTCATAGGAGTTGTAATTTTTCAACTGAGTGAAAAAATATCTAGGCAAGGATTTGTACTGATTAGAAGAATCGGGTTAGATTAATGAACTGTAATTATGTATCCAACATTTACTTGTAGTTCCATTGTCGGCAATTTATTCTATTGAACTGTTTCAGATAATAACAGAGCTGATGTCATTAACAAAAGGTTACCTGAGTGAATTGTATCCTCTTGATTTGTGCAGAATAGCTCAATTGGTAAAGCATTTCCGCTTTAGCCAAGGTCCTGGGTTTAAATCCTGGCCTGGACACTTTTTCATTAAGTTGGGAAACTACAACTCCTATGATTTATTTAAGAATTAGAATGGTTTTGTTGAATTAATTAAATGTAATTAGATATTCAATGTTTACTAGGAGTTTCATTAACTGTGAGGTATTCTGTTGAAATGTTTCAGATAACAGACCACATATTATCAAAAGGTCTGGGTGAATTGTATTCTCCAGATTTGTTAGCTCAGTTGGTAGAGTGTTGGATACTTAAGCCTAGGTCAAAGGTTTAAATCCCGGCCTGGACACTTTTTTACTCAGTTGGAAAATTGCAACTCCTATGATTAATTTACCAATTAGAATAATTGTATTCATCTAATAAAATGTAATTACGTATTCAACATTTACTTGGAATTACATTGAATTATTTCAGATAACAGACCACATGTTATTATCAAAAGGTTGTCTGAGTGAATTCTGTCTACCCAATTTGTCCAGGATAGCTCAGTTGATTGGTATAGTGTTGGCAACTTAAGCCAAGGTCCTGGGTTAAAATTCTGGCCTGGATATTTTTTCACTCGGTTGGAAAATTACAACTCCTATCATTATGTATACTTGTATAAATTTTGCCCTTGTTACATTAATTAAAGCCAAATTTTAGCCCTGTTAAGGTGTTATGTCTTTCTATTATAACTACAATAAAATTTGGGCAGGCTTCCACAAAAATAACTCCTTTTTTTTTCATGATTATGTATAACCATACAAATAAATGGCAGGTCTTCATCAAGTAGAGCCTCGGTTATAATTTGAATATATTTCTCCTTATATTTATTTTATACTAAAATTTACAGATTGCTCTTATAAAAAAAAAAAAAAAAAAAAAAAAAAAAAAAACCCTCTTATAATGATTATGTATACTCAAATAAAATTTAGGTGCAATGTCGAATTCAGATGTTTTGCTCCAGGGGATGCATTTTGCAGCTGGAAAAAACATTATGTAATTCAGCGATGAAAATTGTATGTTTGAACCATTATCAGATACAAAATCTCAAATCATCTCGTGTGCGGGGTCTGTAACCAAAATCGAAAAAGTAAAAACTAACAATATTAGATTGACGTCAGCTATCCTATGCAAAAAAAAAAATAATTTTAAAATGCGAGCGATAAATCGCGAAAGAACCTTCCCATAGACTTAACATTAGCTTGAGCGTTTTTCCGCATGACTGATGTAGGCTCTTAACTGCATACTACAGATCAGTTTAAACCACGTGATCCAACCAGTCGAAATTGTTAATTAATCAGCCTGTATTATCGCCCAACCAATCAAAATCCACAAAAACCGATGGGCAAACAAAATTCCCATCTGGTTGTTAAAGTGGTTGCTAGCGAGGCTAACGAAAAAGAAAGGCTACCGCGGTGCTTTACGCGTATCTTTTTTTACAGACCGCCGGAGTCACGTGATGCTCGAATGCACCAATGAAGGTGTACGAAAAGAGCATCACGTCACTCTAGCGGTCTGTAAAAAAAGATAAGTGGAATGAACCGCAGTAGCCTGTCTGTTTCGTTAGCCTCGCCGTAATTGAACCAACAGTGATGTCAGATGCCTTTTCCTCGAGGCTAACGAAAAAGAAAGGCTTCCGCGGTGCTTTACGCGTATCTTTTTTTACAGACCGCCGGAGTCACGTGATGCTCAAATGCACCAATGCAGTTGTACGAAAAGAGCATCACGTCACTCTAGCGGTCTGTAAAAAAAGATAAGTGGAATGCACTGCGGTAGCCTGTCTCTTTCGTTAGCCTCGAGGAAAAGGCATCTGACATCACTGTTGGTTCAATTACGGCGAGGCTAACGAAACAGACAGGCTACCGCGGTTCATTCCACTTATCTTTTTTTACAGACCGCTAGAGTGACGTGATGCTCTTTTCGTACACCTTCATTGGTGCATTCGAGCATCACGTGACTCCGGCGGTCTGTAAAAAAAGATACGCGTAAAGCACCGCGGTAGCCTTTCTTTTTCGTTAGCCTCGAATTACGGTTGGATAGCAAAAAAACCTGTTTGTTCGTTTTGACTCCTACTATACACATGAAATGGGGAAATTTGATTGGTCTACGTTGAACTGGTCTATAATATCATTGGCCTATGTCGTCATGACGATTCCTGCAATGATAGCTATGACAAAAATGAAGTGGTAGATTGGTTGATGGAACAGTTTGTTTGTAAACATGCCCTTTCCTTATTAACAAGTTCTTGTTCTTGAAATAGAATATGCATAGTTTGGACAAACGCGTATGTCTATGCAGAATCTCAGCATCATATGGCGCCACTCTCATATAGAGGTACACTACGATACACCGCTAGGGTCGCGTGGTATCACGTGACTCAAGAAGTCTGAAAAACAACTGTAACTCAATTACACCACACGAAAAACACTGACGCAAATGGCGAATTCTCAGCCTGTGCTTAGGCTTAGATACAGCGCCTAGAATACATAGTGTGGAAACCGGCTATCCTTGTAATGCTTTAAAAAGTGCTAAAAAGTTGTAGCCTATAAATGTGCAACGGTGCTCCGACGATAATAAGCTCTAATAGCATCTAAGCTGCTTTCTGTATTATATAAGCTAGCAGATGGCGCTGCGATCCAATCGTTATCTTTTCAGCAACGTTGTACATTTATTGGATTCAATTTTTTAGTACTATTTTGTAGCAGATTTCCACACTATGTATTCTAGGCGCTGCAGCTTAGACAGTTGTTTTTGTCCAAACTATGGCAAAACTACATTCTAGACTTCACGATACTCGCCTCGACGAGTGAGAAAATTTAAGAAGCATTAGCTTGGCGATAATGTCAAGCTCTCTAAGATGCTTGGTGATTCGTTTTTTAGTCCAGAATCGTCTCACAACATCAAATTTTATATACAGTGTGCCCGCTAAAGTCCGTTGTCACTCCAATAATTTCTGAACGACAAGAGCTATAGTCATAAAAGTGGGGTCTAGGTATAGTAAAGTTTCCATGCGCTATGCAAGGAAACCACTTACAGCGCCACCTGGTGGCTAAATTTGGAGTTAGCGTTCTTATTTCAAAAACGGTACGAGATACGGGAAAAAAGTCAATTACAAAGTTGTTCAGCATCATCGATTTATTACAAACAAATCTTGCTCGCAAAAATTATTCAAATGGTAAGCACAAAGCGCTCATGAGTTTGATCGCGTTGTACAAAACTGCACTTATCGGACATGAGGTTCATATATCTGTGATACTCAAAATGGTGTTCTTGAGCAACAATACACGTCTGGACACGGGATTGAACTTCCCGCTTCACATTGTACAACATGGCAGGTGACACGCTGGCACAAGTATCCATAATATGGTTTCGAAGCTCCTGCAATGTTAGTGGAGGTGTTGCATACTCTCGCTGTTTCATGTATCTGCACCATTTATACAAAATGGAAAAAAATACTTTTTCACGGAATGGGATATTAAAATTTATTTATCTAAAGATGAATACTGTATATCTACTCACAATTGAAACTCTGGAGTGTGACCTTTTCTCATTTCTTCCGCATTATGTCGCGTTATAATTTTGGGAGTTTCGAACCAAATAAATTTGCATTTTATGCCTTCTACTTTTAAGATTACTTATTTTACGGAAGGTGTCTTCTCTTACTAAATCTATGATGCTGAACAACTTTGCAATTGACTTTTTCCCCGTATCCTTTACTGTTTTTTAAATAAGAACGCTAACTCTTAATTTAGCCACCAGGTGGTGCTGTAAGCTGTTTCCTTGCGTAGCGCAGGGCAACTTTATTGTACCTAAACCCCACTTTTATGACTAAAGCTCTTGCCCTTCAGAAATTATTGGGGTGACAATTGACTTTAGCGGGCACACTGTATAGAGGCACCTTTAGTCTCACTCATATAATTGAACTAGTCCAGGCGAGTATTACTAAGTTCTGGAATGTAGGTAGGTTTGCTATAGTTTGGACAAACATGTCTGTCTAAGCACAGTCTGATCATCGTATGCGGCCTGTCTAGGCTCTCGGTTAGTCTAGGAATAAAGGCACTCTAGGCTTAACTTTTCACATGGTTTCTCGGATTGCTACTCTATCCGCATGGGATCACTTGATACTGGCTCGGTGGAGTTTTTAGTTTTACAAAATTCAGGGCCTGAATATCACAGGGACATGTGTCCCGAGGCCACATTTTCAGGCGACCTCAAAATATATTTTCTCCACTCTCTGTTACAAATTAACACAAATTTCCTTTTATAGATCACATAAAAAATTAATTTTTACCATTCATGCAAACAAAACTATTGCAATGTTCTTCAGTGACGACAATAAAATGCAATGTATATTTCGAAATTCAGAGAAGAACAGATATTACACCAAACATGTTTCATTCAGTCCCTTAAGTTTAGAGTTTTACTTACTCTAAATAGCATTATAGCGCAGAAGATTTTACAGTTCCATAAATTTTGAAACAGATGTGTTACACTCACACACAGAAGTTTGGCGACTTTTTGATTGGCGCGATTTTCAAGCCCGTGCCAAACCAAATAACTTAATACAATAGCCAAGTTACCAGTAAATGTAAAAATCTCCAAAATTAGGCGACTTTTTTCCTTTTTATAAAAAAAAACGGTGCGTGAGTGTACAACATCATCACCAATTTTTTAATACATTTTTACATGTGTCTATAATGTATTTTTCTTTTAAAAAGCTAGGGTTAAAATTTTGAGCTGCACATAAAGCAATTTATCATGTTTATAATACAATTTTTTGAGAAAGGGGAGCTCCGAGCTCCAACGCTATCTATGTGGCCCGGTTCCACTTAAGCTCGTATTCACAGTTAACCTCAATCTAGAAAACCTGTGTCGAACGCTCAAATAGCATCCATCATTAATCTGATTGGACATTGGCCGCAATCAGGTCTAATCAGGTTAATCGAGAATTTCAATTAGGCATTCGACCAAGGTTTTCTAGGTTGAGGTAGATGGTGAATATATAAGCATTAGGGTTGATCAGGCTATGACCAAATGCATCCAGACCGCTTCCTTCTACAATGGATGGATAGAGTGATATCGCTAGCGAGCACAGAAGAATGCGGAGAGTTTCTTTTAGAGCGCATAGAACCCCCTTGTCGATGCGTAATGAAAAAACAAAATTGACAAGATCCACTTCACTGATAAAACATTTAAATGTGACCAGTTGACGAGCTAGAAACAACGTTTATGTTGAGAACAAGTACTTAGAGTGCCTCCGTATGAGACTGGTGATATATGGGGAAATACAAATTGATTGATCGTGACGATTTTGCGCAAAATCGATCCAGAAGCAACTTGGTGACTCTGCCAATATCGCCAACTAATATTTGTCGACTTCTCTCATTCGTCTAATGGATCAATTTCATTTGACACCATAGCCTAGAAACTATAGTTGCTACAGTATTTAACTTAGCAATCCCTGGGCATTTTGCTACCCCACTAGCTTTTGTTGATTTTGATTGGTTGTATGCAAATTGGAGGATTGTGGTCACGTGTTTGAAATTGACCTGACGAACTTGTCCATGCGAGTATTACCAAACTCTGGAATCTAAGTTTGTTATATTTTGGACAAAATATCTAGTCTGAGCATGTACATATTGCTGCTCTCTTATAAAGACACTCTACCTTTAAAGTACCAGGAACTTATGAACCGTTTAATTTTGAAAGGTCTGTGTTTATTGGTCGTAAGTCGCCACTCTCTTATAGCGAGACCAACGATACCAATCCATCGTTTTGTGCCAATCGGCGTGTAAAGATTATCCAACGGGTGAGGTTTTAAAAGTCAGGAACTGGCCGTGTATTTCGTTGGTCGCGCTTAAGGCTCCTACAATCCGGGCTGACTCACGACGCCATTTAATTGGCCGTAGGAGAAGAACGATTGGCCATGCCCATGGGCAACAAAATGATTGATGATTCAACTTGTGTTATCGCGACTTACGTTATACACGGCCAGTTCGTGACATTTAAAAGTCACACTCAGTGATCATCTTTACACGGCGATTGTTACAAAGCGGCACGCCCACCATTTTGTACCAATCGCCGTGTAAAGATGATCCACACCGTATGACGTTTTAACCCTCTAACCGAGGCTAACGAAACAGAAAGGCTACCGCGGTGCTTTACGCGTATCTATTTTTACAGACCGCCGGAGTCACGTGATACTCGAATGCACCAATGCAGGTGTACGAAAGAGCATCACGTCACTGTAGCGGTCTGTAAAAAAAGATAAGTGGAATGGACCGCGGTAGCCTGTCTTTTTCGTTAGCCTCGCCTCTAACAGTCTTGCAAAAGGGCAAATCTGTAATTTTTTTCTCTGCATTTTGTCTTAAATGCTAAGAAAAACTAATTTTTCAGCATTGAATATAAAACAAGTTAATTGATTATTATTCATTGCTCAACCCATTAAAAATGCACTAAATCAATAGAATTTTATTACTTTAAATAATGCTTATATTGCAATGAAGCCTGGAACTTAGTGAACGTATTAACACGGGCTTGTCAATGAGAGGGTTGTTAAAAATCATGAACCGGCCACGTATAACGTAGGTCACGATCGAACTCGTCCAGGCGAATATTAACAAGTTCTTGTTATTGAAATATAATATGTCTAGCTTTACCATAATTTGGACAAACGCGTTTGTCTAAGCAGAATCTCAGCATCGTATGGCGCCACTCTCATATAGAGACACACTTCATTAGACGGCTAAAGTTACGTGGTATCACGTGACACGGTCTTAAAAAATTTATAACGCAATTACACCAAACAAAAAATACTGACGCACGCTCATACTGTGCTTAGGCTTAGACAGATGTTTTTGTCCAAACTATGGCAAAACTACATGGTCTTTATCCACGAGTGGCAACAGCCACGCCTCTTCGGGTATTTGCCCTCCGAAAAAGACTGTTTATTGGAGGCAGGAGAAGCAGTGTTAAAATGCTTTTCACGCCTATTGCTGTTTTTCTTCTATATACCCGCAGATGACGTGACAAGGGTGAAGTCCATTCCAGACTTCACGATACTGGTCTTGACGAGTGAGACAATTTAAGAAGCATTAACTTGGCTATAATGTCAAGCTCTCTAAAATGCTTGTGATTCGTTTTAGTCCAGAATCGTCTCACCGCATCAATTTTTATATATCGAGGCACCTTTAGTCTCACTCATATAATTGAACTCGACCAGGCGAGTATCGCTAAGTTCTGGAATGTCGGTTTACCATAGTTTGGACAAACGCGTCTGTTTAAGTACATCTAAGTACATACATTAAGTTTGATCTATGTCACCAGTTTCATATAAAGGCACTCTAAGCTGAACTTCACATGGTTTCTTGGATTGCTACACAAACCACATGGGATCATTTGATGTTGGCTCGGTGAGCTGCTGGTCTGGCGTTTGTTTTATCAATTGCAGGGCCTGAATATCACAGAGGCACACCAGGCATGTGCCCCGAGCTACATTTTCAGGCGACTCCAAAATATATGTTCTACACCCTCTGATACAAATTTCCTTTTATAGGTCACAGAAAAAATTAATTTTTACCATTCATTCAAACATAACTATTGCAATGTTCTTCAGTGACGACAATAAAATGCAATGTATATTTCGAAATTCAGAGAACAGATATTATAGACCGGGAGGCGGCAGCACAAACAATCACCTCATCGAGTTCACGGCTGAAATTCCAGAATTAGTTAAAACTCTATTCGCATATTAAAACGCAATCGGTCTGCCAAGTCATATCTTGGTGGAAAACACCTTAAAACCTGATTTTAGCGGTTGATTTGTAGGTTTACCATTGTGTTTTCCTGCACCCAAAAGTATGAAAACGTGGAGGACTGGGAGCTGGAACACACAATGTTAAAAATCTTCAGTTTTTGCTGCGGACACACTTCACCGCTTTTAGAGAAAACGGTTACTTTACTATATTATGAAACATTTTCATTGGTCAAAATAGGGATATTCTATAGTGAAGTTGCAATCAGCTGATCAACCATTGTACTTCAATTGGAGGTCAGGGGAGTTAAACCAATCAGAACTGCCTATTTGAACCACGAGGCTAACGAAAAAGAAAGGCTACCGCGGTGCTTTACGCGTATCTTTTTTTTACAGACCGCGGGAGTCACGTGTTGCTCGAATCCACCAATGCAGGTGTACGAAAAGAGCATCACGTCACTCTAGCGGTCTGTAAAAAAAAGATAAGTGGAATGCACCGCGGTAGCCTGTCTGTTTCGTTAGCCTCGCGTGCGAACCATGTGACGTCAGCTGCCCTGTCCTTATACTTATGTATAACGTAGGTCGCGCTTATAGTGTGACGTCAATCATGAAGTTTAGCTTGAAAACTGACTCAAAAGAAACGGTTGCTACGTTGTATTCTCTTTATCATTTGTATATTATAGCTATATCTCACAGCTAAATGTTTTAATACTTTATAAACAGTCGTAACATTTCCTACGATTTATATTAAATAAGAAATGAAACATTGCAACCATTTGTTTGGAGTCATTTTCCAAGCAAAACGTCACGACTGAAAGCCCCACAAAGATAGATTGCATTTATAATAGCACGTCCATCTTACTTAGTTACTTCAAACATTATGCTTGTTACTATCCTAGTAACAGGATGTTTTTGTCGTACCACGTGATTTCCTTTAAAGTCACGTGATCATGAAGATAATAGTTAAACACAACGTGTTTGACATTTTCACTTCTGCTATAGAAGAGGGTTGTTTGGTAAGTTATAATGTCCTGCATTCTTTATTTTACACTTTATTTTACAATTTATTAAGAAGATCTAATTTAAATAACGTTTATATTGCAAACGTAAGGTAAAAGCACTAAATTATTGTTTTAAAAGCCTTTTATTTTGTAATTCTATCGACAATAAGATGATGTAATACATTTAAAATCTTACTATTGGGTTTTATTTTAGCATAAACGATATTTATTCAACTGGCTATTGCTTTTAGAAGTAACTTAATTTTCTTACACAAGCGGAAAATAATATTTCTTCATTAATATATCATGTTTACAAAATTTTTAAGTTATATATAATATAACTTGTAAATACATAGTATATTTATATACCAAATCCATAAGTATACATATATACTTAAATAACATGTAAGTATACATATACTTATAGATACTTATAGTATAAAAATATACTATGTATTTACAAGTTATATTATATATAACTTAAAAATTTTGTAAACATGATATATTAATGAAGAAATATTATTTTCCGCTTGTGTAAGAAAATTAAGTTACTTCTAAAAGCAATAGCCAGTTGAATAAATATCGTTTATGCTAAAATAAAACCCAATAGTAAGATTTTAAATGTATTACATCATCTTATTGTCGATAGAATTACAAAATAAAAGGCTTTTAAAACAATAATTTAGTGCTTTTACCTTACGTTTGCAATATAAACGTTATTTAAATTAGATCTTCTTAATAAATTGTAAAATAAAGTGTAAAATAAAGAATGCAGGACATTATAACTTACCAAACAACCCTCTTCTATAGCAGAAGTGAAAATGTCAAACACGTTGTGTTTAACTATTATCTTCATGATCACGTGACTTTAAAGGAAATCACGTGGTACGACAAAAACATCCTGTTACTAGGATAGTAACAAGCATAATGTTTGAAGTAACTAAGTAAGATGGACGTGCTATTATAAGTGGGCTATATTTGTAAGTATAAATTAATCTATTTCTTTAAATTAAAGCTAATTGTTATTAATTATCAGAATATAGGGTTTCTAATGACAAAGTTTGAGAATTTCTATCACTTAACTAAAGTTCCACATGTATATAGGTACACACACACACACACACATATATATATATATATGTATTCATAGACACAATTTATTAAAATTAAGTATTTTAAAACATTTATTTTAATTTAAAAAAAATAATTATTTTGTTTACTTATAATTTTTTAATTTAATTAAGTTACTTTGTAATTTTTTTAAAAACTTTTACAATAATATAACATGTTTAAATTGTTTTTATAAGTACATGTAGTAACATAACAACTATATAGTATGTTACCATTATATAATATTAACATACAAGACGAATCAACATTGATAAAGTATGAAATACTTTTATTAAGTTTTAAATTTAAAATTGTAAATTTATAAAACTTTTTTAACTGAAAAATAATTTTGCTATCTTGTAAAATTTTAAAAACTTTTATAATAGTTCAAAAATACATTTACTAACATGTGTAGTATGTTACTAACATTTAGTATACATACTATGTTATCATGTTTCTGTTATAAACATATAAGAGAAATTATTAATCTTAAATTGCAAGTTAAACAATATTAATAAACACACACATTTTGTTTAAATAAACACACAGATTTAAAGCAAAATATTTTATTTTCAGGACTTAAATAATACATTTTGAATAAATTCCACATTAATGTTACGTAAAAAGTTTTCACTGATACATTCAACTCCGTTTAAAAACCTTGAAATAACATAATCAAAATTTACAAGCATTAAAATCATATCCCCTAAGTGATTAAATCTTTCACGTTTATTAAAGGTGAAACATGTATGTAGACTTTGGGATTGGTGTCTAAATATACATCCTACACATTCATAAATTTGGTTTAATATTGTCAGTACATTATCCTCAATAGAAGAGATAAGTTTCGTTAGTAAAACACGCTCGATTTCAGAAGGTAAATTAACGAGTGTGCATTTTTGCTTAATTAACAGCGGTAGATGAACTGTATACAAGTGTTTAATAAGATTGCTATTAAAATCAATAGCTTTTTCTTTTAAATTTTCTAACTGAAAATCGTTTAAAACACAATGTGTATAATTCTTTAAATTTTTTATTTGCATAATAGAATTATTATAATTTAGCACTAATACTGTATTGTTAGCAATAAACGATGAACTTTTATATTTTAAATTAAATCCAAAAATTTTATATTGGAATTCATACCATGTTGAAATATCCATAAAAATTCTATTTGTTGATGAAATTTCTTCATTTGTAAATACATTGTGTTTGATCTCTTCAATATGTACATAAAACTGTTTATAATGTCGTTTTAAAGTTAAAAATATAAAATCAGCAAGTTTAATCCGAAACATGACAAAAATGCGAGATTTACCATGTTTGGTTTTGGAAATGTTATTCACACATGCGATGGGAGGGGATATGTTATATAATTGTTCACTACTATGTGTAATGCTAGTTGATGGTTCATTTGAAGAAATTAAACCACTTGTAGGCTGTGAGGTAAGATATGTTTCCAAATTTTTAAAATCTAGATCCTTAAACATTGTATCCAAAAAGCTTTTAGCAGAGGTAGACTCACAACAGGTGTCGGGGAAAGACGTTTCGTCATTATCACAGTTAGTAAATATTGGTGTTGTAGAATCCTTGGTAATCTTAGGCTCTGCTGCATACAAGTCCATGGTAGGTGATAGTGTTTCATAGTTCTCCTGTATATTAGATTTGGGTAAAAATTCATTATTATAAAAATCAGAATTTTCCATAGGTTTATCTAAACGTTGAAACTTTGTTGAAGAAGCCATTTCTTCACACGACCGTTTAATCCCATCTAATTCACAAGCCATTTTTTAAATAACAAACAGTAAAAGGTTCAGTCACGACAAAAGTCAACAGTAAACTGATTATATTATATCTAAACAGTTACTAACATAGGTTAAAAAAGAGTGATGGTTACAGTTTAAAAGTAAATATGACGTTATAGCTTAAAGATTCAAATTGTTCATTTAATGAATATTGGTTGTTTATGTGAAATCCGTATGCTTTATAATATCTAATTATTTATAAAAGCGGGTATGGCAACGCTTATTAAATGTATAAATAGTTAATCGCGTACGATAAAAAGTATAATCATGTGTATGTAAATAATAAAAATTAATTATCGATACGTATATTTAGTAAAATAAGTTTGTTTAATTACACAAATGTATAATTAGTTAAATCGATTTATTGTAAAAAAAGTAATATATCTTAAAGAAAATTAATAATATAGATTATACAAAATTATATGTTTTATAGCATATTAATTTAACTATCATATGTGAATCAATAATATATTTAAAAAATCTGAAATATATTTGTATTAAATTTTTACTTCTTGTAAAAGTGCAAGAAATTTATTTTTATACATAGGGTTTAAATTTACAAGTCCATTCATTCACATAATAGTGATATAATATAATCATATTGAAAAATAAAACACCAAAGCTTTTTCACTTATCTATTATTTATTTAATTATTTAAACACATACATTAGTATATACAAGAAGTTGTATAGTTCAAGTAAATTGGTAAAGTCAATATTTCAAAAAGGAATAGTTTCATTTTTTATAGCATTTTGTAAAGTGTCTATACGTAGTAATAAATTCTGTAAATGGTTTAAAAGTTCAGTACGCTGTTCAGATATATGTTCTTTGGGCGAGAGATGAATTTTTCTATGCTTCACTAAGTCAAATCTGTGTCTAAATATTTCAGAACAATCGACACATTTATAGTGTCTGGTAAACGGTTCAATATTCCTTTGCTTTTGCTGAGGGGTGTTATGAATCATAGTATGATTTATTAAATTTTTTTCCCGTAAAAACTTTTTATCACAATCATTACATTTATGCATAACGCCTTGTTTAGAATGTACTAAGTTATGCTTTTGTAAGTCGCTTTTCTGCACAAATGATTTCGAACACATTTTACAATTAAAAGGTTTCTTTTCTAAGTGAAATTTCATGTGTCTAACTAACACATTTTTTCGTGAGAAAGTCTTACTGCATTTCTCACATTTATATGTGGCAGATGTCTTGGGATTAATTAGCATATCACCCTGTAAAGCGCTCTTTGTAGTAAACAGATTATCACACTTAGAGGGTTTTTTTTCTAAATGTAAGTTCATATGTCTTAATAACATATATTTTTTTAGTAAATACTTTTTTACATGTATCACATGTAAAAGGTAACTTTTGATCGACTTGATCTGATGAAGAGGCCATCGGTTCCTTATTCAAAACAGGTTTCATTAAAATAGTACTATCTATTTGCTCCTTAAACTCCGATGTCAAGGCTTTTCTTATCTTGGTTGGTTCGTCTAACACCATGTCTTGCATTGTACTTATTTAATTTAAATCAATTAAAATCGCAGATCACTTAAACGGAGAAAAAATTAGAACGTCTTAACGGCACAGAAACAGTATGAATATTATTTCAAATAAAACTTTTCATGAATATTTATTTAATTGTAGAGGGCGCGCATGCTTAAAATAATTAAAAATAGCGTCACGTGATATATATCGTATACAGAAATTAGTCCGTATGTTAAACATAAGTAATTTAGCAAAGTATCTTTTATTATACAGTGGGTGATTTCGTTAAGTATAAATGTATTTTCAATTTTTATGTAAAAGTATACAAGTAATGTTTTATTATGTATTCATCGTGGCTTAATATGCAAATTTAAATGTGTGAATATACTCGTTCATTATATGGTATTGCTAATTAAGTAAATGAAATAATTTTTATACCTTAAACTATACAAGAAGTATCGTTATCAGTAAGAAAACAGGGATGTTATCCGCAAATAAGTAGTTTGCTGTTTTTGCTCTGGTAGACAACAGATCTATTTTCAAACTCGATAATCTTTATAATATTCGCTCAGTTTTGGTTTAAAATCTTAAATAATTTATCAAGTAAAGGGTAGTATTTTGTATACAATATGCAAGTTATATTATAATAATGGTACACATGTTTAATGAAATAGTATAAAATCCTTAATTTTTGTAGAAAAATAAAACAAGTTTCTATATTTTCTGAATAAAAATTGTAAAACTTTCCGAAAACTAAACTTATTTATTCCTTATACATAAATAAAAAACAGACACATGATGAAAAACTAAACAAATATTTATTAAATATAAAACATTTCTACGTTAATTTATAAATACATTGCTCAAATGCTTATTATAAAAGTCTACATTCATAGATTCAAAAAATAAATAAGTATAATTACATGTACATTTCTCTAGCAGGTTTTTCACAAATTCCTTAATGTTGAAATTTAACAAAGCACTCTCTGCGCACCAGTTAAACTGTTTTCTTAAATTATATCTCATACATTCATGATCCATTTCTACTGGTTGGCCGATTGAACATAAATAACAGTCAAACGTGCGATATACTGATCTCTCTAATTCATGATCGAAGCATTCTAAAAAATAGTCCATCGCCTCTTCCTCTGTAAAGTGAGAACATTTACATATTTTTACGTTTTTTAAAACATAAACAGGTAAAAGTTTTGTTAAAAAAGTTTGAATAAGACATTCGCTAATTTCAATACAGTTTTTCTCTAGTTTGAGAAATTGTTCTTTTGTAAGTAGTAAACAATCAGGTTTCAATAGTTTTTGCAGTATGCATGATTCCTTATCCACATAAATCGTTAGTAAATCGTTGTTAGATACGAATGTTTCTTTTTCTGCAGAGTCAAAATTAAATTTTGTCATTCTCGTTTCAAATTTATCAAAGGTTGCGCACGATATTGTAATTCCTTCATTTGTAGGGTACATTTTACCACTATTCTCAAATTCTTTATATTTTTGAATGTGAACGTTTAACTCACAGTCCTTATTCATTTGCACTTCGACAATCGTATCCTCCCCTAAGTCCCAATGGTATGGGGTAAAAACGTCAAAATACTGAAATATTCTACTAAATTCGCTGATTTCTGAAATTTCATAGTAAGATGTGTTAAGCGAAGTAGTCATTTTCAGGTTTAGAAGTATCCAAAAAGCAGGGTAAACAGATAGGTGATCAAGCAAATATACAGCAAGGTTTTAAGTAATTAGAAGAATAATCGTTTAAGTCAAAACTTTAAACAGTAAATTCATTATGGTGTACAAGCTTCTTATATTGCTATTCTTATCGTTGTAAAACAGGATGTTATTCTATAAATGTCGTCATATCCTGTTTTATTAACTTGAAAATCTTAGGAAAAAAAGTAACATTGTGTTAGGTTTCATTATTTATATTAATTGTACGGAGCCATCGTAGCGTAATTGGGAGCGCATTGGAAAGCTAGCCAAAAGGTTGACAGTTCGAATCCGAGCATAAACATAATGGTAAGTTAAACTTTCTTTTTTAAAGTATACAATTAAAAATTCTATTACAGTATCCTTAAACCTCACTTGGTAAGTTAAAATTTGCTGTATTATATAATTTATGTTACAAAATCTCTTGTATGCAAATTGGTAAGATACGCTTTGCTTTGCAAGTTTATAAAACCAACAAACCAACCAACCTTTTATAAGGTTATTTTATATGTTATAAATACATTCCAATGTGTTTGTAAGTTTAAACATTAAAGTTTATCGTAAAGCTTAAATTATTTTACAAAATTTATAATATCATTAGTACTGTATAGTAATAATCCAATATGTTCAGTCACGTGACACCTTTTCTTATATATCTTAAATCGCGTCTAATAAACATGGTCTCATGGTGTGTTCGTTTAAACCTACTGCAAATCAACACATCATGAGATCCTTTTGTCAAGTTCGAGGTTCGAACCCCGCTTCATTTACATGTTTGTTAAAAGCTAATAATTTTTAACAAGGGAGTACGCTATTTCAAAGTGAAAGTTGTAGTCGAAATTTAATATTTTCTTAATTTCTGTGAAGAAAAAAAAATGTTTTAAAACGTATGCACGTCTTGTATTTTATTACAATTAGTTCACTTCGTATATGCATGCTTGTGTACGTAACAAATAGTTCACTGTGTGTCTGTCTGCCTACCTGCCTGCCTGCTTGTCTGTGTGCCTGCCTATCTGTCTATATGTCGGTTTATAACTATAATTATTTACATGTGTCACTTTAAAATTTTTGTTAAGTGCTACGCTATAACTAAATATTTCCATTGTAAGCAGTTTGGTAAGAAACTTTAAAATATTTTATTAAGTGCTATGCTTTAACTAAATATTTTCATTGTAAGCAGTTTGGTAAGAAACTTTAAAATATTTTATTAAGTGCTATGCTTTAACTAAATATTTTCATTGTAAGCAGTTTGGTAAGAAACTTTAAAATATTTTATTAAGTGCTATGCTTTAACTAAATATTTTCATTGTAAGCAGTTTGCTAAGAAACTTTAAAATTATTTATTATTTAGCGTTATGCTAGAACTTAAATTTCTATTTCATATTCCTTTGCGAGCACTATGGTAACACATTTTAAAATTATTTATTAAGTGCTATGCTATAACTATATATTTCTATTGTAAGCAGTGGTAAGTTACTTTATTTTACACCATGCTATAACTTAAATTTCCATTGTAAGCAGTATGGTTAGATACTTTAGAATATTTTATTTTATACTATAATAAAATTCTTTTACAAATTCCTTTACGAAAAGTTTGCTAAGACATTTAATTTAGTGCATGCTATAGCTTAAATTTCAGAAACAATCATTTTTGAATTCCATAATTTTCATACTTACCGATAGAGGGCGACACCACTTTAAACTTTCTCTCTCCTAAAATTAAAAAAAAAAATGGGGGGGGGGGGGGGCAGGGGGGGGCAAGGGGTAGGGGGGGGATAGTGGTCGTACTCTACCATAGCCGATACCTCGTAATATAAGACAATTTTAAATTTTTTAAAATTAAGCCCCTCCCCTTAAAAAAAATACCCCCCCTACTATAACATGCTGCCCCCTCCTAAAACCCCCTCTCCTATAGCACACCCTTTCGCCCCACCCTCGATTTTAAGTTTGAATTTTATCATCGTAGTCTTTTACAACAATTTAGCACCGCCGCCGGACCGCAGCACCGCCTCATTTAGCACCGCCTCATGGCGTGAAACCCCCCTTTTCCATCTACTTTGATATAATTAAAAATTGCCTTAAGGGGGGGAAGGGGGGGTTTTAGAAGAAAAAAATTCATAACTTCGTCACTTCCCAACATTTCAAATCCGCTTAAATTTATTATATATCCTCTTAATATTATCTAAAACTTTTATATTGACAAGTTTTTTATAGGACCAACTCTTAAAGAAAAAAAAAAAAAAATTCTGCTGGCTCCACCTGCAAACAAGTTAGGTTTCAAAGTAGGCGGTTCCAACTGCCACATCATCGCAAAAATGTAATTTCTTTCGCAATTCCCGACAAACAGGCGCCCCACTGTCTGAGTCTTCGAAATCTACCTGTGCCTGTAGGCCGAGCTGTCAGGGATTTTTTTAATTCTAGCTGTTAACTGGCTTTTATTGCATAGTTATGGTGCTCAGCATCCAAGCAACTCTTAGTGTATGGTGATAAAAATTTATTTTGTATTTTCACAAATTGTCAATACATTAATAATAATTCACTGCACTACTTTAAATGACCTTGGCACCTGAAGCTAGGTCGCCATCATCAGCACACTTTTTTCTATTCAAACAGCACTACGTATATCATAAACAAAACACTCAAACAAATAGTAATTCAGGGAAACAACTGAAAATTTACAAAAGAAGAGCTCATGTATGATTTGTTTACTACTCTTAAATCAAATATATAAATAAATTAATGTTTTATGTAGAATTTTATAACAAAGAGTCAAGTTTGACTCATAAAAGCATACACTCGGCAAACATTGTCTAATTTTTTATCTCAGCAATTGCGTTTAAAAGTATATTCTAGTGGTTTGTATTTTCTCTTATTCAATGAGTAACTTTAAAAATGTATATCTAAATGGTATTTCCAAACATCTGGAGGCACAGCAGTGCCTCTGCCAAGTCGAGAGAGCACAGCCATAAGCATACTTTTCTGGAAGCAACTTAGGGCACTTTTGACCCCCCCCATATCTCTGCACTGGAGTTTCCCAAAAACCCGGAACTTTATTTTTCTAGAGTATTTGGCACACAGAACCAAAATTTTAAATTACAAGTTTCTGTCTTTTCTAGTTCAGATGATATATGAACACAAGCATTCGATTTTTTGTCACTCACTCACTCACGCGTCATCAAAAAGATTAGGTAGATCCCATAGTCCAAGAAACTTGACATTTGGAAAAATGGTAGTGTTTAGGATACAAAGAAAGAAAAAATTACAAAATCTGGAAAATTCGAAAAAAAAAAAAAACATTCGAAAATTCAACAAATTCCATCAAAATTGAAATTAATACGATCTTGTAGTCTTAGAAACTTAAAATTTGGTGTGAAGGTAGTGTTTAGCATCCAAAAAAAGAAAACATCAAAAACACCAAAAAAAATCGAAAGGAAAATTGAAAAAAAAAAAAACGAAAAAATTGAAAATTTGAAGACAATCTGATTTTGTTGCGATAGAAACTTCAAATTTGGAATAAAAGTAGTATTTAGGATACAGAAAAAGGAAAAAAAAAAAAAAAAAAAAAAAAAAACCAGAAAATTTGAAATTTTTTTTTTTTAAAAATTGAAAAAATGAAAATAATTTGATCTTTTAGCCTTAGAAACTTAAAATTCTGCGTAAAGGTAATGTTTGGAATTCAGAATAAGAAAAAATTAAAAACACAATAAAAATCGAAAATAAAATTAAAAAAAAAAAACGAAAAAATAGAGAAACATCGAAAATTTGAAAACAATTCGATTTTTATAGCGATAGAAACTTAAAATTTGGAATATAGGTAGTATTTAGGATACAAAAAAAGAAAAAAAAAATCCAGAAAATTTGAAAAAAAAAAAAAAAAAAAAAAAAAAAAATTGAAAAAAAAAAAATGAAAATAATTTTATTTTTTAACCTTAGAAACTTAAAATTCGGCGTAAAGGTAGTATTTGGAATTCAGAATAAGGAAAAATTAAAAACCGAAAATAAAATTAAAAAATCGGAAAAATCGAAAAACGAATATTTGATAATTTGATTTTGTAGAACTAGAAACTTGAAATCTGGAATATAGGTAGTACTTAGGATAGGAAAAAAAATTTGAAAAAAGATTGATTTGTTGGAATTTTCCTGAATTTTTAATTTTGTATCTGGAGGCACGGTAGTGCCTCCGCCAAGTCGAGAGAGCACAGCCGTAAGCATCCTTCTCTGGAAGCAACTCAGGGCACTTTTGACCTCCCCATAGCTTTGAGCTGGTCTATCCCAAAAATCAGAAACTTTGTTTATGTAGTGTATGTAGCAAATAAGACACAAATTTAAAATTTCACATTTCTGTCTTTTCTAGTGCTAATGATATATGAACTGAAGGTTTCAATTTTTTGTCACTCAGTCACTCACTCACACGTCATCAAAAAGATTAGGTGGATCCCATAGGCCTAGAAACCTGAAATTTGGAATAAAGGTACTGTTTAGGCTACAAAGAAAAAAAAATTATAAAATCCAGAAAATTCGAAAATTCAACAAAATTGAAAATAATATGATCTTGTAGTCGTAGAAACTTAAAATTTGGTGTAATGGTAGTGTTTAGAATTTAGAAAAAAAAATATCCAAAACACAATAAAAATCGAAAATAAAATCAAAAAATCGAAAAAAAATCAAAATTTTTTAAATAATCCGATTTTGTTGCGCTAGAAACTTTGAATTCCGAATAAAGGTAGTATTTAGGATACAAAATAAGGAAACATTAAAAAATCTGGAAAATTCGATCTTGTTAGAGTCTTAAAATGTAGTGTAAAGGTAATATTTACGATTTAAAAAAAAAACTTTTAAAAATTTCTAAAATAAAATCGAAATATCTGTAAAAAAATTGAAAATTCAAAAACAATTAGATTTTGTAGTTCTAGAAACATGAGTTTTAAGATAATTGCCCATTAGCTAGTACACCGCCCGTAATTGTTTTATGTTTCTTTCCCTGGATTATGCTGTTTTTTTTTTTTTTTTTTTTTTTTTTACGAATTTCGGTATAGAAAAGTTCCGCTATAGACCGGCTACGTTATGGGTGGTTTCTTTATAGACATGTTTGTTTTCTTTCACAGGTTATACTCTATTAATTTAATTTGCATATGAAATATGGATTGTTAAATGATGTTAGCACCAAAACAATCTTCACAGCTCCCCCTCTCCTCCCGACATTACTGGCTGGTTATGGCTTGATAGTCCTTTCTAAATAAAATCATGGTGACTCTAAGATTAT
This sequence comes from Maratus michaelseni, assembly GCA_963931845.1. Taxonomy (NCBI): domain Eukaryota; kingdom Metazoa; phylum Arthropoda; class Arachnida; order Araneae; family Salticidae; genus Maratus; species Maratus michaelseni. Next base: position 16,727,004 of record OZ007599.1, on the reverse strand, counting down.
CTTGATTTATCTTTAAATTGAACCTAAATGATCCTAAGAGGACGGATCAAAGAATTACTATATTGGCATGACAATCAGGAAACTTAGAAGTAAAATCAAAAAATAAATAAATTTATAAAAAGTCGAAGGTTTGAATATAACTTGATTTTGTAGTCCTACCATTGACATTTGGCAGAAAGGTAGGGTTTAGGATACAAAATAAGAAAAAATATAAAAATCCGGAAACCTTTGAAAAATCAAATATAGTTTGATATATTGAAAATTTTAATTTTAGCTTTCTTTTTATCCTAAACAGTACTCTTGTGCTAAATATCACGTATCTAGGCTGCGAGTAATATCTCAGATGGATAGCCCCTTTCCTGGAAGCAGTTGAGAGTACTTTTGACTCCCCCCTCCCATAACTTAGTGCTTGCCTAGTTACCTGAAATTCCTTTAAGGTAACTTCATCGAAAATCAGTGGATGATCTCCAAAAAGAGCCCAAAATCAAGAAAAGGAGGATTACTTACAAAAAGAAGTGAGATCTCATCAAAAAGTCACCTCTAAAAAATGCAGCCAAGTCTTGTAACTCATTTACCGTAAAAAGTACTGAGATCGTATAAAGCCAAGTTTAACAATCTTATTAACTCTGAAATTTTCATTCACAAATCACTCCTAGTCTCTACATCTTTCGTTAATTATTATTTTGTGACTTAGCAATTACGTAGCACAAGAATGTGATGTATGTAGTTAGTCTTAATCAAATAATACTATAACTTATTAAGGTGTAATAACTTCCCTGTGCGTACATAATTTGCCTTAATTAAATTATCCCATCCCATAACATAGTAAGGTGTAATAACTTTCCTGTGCTGCGTAATTGCCAAGTCACAAAATAATAATTAACGAAAGATATAGAGACTAGGAGAGATTTGTGAATAAAAATTTCAGAGTTAATAAGATAGTTAAATTTGGCTTTATACGATCTCAGTACTTTTTACGGTAAATTAGTTACGAGACTTGGCTGCATTTTTTACAGGTGACTTTTTGATGAGATAGTTTATTTACACATCAGCACTTATGAATAGGGATTACAGTGCATTTCTCTAAACACTGAGTGATCTGCAAATTAAAAAAAAAAAAAAAAAAAAAAAAAAAATAGCACAACAGTGCTCCAGTTTGCATGCATATGGTACATAAGTTTAAATTTATGCAATTAGAGTAACTGTATAAATTGCAAATGCGTCATTACAGTTGCAAAAGAGCTGTCATATTTTATTTCCACTGCTAATTAATGAAATAACTTATTTGCAGTTCTATTATATCTATAATTATTAATTATAATTCTTTATTAATGGTAAACAATCTAGGTAACCATATCATCTAATTAGAGGCTTAGTTGTTTACAAATCTTGAGTCATCCATATTTTAATGGTGGAAAAAAAACCCTCCCTCCCCCCCATAAAAATCCAATTTAAAAAAATCTTAAATCAGAAAAAAAAAAAAATCCCTTTGAAAAAACAATTTTTTTTTTTTTTTTTTTTTTTTTTTTTTACATCCTACTTGCTTGTGAAGATAGATATTGGAATTTTCTAAGGTCACATCCTTTTATAAGTGAACAAAAACTTCTAACTGATTGCAGGTTTCAAGAAAATATTTTAAAATAGAAAAATGAATATTCTAAAACTAACTGTTGATTAAAAATTTCTAACAGTGAGGATAATTTCCAAAAACTGTTCATTAAACAAATAGTTCTTTAATGAATTAATTCAAATTTTCATAATATATCTATTTTTATTAGCATCCAGAACATATAAATAGCTGTTTCACAAAGATATAACTATTCTGGCGAGTGTTTTAAAATGAACACAAAACAATGATCACAAAATTAACAAAATCCTTAGTCCCAAACTGTGTACCTTCAATGACATATTACATTTCATCTTACAACTTATATGAAAATAATGTAGTATTAAACATTTGTTATGAAAAATAAAAGGTTTAAAAAGTTTTTTTAAGCATCAATCAGTATGGTCTTTTAAACCAAGAAGTGATTTGATTAAAATTTTAGTCTTTTACATATAAATATTATAGTAGTTGAAGAAAAAATAAAGAAAGAATAAAGATATTAAATCATTTTTAGAGCTGTGCTGTAACAAATTAATTCACTAATATATCATATGAGCAAAATTTAATCTAAAATAATTATTTGAATAGTATGCAGGTGCAATGGCACTTTTTTTTTTTTTTTCCACAGTAAAATGAAAAAGTTAAAATACAGCATTCCTATCAAGTTTGGCGTTTTAGAAATTTATTAAATATTATTAATACATTCTAAAAAAAAAAAAAACGGTCAGAATCGAGTTACATTATTTCAATGGAATGTATAAAGGAAAATCATACCAAAGCGAAATCATTATCAAGCTTCAGTTTAAATTAGCCTTAATGAATCATTATATTGTTTGGGAAGTGAACACTACCATTTTCTACGCACATATAAAACACACAATAAATGAGATATCGTATGAAAGGATTTTGACTTAGTACACTTACATTCATAAAAACATGTTGTTTGATTAAGAATTGCAGAAAATTAAAAACTATTGAACATACTCATCAGCAAATCGAAAAAATTACAATGCGACAGCTTCGAACACAGTTTATCTGGTTTTGAATGTAAAGTGGTAGAAAATGTTTTACTTAAAGCAAAACCTGCAACAATTATATGAGAAAGAGAGGTATGAAAACATCTACAGAGAAAAAAAAGATGAAAAATTAACTTTAAATCTATAAATACAGCCAGCCTTTTGTTAGAAATGGACTCCAACGATACGATAATTCAGCGAAAGAGATGTGTTTTATTTTATTTACTTCTGTATATAACGCAACCCTATGCTATACAACACCAAGCAAGGTTACTAAATAACCATTTTATCTCATGTTGGCAAAGCTTTGGCTTCGAATCACTGTGATTGGTTGCTCGAGAGCCCGAGCATCCCAGCGATTACCGTCTAGTGAAAGAACCTGGAGGGGAAACTAGAATAGGCGAGGATATCGAAAATGCAAGTCATATATTTTTAACGAAAGAGGGCGCTGTAAAATTTGGCGGCTGCCTTTAAACAGAATGCATGTTACATACTACAAACAGATTACATGTTAAATTCCGAAAGTATTTTACTCGATTATTTTTAATTATAGCAATTATATGTCATAAATATAAGATGGGATATAAATGTTTTATTCCGGGATGTAGATCGGGCTATGATGATGAGATAAACAAAAGAAAAATCGAAGATTTTTTTTTTTTTTAAGTATGTTTAGAGCTCCAAAGATGAGTGCTTTTTATTATACTTTAATTTAAGGTTATATGCATGTAATCATTTTTAAACTAAGAAATTTTTATTCTAGTATATCGATCTTAGTGTATATGTTTTTAAAATGTTATACTTAATGAATACTAATGTCTGTGGCTAATTGACATGGCCATTTAAATTGTCTTATAGAGTGCTATTTGTTTGGCTGTAATCTGAAGCTGTTTTTATTTGAATAATACTTTTAATCTCTAAAAATTATACGTCCATTGCGTATTTCTTCGCAGTACAATATCCGTGATATTTATTTTTAAATGATTACTATTCAGATGCTTCTGTCAGGATGAACTCTTATTTAAAGAGTTATAAAAAGCAAATCGAAACGCCAAATATCTATTAAAATATATGCATGGTGTGAAGAAAACTTTATTTAATGAAATTTCTACTTGTTTGACTTTTTTAAAGTTCAAATTTTCAATCAAAAACATTTAAAAATGAATGCTTTTCGCATTGAAAAGCATTGCAGAAGCAGGCTAAGATAGCCGTCAGTTTACCGTAGCGCCATCTATGAGGAGAAAAACTGTATTGTAAAATTTCAACGTTACTTTCCCCTCCATCTATCTTCCTCCGTGACATACGAGTACGAAAACTCGGTGGAAACGCCTCCTCCGTGACATCATTTTGACGTCATCGTATCATACGGGAAGGAAATCGGTATTCTGGGGCACTTATTTTCGTACATGGTGAAAAGTTAGATGCGAAATATTATTTCGAATGTTTACAAAATTTCGGACGTTGATTTCACTCTCTCAAAGTAGGTGAAAAGCCTTTTTCGGACACAACTTTTGTGATTGTTTACATTTGACAGGGCAATTTAATAAGAAAGTTTCTAGTATTTTTCAATATTAAAGACTCTTTTATCCCATTTGTGAGGAGTATTATAGTATATTTTGCTTAAAAACTAAGTATTTATTACGATATTTTTTACTTGTCCAGTTTTTGCTGATATTTTGCTTACAATTATCTGAATTTTGCTAATAAAAAACTTATTTAATTATTAAATAAATTACGTATATTCTAAAAATTGCTTAAGGCAGGTGGAAGATGATTTTAAGGTTATAGTATTCTTTTTAAAGATAGATTAATATGAACCATGGATTGCAGGAATTAAAGGTGAATATATTTATCAAATAAAAATTGTGTATGTTTATAAAGACACATGTTTGAATATAAAAAGTTTTGGTACTCATCTTGAGTAGATAAATATGACTTGTAACATATATTAATGAATTATTTTTAGTTGTGAAAAGATTATATGAATGTCATGATCACTTGAGAATCACATTTTAGTTAGTTTTATAATGTTATGTTAGTAACGTACAGATTTTAAATGTTTTTTGCAACCTCAATTTAATTTTGAGATAACAAGCAGTTTACTTGAAATATTTATTTTGACCATTAGATGATATTTTTTTAAACGTTTAATATTTGTTTTTGTTTTTAGCACTTTCCAACCTAGTTGAAAAGTGCTTATGACTTCGGTTTGTCTGGCCGTCTGCCGTCTGTCCGTGCTCTAACTGCCGTAAATATGCTCGGATTGCTCTGCAATTTTTATATGTTATAGTCGTTATCTATAGCATGTTCCCTATTTCAACGGAAGTGTGTAGCACTTACAGTTTTTTTACAGGGACACTCAAAAGAATTCCGTTACATTGCGGTATATGGGGAAAAATCATTTGCGGTTTATTTAAATAATGTTTCACTACTTTAAACGCATTGAAATCTATATATATCACTAAGGTGCATTAGAAGATGCTTAATATGGAACAGGGTGTGCATAGCACTTATAGTTACTTTACAGGGACAGTCAAAAGAATTCCGTTACATTACGTCTATGGAGAAAAATCGTCTGCGGTTTATTTAAATAATGTTTCACTATTTTAAACGCATTGAAATTTATATAGATCACTAAGGTGCATTACAAGAGACTTACTACGGAATATTGTGTGTATAGCAGTCATCGTTCATTTACAGGGACACGCAAAAGAATTATCTACTGTCTGTTAACAATAATTCCTGGAAGTGCGTTTTAAGTTATTGAACGCGATTTTAATTTTAACTTGCTTTTTGTCTATACGCCAGCGAAGTGATGACGTCACTGTAATGGCTGCTGGAGACAAGAAGTTTCGGTTTCCCATTGAGCGTTAATGTTAGCAAAAAATTAAGTCGTGTTAACAGTATTAATAATTTTTTTTAAGAAATTTCTGTTACAGTTTTGCTAAATCTGAGGTAAGGCATTCATATGAATTCAACAAACTTCTGATTAAGTGCGTCATTTTTTTTTATTCATCAAAAAAGATAAGCCTTCATGTAGAGCATCAATGGCCGATGTTTTGAATATTTGAATGTAATTAAAAAATGTTTTTAAGGTTTTAATTTCTTTTAGTTGATATTTATAGTACTCAGGCGTACTCTATGTTAAGTTTCATATGAATTAAACTGTGTTTCTATTAGGGTTTTTTTTTTTTTCCTTCATTTGGTGTATTATTTACATAAATTTCTCTGCTGAATAGTAAAGCAAGGGTCATATTTTAATATATTTTACTTGATATTCGTGCAGTTTAAATGTATTTTTCAGTCGTTTTCATGTTGTTTGTGTTGTTTTTTTTTTAATTATTTTACTTGATTACCGAAAATGTCTATATTCAGTTGTTTACTTTCCTAGTATTTAATAAAATTTTATAAAGATAGTCAATCTTCCTGCATGTAATTATGCGATGACCGCGCAAAAAAATATAATCCAGTAACTATGAAGAATCATTTGATAAAATTATGATTAGTGCTCTAGCTGTTAGAAAAATTAAAAAAAAAAAAAAAAAAAAGAAAAAAAAACAGAAACACATTTCAACTAAGATGAAACTTAACATAGAGTACGCCTGAGTAATAGAAATATCAACTAAAATAAATTAAAACCTTAAAAACATTTAAAAATTACATTCAAATATTCAAAACATCCGCCATTGATGCTCTCCATGAAGGTTTATCTTTTTTTTTTTGATGAATTAAAAAAAAATGACGCACTTAATCAGAAGTTTGTTGAATGCATATGAATGCCTTACCTAAGATTTAGCAAAACTGTAACAGAAATTTCTTAAAAAAATTTATTAATACTGTTAACACGACTTTATTTTTTGCTTACATTAACGTTCAATGGGAAACCGAAACTTCTTGTCTCCAGCAGCCATTACAGTGACGTCACACTTTGCTGGCGTATTACGTGGTGTGTATAAATTCTGTAGATCCTATACAGGGCAGCACAAAAGTTCGCGAACACATTTCTGTTTATTGACAAACTCCAGACGGAGAATTTTAAACTGTGCTACGCGTTTCCTAACTGAACTAAAATTATCATCCTATGTAGTATATATACAAATCTATAGATCCTATACAGGGCTGAATAAAAGTATTCGGATATTTTTCCGAATATTGTATATGTTGGAAATTCCTGAAATTATGTTTTTAAATATGTTATGCGTTTTCTAAATTGTTTACTTAGATGTTAGCTTTTAGCTTATTAAACGGTATGATTTGTAAAATTATTTTGGAAGCGTTGGAAAGTGCTATATAATCTATGCTTGACGCATGATTTTTCGTTCTTGTTTAATTAGAAGTACCTAGGATATTCTCATAGCATTGGTATCAATTGAGCAAAATCCTTGAAAGTGGAGGGGGGGACAATAAATTGATGATGCCTACTATTATAATATATAAAAAGCACTTTTACATTCAAATATAACTGCTCTCTCTAAGTGTTTAACTATTTTAAGTCACATGTGTTAAGTAAATTTAAACGTGTTTGTTTAGATGTCAAAGTTAAAAAAACAAATATTAAAAGCTTCAAAATTCAGGTGGGGGGGGGGGGGGTTGGAACTGATTCTCTTCTTATGTCTTTATACAAAGAGCTACTAATTAAATTGTTATGTGCTGCATATTTTTTAAACATAATACTTATTTCAAGAAATACATGCTATTAAAATGTGATTTTATTTAGTTATTTTACATATAACCGTAGGTTTTGATAAGTGCTTAAGTCAAAATTTTCTCCTATGCTGCATCTTTTTTCATTGCAGTAATTATTAATTATAATATAATTTTTTGAACTACATGTGTATTATCTACTAGAAAAATATATATATATAGCCACTTTCTTGTATTTTTGAAAAATGTTGAAGAATAAAATATTTTTATTTAATTTCATTTTATTTGTGTATTATTATATATTCAAATTGTTTATTCATTAACTAGGTTACCCGCCCGGCGTTGCCCGTGCCAACACAACCTTAAATGTACCTGAAATCAGTGTTGAACATTTTTTTATTATTAAACAAATCTAATGTTGGGGGCCCCACTACCTTAGACAGCAAACACTGGGCGTGCCATACACACCCCCATATATTACTGTAAGTCGAGTCGAAAGAGCCATACCCCTTCATGATCCAGCCCATAGAACCAGAGATAGAAAAGCACCCCTGGTGGTGAAAATCGAAAAGCTCTATCTATGTAGAGTCGAATGAGCCATACCCCGTCGTGATCCAGCCTATAGAACCAGATATAGGAAAGCACCCCTTGTGGTGAAAATCCGAACTAAAATCAGTCAGCTCTATCGATGTCAAGTGGAAAGAGCCATACCCCATTGTGATCCAGCCCATAGAAACAGAGATAGGAAAGCACCCCTTGGTGGTGAAATTCAGAACTAAAATAGGTAAGCTCTATTGATGTTGTGTCGAATGAGCCAAACCGTGTCGTGATGTGACCCATAGAACCCGAGTTAGCTGCAAAATCCTTTAATTACACCTTCCACCGCCAGGGAGCACAATATGTTCTATACGAACATAACTGAATTCATTAAGGTTATCGATGTCGAGTCGAATGAGGCATACCCCGTCATGATCCAGCCCATAGAACCAAAGATACGAAAGCGCGAAACCTGTGGTGAAAATCCAAACTAAAATCAGTAAGCTCTATTGATGTCGGGTGGAAAGAGCCATACCCCGTTGTGATCCAGCCCATAGAAACAGAGATAGCAAAGCACCCCCTGGTGGTGAGAGGAAGTTGATGTAGAATAAATGTGATATTTAATAAAAAGTCGTTCCCACCCCACCCCCTTTATTGGGACTTAAAACGGCCTATAGAGGCGCTGATTGCAGCCGTCGGTACAGGAAAATTGGCCCTTTAACTAATGCTAAAGTGCCATTGAAACCATTATTTATTGTAAACGCCTTTAAAAGTGTTAGATATTCAAATTCGGATAATTTTTACTTTGACATATAAACACAGAACACAAATAGCACATGAAATCTGAAATTGTGCATAAAAATAACAATTATGAACAAATTTAAAATGCATGTAACGCAATGGGATTGCAAGGGATTTTCCTGAAGGGAGCAGTTATATCTTTTATCCACCAGATGGCGTATTCGAGCTGACGTCACTCAGGACAAAACTTTGACGTCACTCAGGGCAAAAGATGGTTTTGATTGGTGTACGAACAGGGACGAGTTTGTCTGATTGGCTGGGAGAGGGGGAGATTGATTGACGGGAGTGTTTGTAAACTTGCCCTTTCCTTATTGATGTCAGGTGGAAAGAGCCATACCCCGTTGTTACAGTGCCTAGAAGTAACTAGTGTGCTTATCGCCAATACAACCATAAGAAAAAAAATGTGTCAGGAAGGAGGAAAACCAAATTCTCCGCCAGAGGGCGTCGAGTTCCCACCGTGGTTATTTGCATTTGAAGTTTCATTTAAAAGGTTTGATCCTAACGTAAGTTTCGATATAATTACCGCTATATTTTCAAACAAACTATACGAATTTTTCTATTTCTCTAATATTTTAAAGTAAACATATATTATAACATATACTATGCTTCTTTAATGATAAATTAATATGGATAATTCCGCAAATACTACGAAAAGAAAAGCTGATCGAACATGCTTCGTTTCTGGATGTTCAAGTGGATATAAAAGTAACAAAACTAAAAATAACTCTATTTTCCACCCCTAAAGACAAAAACCAATTTGAAAAATGGTTAAAAGTCATTCCTCGAGCCGATAAAGACTTGAACCAATATTCAGTTGTGTGTGAATCGCATTTTGGTGAGCGATTTATTGAGAGGAGTTACAAATACACGATTTATTAATTATTGATATCCTAACTCTTAAATTTATTTTAACATGACTATTTTGCTTCATTAGTATGCTTTCATTGAATTATGGTTTTAATACATTCACAAAATCAATGTATTACTTTTGGTAGGGTGTCTATTACTGGAATTAAAATTGTTTGATTTATTTCTTTTATTAAAATTTTGATTCACATTGGGAAATGTGAGTATGAGAATGGTTAAATATTGTTGATAGATTAATATAATATTAAAAAAAAAAAAAAAAAAAAAAAAAACTAAAATATAATAAAAACTATTAAATTAAAAGAATTTTTTTTAAAGGATGATTAGCACATCAACCCCAATTTAAAGAAAATGCATTCTTGTAATACTTTCAGGGGAATAATTTTTTTTTTCTAGATTTGAAAGAATCATAGATTTCTCATTTGATGTTTTGTTGGAATACCTTAAATTATTTTACCCAAAACTACGCTCTGAAACAACAAAAATGTGTAACAACTAATCATTATTAATTAAATTTATTATAGCTTGAAATGCTTTGAGCTTGAATTTACATAGCTGTGTTATACAATTATTTTAAATTTAGTATTTTAACTTTTTTATCTAAATTAATTAAAATATTGATTTTGTGATAATGACAATAAATAGTTTAAACAATGAATTATTATCATAAATATTTTATTAATTATTGATATCCTAACTTTTAAATTTATTTTAACATGACTATTTTGTTTCATTAATATGCTTTCATTGAATTATGGTTTTAATACATTCACAAAATCAATTTCTTACTTTTTGTAAGGTGTCTATTACTGGAATTAAAATTGTTTGATTTATTTCTTTTATTAAAATTTTGATTCACATTGGGAAATGAGAGTATGAGAATGGTTAAATATTGTTGATAGATTAATATAATATTTAAAAAAAACTAAAATATAATAAAAACTATTAATTAAAATAATTTTTTTAAAGGATGATTAGCACATCTACCCCAATTTAAAGAAAATGCATTTTTGTAATACTTTCAGGAGAATAATTGTTTTTTCTTCTAGATTTGAAAGAATCATAGATTTGTTATTTGATGTTTTGTTGGTATACCTTAAATTATTTTACCCAAAACTAAGCTCTGAAACAACAGAAATTTTTAACAACTCAATTTACTCTTTAGTTTGTTAAGTGGATGTAAACAAGTTAAGTTATGTAATAATAAATACCGATTGAAAAGTTGTCAAAATAGGGGTAAAATAATTTAACTGTATAAAAAAGGACATGTTTTTACAACAATATATCGTAGTATGATGTATTTATCCAATATATTGTTTTAGAAATAACTAAATATTGTTGGAAGAAAAACGTCCTATGATAAATTTTGTAACTGTTTGATTTCTTTACAATTAGATTAGAATTAGATTGTTATGAAAGCAGTTACATTTCTCCCCAACTGCATTTTCATTATTACATTTTTTATCTAGAGCATTTTTAAGTACTGATTTATTACCGAAAAAATTAGATTTAAAACGATGTTTATGTACAAACGAAAGTTACCATAGCCGCGGCGAGAACACTAGCGCCATCTATCTGCGTCCTCTATTTCAGGGATATAATTTTGACGCCGATAACAACACTATTTACTTCTAGGCACTGTACCGTTGTGATCCAGCCCATAGAAACAGAGATAGCAAAGCACCCCCTGGTGGTGAGAGGAAGTTGATGTAGAATAAATGTGATATTTAATAAAAAGTCGTTCCCATCCCACCACCCCCTTTATCTCGCCATTTTCGCTAATTATTACAAATATACAAATGTTTCTTAATTACATCTAATGTCCCGATCTGATAATGGGGTTTCCCTATCTACCTATCCTAATCCGCTTTTCCCTATCATAATAGAAAAAAGCATATTTTATCAAAGAATCGCTGGCAAACGCGAATTTCGTCAAAGGTTCGCAAGAAAAACCCGAATTTTATCGAATAATCGCTGAAAAAACATGAATTTTGTAAAAGGATCGCTAAAAAAACATGAATCTGGTCAAAAGGCAGCAGAGAAAACACGAATATTGTCAAACGATCATTAAAAAAGCAAATTTCATCAAAGGATCACGGAAAATGCGAATTTCATCAAAGGATTGCGGAGAAAACGCAAATTTTGCCAAAGGATCACAGGAAAAATGTGAATTTTGTCAAAGGATCGCTGAAAAAAAAAAACACGAATTACGTCGCAGGATCACTGAAAAAACATGAATCTCGACATAAGTATGTGGAAAAACACGAATTTCGTTAAAGGATCACAAAAAAGCAAATGTCGTCATATGATTGCAGGAAAAACTTGAATTTCATCGAAGGATCGCAGAAAAAATACGAAATTCGTCAAAGGATTGCGGAAAAAATGCAGATTTTGTGAAAGGTTCACAGAAAAAACTTTCGTGAAAGGGTCGCGGGAAAAATGCAACTGTCTTTATTAAAAACAGCACACACACAAACCTCTACACAAACAAACCTATTCTGTCTTCCACAATTTAATTTGTAAATATGAAGTTAAAAAAAAAAATCTCTGTTTTCTCACATATTATGAGTTTTATCAGCAATTTAAAACATTAAGTAAATATGAATGATTTACGGAGCTGTTTCTATCAAAAATTCAATCACATCGCCCCAAAACCCTCAACAAAAATAATTATAAAGAGTGCGATGACAACATAAATTTGCATGTCCGTTCTTGGGCGATTCTTATAAAACACAAAATTTGTCACAAATGGTGATTTTTTTACAACATGCTTACAAATTAAAATGGTTTATAATTATTTAAAAAAAAACTCGGCCAGAAATAACATTGATTTTACATTTTTAAAGACTTATTCTTTATAATTATTTTGAAACAGCTCCGCAAATCATTCATATTTATTTATTGTTTTACTTTCTGATGAAACTCATAATGTGAGAAAACGGAAAATCACAAAATTGATCAATCAATAGTTGAAAAAAATCTCAAAAATCATCAAATGGTCTCGGGGGGGGGGGGGGGGGAATGGAAATATCGGCAAATAGCTTTAAAAAAAATCACAATTTGTCAAATGATTTGGGGGGGGGGGGGGTAATTGTGAAATGTACCAAATGGTTTTGAAAATAATCAAACGACAGCAGGGGTAAAAAATCTTTTTTCAATCAATCATCACAATTGGCGAGTGTGACTATTAAGATGGCCAGTGGTGGCAAAACAGTCAATCGACAAATTTTTAGTATTACTTGCAGATTGGTGAGTGCTAATTTTGTCCTATATGTGAGTGATTCTTATGAAACTCATGTCACAAAATGCACATCATAAATATTTCACGGACTGGGAATTTATAATCAGTTCATCAAAACAATTTAATAATTACCGTCAAATCTCGTTAATCCGCCCCCCTAAATGCGACGGAAAATCGGAAAATAACCAGGAGGGGGGGCGCTTGCACGGTATTAGAATTGTATATATGATATTTATGGATGGTTGTGGTGGTTGGATGCTACCGGCCGATCGTCGCAAAGTATGCATTCTATAAAGTGACAAAAGAAACAAATTTGGAAAAAAAAAATCCGTTCTCAGGTGATTAAGATTTAATAATTATTTACTGAATGTTTTCATTTTATTCAAAGTAAAGTTCAAGAAAAACATTAGATTCTTGGACGACTAAAAAAGTTCTTAAATCATAAACATCACTCAAAAACGCCCCAACAAAAAAATCATGAATATATAGAAACAGCTCAGAAAATCAGTTTCATTAAGAATATTTTTCTTGGGCGACTAAAAAAGTTCTTAAATGAAACTTCTTAAATGGAGTTAAAAATGGTTCTTAAATGGAGTTCAATAACAAATCTTAATGAGAACATACATCTTAACAATTTATCGCATGTTATGAATTCATCAATCTCGGGAACTAAAAATGTAGTCCAAAACAATTACAGGAAAAGAATTGTAAACAATAAATTACTCAAAAATTTAATGTAAATTGTTTGTTTCCATCAAAAATATTTAATTTGTAAGTATGAGGTAAAAAAAAAATCACAATGGATTCCTAACCGCCCAAGAACTCAAATTATTTACTGAATATTTTCATACTAAAAATGCTAAAAAAATGAAACAAACTAACTAAAAATACAGTCAAAAACAGTTTTTTAAAATATTATATGCGTTGCACAAAATATTTACTATACTAATAATGTTAAAAAATGAAACAAACTAACTAAAAATACAGTCAAGAATAGTTTTTTTAAATATTATAAGCGTTGCAGATACATGAAGATATACTTTCTGTTCAGTGAAGTGTAAGATGAAATAGGCCTAAACCCCAGTGACAAAACTAACTATCGGGAACTTAATATGATATATATTGCATATTTCAAACTATTTTTGAAATATTATTAGCGTTGCAGACACACGAAGATAGTTCAGTCACTGGGTTTAGGCCAATTTCATCTTACACTTCACTGAACAGAAAGTAAATAAATCGTCGCTGGTAGCTAGATCCATAGAGCGCGTCCAGTAGACCTAACCAAAGTGACCAATGTGACCGGTTACTTACCGGGGCGGTAAGTGACCGGTTCCTAACCGGTCGACAGACTTACTGAACGAAAATGGTATTATTTACTTGTAGCGCCATCTGTATTACATCATCGTAACTACATCTGTATCACATCATCGTAAATTTTCAATGTAACCGATCACGTGACCCAACTAACCGAGATTTTTCTTCTGTTAGTTCGGTCCCTTACCGGTCACTTTGGTTACTTCCACTGAACGACGCTGGTTGCGTACCGGTTAGCAGCACTGAACGCTTCGGTAACTAACCGAACTTACCGGTTACGTACCGGTGACAGTACTGGACGCGCCCATAGAGTAATGGAATATCTTTAATCTGTGGCTAGATCCTGGATGCTGCACCTGCTCTCATTGGCTGGCTGCTTCGTTGCCACGGATGGTGTTGCCGAGGCTATTTCATGGGAGGAGCTTGAAATAGCCTCGAACCCAAAATTCCCCCCAATTTTAAAAAAATATGTAGCAGTTACGTAAAAAAAAAAAAAAAAGGTCGCAGTTCTAGGACAGTTAAAATTTGCATTTTTCTTTTGTAATCTGCTTCGAATCTTATTAAGAGAATAATTAATCAATGTGTCAGAATTATATTCGAATACATTTGAAAAGGAATAAAGTTCTTGAAATCAACTTTTCAAATATAGTAGCAATTTTCGGTTAGCCGGGTGCCAGTGATATATATACATACATGTGTATATATATCACCGGCACACATACACATATATATATACATACACATATATATACATATATGTATGAATAAATATATGTATACACATACATATTTATATATGTACATATATCACTGGCGCCCGGCTAACAGAAAAGTACCCAATTTTCTATTGCTACTAAATCTGAATGTCTTTGTTGTAAAATATTTCATTGCATTTGCAATATTTTTAAAATAACATGCAAAAGAATAAAAAATACATGGTAAAATTTAATTATTGAAGATTTTTTCAAAATATTGCATATTATGTGGTATGATAATCTAAACATTAAAATGCCAATGAAAAGATACTCAAAAACATAATTTTAGTTACAATCTTTTTACTACAATTACAAAATCAATTTCATCCCTACATGAATAAAATTTTCAGATTAAAAAATATATATATACGTGTTATTTACTCATCATTGCTTAAAGTTATTTCATTTTTAGGTTTTATATTCTCTAAGAATTGTTTTTTATAAATATTTGTTTTCTTCTCTCTTTGGGGGGGGAGGGGATGTTCATGTAATTGGAATGTGAAACTTTTATTCATGTGTTTTATAGCATTAATCACTTATACATCAGAAAATTTATTATTGTAAAAAAAAATTAAGTTTGAACTTGAAATTAGTGTTATTAAAAGAAAAAAAAAACAATAATTATTGATTTTATAGAAATTGTTCAAGTAATTTCAAAAGAAGAAAAATCACCAGTACTTTTCCGTTATACGGACACCATTGTCACCAAGCATACATTTAATACATACATTATGCATTATCCTACATTTTGGCATGGTGTCCATATAATGGAAAAGTACCAAATCACCTACTTGCATGTAATTATAAACTGCATGTTAAATATAAAACAGATAATGAGAAAGTTCAATTTTTTTAGATTTTTTATGAACCCACTTTTTTTCTTTGTTTACAGTTAAAAATGTGCTTTTTATTTTAGATTCATATTAAAAAAAAAAAAAAAGCTGTATTAATTAATCTTTGACAAGAAGGTTTGATATTTTCTTTTCTTTAAATTTTTAATCGTTATTTTAATAAGATACATGATGAATAAATATTAGCTGATAGTTATGTAGAAATATGCTAAGAAAAAAAGGAGGTCATGGTATGTTACTATATACTGAAATATAGTGATTGAAAGCTTTTAAACATTTAACTTGTAACTATTTTATTTCATAAAGATGTATTAATACTGCGCAATTAAATTGGTACTTGTTTATCTTCCATTTACAATAAACAAAATTTATCACCAAACAATGTGATTTAATGTCAAAGCATAATAGCATGTTCAATCAAGTGGTGCATTGCATATCATAATACAATCACAATGTACATAATTTCATTATTATTTATCTTATGGATAAATCAGTTTAGTTTTTATAATGAAGCATATAAGGTAACTGCTACAATAATGAATCTTGTAATATTAACGATGGAAAATAAAATAAAAATATGATTTTATTGGTGTTTTTATAAAGTTAAAAAGAAAAAAAAATCGTCAAAGCATGAGGGGCTAAAAACAAAATAAGCAAATACAGAGTTAAGACATAATAAAAAAATCCTAAACATTAATTAAAAAAATATTAGTAATATGATTAAAATCCAAAATAAATGCAGTATTTCTATCAGCTCATCATGCGTTTAATAATAATAATAATAAAAAAAAAAAAAAAAAAAAAAAGAAAGAAATTATACACATACTATACTTTTAAATACACTAATAAAAGCAAAAAATAAAATAAAAAAACTGGTTACTTCTCTGCTATATTTTTTCGGGATTCTTCTTAAAAAGCTTGGTGCAATTTGGGCCTCAGAACGTGTAATTTATCATCAAATGATATGAACAAAACCAATGAACTAGTATGCCTGTTTATGATACGTATTAAAAAATTGCTTCTGATTCGTATTAGGCAAATCACTTCTGTTTGTATATAACAGATAAGACTTCTGTATAAGTAAATAAATTGTATAAATATTGAAAAAATTAGTTGTGTGTGCCTTTATAACAAAGAAGTATAAAAAATTCTGTATTTCAGATTTCTAATTTACTACTACTCTACTAAATCAGTTCGAACTTTCTATTGTTAGATACAGCCAGTACCACTCACTCTGATTGGCTCTGGAGGCCGATTGGCTGTTGAGGTTGCCTTTAACTTATGCGCATGCGCATATTCTATGTTTGTTCAGATCTCAGTCACGGTGATATTCAGTGAGTTATCTTAGATGAACTTGAACTTGAAGGGGGGGGGGGGGCATGAGACCTATAGCTACTTGGCTGCTGTCTCTAATTATCCAAAAACAAGAAACAACCAACACAGCGAACAAAACACCCACTTAAAAGCGATCAATACTATGGAAAAGGTTCAGAGTAGCTGTGCGAAACTCTTTCGAAGACCAGAAATCGTTAATAAAGCACACCATCGAACGAAAAGACCCACTATTCAAAGTATCACTATTCTAACAACAACTACGCTGGGACTGATATTTAGTACACAAGAAACAACCAACACAACGAACAAAACACCCACTTAAAAGCGATCAATACTATGGGAAAAGTTCAGAGTAGCAGCGCGAAACTCTTTCGAAGAACAGAAATCGTTAATAAAGCACACCATCGAACGAAAAGACCCACTATTCAAAGAATCACTATTCCAACAACAACTACGCTGGGACTGATATTTAGTAAACCGAAACAAAATATGCTCCAAGGAGTCAGCTACTCCACATGTGCGGCAACTGCCGTCCGCTACCAGATTAAAACGAGCCAACATGGCGGGGGTTATCAGCATACCACACAGAAACCTTGAAATTAAAACATCCTCTTGTCTATTGCGAGACCAACGGAACGTCTGCTTAGCACTGGGAATATTCCCTTGCGAGTACTGATACTTGCAGGAGCTATAGGTGAGCCCAAACTGACTCTTAACCTTTTCCTTATGAGCGCAGATTAAATCTTCTGGAGAGATCCATTCGATCATGGTATTAAACTCAGATACACTCTTGGCCAGGTTGTCTGCTTTTTCATTTAAGGGCATCCCCCGGTGCCCCGGAACCCAGTACAAGAAGAGTTTCGGAATATGGGCTGAGACCCGAAGAATTTTATTATAGAGCCATATAACAACCTTAGGTGACTTAAAGTGCGTAGATTGGAGCGCTGATAAAACAGACAAGCTATCAGTGAGAATTACAACTGGAAGCGACACTGATACCAGCTCATCCAAAGCCATGCCCATCGCCAGAGCCTCCGCTGAAAAAATAGAGTTGACCTGTTGGATTCTATAGCCAAACTGACCTGTTCGTGAGCAGCCAGCGATCGACGTAATAGAGGGAGACTTCGATGCATCAGTGGCAATGATGTTCCAGAATCCCGCAAACTCTTGGATAAAATCTGCAAAAAGGGAAGCTATAATACTCGATTCCAGCTCTGTACTCTGAAAAGGTAGGCCCGAGGAAAAAAATTGTACTTTATCTGTATTCATAGGCAGAGGAACTTGGAAACGCAGCAGATGATCCAGCCTGCAGCCGAACTCATTCAAATTCTCAGAAACACATGGTAAACTATCTACAAAAGAGACCAAACCATCCGTGCGAAATTCAAAGAAAGATGACCAGCTGCCCAGAGAAACCTGTTAAATCCAGAACCGGAAAGCTAGATCCCTGATCCTGTCTACAATAGGAAGAGCATCAGCATGTTTACGCAAAAGCAAAATCGGGGTCCATCCCGGAAGTCCCAGTGCCACCCTTATTGCACAATTCTGCAGCACTTCCAACTTTAGAAAAATGGTCTTGCATGCTGAGACTAAGATGGCTGCCCCATATTCAAGGACGCTTCGAATTGCGGAGGAGGCTAGCGTCAGGAGGTGGGAAGATCTTGCTCCATAACTCCTCTGGTCCAGGGCCTTCAGAATGTTGATTCTTTTAAAAACTTTTACCCGAAGGTACTCTGCATGTCTACGAAATCCACCCCGGCGAGCAAAGACGAAACCAAGAAACTTAATTTCCGAGCACCAGTCAATCAGACCGCCGTTAATAGTAAATTGAAACTCGCATTCCTCCAACCTCCTTGATAGATTTATGGCATGACATTTGTCTGATCTGATCGATAGCTTCCAGTAGGAGCACCATTGCACTATGAGTCTGAGCGCATCTTGGATTTTTTCTCTGCAGGACTCCAAAGAGGCAGCCGCGCAATATATAAAAATATCATCAGCATATATAAGAAACTTAATGTCGAGACCCTCCAACACTTCATAAAAATCCGCCAAATAAATTGTGAACAAAATCGGACTCAACACAGAGACCTGGGGCACACCTTTACCGATACCACGGGCTGTCGAAAGAACACCTCTCCAGGAGACCTTGATCCTTCTAGCGGAAAGAAAGCGATGCAGCCATCGAAGAATCGAGCCCGTAATGCCCAATTGAGCACATTTAGACATAAGACCATCTATATAAACAGAGTCATACGCAGCCTGAATATCTAGGGATACACCCAAAATGAATTTCCTCTCCTTCTTTGCCAGTAAAAGATCCTGATGGAGAATGGCAAGGGCAGCATGGCAGTCACTGTCTTCTGTCAATTAAGTTATTTTCAAGCAGGTAACGATTAATACGAGAGGAGATAATTCTCTCACAGATTTTGCACATAACAGAGGTCAAAGCAATCGGACGGTAGGAGGAAACATGGGATTTAGGTTTACCAGGCTTTAAGATAGGAAGGATAACCGCAGAGGACCAAGCATCCGGGATATCACCTGAGATCCAGCTGTTGTTAAAAATCTGCAGCAGACATTGGAGAGAGTGGTCATTTAAGGTCTTAAAAAAGGCAGCGCTCACTTTATCCTCACCCGGAGTGGTAATTCTTGTCCGATTGATGGCATCTTTCAATTCTTGCATAGTAAAAGGAGAGTTAAGCTGGCTGTTTACTTCATTACCATAGGTGAAAGGGAGGGGTTGATGGTCACATTCCTGACTAAACTGGTTAGCAAAGGCTTCGGCTTGCGCCGCTGCATCAGAGTTGAAGGAATTGGCAATATGGATACAAAAATGTGACTCTGGAGACGGGCTTGAGCGATTTCTGATTTTGCGGAAAATCTTGAATAAAATATGCGGGTCATTCGCTTTGCGGCACTCCGCATCCCAGAAACTACGCTTCGCCATTCTTACCACCTGACGGAGCTTTGCCGCAGTCCGTTTGTACTTAACCCAGTATTCCGTAAGCTGCGTTTTCACTGGTCGACCCAAGGCCTAACTTACCCAACTTTCGACCTAAACCCAAGATTTTAGGCAGTTAGGTAGCGATTTTGAAGGTTTGATCAGTACTCAATCCTAAGCCCATCTAACCCAAGCTCAGCCAATTAGAAAAGAGCTTTTTCATACATAATGGCGGCGGATAAATATTTATTTTGGAATTATTCATCTTTTGAAAAAAGAAATTCAATTTTTTGTGATTGAAGCAAAATAGTGAGTTTTCTTAACAAATTTATATCTTTTATTAATGTCTTTCCGTTTAGTAAATAGCAATCCAGTATAGATTTATTGTTGCACTTATTTTGTACGATAAATATCTCTGTTTTTGGTAATGAATCAGATGCTTTTTATTAATATTAAAATACTAAATATATAGTTCGTTTAAGGATTTCGTTTCTGATGTAATAATGGATACATAAAGTGCAGTTCTCAAAATTATTTTATTATGATTGAATGTTAGCAATAAAAAAAAAAAAGTAAATAAAAATATTATATATTATGATTATGGATATTTCTCTCTCATAATGAATTAAATATACTTGTTTCATTGATTTTAATTTATTATATATCAATATATCCTTATTTGATAATGTGTTTTTCGGTAATTTAGAATTAAATTTCTCTTTTCTCATTTAAAATAATTATAAGTATTAATAAAGATTTGTTTACTGTAGCCCAGCCCATTGATATTTAAATTGAAAATTAGTTAAAGACAAACGTCAATCCAGTTTTGTTAATACTTGAACATTCATGTTTATTCAAGCATGTAAACAAACTTTCTCTAAATTAAATAAGACAGTGTATTTTGTATTATCATGTTCTCTTTTAAAGGTGAAATATGTATTACTAATTTCAAAACAGTTTGCCTTTTCAGAGATTTACTTGTTAGCTTTGCTATATAAAGAAAACTCTGCTGTTCTGTTGTTTAATTTTTCTTTTTTTATGCATTTCAGCTGCAGATGTACTATATTTGAGTTTAATCTTTTTTGTTATTCCATTCATGCTGAAACTTTTATGAAGATTTAAAACTTTGTATAAAATTTAATTCAATTGCAATCATATACAACTTTTTTAAATAGACATCTCTAAGAATTGGCACACATTATCATGTATGATGTGTTATTAATTGAGCAATGTTTTCATGTGATATTTCAATTCGAATGGCATTTAACTTTTATTTCACCATAGTTTAATCCACAAATCCTGTAACTTTGATCAGAATTAATGCTCTTTTTGCGTAAAAAATATTCTGTATTCTCTAAGTGAGGAGTAACGAATCTGAGAGTTATCCCATTGAATTTGTTATATGTACTTTATTTGGTCAACAAGAAAGCAGCAGGTTTAATATTATAAACAAGTTATTAGATTTGGATTCTTTGATTACTCTTCAGTCTTATTATTTTCTTAATTATGAATGTAGAAAAAAGGAGAAATTTAGTTCCAAGTCTGTGTTTATCTTTTTCTTTAGGAAAATTTTAAGAATTAGATTGGAAATAAACAAATATTTATAAGGCATGTAACTTTAAAAAATAATGTTTAATAGCATGCTAAGCTTAAATAAACAAACTGGCACATTGCAAATAATGTTTAAAATATTTTTTAATGGTATTCTTTCACAAATTAGCATTAGAATAACAGAAACCACTTTTTGATTTAGGTTAGACCTTTTATGTGTACAATAAACTTTGTGTAATGCAAAAAGATTTTAAAGTCCCCATTATAGGTGAAAACTGGGAAATTTAGTTAGTAGCCAGTGGCCGGTAGACTCAGTTTCATTAGTGGCCACTTTTTAAAGTTAGTGGCCACTATTATGTTTCAAACTTTCTTGACATCTAGATAAATTATAATCGTTGTATACAAACATATTTTTCTATAAGAGAGTTTTGTACCTATTGTATGAGTATGAGTGTATTTAGCATAATTAAACAGTATCTCTTGAAGAAAAATATTGTAACTGGTGAGCATGTGGCAGGAGTCGAAATATTGAAGAAACTAAAATGTCCTTAAAATCCGCTTGTATCCGGTGTGGAAAAAGGAATAAATTACTTGAAATGCATGTGGAATCATATTTTGCAGAATAAAACTGTATTTCTTGAAAAAATAATCTAACTAAGAAAAAGCCGAAATATTGAAAATACAGCTAAGTCGATGAAATCTGTTTGCATCTGGTAGGAAAAAGAATGAACCGGTTCTCTAATTAGATGTAATCAATGTAGAGATGCATATTTCCATTAAAAATGGTGTATTTCACTTGGCGATCGATAACAGATTTTTTAATCGCCACTTGGCGAATGGCGACTAGGGTGGCGATCGATGGCTGATTTTTTAATCGCCACTTTTTAAACATTAATCGTCACGTGGCGAGTGGCGACCGCTAATTTTCACCTATAGTCCCCATTATAAATAGAGTTATACACTGTCTAAGGTAGAATATTCTTTATGATAGAAAATTTTCTCGGTCCTGGTCGATTCTGTTTTAGACATAGTTTTCTGTATTTAATTTAGTCTGATGTAACATTTTCTACTGCATTTTACAAATAGTTTTATATTTATATTGTATCAGTTATAAGATGATCGTTATATCCTGATACATGTTATTGAGTCAGTTTAGGTTTCTACTATATTTTAATAAGGAAAACAAAATTTAGTGAATATTCTAGTGATAATTTTTTTAAACTGATACAGTGTTGCATTATGCAACATCTGTTATTTGAAATTTTATGCTTGTGTAATGATGTCTGAGAGATAGATGGTAAAATTCATTATCTGCAGATTGACAGTAGTGCTGTGAACTTACCAATATGAAAAAACAAATCCATTAATTTTTAGATGTTTAAAGATAATTAAATATTGTTTTAATAATAGATTAGGAAACCATTTTATGATTTATCATTAATATTTAAAAGTGAATTTTTTTTGAGTGAGTCAATTTTAAATAAAAAACTGTAAAATATAAAGGCACAGATGTCATATATGCACCACATTGGCGCAATTTTTTTCCTCCGCCCATTTTGGCAAAAACTTTGTCACAAATAGCATGCAGTAATAGCACGTGATCTTTTATTTCAATGTAAAAATAAAATAACGTTAATATACATTATAACGTTAGTGTTATAAACGTTAACATACATTATAACATTAATATTCAAAAACAAAGTTTTTGACAAATTGCTGGGGGGGAAGGGGGGAGGAATCACGCTAATTTGGTGCATATTGATTGATATACATAATAAAAATAATTTATAGAATTGAAATAAAAAATAAAAGCAAATAAACAAATATTTATTTTACTCGCCAAGTTGGCGGAAAAAAATTCGTGCCAATGGTGGTGCGCATATGGCATCTGTGCCAATATAAATATATATTTTATGACATTTTTAACTTAATGAACAATATTTTGGAAAAGCTCACAAATTATCATTATCTATACTTCATATGGTGTATATTATTAAACTGAAAATTTTATAAAATATTTCTAGCCTAATTTTTACTTCAACCAAACTTTTAAAATCTGAAATCTTCTCTCTTTTTAGAGCCAATTTTGCTGTTGTATCCTGGACAACTGTAGTTGTGATTAACAATGTGATTGAAGGAATTGGGTTCACCCACATGTGAAATTTATTTCACGAGATACCACATGGCTTGATTGGCATTTATCTTTTATCTACGGACCTCCAAGTGAGAGGACTCTCCACACCGCTACTTTTTTGTGCAAGTCTGTAGCACTGACATGGCATTCCCAAGAGCCATCCTCGGAAGAATTGACCTCATCTGATGCTACCTAGCTGCCATTCTCTGGTGAAAACTACTGCTGCATTGTGGCATAGTTGAATAAATATTGCTTGGTGTATATTGATGCTTAATTTGAACTGTATACACCAGCAATGCTTTTTCGACTGTAAAATGGGAAAAGCTGTGTTCACCAGCAACTGATCTAGCAGGGAGAAAGCTTTACCAAAAGTAAGCGTTTATTGTTATTGTAATAATTTATCCCATTTTTATTAATATTCCGTAAGACGTTTATGATACTTAATAAAAAAGGTTGTATTAAAATTTGTGACATAACTCATGGGGCTTCAGTCCGTGTTGTCCTTTCTTAAATCTGTTTAGGGGGACACTCAGTTTGAAACAAGAAAATCGCCATTTGGGCAGTCTGTAATTTCTATCCAGAGTATTTTATAATTATCAAAAAATTAATTAAAATGTAATAAAATATTTAATATGGTATTTCCTTGATATAGATAGCGGCGACTAAAATGTATCGCCAAGTTATATTACATATATGACATTAAAATCATATTGACATTTTATGATGTATATATGATATTTTAGACATAAATATTATGAAAAAAAAAATATATATATATATATTGGGTACATTTAGGATATACATATATACAGTATACTTCCTCAAATCCACACCCTAAAATCTGCAAATTCTTAAAATCTGCACATCGTTCCTGATGTAAACAATGAAATTTACAATTAAGATGTAAGTGTAAAATTTTAGTTTTTTAAAAATTTTATATCATTCTGTACACATTTTAGTATGTAATTCTGTTTGATATGATTCAACTCGTGTTTTCTCATGAAGAAAGTATAAATTTATTTCTGAAAAAATTCTAGATACTGCTGATATCAGTGGCGATTGCAATATTTTTTTTTTTTTTTAACCAAATAATTTTTGTATAATCAAGCTTTTTTGGTTATTAAGCACGGCTGAACATGAAAGAAAACTTTGTTATTTTAAGATTTTTATGTGAATTATTAGTGTACATTTATAAGGTGAGTTTCACTGAATAATTTAAGAAAAAAATATCTCATCATTATCATATTTAATTAAGCATTAATAATTATTTACTTGACCTTTACTTTTATATTTTAAATGTTTTTTAAATTTTCTTAATTTTTTTATTTTATTTTACTGTAAGCATTCATTATAATTTTCAGTGCATTATTAAATTCAAATTATTGTTTAAAAAATGTAAATAAAACAGTGACCAAAAATCTGCAAAATTCTAAAATCTGCATAACCTCTGGTTTTAAGCTACACAGATTTAAGGAAGTCTACTGTATAAGATTGGCAAAATCATTACAACTGTGGGATAATAGTAATTGTGAAGGTCACTATAATGAGGAAGTATCTTTTAAATTTTTTGTCTCCTTACATTTACACAATGTTTAGGAGAATGCACCCCTCGCCTCCAACACACATCTCACAGAAAAAAGCCATGCATACATTTTTTTAATGTCTAATATCTATTGTAATGATAAATTATGTAAAGTGATCAACAATATATTTAGTTTTAAAATTAAAAGCACATTCTGTCAAATTTTCCACACGAATATCGTCTCTTTGCACATGCGCCAACGTTTTTTGAAGGTTTCTCCCCTCAGAAAGGGGAAACTTGATGTATTAGCTCTCACCTGTTTAGCCTAGGATAATTGAAAAGGGTTGATTGCAAACAGATGGAGTCACCTCACCATTGCATTAAGCATAGACCTTCTAATATATTTTTGCTCTGAGATTGAAAGCTGAAGCTTTTTTTTTTTTAAGAACTCATTGTTCCAATACTAAATATGCATATTTTTCGCAAAATTTTAAAGAGAGCTTGGATAAAGTTATATATTTATATTGGATTGAAATGTCAGAGAGTTCGGAAGATGAGAACAATTTTTTTATTGCTATGTTAAAGGAGCCGACACGAAAACAAACAAAAAAAAAAAAGCGAGAAGAAAACATTTATTTTACAACTAGATAACAATATTTTTTCACAAAATTTTTACACAGGCTGTAAAACCGTTTATTTATCACCAATAAAGATTTCAAAGAGTTCGGACAAAAAGAACTTTTTATTTTAAAACTATGAAACGACCCTATGTAAACAAGAAAATGAGTGCATCACTAAATAAATATTAATATTTTTTCGCCAATTTTTTCATTTTAAAATATAATTTCAGACAAAATTTTAAAGAGAGCTTGGATACAGTTATATTTATAACCGATTGAAATGTCAGAGAGTTTTGAAAATGAAGACTATTTTGTTATTGCTGTTTCCCAAAATTTTTACACGGGTTGTAAAACCGTTTATTTATCACCAATAAAGATTTCAAAGAGTTCAGACAAAAAGAACTTTTTATTTTAAAACTAAGAAACAACCCTACGTGAACAAGAATATGAGCACTTTTATCACTAAATATCAATATTTTTCATTTTAAAATATGTCATACAAAATCTGATTAAAGATATAAAATAATAAAAACTTGATGTTTCTTTTTAAATTTATTATTATGGGCCCGGGCAACGCCAACTAGTATTAATATTTAAAATATACATTGATATAGCCCATTTATCACACAAATCTAAAAAAATAATCAATTTAAGCTTGAAATTAATGCTTTTGTCTGCAAAAAAAAAAAAAAAAAAAAGGGGTGGGGGAAATTTTCCTGCTAAGAAAAATCGAAAAGTTGTGAAATTTTGGCGATATGCATTTTCTGGTAAATTCTAGCAACCTATTCCCTTTTGCTGGTGGTTCTGACAGAGAAGAGATATTTTTCGTCGAACATGAATAAAACAAAAGTTATATGGTGATGTTATCTCTCAAGTGACCTTAGGGGGTCGTTCAAGTATACCCGTAAGCATATTTTTAGTAATTTTATACCCCGTCCTTCCCTTATCAGAAAAAATAAGAAAATAGTAACCCCCCTCCTTTTTTTTTGCTTATATATGATTTTGACATTTTATACGTCAACACTGTTTGCCAGGAAAAAACAGTTACCATTGATTTACACTATTAATCTTACAAATTTATATAAATGTGGTATCAAAATAATGCAAAATGGTTTTAATATATTGTTGTTTATCGCATTGAACAATAAAACTTAACAATAGGCCCTAACTTAATTAGTCATCATTGTTATAAATACCTTAACTGTGTGATTATAAGAGTTGCAGAATAGAGGTAAGACCAATCACCAGAAGTTAGTGACCTACGTCATCGATGACGTGTTCACTTAGATGACGTGGGTCACTAACTTGGCGATATTTTCGGCTTGGCTAGCGAAAATACAAAGCTTGCGTTGCGTATAATCATATTACTGCTTCACGTTGCTTCTGGTAGGTTAGCTTTTGATTCATTATTATTGATTTTAATTAATGTATGTTCATAATATCTGTTTTATTTATTGTCAGGTAAGAATGATTGTTTGCATAAGTATCTCATTGTTTAATATGGATTAATAATATACGTTTTGTTATTTTTTTTTTATCCCTCTTGCACGTGCTATTGTACACTGATTTCTTAATATACTTTGAATATACCTTTTGGTTTTTATTGATAATTATATTATTTTCTGTGGATGAAGGAGGACTTTATTTAATTAGTTATTTCTTTCTTATATTTAATTTTCTTTTCTATTACGTGTTATTAATAATCGTAAACACAAATGCATCGCCTGTTTTCGGTCATGATAAATTAATGTTTCACTGAAATTAGCTTTTTTTAAATGCCATTTTGGTTATTTTTAAGATTGGTGCAAACAGGGGTGTTAAAATCTGGGCTGGACCGATTGCCAGCACTCAATTTTTAGTATTCTTCGTCTAATAATATTACTAATACAATTTAGACGAAGTATAGAATAAAATTTAGGCAAGAATACTGATAAAAATTTAGTGGTGACAATCGGCTCATTGGCTCCCAGTTTATACACCCCTCGGTGCAAAACTCAATACCACATAGAAGGTGGGTGAGGGTAAAATAGGTAAAACTATAAGTGTGTGTAAATTCTGTGTTTTTAAATTTTCCTGTTAATGCAGCATTATTTATTTAATATAAGATAGTCATATGAAACTAATATTATAAGTTTCAAAATTTATAATAATATGAGCAGGGTTCTCACTGTTTTAAAGTGAGAATAATATTTAAAAGATAAAATCTTTTTTTACTTTTCACCAGCCATAAAACTCTTTAAAGAGGGGAAAAAAAATCTGTCACATTTGTTGCTTTTGAGTATAAATAGATAATTTGCCACCTAAATTATATCTCTACTTTGAAAATATCTTCTTCTCCTCTTTGCACCCTCCCCTTCACATACAAAATTTAACTATTTTTCTAAAAAAAAAATCTTCTACCGTATTTGTTGATTTCTAGTATAATAAATAAATAATCTGTTTTACCCTCCTCTTCACCAAAATATACTTCACTCTCTGTCCCTTCCCTAGTAAACAGTTTTAAATCTTTAATCCCAATTTTAAAAAAATTCTGCCATGTTTTTAGGTAGATTTATATAGTACTACCTATGTTTGAATTTCTGAAAACATTTTGCAGATCTTCACTGATCATGACCCCTAGAACCCCCCGCCCCCAGTTTAAAACTTCATTTATCTATCTATATATATCACTTTTTTATGGACACAATAACTTCCATAATTCTGCACAAATCTCTTCCAAACTGCATTACTACAAAGTGTATACACTTTCAGCACTCTTGTTGCCAATTAGAGAAATCTGCAAAATCAGAAATATCGCCAATGGCAAACTGCACATCTTATATTGAATATTACAACTCTAGCAGTTCTCTGATTTTTTTCATTTATGACTTACTTATGAGTGTGTTTTTTATCAGTTGTTTCGAAGTGATGGGGGATAAATTTATCCGTTTGAGAAATTGCCACAGGAAACATATCTGTATGAAGAGAAAGATTTGTAGATTTGCAATAAGTTTGTCTTGTTTCTTGTAATCTTGTCAAAAGATTATTTGTAAATTTTAAGATGTAGAAATTGTATACTGTTTTACAGGAATGATGATTATACCAATACAAAGGAATGTAAATATATCGATCTTTATATTTTCTGAATTACTTTCTTTTATTAATTTCACAGATCTGTTACATGTTACATAGTGGTGTATTGAGTACTCGGTCTCGGCCAGTAAAATATTTTCTAGAATTTATTAAAACAAAATAATTTGCATCTATTTTTAAAATATTCAAAATGTAGGTGCATGAAAGATCCAAATAAAATAGTTATAGAAAGAGTAGATAATTTCTTTTGTTCAGTACTTAGTTTACAAGAGATATAAACTATTTCAACTTTTAAAAAAAATGTTGGTTGCATTAAATTATATGTTTAAATGATCCAACTGGTAAGAAATGGAATTATAGAGTAGATGTGCCAATAGTGGACACCCTATAAAGTTAAAATAATAAAATAAAATAACCAATAAAAATTTAGCTCTTTTTTTTTTTTTTTTTTTTTTTTTCCATTTATAACTTCTCTTTGCATGTTTTTAATCTGGGTTTTTGTTGGCACTCTTAATCAAACCAGTCAGGAAGCAAAAAAAATGTTTATAAATAGCCGCTTTTATTAATTTCTCATAATTAATAAAATTTTTAAGATTGTAATCACTTTTTTTTTAAACTGTGCCATGCATATTTTATAATCTGGCAATCAACCAAACCAATTAGAAGCAGAGTAGGTCATAGTGAAAGGGGGAATTCAGGGGTCTTGATCCCTTCTTGTTTAAATTTTTAAAAAATTAAGTTGCACAAGTTGTTAAAAATTATTATTTTCTGTCTTAAATGTTTGATTATTCATCTCTGGCAAAACACTGTACATATATATATATATAACTAATATCAATTAAATTTGCAGTAGTAATAAAACTAGTTAATCTGCAGATCAGAGGCCTCAAATGTCAATTCTGCAGTTTTATTTTGAAATAATTTTATTTGGTATTTAAAACATTCAACACACAGTTTCATATTTTTAATGCTAATTACTACGAGTGCTATACCAAGTAGTGTCAGGAAGTTTAACTGTTAAGAATAATAGGAAATAAGATTCCATTCACTAGTACTCCAAGGCATTTACTTTTTTTATTTTATTAACTTCTAACACCCTCCCACCCCATTGTCACAATACTTTGATAAAGTTTATTCCTTAAAATTTAGTATTTCAAATCTTCTATTTAAGTTAGTTTAGTTAAAATATTGATCTTGTGATAATGACAAAATTAATTTACACAATGAATTATTCTCATAAATATTATATTATTGATATTCAAATTATTAAATTTATTTGAAAATGACTTTAATTTTGTTTCATTAGTATGTTCTCATTAAATTCTGGTTCTAAATACAATCATAAAACAATTATCTGTACTTTTTGCTGGATGTCCATTACTGGTATTTTGATTTATTTTTGTTATTTACAATTAATTTTTTATTCACATTAAGATGTGTGATTAAATAAATGGTTAAATGTTGATAGAATAATATAATAATTAAAAAAAAATCTGGAATATAATAATTTTAACTATCAATAAAAAAATATCTTTTAAAGAAATTCCTGTAGGGTGTCCATTACTGATACTGACACATCTACCATAATTTTGTTGTTGTTGTTTGTTAAGCCTAGTTGTCTAATTCTTTTACCCTATTTGGTCTTGTTTCTAAGAAAAGTATATAATTTTTACATTATTTTGAAAAAAAGTGTAGAAAATTTATTCAGAATAATTATTGCATGCAATATGCTGAATTAAAACTCACCTCTTATTTGAATAATCCAAACTTTGTTACTATCATAACCAAACTACATCATCAAGAAATTTCAAAATGGCTACTAAGCATAACAGTGCAGCAGTAAATATTTTATTCTTGAAGAAATGACTGGCCCATAAAACTGCCAAAAGTTGATAAAATTACCATTTGTATTAATTCCTTTTTGAGTAATTCAACCTAATATAAATTAATAACTAAATGCCTCTGTTTTGAATACCAGCGATAGCTTGCTTTTATAGCCAGTGGTTAAAGCAATCAAATTTTCACCATTTAATCACATTATTTTACTCCAATTGAGTTTCTAGTTGGTGTACTAGATGTAGATCTGACACATAATATTTTTTATAGTGTGTGCGATAATTTGTAAGGTACATTTTGATTGAAGAAGATAATTATTTCTCACTTTACATATGGGCTGTGGAACTGTGTGTGTGTGTATTACACATTACTTTCATGGGTTGATGCAAGTTGTTTTTCTTGGGGCCCATTTTGTAAAAAATAAATATTTTTGTTACAAAAAAGGAAATCTAGTTACTCAAATTCACACCAAACACTTAAATAACTTCTTTAAGTCCTTCTGCTAAAGTTTTCCTTCCTGGTGAACTTCTTAACTTTGCAAATTACTAATTTAAAAACCTAACAACAAAATAAAAATAATTTATGGAGAGTAGGTATGTTTTTATGGAATGGAATTTTTTGAAGGGAGGAATTTTTATCAAGAGAAATTTTGTGAAGGGCCTGTTTTATTAAGAGGAATTTTGTAAAGGGCCTGTTTTATTGCCGAAACGTCAGTGAAGGCTTACTGTTGAGACCCGAAAAGTTTTTGGTTTCTGTCTGTTTGTTTGTTTGTCTGTCTGTTCCGCGATAACTGCCGCAAAAAGGGTCCGATTAGGTTGATTTTTGGTGGGTATGTTGGCGAGGTACCCGGAATTAGCTGTATAGTTTTGGGTTAAATTTGGTTCATTCGTTCGAAAAATATAGAACATTTTATTTTAAGTCATAATGCTTTTCAATAGGAAGTCAGACTATTTTTTTATTTTAACATTCCGCGAAAATAAAATCACGCATTGGGATAATTGTAAATGCTAAATTATGGATATTAAATTTACGAAATGGATATCTTAATTTAATTTGATAGGTTTGAAAATTTCCCAATATATTTATTGGAATTTCTAAATTAATTGTATAAATTATTGGGAAATTATACGCATTAATTTGAAAGATATGAAAATTTTAATTTCTCATTTTTTACAAAAATTTCCAATGCATTTACTTTTTCTCTTTCATTAAATGGTTGCTAAGCAACTGTATTTCAAAGAATATCAACAAAGGAAAATTCAAGTGAGTTATTTTGACGCGAAATGTTATTAACAAAATAGCGAATTTTCGGGTGATTTAATTTTTTAATATGCTTTTTCTAATGAAATAGATGAGAATTTATTTTAACTACTAAAGAAAGATGACCAAATCGGCTTTCCAAACGAAAAATATAAAAACATTGAATGTGAAAATGGAATATGTCTCATAAGAGAAATTTACATTTGTATAAGCATCTTTTAATACACGGAATTTTATTCAATTTTAGCAACATATGATATTTAGTGATTGAAAAATAAGTATTCTTTTAAGGATAGGAAAAAACCTCCTGTATAAAGAGATGGTTAATTTTAATGAAATTAAAATAGTAAATGCACTCAGATATACACTCGATTAATGAAAGCGCACAATTACTGGAAATTGATAATATAAAATTAAAGTGACAACGGGGAGGGGGGGGTTCGGGGGCCACCCCCCTGAAGATATGTAATCTTATTCTGAAAAAATACAGTAATAAGTAGTTTATCTGATCATTTATCCGACATAAAATTGTGTTTAATGTGAAACTTCTAAAATTTTTGGACCTTTCAATAAATCTTATATTCTTATAAATGTATAAATAACGTTAAAAAATTTAATTTTAAGCTATCAAATATTATGCAGCTTATATTAAAAATTAGTGAGATTAATGAACAATGATTTGTAGAGCTGACGTTGAGGCCTCTGATCTGTAGATTTACTAGTTAAGAGGAATTTTGTAAAGGGCCTGTTTTATTAAATGGATATTTGTGAAGGAGCCCTAAATAGACCCCTGACTTTTCAGCCCAGGATCTTTATTTTTTGTCCATCTGAACAATATATTTATTTAAAAAGTTCTAATATATGTTTACAATGTCAGGACTCATTCATGATATGAATTTTAAATATTCAATATCAACCGAACAGTTAGGTAGCTTTTTTTTTTTTTCGGTTATGTAAGTCAATCATAAGTGGCGTGAACTGATCCACTGTAATTTATGTATTCTTAAAGATAATCAAGTATAGGTGTAGTAATAGATAAGAAAACAATTTTATGAGTATTTTGAAATAAATATGAAAATTGTGTAAATATTTTTTATTAAATTTTAATTTAATGAACAATATTTTAGAGCGATCCTGAAATGATTATCTGCTTCATATGTAATATATTTGAGTATTTTTAAATGAAAATTTTATAATCTATTTCTGTTTTATTAAACTTTTTTTTAAACAAATTTTTTTAGATCCAATTTTGTTGTTAATTGATGTACCTTGGAGGATGTAGACATAGACCAGGTTCTGAAGGCATTGAGTTTGCCCAGTTGTGCAGCTTCCATTTGACAAGACATTACATGGGCAGCAGTCTGACCTATTGTGGCATGTCTCCTTCCAAGTGAGAATACTCTCTGCACCACTGATTTTGTGTGCCAGGAGCCATCGTCTAAAGTATTAACCACAGCTGATACTGCTGTTCTCTGATGGGAACTACCTCTGTACAGCATTGTGGCAAGTTGAATAAATATTGCTGTTGTGTATTGGTCCATTTGAATTATACACACAAGCAATATTTTTTCGACTACTTGGGCACACCAGCGAGTAAATCAGAGAAAGCTCTGTTCAGCAACTCATCTAGCAGGGAGAAAGCTTTGCCAAAAGTATGTGTTTATTGTTTTTGTATAATTTATCACACTTCTATTTCTATTGCATAAGACTTTTATGATACTTAATTCAAAATTGTTGCATAACTCATGAGGCACTGTTGCCCTTTCTTATATCTGGTCCAAGTAGAATGTAAATATGTGTTCTATCATATGCGTGTTACATTTATTTCTTTCTTTGATTTTAAAACTAGTCGTTGGGGGCTACCTTAATACTTACCCATCATGGGTATGCATAATATAAAATATGAAATCAAATATGTGTAAACTATTTATAAAATGCATTGCAATTCGAATAAAATCGTGGCTTGATGATGTCAAACTTTAAATGCTCTATTACTGAATTGTGTAAAATAAACATCCTTATTTATAACTCCAAAATTGTTAATCATATTACTGTTCAACCACACTTCTAAGAACCCCGGTTGGCAGAATGCCAAGCCGATTCCATTCACACTGTAGGGAGAATAGCCGCGGCAAAAGAAGCTGAAATCATCACTTTTTATCTTGGGCAGCGTACTTACGGCTTACGGACTTCCCCGTTTTCGACATAGACTAGCCATTTTCACCCATGTGCAGTTCGCTCCAGGTTTCTATCAAGCGTGGTGCATCTGTAACTAACGGTTTACTGCATCAGATGAAGCGTAAGAGTCCGAAACAAAATAGTTCCAGATAATCGAGGTTACTGAAATTCAATAAGCTTTTTCCATTATTACATACTAAGTACACACCAAATTTCAAGTCTCTATCTCAATTTATTTAGGAGATAGAGCGTTTACAGATGGACAGCAAATTTTTTTTCTAAAAATATGTTTTTCGGAATCTCCAGTGTCTGAAACATGTAAATCCATCAAAAAATATTTTTTGATTTTCAAAACGATTACAAGACTTACCCCTATACTACGTATCAGGGCTGCGGAGTTGGAGTCGGGCCTATTTTTGGGCAAAAGAGTCGGAGTCACTAAAAAACAGTCAGACTCCAGCTTGTTTTTTAGACAGTTTGAAGTGAAATTAAACCAATTTTATGTAATTTTAAATTTATAAACTGAATTATTATTTTTATATTTGGACTATATATACAAGGAAATCCAGATTAAACAGGCCCAGTATACTGTCCAGTTTACAGTGTATATGAAAACTGCTTTTAATTGAAATCTCTAGTTTATATTTTATATTAGTATGCAGTACTTTCTCTCGGTTTTTGGGGTTTGCAGAACCCGAGGTAATGCGAAAATTGGAAGTTTCTGCTCTTTTTAGAGTCCACAGAATCCAAAATATCTTTGTAATAGAAAAATTTTCCCTTTTGTTTGCTTGTTCCTTGTTTCAGATTCTTCAGGTCTGTAGGACCAGGAGTAATGCTGAAATTGTAGTAAATTGTCTCCCCTTTTTTTCGTGTGCATAGAATTTCCCCCCCCCCCCAAAAAAAAAAAAAGTGAAATTACAATTTTTTTTTTCCTGAGTCTGCAGTACTCAAAATAATGATGAAATAGTGAAATTTCAGTTATTTTTCTCCTTTCGATATTCAGGTTTTGCAGACCCGAAATAAAGACAAAATTATAAAGTTAATGCAGGAAATACAAAATTTTCCTCTTTATTTTCCTTCCCTTACATCGGAATTTTTCGGGTCTGGAAGACACAATAACTCCAAAATTACAACATTTTGTATTTTCTTTTCCAAGTCAGCGGGATCTGAAATAGTAAAATTTCCATTTTATTTACTTCTTTAGATTTCAATATTTATATTTTTCGGGTCTGCAGGACCCAAAATGCCAAAAATATAAAAATTCTTCCCCCTTTTTTTATGAAACCGTGAGAACAGAATAAATCTAAAATAGTAAAATTTTCATTTTTATTTTTCTTGCATTCCCCCATAATTTTTCGGGTTCTGGAGACCCCAAAATGATGCTTAAATTGTAAAATTTTATTCTGCAGGAATAGATATAAAACCAAAATTAAACATCCTTTCCCCCATATTTTGGTGAAAAAAAGGTGAAACTTTTTATGCTAAAATACTGTCAGAAGTTTGCCGCTGCAATAAATGAGTCCTCGTCTTGACTATCTATTACAGCTTATACCCATAATTCATTCAAAAATATACATATCATATACTTCAATTTTAAACAGGTCATGTAACAGCAGGTTGCAGTGTTGCCAGTTGAGTTTTTGGTACTTTTCGGTTAGCCGGGCGCCAGTGATATATGTACATATATAAATACATATGTATATATATACATGCATATATGTATATATATGTGTATGTATCTATATGTATACGTAGATATGTGTATATGTGTGTGTGTGCGTATATATACTTGTATATATATCACTCGCGCCCGGCTAACCGAAAAGTACCGAGTTTTTTTAATTCTGATTGCTTGATTGCTGCCATTTTTTTTAAAATACAGTAGAAAGCCGCTAATCCGCAAAGCTTGGTTCCAAGTGTTGTGCGGATTACAGGCCATGTCTATTTAATCTTTGTTTACATTTTTTTAAATTCATATTTTGGACAAATTTAGATTGCTAATACTAAAAAATAAATAAATTACACATTTTAATATATAGATAAAATAATAACTATGTAAAAAATAAATTTATTATTTTTAAAATTTTTTAAATATAGCATCAATTGTTGTCTATTTTAAGACATTTGGTTTATAGTGTTGAATTTTATCTTTAAGTAAAAGTTCAAAAGCAATATATATGTATTCTTTTATGTGTTTTTCAATTTTATAATTATTATTTAATGAAAAAATGAATAAATTATAAAATATATTGTCTAAGTAAGGATTTTTTATCATAAAAAGAAATCACAAAAGCTCAAATTGTAATTTACAAGTATTTTATGAAGAAATGAATATATAAAATAATATACTAATTAAATGTGCTTTCATTTTAAACTATAAAAAAGAATGTTATATGATATATAATACTATATATATAAAGATAAGAAAAATGTTAAAATTGGTGAAAAAAAATTTCAAAATTCAAAATTTTGTCACCATTTCAAGAATGAAATTTCTTTGTTTACATTCATAAATTGATTGCGGATTAGTGGCGCTCTACTGTAGTAATATTTTCTTTATTTAATGACAAATTTAATAAAGCGACTATTACTATTTCAAAACAAATGACAGCAATAAAGCAATCTGAATAATAGGAATCAACAGGCAATACTAGTACTTCAGACGTCCCGGAGTCAGAGTCAGTTCCTTTAAAATTTCAGGAGTCTGAGTCGGTCATTTTTCCCACCGACTCCGCAGCCCTGCTACGTATGATGGGTAAGTAAAAGTATGCTTGGCATAAACTTTTTTTAAAAACTTTTTCTTAATTGTACTGTTGTAGATTTTACAATAATTGCAATATTTCTTATACTATATACAGTATATTCTCTCAAATCCCATGACCTTAAAATCATCTACAAATGCCTAAAATTTGCACATTGTTGCAGATGTAAACAGTGAAACTTGGTGAAAATGTAGGGGGAAAATTCAAGATTTGTTTTATTTTTATATTCTGTATCCTTTTTAATATGTAATTTCTGGTTAATATGACAACTCATGTGTTCTCATATAGGAAGTTTAAATTTATTTCCAAGAAAATTATTCACGATAGAGTGCTGATATCAGTGGTGATCATGATCTTTTTACCAAATACATTTATGTATTAATAAAGCTTTTTTAGTTAAGTCTGGTTAAACATGAAATAAAACTTAATTATTTTAAGATGTTGATGTAAATTATTTGTGTACCTTTATGAGGTAAATCTCATTGAATATTTCAAGAAAACTTTATCTCATCATTATTAAATTATGCATTATTAATTATGTATTTTTAATATTTAAATTTTCTTAATTTTTACTACTTTATACATTATTATTTTAATATTTTAAGTTATTGTAAGCATTCATTATAATTTTGAGTGCATTATTACATTCAAATTACTGATTTAAAAATATAACCAAACCAGTGACCAGAAATCTGCATAACCTCTGGTCCCAAATGACACAGATTTGAGGAAGTGTATGGTATTCACAGTTGTATAATGTTCCTTTATTCTTCTGTTCTAATAAAAGAATAGTTCTCATCTTCCAAACTCTCTGAAATTGTAATCAGTTATAAATATAAATGTATCAAAGCTCTCTTTATATTTAGTGATGAAACATGAGTCAAAGCAGAGAGAAGCCATTCCAAAGTCCTGCTTTTTCACCTTTTTTTTTTTTTTAATTTCTGAGAGATTTTTTTTAATACCTGTATATGTCTTAAACATTTGGAAATTTTGTATGTAATCAGGGATTTGTTTAGGAAAAAATTGGGTCCTTCAAAGGACTCTTCACAAAATTTCTCATTTCAAAACAGGACCCTTTACAAAATTATTTTCCCTAAAACAGGACCCTTCACAAAATTATTTTCTCTAAAACAGGACCCTTCACAAAATTATTTGTCTTAAAAATAGGTTTTTCACAAAATTTTTCCATCTTTAAACCGAACATTTCACAAATTAATCATTTAAAAGTAAAATCTGACCTATTACTTTTACATATATATATAGAAAATATATGTATTTTACATCCATATATCTTCTTAAAAATGTATATATAAGAACCTGACTATAACAATCATTTCAAATTCACAAAATTATTATTAGATTTTTCACAAATATAAAAAGCTGTTCACAATTTCACAAAAACAGGACCCTGGGAAAAAAGGCTGGACAGACCCCTGGTAATGTAAATCTAGTCGTCTGATATGTAAAGGGCAAAACTTGGAAATTTCATTAGTGGCCAGTAGTAGCAGTTTTATAAGTGGCCACTTTCTTATTTAAATGTTCTAAACAGCAAAATTTTGTTAATTTCAATTAATATTCATCTAAAATTAAATAGCCCAAATAAAATAACCAAAATAATACAACCAAACAATATAACCAAATAAATGTTAATATAAACCGGGGAGATATAAATAGATTAGGAGAAATTTCGCCTATGGCATCCTCCAAGCAAACTTGGGCCTAACACCAAAGTGGGCGCATGCAGCACTGCGGTCTGTACCAGCTTCAAATTAACATTGTTTGCTATACGAGTGTGTTATTATTTCCTTTATAAATTATTTTTACATTATATTTTCATATGGCTCGGAACTGTTTTGTATACGGATGTGACACGGACTATGTGAAAGCCGAAAGACTGAATAATGAATTGAGTATCAGAAATCTATCATTGTTTTCTGCTCCTAATCTATGTTTATATAGTATATAATGTTGATTTAATATTTAACTGATTTTTATTTGAAAAAAAAAATGAGTGAGTAACACAAGGTCTGAAATAACTTCTTTCAATTCCTTCTAAAAGTCTTGTTTAAGAGTCTATACAAAAGTTTCATAAAAAAAAATTGTAATAAACTTTGACACTATGTTAAACAGGCACTTTTAAATGAAATATTTAAGGCAAGTATATAAAATCAGACCTTGTATCTGCTAAATATTTCTATAACAAAAAAGTCAGTTATTTTTGTCCAAAGTCTTGTTTAAAAGTCTCATGATATAAAAGCTTTATTTAAGGATTTTGACAGAACCATTTGAAATTAAATCTTTTTTAAATATGGAGTTATTTTTATACTGAAGCGACAGATGGCAGCACCAGCAAAAGTTAAATTTCAGATGTTTAATTCCTTGAATTCTTGAAATTATGTTTTGTGTTTGTTCTCTTGTCTTTAAAAATGTTTGCTGATTGTTTCTTACAAAAATCTGCATATCTTTATGTCATTTATATTTAAATGCACAAACATAGGGACAGAAGTTTTAATTTATTGAAATATATTGATCAAATGCCCTGTAGGCATAGACATCAACTTATATTTGGATTTGAAAAAAGAAAAGAAATGTTAATAAATTTACCTAGATATTATCTTAATTACTTTAAATAGTTTGTTCAGTACAGTAAACTTAAAAGAAAAAACTTTGCTTCAGGATTTGTCTTGAATGGGAATTATTTATTTCTCATACAGCTGAAAAAATAAATAATAATTTTTAGTTATTTGTAGGTTAGTAAAATTTATTATGAATATTTCTCAAATTCTTTAAACTGAAAAATCCTTATGTTTTTTTAATAATAAAAAATAAAAAACGCTTAAACATTGCAGGATTTGTTTTAATTTAAAAAAAAAGTAATCCATGAAATATTTATGAAAATTAAACTGAATAATCTAAATAAATCGTGTCCACAATTTGTATCTAGATTGTACTATTAGTACTGTCTTAATTACTTAAAATTATCTGAGTACAGTAAAATTTAAAAGAAAAAAAATTAACTGTTCTAGGCTTGTCTTGAATAAGAATTAATATTTTTTGTTGAAAAAAAAATATATTTGCAGTTTGTAAAACGTATTACAAATATTTCACAAATTCTTAAAATAGTTCATGTTTCGTGTTTTTTTTTATTATTATTAAAAAACTCGATAAAAAAAACAACGCAGCATTTCTTTTAAAACTAGCCGGGCTTCGCCTGTCTAGACGGTCGTTTCTGAGGCTCTCAGAAAAAAAGATAAACGCAAGTGATTTCGTTTGATAAAAATTGAATTTTAAAAAATCATACCTCTAAATGCTGGCAAAAATAGAAACTTGGCGTTACAATGTATCATTAAAAAAATCTTATTGTGTCATTTGATGAGAAACTAAGTTAAATTGAAGTAGCACTTTCAATCTGTTCCAAATAACATTTCTTAAAATCACACCTACTTTCATGTATGTTATTCCTGTTGTTCTAAAAAAAATGTTAGTTAAGATTTGCTAATTTGAAATAGATCCCAATTATGAAAAATATTATCACTAAATGCATTAGAAAAATATATTTTGCTGTTTTTTAAAACATAAAGCAACTGGAAAGAAAGAAAAAGAAACAGTAAAAATACTTAATCAAGATTTCTAAACACAATTCGCATTTTTTTAAATTACAGGCTACATTGTGAACGATTACGTCCATGGTATAATATTTTAAATGTTCACGATGAAAGAATCTTTCGTGTTTAGAAAATCATCACAAGTGATAACATTGTTTATAATGATGATGTAACAATATTTGTCTGTAAGGTGCAACAATACAAAATTAACAATCAGGATAGACTCAACAATGGTACAAAAAATACATATGTTTGGCATATGAAAAAGTAAAACGGACATTCCAGGAATTGTTGATGACAGTTAAATGCTCTGCGCTTTTGTTATATAGATGTAGCTAAAAAAAAGTTATATCTAAAAAAAAGTGTTCGATTTTAATTTCAAATGCAGACAATAGATGGCGCTCTGGCCAATACATGAATTACTGGGCATTAACAAACTTCATTTTGTAGTCAAAACCGTAACACAGCGTTCCCCTACCTGAGATATTCTATTGCCATTATCTAAACATATTTCAACCAGCAAAAGTAGAATCCTTGATGAAATGCAAAAAAATTTTCTTATCTTGAAGGACAGTGGCCATAAGGTGTCCGCTGACGAACAATTTTTTAGTAGCCACTTTTAGGTAGATTTCGTAAGAAATACTACCTATTACATTCTCACCTAAGTTGGAAATTTTGAAAAATTTTTGCAGATCTACGCCGATCATGACTCCCAGAACCCAAAACCACCCCCAGTTCAAAACTTTATATATCTATCTATCTATGTCACTTTTTTCTGACCACAATAATTGGAAAAATTCTGCATAAATCTCTTCCAAACTGATACATAAAATCTCGGTCAAGTTCGTTAATGGGCAAAATCGAACCAAGGGGGGGGGGGAAATGGGGGGCTTTTTGTGAAAACAGAAAAACCCTCATAATTTCTTTATTTTTATACGTATCGAATCCGTTTAAAGTTATTATTACTTCTAGGAAAAGGGCCGAAAATTTAT
The DNA here is from genome assembly GCA_963931845.1 of Maratus michaelseni. Taxonomy (NCBI): domain Eukaryota; kingdom Metazoa; phylum Arthropoda; class Arachnida; order Araneae; family Salticidae; genus Maratus; species Maratus michaelseni. The sequence continues at coordinate 16,685,558 of OZ007599.1, read as the reverse complement.
GTATGACAGATTTTTGATATAATTAAAAATGGCCCCAAGGGGGGGTGAAAGGGGGGTTTTAGAAGAAAAAAAATCATAGCTTCGTCAATTCACAAGATATCAAATCCGTGTAAATTTATTATTAATCCTCTTAGTATTATCTAAAACTTTTATATTGACAAGTTTTTTATAGGACCAACCGTTATAGCAAAAAAAAAATTAAAAACAAAAAAAATCCCTGCCGGCTCCGCCTGCAAACAAGTTATTTTTCGAAGTAGGCGGTTCCAACTCCCGCATCTTTTCGAAACTGATACATAAAATCAAGAGGCATAAAATCTCGGTAAAGTTTGTTAATGGGCAAAATCGAACCAAGGGGGGGGGGGGGGGAACTTTTTGTGAAAACAGAAAAAAACCCATAATTTCTTAATTATGATACGTTTCTTAATTATGATATTTTGAAATGGGTTTATGTGGGAAGGGGTATGTATAAATAAAAAAACCTAAGCAAAAGGTATGTGTGAGAAAAAAGTTTGGGAAGGGGGGGGGTCATTTTAGGAAAATGATCCCTTTTAAAAAAAATATGAAAGGTTTAACAATGATATATATTTTTTAATTGATTGCAGTGTTTGAGATGTAAGAGTACGATCTTTCTGATATGTCTTCCAATTTTAACTGTACAGAATTGTTTGGTCGATTTATGTTAAAATACGAAGTATCACAAAAAACTGTGTGGTCAGTTCTTCAGACTTCTAGCTGCGCTAAATTGTGCTAGCCATTGCCCACACACAGCAAAACTTTCTTTTATTAATATAAATTTTTTATTTTATAAAAGTTCTGTATTGTTTCAATATTTTACTTTTATAACCATTTATTCTGTATTTTCAGGTGCTAAGACTGACATTACTTTTCCCCGTCTCACAATTTGAGTCATCTCAACAAATGTGTGCTATTTTTGCCAAGTTCAGCTGTATTTTAATTTTCATTGTATGTTATGTAAAAAGTCATGTTTTGAATACATTTTTGCTCACTTGATATTTAAAAAGCAAAAATTAAATTAAAAAAAGCTATGTAAATCAAATGTTTTAAAAATCAGTTTCTTAATTAATATTATGTTTTTCATATCAAAATACATAATGGTCACCTATGTATCGCTTAACAACATTCATCTATTATCTATTTAAAAAGCTTAAAAAAGTGATTAATGTGTTACTTTAAAAATCGAATCATATTTTTGAAACATAAGTGTGAAATATACTTCCTTTGCATGACATTTGGTCATTTTCAAAAGTTGGAATGTAACACCGGTCCTAAGCCCAGGAAGAGGGGATTTTATTTTTATTTATTTATTTATTATTGCAATGCTATTCTTTTTATCTCTTTTTTTTTTTTTTTTTTTTTTTTTCAGATGCTGCTAGTAGAAAAAATTTTCAGCAGAGTCATAATTGAACAAAATATGTACAATTTTATTTATAAAATATTACTCTGTATTTTGTAACATTAAAATGCTGAAATGTATTTTCAAAGATAAAATAAAAAGTATAAATTGTATTTGCTGTTTTCTAGCTTGGAAAACAAATTCATGTTTTTATGGGTTAATTTAGAATGAATGAGTATGAAAAATGCAGACATTTTATAACAAAACATTCAAGTGATGGTAAAAATATTTTTGAAATCAAACACCTCAATTATTACAGAACCATTTATACAGAATGGGTGGTGTCAGATGTATTCCAGATAATTGGACTTTCTGGATAATTGATTGGACATTAAAGCAACATCCATTTGATGTGGTCAAATATTTGACCACATTTGTAGAATATGTGTGACTGTGGCATTATTTCCGATTTGAAATTAATTTACTCAGATTAAGAATCAAGATCAAAGATTAATTAGAGTTTGAAAGAAGGCAATTTATGGGAATCAATTGCAAATAGCAATTCCTCTGCATAAAAATCAAAACGCCTAATATATAGCTGAATATACTTCAATTTCAATTCTTAGATGTTGGCATCAAGTTATACCATGAATGTTGTAATGTTTCAAGCAATGAACATGTCAAACTGGGTTTTTAGATAAACGGATCCATACTGTATATTATATACATTCCTGGCTGATACAAGTAAATTTTAAAATGGAACAATGATAGATGGCAACACTATACATATTAAGAAAAAGAGAAAATTGAAAAAAAAAAGCTGATAAAAACTAAACAACATATTTTTAAATATGCTCACTTAAATTTAAGATGTTCCATGTTGTCTTTACTTTTCTGAATTTAAAGATGACAACACACATCACCACTGTAAATAACCTATAAAAGGTTCTAGGGAGGGTTGAGGGTGTTATTATAATTGTTCTTCTTAAAATTAAAACTTTTGAAAATAATTTTATAAGAAAATCCCTTAGTATCATTAAAATATACATATATATATTCTAAAAGTGATAACAGTACACCAAAAAGCCTTATAAATACCGTTTAATAAACAGATCTACTAGTTTCATACAACATTCTCAAGATTAATAATTATAAATTAACTATTTTCCCAAACATTTGAAAAAACTTTTTGCTAAAATAGTTTATTATTGATCTGGAGAATGATTGTGTGTACGAAACTAGTAGATCTGTTTATTAAAAGCGTTTAAGTGTATTTGTATTGTTATCATATATATTTATTTTTATTTTCTAAAATGGTAAATGAATAGAATTTATGTTAATTAGTTTTATTATAAGATTTATTCATTTAATTATCTTGGGTACACAAATAACATGAAATATGCCTTTTTTTTTTTCTCTTTGAAATGAATTCAAGTATAGTAATATATTACTTTTTTTTTTGTTTTAAACATTGTGAACTTCTTTAAAAGGAAATAACACATTTCTGTTAGGAAATGTCTGTTTGTTTTACAAAAAGGAAATGTTATGAAACACTAAAGTTATGGGGTAAGGGGCTCGGTACCCTTTTAATTTTTATTTGAATATTTTATACCTTTTGACATATTAAGTGGTTTTATGAAGGAAAATGATTTTTAAAAAAAAGTTCTTAAGTTAAAATTTTAAAACAACGTTCAACTTTTTTCAAAAATATTTTTTTTTCTTTTTTTTTTTCATACTTCTTTTGTAAGAGATTCAGATTTCAAAAAAGTTAATTAGTTTAAGAAAAAATATATAAAATGCTATAATATATGAAAAACAATGAGTATTTACATAAATACTTTATTTTAAAAAAATAATGAACTATAGTAGAAAACCACTAATCTGTACACCTTGGTTCGAAGGATTGTGTGAATTTGGAACTTTTTATTAAGATAAATACTAATACACTATTAAATAATAATCCATGTTCAAATATAATAAATATAATATTTTTAAATGTTTTTAATTTTAAAACTACGATTTAAGGATAAAAAGATAAATGATTAAATATATTGGCTAAGTAAGCATCATTATTCATTTAAGGTGGTTCTCAAATTCCCTGCTCAACTATGCAAAACTTTCTGACTCAATTGTAAACATAAAGCCATAAAATTGGCTGGCCTGACTATCGAAGTGATTTGGAATCTAAACACGTTTACCATTTTTTTTATTTATAAATAAATTATTGATTTATAAGTGACTCTTGTCACATAACAAGTTTTTTCCCTTTCTCGTGCTGCTGCATTGGAAATTCCATTCATAACGCCGATTTTGACAGTGTTTTCTGAAATATATTCTGCCTTTACAAAAAAATAAATAATGTCTTTCAATTGAGGGTGTCGGGACAAGAAAGTACCAAGCCACATTTTTAATGAAATAAATCTAACACTGTAATCGGTTGCTTAATATTGTAAATTATAATATCCAACATATAATTTGTTTCTAATGTCCAGGGCCGAAACTAAGGGGGGGGGGGGGCAGAGGGGCCATGTGCTCCAGGCGCCAAATGAAGATTTCGTTTGTCGTTTAATACAAAAATGTATATATGTGAAATTTGTATAAAAATGTCTCGTTGCCGGAAAAATAAAAATAAATAAATAAAAACAACCAAATGCATTAAAACTGACAAATAGATAAAAAGGTTTGCCTAAAATACTAGATAGCAAATGAATAAGAAGAAAGAACTGTTCTCTTAGGCTATTTTTAACCTATTCCAAATACACCATGTCTATGTCTTCTATCTATCACACACTACACTTCCAGTGTAGTAAGAATCGCTAACATTTTCACGGTCAGTCTCCTGTCTCTGTGCCACTATCCGGTGTCTAACAAGAATAATTGCCAAGCAATTCCTACGAAAAAAATCCAAATACAAATTCTGGCTATGGTTCTTGTTTGACAATAACTTAATACATTGCTTTGGACAATTTCAAATAAAAATTTTGTTTTTCATAATTTTTTCTATTTTTGTATCAATATGCAGTTTAGTGTGTTAGGGACACACAAACTTCCCTCTATAAGTGCTACACACTCCATTTTCATAGGAACGTTCTACAGAGTGGCCAAGATAAAAGAGGCCCAATATACAGAAGTACAAATACTTACTAATTATTATTTAAAAGTAGTAAATACAGAGTATTATGAATAACAATTGTTATTCGTGAATTATTGAATATTCAGTATGTTAACATACTGAATATTCAATAATTCACAGGAGGTGTTATTCATAATATTCTGTATTTACTACTTTTAAATAAAAATTAGTAAGTATTTGTTCTTCTGTATACCGGGCCTCTTTATCTTGGGCACTCTGTATAATATAAATGATATGATGTAAAAATGGATGTTTGCTTCATATTTTTGTTTTAAAAAAATAAACTACTTACATTATTGCAAATCGGATCTTTAATTTTATACAATACACCATAATGAAAGTCATTAAAAAATATCAAGTAAGTAGTATTGAGAAACATATGTTGAAGCTTTAGCATTTTGAACATACTGATGTGATATACTGAAAAAACATAAACTGGGCACTCTGAATCCTTTGAACGAAAATGGGTGCAGTACAAAATCTTTTTCGCATATATCCTAATTATCTGATGTTTATGCAAGAATATACTGGCGATGTTTACATACTTTTTATTAAAAAGTGGTAATTTCGTCATTTCTCATCAAAATGAATGCTAGCATTCATTTTGATTGACCTTCTGAATTCACCTTTACAGGACTGCTTCACCATCCCCCTACCCCAAACGCACACTCTATAGCGAAATCGCATGTTAACCTATGGGAAAATTGAATTACTAGGTGGTAACTCATTACGTAATATAATTATAGAAATACGATTTCCCCCATCAGAAAGTACACGCAGGGCCGAAACTAGGGGGGGGGGGGGGGGGGCAGGAGCCCCGGGCGCCAGCAGAACAGAAGGCGAAGGGGGCGCGAAATGCAGGTTTTGTTTGTTGTTTGATATAGAAATGTATATATATATGAAATTTGTATAAAAAGTCCCGCAGTCGGAAAATCCAAAAGAAAAACTGAACCAAATGCATTAAAATAGACAAATAGATAAAAAGATTCGTCTACAATACAAGATAGCAAATGAATAAAAAACGAACTGTTTTAGGCTATTTTCTTTCTCCCATTCCAAATATATCCCGTCTATACCGTCTATCATTTAAATCTCTTCCTGTGGTTTAGGAGAATCACTAACATTTTTCAAGGTCAGTCCCTACTCATGTCTGTATATGACACTGTTCAACGTCGTCTGGACACGGTATTGCACTGTCCAGCATGGATAATTATCAAACGATTCCCTCACTTTGACCTTTCTATTACATAAAAATATTCCACGAAGGCTGTTCTTTTTTTCCCTTTTCTCACAGCATGGAGCTTTCTTCTTTTTCCATTTTGTCATGGGCGAGGGGTGACTGCCGTGGACAATAAACACAAATTGGGGGATGAATGCCCAAAGTAAAATTCTCAGTAAAATCTTTTTCTTTTAAGTATAGCATTTGTAAAGGTACAGTAAAAAATCAAATCTCGTACAGGGCGCCACCCTGGCTTTATCTTCCAAAAAGTTTTTTACTCGTCTTTTTGCGAAAGCTTTCTAAGCGTTTTGCCGTCCTTGGCGGCAACTGGAATATGCCGGCCTGTTACTTTTGCTAAAATTACTTTTTCATCCAGATCCAATTTAGTATTATTAGAGGAAGCGAGGTTGGGCGACTGCTTGGGATACTAAAAACAAATAATATTTGAAAGGATAATTTGAAAAATACGCAAAATAAAACTCTTTGTTAAAACTTTTTTTTTTGAAAAAGAATGTCATTTGTAGGGGTGCAGGGAGAAAACCATACCCAAGTTGCTATGACTAATAAAACCGCAGCCGCCCCAGCCTTTATTCTCCCAAATTATTTTCTCGTCATTTGGCCATTTTCAGATAAATGAAAAATGCCGCCATACAATTTGTTACAATTACTTTTTTACATACAAATCCGGCTTTAAAGGGCGCGAGGTTGGCTATTACTAACGACACTAAAAGCTAAGGAGATGAAACATATGCAAGATAAAATAGTAACCTCTCCTCCCCCCCCCCCTTTTTTTAAGAATATAGAATTTGTCGAGACGCAGAAAAGAACCTCGCGCAGGGTGCCATGGCTAATAAAGTCGTCTTTGCAAAAAAAAAAAATGTTTTCGTCTTTTTGCCATTCTTACGTGTTTTGCTGCCCCATTCTTTGGCTGTAAATATTTTTTTAGATCCAGATGTAAATTTCCGGGACAAATACATCGTGTGCCCCTGTAATAATCAAGCTCGATTTCTTTTTGTTTTTAATCTTATCATACTCTAAAAATGCAAAATATCGATTATAATCAGTAACAAAGTCAAATGCATTCTGAATATCAGCTTTATGTAAACAGCATACCAAGTGTGGGGGACCCCTAAATCAGGGGCCCCAGTGTCACGATCCAGATTTAGATTTATCAGATCTGATTTAATTAGACTCTGAATCTGTGTAATTAAATCGTCATAAAAGTCTCTAACAGTAACAGGGTTCCGTTCAGCTCAGATCCAAGTTTGAGTCTCACCAGGGCTACACTACATACCGGGCTTGCTCATTCATTATGATGACGTCACAAAAGGTGGCTGACTAGGAGGAAAGACATACAGCGATTGGCACAAAACGATGGGCGCGTTGCTTTGGACCAATCGCTGGTCGCGGTCAGCCACCATTTGTGACGTTTTGAGAGTGAATGAGCAAGCCCGGTATCTAGTGTTGCCTTGGTCTCACCCCAACCCTCCACAACCGTTCACAGTTCTGATAATTGCTAATAGAAAAGAAGACTAGGAAAAACATTTAAACATAACTAAAACATTTCTGGGAATTGCAAATGGTATAAAAAATATCTATTTAAATTACATGAAAATTATGAAGCAATACTAATTAAAAAAAGTGCTAAGAAAATCCTTTGATCAAAAAATATTTTTTCTCGTTGAACTCAAAAGAGGATTTTGGGGGCCCTTTGAATGTGAGGCCCTTTGAGACCATCGCGACCCCTTAAATCCACCCCTGAGAATATCAATAACTATACTTCCTAAGATGAAAACGTGTATAAAGCAGAATATTTTACGGTACCTTTCGATTCCATTTTCAAGGTTTTAATGAGTCAGTATTTGACAAAGCTGATTACTTAGTTCAGTATTACAGATTTTCTGATTATATACTTTAAATTTTAGAAACTTAGAAAAAATTTGCTTTGGAAATTTTCTTTGCGGAGGGGGGGGGGGGGCGCCAAAATGGCTAGTTTCGGCACTGAGTACACGGCTGATGCCGACGTGGTGCTTTTTTAAAATTGCCTAGTATTTTTAAGATGATAAATTTTGAAAATTTTCTACAAGTAGAAATTTCAGTTTTTGAAATACTTAAAATTTAAGGAGACTTTAAAAAACGCACTACGTATAGGCATCAGAAGTCTACTTTTTGGTGGTGAAAACTGTATTTCGATAGTTAGGTAATAAGTCACCACCTAATCCAATTTCTTCATAGATGATGAACATGAGATTTTGAGACTAGCTATTTGAAAACCTGTATTGGTGAATCATCCCTTTACACTGTAATCTTCAGCCCTTTACACTGTAATCTTCAGGAATAATAAACAGAACCCAAATTTCCTTTGAGAAATGTTCATTTAAATAAAAAATTGTTCACATGTGATTTTTTTCATTTTTCTTATCGAATTTCGATTGCTTAAATGCAGGAACCAGTAGCATTCGTTAATTAGATATTTGTTGATTTTGGACATAATAATGTTATTAATACATAAATTTGTTGTGTGCCCTATTTGTGCGTTAAAACGTTGTAAAAGGTTTTAATTTATGTATTAAAAATTCGCACAAAGTGTTTGATTTATGCTTATAATGTTATGCTATTGAAACGCTGACTTTCAGCAGAACTAAGATTTTTAATAAAAATGATCTCCGAACTCTAAAGCAAATCAAGAGAATCTTTTTCTTTTTTTTTAAGGGAAGGGGACGGGGGGGGGGGATACATAGTTCCATATAATCGACACAGTATTAAACAGTAAATGGAACATTTTCCTGGTCTTGCCGGAAGGAACACCTGCTAAGACAAAAACTTGCCTAAAACGAAACTTTTTTTTTTTATCCCTAGTGATTCTGTTTTCAGATTTTATTGTATGTAAAACGATTTAATATAATAAATTATTGCTTAATATTATATAGGAACATGTCACTGCGTGAATGTTACTTCTGACAGATCGGGTTTACAAATAGGGACCGGGTGCAAACACATTCCAGCGTCCTATTGTACGTAACGCTAGTTGTCAGTACTTGTGATTTAGAAAGCGAAATTTATTAAGAGCGTTACAGATCTAGGGGGCTAGTCCGTGTTATTTTCAGAATTTGGACGATTTTATTAGATCTTTTACTTGTGGGAGCATAGGATAGAACTGGTGCAACGCTTTGACGCGCCGCACCCGGAGGTCTCCAGTCGTGGTCCGGGAGACAGAACGTGTTGGGGCCAAGCTTGACCAGTTGTCTCAGTTTCCGAGAAACCGGAATTAATTGAATATCAGTTATTTCAGTCGGGTTAGAACTATCCACAAAAAAGAATTGAATTCTTAATGGCACAATCAGATGAGGGAGCCATTGACTTTAATAAGTCAACGTTGTCCGACTTGGGTGTCCCCAAAGTCGATGACGATGGGAAGGAGGACAAACGAGTACCAGCACAATACATAGTGAATAAAGCGAATATCGTGTTGCAAGGGAAAGCCAAACAAAAATGAAAAAGATGTGATGGTGACACTGACACATCTGGAAGAGCTTTATGCACTGTTCGTACAGCAAGCTCTGGAGTCGCTAGAACTGTAATAAACAACTTTACATTGAAGGTGACTGAGTCGGAATTTAATAAAAGATATGCAGGACGCCTGCACCGGAAGAAGGTTCCAAAGTGGAGAAGAAAATTAAGCGTCCAACGGGGAAAAGAGGGAAGACCTGTGCTGCAAGTGCCACCACAGACCATGTCCTTCTCGTACATCTCACGTATAGGGAAGTAGCAATCAGCTGATCAACCATTGTACTTCATATGGAGGTCAGGGTAGTTAAACCAATCAGAACTGCCTATTTGTCGTCTGTGACTTCCAACATGACGTCTATTGCAACTGCCCTATAAGAAGGAGGATACCAGGTCTTTGGAGAAAAGGTTGACAGAGGCGATAGAGCCAGGTGGGAGTCACGGGTAAGGGGCCTCTTTAGTCCGGGGGTTTGTTAGTGCGCCTCTCTACGAAGAAGGATGCCGAAATTCTATAAAAAACGATATAGGAACATGAGAAGGTGAAGGATACGGTCAAGTGCACTGTTCCTAGGCTTCGAAGTCCTCGTGTGGGAGTAGGTGCGGGAGCCAGGATTGAACTGGGAATCCACGGGCAGTAGGTGAGATCTTAAGTGCCGAGCAAAAGGCTAGCTCGATCGCTTCCTGCGAGATACTCGTTTTCTACTGCCCGTACAAGATGGCGTCGCCACAGTACTCCACCCCAGTGAGGAGAACGTCTCGTTGACGTTGAACGAACGATGTGCACTCGTGTTGCGTGGCGGTTGCCAGGTTGCTGCTGTCACGGCGTGCGCACGTGTGACCCCGATATGTGCGGCGTGACAGGCTTTCGTGCTATGAGAGTCGTCATAGGCTTTCGTGCTGTGATCGTTTCACAGGCTTTGCGTGCTGGGGTGTTTCAGTGCTGCCATCTGTTGGACTCCAGAGGAGGTGATTGTGTCGGTGAAGGTGCGTGTTCGTTTGTCCAAGGTCACCAATGTGGGAGTAGGTGCGGGAGCCAGGATTGAACCTGGGAACCCACGGGCAGTAGGTGAGATCTTAAGTGCCGAGCAAAAGGCTAGCTCGATCGCTTCCTGCGAGATACTCGTTTTCTACTGCCCGTACAAGATGGCGTCGCCACACTCGTATCATCGCATACGACATACATAACGAATCGTCGAAGCTGCAATAAAGAAGTCGGGTGCTAAGGCAGGGTCGGTTAAGATCAAGTTTCCTATTAAAGGACGAGACTTGACCAACTGGGTCCTGGAAATCACTCAAAGAGCCTTCCATGTCTTAGCGAATCTACGAAGGCTGATGATCGGCTGGACAAGAGCTAAACTGGCTGAGCACATCCGACCGACTCAGTGTTATAGATCTAGGAATTATGGCCACATAAGCAAGTCGTGCAAGAATAAGGAAGCCTGTTTGGAGTGTGGGAGCTCCAAGCAGAAGTCGGACAAGCATTGTAAAAATCACAAATGTGGAGAGGGGGAAAATAAATGTTTGAATTGTGTCACGGTGAACAAGTTGTACCCTGTCAACCAGAGGGTGAATGGGAATCATCTATCCCTCCACCCCCATTGTCCTACCCGAGCTCTTGAGGTAAGCACACGTTAAATCAAATAACAGACTATGGTTAATCTTAGCACAGGACAGCAGAATGCAGGCAAATCTATGACGGCAGTGATTAAGGTGAGTGTGGATATCGACGACTACGAGATACTCTGTGTTCAGGAACCTTATGTGTTCGCTGAAGGTAAAGTTGGTGGGATTCCAGATGGGGCAACAGCGTTCTACTCTCAGGCCCAAAAGAGATCTGTGGTCTACGTCTTGAAAAAAACCATTCCGACGAGGAGGTCATGACGGACAGCGACATTGTTACGGAGCAGTTTGATTTGAGTGTAGATGTAAAATTTCTTGTAGTTTCGGTCTATTTGCCGCCACAAAGAGATGGCGTCGATATCACTTTACAGATAACTGCTTATATACAGATACATACTTATTATATACTTCATATATCTATATATATATACAGGGTGTCCATAATTAAACGACCCTACTTTAAAGTTGTCTACAGACGAAGCTAATGGTCAGAAAGTTGTGAAATTTTGTGTAGAACATAATGAAGGGATGGGAATTTGTTTGAGCGAAAAAAAATTAGTTCAAAATTTCGCCACCAGAGGGCGTTTTTTAAATGAATTACACATTTAGCATATACTTGCGATAGTTTACAAATTTTATTACAGCAAAAGATGTTCAACAAAACTTTTTTTGCGACATGTTCTTAGCATTTCCCAAAACACACTCCGGACGGCTGTGGAACATGCTATCTTACGATTCCAGATGGTAGCTGAAAAGGATGGCCGTCATGTAGAATATGATATGTTGTAATAAAATTTTTAAACTATAGTAAATGTATGTTAAATGTTATGCTAAATTATCGATAAAATTATCTATAAAACGCCATCTGGTGGCGAAATTTTGAACTATTTTTTTTCGCTCAAACAAATTCCCATCCCTTCATTATGTTCTCCATAAAATTTCACAACTTTCTGACCAATAGATTCGTCTGTAGACAACTTTAAAGTAGGGTCGTTTAATTATGGACACCCTGTATATATATATATATACCGGGTGATCCAAAAGTCAGGACGAACTTTAAAAATGAATAATTCGAAAACGAATAAAGATACAAAGAGGCGGTTTGTACCAAACGGATGGAAAAGAAACCGGGTTTTGTCTGGCAACGAAATAAAAAATAGTTCTGTTGGCGACCAACAGATGGCGCTGTCGGATTTCTGATGTAGGATTATCCAAAGCAACAAGCGATATAAAAAGGAGCAACTGCAGCAGGTAATGGTAGTCGGAACTTGTATGCATCAAAATGCTGTCCATAGTTGAGAAAGCCCTCTTAGTTTAATTGTATTATAAGAATTCGAAAAGTGCCATTGCGGCATTGCGAGCATATCACTACATGAAGGGTATGCGAGATAGCAAAGAACCAATAACGGCTTCTGCATTGAACAAAATGCTGAAAAAATTTGATGCTACAGGTTCTTTGGCGTCACGCCAAAGAAATGGACGTCCCTCAACAGCCGCTGCTGTTGCCACGACAGTGGAGCAGACGGTGCGATCCATGTCGGCAGTTGCTGCACATGGGGAATGCAGTGCTCGAGAAGTTTTGAGGCATATAGGAATGTCGTACGGAAGTGTCTGGACAGCACTTCGAATAACATTGCAACGGTGTCCCTACAAGTTGCAACATAACCAAGAACTGAAACCTCCTGGCTTCGACTCTGGCCGAGATTTTGTGAATTTGGTATTCAATGAGATGGGAGAGCAGCACGACTGGCTTCACGCTGTGCTTTGGACAGATGAAGCGCATTTCACACTCTCTGGCGCTGTTAACACCCACAATTGTCGAGTGTGGACCACAGAACATCCACATGCATTTTTTGAGGTACCCTTTCAACAGTCTAAAGTGACAGTCTGGTGTGGCTTTACTGCTGATTTCATAATTGGTCCATTTGTTTTCGAGGAAGTCACACAGATGGGTTTCAAAACAGTTTCTATCACTGCCCAGCGATATGTAGCACTGTTAAAGAACAACATTATTCCTGAACTGCAAGCGTAACAGGCACTCCAAACAGTCACATTTATGCAAGATGGAGCGTCACCTCATATTGCTCTGCCTGTGCAACGCTGCTACGCTCAACATTTGGAGAAGATCGCATTATCAGTCGCTACTTTAATCACGCATGGCCCCCAAGATCTCCCGATCTGACACCCTGTGACTTTTGGCTGGGGAGGATTCTTGAAGTCAAAAGTGTACCTCGACCAACTGGCATCACTAGCAGCACTGAAGAACAAGAAATGCTACTAAATGCTGTAAACGGTGTGGTGCCTCGCAGCTGGACTTCTGAATGTTGGACAGCACATTGAACATTTACTGTAGTACTAATTAACTGTAATTAAGCTGACTTGTAAGTTGTCAACATTTTTTTTCATTTGTAAATCATCTTTTGGTGCAATAAAACACTATAGCGCCATCTGTTGGTCGCCAAAAGAACTATTTTTTTTCGTTGCCACACAAAACCCGGTTTCGCGCAAACCGAATCTTTGTATCTTGATTCGTTTTCGAATTATTCATTTTTAAAGTTCGTCCTGACTTTTGGATCACCCGGTACTTCATATATATATATTTCATATATTATATACTTCATATATATATTCATACATACTTATTATATACTTCACTTTACAGATAACTGTTTATACACTTAACAGCTTCAGGGTCTGTTTGACAGTCACATGGACAAGTCCATTGTAATAGTTGGAGATATTAATGCCAAGAGCTCGGTTTGAGGGAACCCTCTTCACAAGTTCGACGATCATGGGAACCTTATTCGGGAGTTTTGTGCTCAGATTGATTTAGAGGTCTGGGGCGACTCCACTAGTGAAGCCACGTTCATCAGGTCCCAAGGAAAAAGTTGGATAGATTTAGCTTTGAGCAGACGTTGAAGACCAGCTCGTTTGGTCAGAGGGGAGCTCGAACCTCGTGAGACGGCTACCGACCATCGACGTATTGTTTCGGTAATTTCTTCAGACATGCCAATTCCATAGCCTAAATACAGGGTGAGAATTAAAGACTTGGATCTGCCAAAGTTCCGAGTGGCCCTGTCCGAAAAGATAGGAAGCATGGATCTGGCCTGACTAGATGGGAAATCAGTCAACGAGAGTGTCACTCAATTAACAGAAATTTTGCAGGATATGTGTGCAGATGTCAAGAGAAATAAAAGACCTCGCGTTAAAATTGTTCCTTGATGAAGTGAAAGTTAAGCGATCGTGAGAAGACTTGTTCTAGCGGCAAAGACGCCGCCTCCAGCGTTGCAACGGCAACCTGGATCAAAGAAAGGAGGAAGAAATACTTTTTTATAAACTCCGGGACCGTTTTTGAAAATCGATCCGCCGGGCCTAGTGGGATCATTACCGGTCGATTCTTAAGGAAATTGACCAACGTAAACCATTTGGTTCTCTTTTTGATTGTGCTAGGGTAAATCCTCGAACCCTTTAAAAGTTAGTGCAGTTCTCTATAAGGATGGGAGCCGAACCAAGGACTTTAACTCAACATCAGAAGATCTGATGGATTATCACTTTCCAAGTGATAATGAGCACCGCTCTGATCAGGAATACGCTATAGGGGACGACGACCCGGAATTCACCCTGAAGAAGGTTGAGACGGTTTTCAGGTCTCTGAATCGTGGCAAAGTTTCGGGGATGGATAGAATACCTCTATAGATTACAGAACTTCTTTTTAGGACAAATAAAGTACTTTTCATAGCGTTAATGAACAAATGTCTGGCAGATAGTGTCTATCCAAGTCAATTGAAAATAGTAGACCTTGTTCTGTTTAATAAAATGGGCAAGGATCGTGGGCTGGCCAGCTTCTATCGTCCAATATGTTTATTGCCCATCTGGTATAAAGTTGTAGACAAGTTTGTGACCAATAGATTGGTTTACTATTCTAGGTCACATGGGCTCAGGAATCCACTCCAGTTTGCTTTTACTCCGGGTATGGGAACGGAAGACGCTCTCTAGGAGCTGCGTACAACAATAGAACAGTGTTAGACACTTTTCTCCGGGAGGGATTTCTGTGGCACTGGGGGGGGGGACATTACAGAGTTCCGTTGGGGAAATCGCAGTTTTTAACCATTAAAAGCATGAAATCGCAAATCTTACGGGGGGGAGGTGTTGTTCCCCCGCCCCCCCCCTGAATTCAACACTGCAATAGAACGTTGTCAAAATCCGGACAACGATTGTTGTCTCAACCTGTTGGATATCAAAGAAGCCTTTAACAGCTTGTGGTGGCCCTCGATCTTTGCTGGTCTGAGTAAAATGTACCTTAGAAACCTATTCAACCTGGTTAGCAGTTTTTTCTGAAAGGAAGGTAGTTTACCGAACAGAAATCTCATCGATGGAACGGAAATACAACGTCGGTTGTCCGCAGGGCTCGAACTCTTTTGTTTTTTACTGAAACTTAGTAGCAAATACACTCTTGGAGTTGGATCTTGGCGAATTTGTTCGGATTACTGCCTATGCGAATGATTTCGGTCAGTTGATAGATGCGCCTGATGCTTACCAGTACAGTTGCCAAGCTAATTCAGCTTTGGCAAAAACAGCAGAGTGGGCAATGGGCTTTATTGGCATGACGTCATAAACCACCATCACGTGACCTCCCTGCTGTGTTTATATTTGTTTGTCTATGTATCGCATGCATACATTGGTCGATATTGTAAGAAATCACGTGTTGGTGGTATTCTTACAATCTCGAACCCAGATTCCCAATAAAGCCCACTGAGCATAAGCTCGCATTCAGTGCAGACAAAACAGTCGCAGTCTACTTCCGACAGACTCGTATATTGGGCAGAAGGAGGGGTCCTTCGACTCTCCCTCGCATGCATTTTCTCGGGGTTCCCGTTAAAACGAAGAATTCCGTGAGGTACCTTGGTGTAATGGTGGATGCGAAGCTGAACGGCATAGCTCACGTGGCGTATGGAAGGGAATCAATAGCCCATTACATCAGATCGGTCCGCTCCTTCAGTCGGAGGGACTGCGGTTTGAGTGGACAGGGACAGGCACCGAGCGGATGAGAGACAAGCTGGTTTCGGCTCAGAGACCAGCTCTCCTCCATATAACAAGGTGCTTCTGTACTACCAGTATGGCAGCTGTTCAAATACTGGCAGGTGCAATGGCCCTAGATCTGCAGGTGGAGAATGAATTCCCTCTCACAAGAGTCCTCCGTATGAATAGCGACCTAGAAATAGGCTCAGTCTGTATTCGTGCACAGGGCCATCGCTAAGACTTTTTATTGAGGGGGGAGAGGACCTTAAATTGCCAAGTTAAATTTCAGTATTTGCCAACTTATTGAGAAGTAAAAATAAATAGTTTTCGCCAATTCAACAAGTTTGCCAATTAGTTTTATAATTTTGCCAAGTCACCACAATTAGAAAATGTAATATAGTTCTTATTTGTAAAAAGTATAATAATATTCCCAATTAGATTTGTAACTTTTGCCAAGTCTATCAGAAATAGAAAGTATATTATAGTTTTTATTAAAGTTTTAAACAAATTTGCCAACTAAAAGTTTTTAAATTTGCCAAGTGTAACAGCATTCGGGAACGTTTGGTGGGGGAGGCTCCCTCCCCCCCCCCTTAGCGAGGGCCCTGTTCGTGCAGACGAAATTCAACGTAAAGCAGAACGCTGGTAGGTACACCCTGCAAGAGTCCCACCATGGATTGGGAGGAGGCACCTCAGTTCACTGGGGATTCCCCAGACCATCAAGGAGTTGGGGACGATCAAGGAGGACCACAAAACGATGGGCGCACACTTTGTACCAATCCACTCTGTATGATTTTTAAAATGCCATGATTCGGCTATGTATTCCGTTGGTCGTGTCTGCTCTATATTTTATGGCTTTGGCAACTTCTTCACTCTCTTTTCGGTTCTGACAAGGCTCCTACACTTAAGCTTAAATAAAGGCGCCCTTATAGAAAGTGCATATGCATAGAACTAGAGCATAAATCCACCCTGAATAGTAAAACAGATGAAACCACAAAAAATTAGAAAGAAAATAAAAGAGCCCAAAGCAGGAACTGTATCTCAAAAGACCTATAGAACTGAATAACATAAATGGGAACTACATTAGATAAACAAGGAGGTGAATTCAAGCGTAAAAATGAAAGTAGCATGAAGATCCGTAAGTAGAATATGAAAAAATATGTGCAGATTTAGTTTTAATCTGTAAAAGTTTATAAATGTAGTCTTTTAGTAGGGCGTGTGATATAAATCCATTAGTCCAAAAAGACGAAAACATATTTGGGGGACGAGTGTAGAGTGTAGAGCCGTCTACTGCAAAAGCGACGCCCAGCGTAATGTCGCACGGGACCCTGGCAAAGCAGTTAGTGAGACCCAACGTATACTTCAATATTGGACTAATAAAATATGTATTTTTAAACTAGCTGACCTTCCCGGCGTTGTCCGGGCTCGTGATAATAAATTAAAACAAACCCCAAGTTTCTTTAATTTTATATCTTTAACCTGATTTTGTATGAAATTATTTTTTTAAAGTGCTGCACATGTGCCGGAAAATCTTTTAATTGCACCTTCCGGCGACAAGGCGTGCATTCTGATCTAAACGAACCTCCGACACGCGTTCCCACTGCCTGCGGCACAGTATAGCAGGCGTGCATCGCACACGATTAAATATCTTTTAGTTATACCATCTGCCGCCAGGGGGCGCACTCTGTTCTAAACAAACCACCTTTCGAACGATACTTCGACGCGTGTCCACGCTGCCTCCGGCACCGTATAGCAGGCGTGAAACGTACACTCTGCAAAATCCTTACTTTCACCCTTCACCGGCAGGGGGCGCAATCTGTTATATTCGAACATCCGACAAGAGTACCCGTTGTATCAAGGGAGTTGAATAAACCAATTCCATTCGAAATCGGACTTGTAGGACCCGAGAAAAAAGCGCCCCTAGCGGTGGAAGGCCGAACTAAAATCTGTAACACAATCGAAAACCAAGTTGAATGAGCCAAATCCCGTTTTGATTGGGCCCAATAGATCCCGAGATAAGAATGCGCCCACTGGCGGTGAAAGGAGGTACTAAAGTCTGTAAGACGATCGAAAACAAAATTGAATGAGCGAAATCCCGTTTTGATCGGGCCCATAGAACCCGAGATAAGAATGCGCCCCTCGCGGTGAAAGGAGGTACTAAAATCTGTAAAGAGATCGAAAATCTAGTTGAATGAGATAAACACGGTCGTGATCGGGCCTATAGAAACTGAAAAAATAAATTCCTCACCCGCTGGAGATTAATATTCTGAAATAGTGGTAACAGAGGCGATTACCAAATAGGCTGAGTAGGCTGAAGCCTAGGGTCCCGACAAACTAAGGGCCCAGCGCTAAGTTTGTGACCTTTTTTTGTCCTAAAAAATATATATGTATATCTGTGTGTGCGTATGTATATTTGTATATATATATATGTTGTATGTCAATGTATATACATATAGAGCAGGAGGGGGGGCCCCAATGTATTAAGCCTAGGGGCCCGGTAGGTGGTTAATCCGCCTCTGAGTGGTAACCAAGGACTGAAGAAGTAAAAATTAAAATGTCAGTTTACTTCCGACCCTGCCACCCCTTTTAAGGTTTGTGGATTCAAGATACGATAAAAGCACAATAAATTTCTTTTCCCATGAAAAAATCAGATTTAAAATAAAAATTTACCAGTCGAATTTCTTAAATATAATATATGATTTTGCGGATATATACCAATTTTTAAATCCCTATCATATATAGTTTTAAAAATTTGAACATACATTGAATTTTGAGTGTGGTTTTTAATTTTTTTAAGCATTGTTTATTTTTATCTTTTGTATCTGAAAGTAAATGAATTTTTTTTTTATATAAAATAAAAACTTACTGGCCAATTTTTTCACTACTCTTAATCAGCATATGATTTTGTGTATATATATACCAATTTTCAAATCTGTATCTTATATAGTTTTAAAAATTAGTACAAACCTTAAAATTTCTAACTAGAATCTTTAGCTGGTAAACCATTGTGGCAACCTCTTTCATATCTCAGTGAAACATCTACACCTGCATTCATTTATTATTTTGTGGTTAGTGCCATTTTCAGATAAAAAGATTGCATTTTTGCGATGTTTAATGAGTTTTGATTAATATCTCGACTAATTATTAAAATTCTGAGTCTCAGGTGCATCAGGACAGACCTTGGACTATCCTCACCTAAATTTTCAGACTTTTAGGTGTGCTAGATTTCGCTAACACACGCACACACATTCACACAGAGTAAAACTTCATTTTATTGGTATAGATTGTATATATCTTAGAATCTATATATTTAAAACGAAAAGTGCATTCTGCTAAATTTTCCACACGGACATCGTCTCTTTGTGCATGCGCCAACATTTTTTGGAGGCTTATTCCTCTCAGAAAGGGGAAACCTGATGGATTAGCCCTCACCTTTTTAGCCTAAGGGGATTGAAAATGGATGGAGTCACCATTGCATTGAAAGACCTAATATATTTTTAATCTGAAATTGAAAGCTAAAGCTTTTTTTTTAAGAACTCATGTTTCCACTACTAAGTATACATATTTTTTCTCAAAATTTTAAAGAGAGCTTGGATACAGCTATATATTTATAACAGATTGAAATGTCAAAGAGTTTGGAAAATAAGAACAATTCTTTTATTGCTATGTTAAAAGAGCCAACGCAAAAACAAACAAAAAAGCGAGAAGAAAACATCTTTTACAAATAGATAACAATATTTTTCACGAAATTTTTACACAGGCTGCAAAATTGCTTTATTTATCACCAATAAAGATATCAAAGAGTTTGGACAAAAAGAACTTTTTATTTTAAAACTATGAAACAACCCTATGTAAACAAGAAAACAAGTGGGTAAGTGTGATCGAAGATCGTACAAAGGGTTTTGTTTAATATTCCTTTCAAAACACTATCCTTTCTCTAATAAATCCAAATAAATTTCATTTAACAACAAAAAAAGGTAATGTTTTTTATAATGTAAAAATTGACCGGTCTATTTTTTCAAATATCTAAACCAGCCCGATAGCAGGCGAAGCCCGCTATTATACTCTGTCATAATAATATCTGTCATGTGGACTAAATGCGATATTTAAAAAAAATAATTTCAAAATTAAATACATTGTACACCTTCAAAATGTTAAAATATGTTAATATTTCCATAATCGGGTTTTTATCATGATTCAATACATTCCTCAAACTCATATATTTACTATTCTCTATTACTCATATTGGTACTAACGCTGTATTATTCTCAAACATTTGAGAAATCCATTAAACTTCCAATATGACATCAGATTAATCTGCTTTCTGTACATACACATACTCCTTGTATTATTGAGAAATCTTTGAAAATTTCCGTTTTATTACCCATATGATGTCATTTTTTTTTCAATTGGTGAAACTTTTTATTTCATTTTCATTTTTCACGTGAAAATTTTTCAATAGAAAATTAATTATTGTAGAAAGAATTTTATTGTGGATTTTTAATTGTTGACAGCTGCTATAACG
Organism: Maratus michaelseni; assembly: GCA_963931845.1. Classification (NCBI taxonomy): domain Eukaryota; kingdom Metazoa; phylum Arthropoda; class Arachnida; order Araneae; family Salticidae; genus Maratus; species Maratus michaelseni. The sequence goes on along the minus strand of OZ007599.1, from coordinate 16,665,184 downwards.
AAAAATGTTCAAATTTAATAGGAAAAGGCTGTTAGAATTTTGGTTTTTTATCTCTATTTATTAAAATATGATTTTTTCAAATTTTAATATTTTGAGCTTCATAGCAGGTATTCAGTTATATATACACAAAGTTTCAACTCTGTAAGTTATATAAGTTTTGAGAACGGCTCTCTGACGGACAGACAACGAATCGGGAGTAATAAGGTTTCGTGAGGTGAACGAAACCCTTATGAACGCTTTTATCACTAAATAACAATATTTTTTTGCAAATTTTTCATTTTAAAATGTAATTACATACAAAATTTTAAAGAGAGCTTGGATACAGTTATATTTATAACCAATTGAAATGTGAGAGAGTTCGGAACAGTGTTGAATTCAGATACATTTCTCCAGGAGGGATTTCTGTGGTTCCGGAGGGGACATTGTAGAGTTCCGGGGGAGAAATTGCACTTTTTAACCATTAAAAGTTTAAAATCTCAAATCTTCCTGGGGGGGGGGATACACTTCAATGCTCTGGGGGAATGTCCCCCCCCGGACCGCCCTTGAATTCAACACTGGGTCAGAAGATGAGATCTAATTTTTAATTGCTATATTAAAGGAGCCGATGAGAAAAACAAACAAACAAACAAAAAAGCGAGAAGAAAACATTTCTTTTACAACTCGATAACAATATTTTTTTCACGAAATTTTGACACAGGATGTAAAAACCGTTTTATTTAACACCCATAAAGATTTCAAAGAGTTTGGACAAAAAAGAACTTTTTATTTTAAAACTATGAAACGACCCTATGTAATAAACAAGAAAATGAGCTCTTTTATCACTAAATAGCAATATTTTTTTGTGAATTTTTCATTTTAAAATATAGTTTCATGCAAAATCCGGTTAAAGATATAAAATAATAAACTTGATGTTTCTTTTTAAATTTATTATCATGGGTATGGGCAACATCAGCTGCTCATACCCATGTCAGCTAGTAACTAGTCGTTGGGGGCCACCGTAATACTTATCCATCATGGATATGCATAATGTAAAATATTAAAATAAAAATGTGTAAACTACTTATAAAATGCATTGCAATTCAAATAAAATCGTGGCTTGATGACGTCACAAACTTTAAAGGCTCGATTACTGAATTGCTTGAAAGAGGTTTTTCCTTATAACTCCAAAAATAATAATCCTATTAACTAGCGGTTTATTGCATCTGATTAAGCGTCAAATTTCCAATTAAAATATATCTTTGAAGTGAAATTTGGATGAAATACAGGGTCATGAAAAATCGAAGAGTGTGGAAAATAGGATTCCAAATATCTCGGCAACTAATTATCCGATCGACTTCATGCTTTATTCAAAATTTATGTTTTTTTATTGTCTTTTACATTTATTTCTTAAAATAAACAATTTCGAAAATTTTTATATACCTTTCATCAGAACGAATATTTCGAGAGTCCGAAAAAAATTGTTCCGGTTAATCGAGGTTATTGAAATGAAATAGGCTTCTTCCCATTATTACATACTAAGTACATACCAAATTGCAAGTCTCTATCTCAATTTTTTCGGGAGATAGAGCGTTTACAGACACACACACACACACAGACACACAGACGGACGGCAAATTTTTTTTTCTAAAAATATGTTTTTCGGAATCTCCAGTGTCTGAAACGTGTAAATCCGTCAAAAAAAATTTTTCGATTTTCAAAACGATTACAAGACTTACCCTATACTACGTATGATGGGTAAGTAATATATAATAAAGATAATACAATGTATGAAAAATGCTACTGCTTTCACATTTAATGTGCATAATTATTTTTTTAATTTCGTAAAATCTTAAATATTTATTTGTTTTCATTCACGGTTTCTTTCAGGATTATCAAATCTATACAGTCATCGACAAAATATCAACTTTGCCTTTAACAAATAATTTAATACTCACTTTTTTTCTCATGAATTTAAAAACAAATCTACAGCAAAAATATTATTATTTTATATAGAGGAATGGTATTTCAAATTTTGTAGAGAGAGTCAGGGCTCCTAACAAGACCCAAATTGATGCAGGACACCAGCTGCCTTGTCTGTCTGATGGTAGCGCCGGTCCTGCCTGGTGCAAGAACTTTTAGGACGCCTTTCCTTTTTCAGACTAGTTTTTAGTAGCACCAACTTTTCAAAAATATTGGGTGGGATCAAACATTTTGGGGTCAAATTACACGGGCAGCTCTTTTTTAATTTGGGAAGTGGGGAGGGCTGGGAAAAGATGATTGATTATTCATGGTATTCTAATAAATATTAGTGTCTTTATAAGAATGAATCCATGCAAATATAATTTAATAAAATTATAACTTTATACTTCTGTACAATACTTAGTTTTAAAAAAAATAAGAACATAACTTGACTTAGATTATAAACACATATATAGTACAGAAGTATAAAATTGGAATTTTATTAAATTATATTTGCATGTGTATTTCCTAATAAAGACACTAATATTTACTATAATTCTATTACTACAAGTTCAATGCCTAAAAAAGCTAAACATTTCAGTGTAAGTGTTTTATGGATGTCAAAGCATTAAAACAGATGATCATTGACTTATATTTAGTGATAAAATATACAGAAATGGTTTATTTTTATTGAATAATATAATTATATGTTTTCTGAAAATATTTTCCATGTTCCTATGTGTCTGTTACTGCTGTCCTTAGGATTTTCAAACAAAATAATTTTGCGAACATCAACAGAACAAAATTTTCTTTTAGTGATTAAAAAAAATAGTATTAAAATATAACGGAATAGAAAATTCAGGAGAACAAATTATTAGGTAGGCTCGAACCCAGGGCCGAAACTAAGGGGGGCAGAGGGGGCACGTGCCCCGGGCGCAAGCAAAACAGAAGGCGAAGGGGGCGCCAAATTCAGGTTTTGTTTGTTGTTTGATATAAAAATGTATATATATATATATATGAAATTTGTATAAAAGTCTCGCAGCCGGAAAATCCAAAAGAAAAAACTGAACCAAATGCATTAAAATAGACAAATAGATTAAAAGATTCAACTACAATACAAGATAGCAAATGATTAAAAAACGAACTGTTCTCTTAGGCAATTTTCTTTCTCCCATTCCAAACGTATCATGTCTATCCCGTCTATCATTTAAATATCTTCCTGTGGCTTAGGAGAATGACTAACATTTTTCATGGTCAGTCCCTACTCATGTCTGTATATGACACTGTTCAACGTCGTCTGGATACGGTACTGCACTGTCCAGCATGGATAATTGGCAAACGATTCCCTCACTTTGACTTTTCTATTAGATAAAAATATTCCATGAAGGCTGTTCTATTTTTTCCCTTTTCTAACAGTGTGGAGTTTTCTTCTTTTTCCATTTTGTCATGGGCGAGGGGTGACTGCCCAGGACAATAAACACAAATTGGGGGATGAATGCCCAAAGTAAAATTCGCAGTAAAATCTTTTTCTTTTAAGTATAGCATTTGTAGAGGTACAGTAAAAAATCTCGTACAGGGCGCCATGGCTAGTAAAGCCGGTGTCACCCCTGGCTTTATCTTTCAAAAAGTTTTTTACTCGTTTGTTAAGCGTTTTGCCGCCCTTGGCGGCAACTGGAATATGCCGGCCTGTTATTTTTGCTGAAATTACTTTTTTATCCAGATCCAATCTAGTATCCTTAGAGGGGGCGAGGTTGGGCGACTACCTGGGATACTAAAAACAAATAACATTTGAAAGGATAATTTTAAAAATACGCAAAATAAAACTCTTTGTTAAAACTTTTTTTGAAAAAAAGTTATTTGTAGGGGTGCAGGGAGAAAACCATACCCAAGTTGCTATGACAAATAAAACCGCTGCCGTCCCTGCCTTTATCCTCCCAAATTATTTTCTGGTCCTTTGGCCATTTCCAGATAAACGAAAAATGCCACCATACCATTTGTTACAATTACTTTTTTACATACAGATCCGGCTTTAAAGGGCACGAGTTTGGCTATTGCTAACGATACTAAAAACTAAGGGGATGAAACATATGCAAGATAAAATAGTAACCTCTCCTCCCCTTTTTCCTTTTTTAAGAATATGGCATTTGTAGAGACGCAGAAAAGAACCTCGCACAGGGTGCCATGGCTAATAAAATCGTCTCTGCCTTTATCTTTGCCCCCCCCCCCCCAAAAAAAATCGTCTTTTTCCCATTCTTACGTGTTTTGCCGCCCCATTCTTTTACTGTAATTATTATTTTAGATAAAGATGTAAATTTCTGGGGCAAATACATCGTGTACCCCTGTAATAGTCAAGCTCAATTTCTTTTTGTTTTTAATCTTATCCTACTCTGAAAATGCAAAATATCGATTATAATCAGTAACAAAGTCAAACGCATTCTAAATATCAGTTTTATGTAAATAGCATACCAAGTGTGGGGGACCCCTAAATCAGGGGCCCCAGTGTCACGATCCAGATTTAGATTTATCAGTTCTGATTTAATTAGACTGAATCTGTGTAATTAAATCGTCATAAAATTATCTAACAGTAACAGGGTTTCTTTCAGCTCAGATCCAAGTTCGAGTCTCACCCCAACGCTCCACAACCGTTCACAGTTCTGATAATTGCTAATAGAAAAGAAGGCAAGGAAAAACATTTAAACATAACTAAAACATTTCTGGGAATAGCAAATGGTATAAAAAATATTCTATTTAAATTACATGAAAATTATGTAGTAATACTAATTTAAAAAAAAAGTGCTAAGAAAATCCTTTGATCAAAAAATAATTTTTCTCGTTGAACTCAAAAGAGGATTTTGGGGGCCCTTTGGATGCGGGGCCCCTCGCGATTGAGAACACCGTGACCCCTTAAATCCACCCCTGAGAATATCAATAATTATACTTCCTAAGATGAAAACTTGTATAAAGCGGAATATTTTTCGGTTCCTTTCGATTCCATTTTCAAGGTTTTAATGAATCAGTATTTGACAAAGCTGATTACTTAGTTCAGTATTACAGATTATCTGATTATATACTTTAAATTTTAGAAACTTAGAAAAAATTCGCTTTGGAAATTTTCTTTTCGGAGGAGGGGGGAGGCGCCAAAATCCATGTTTGCCCCGGGCGCCAAAAAGGCTAGGTTCGGCACTGCTCGAACCCCCTGAGCCCATATAAGTTGGCACCACTGCTAGTTTTTCTAACATTTTTTATCATTATGCAATCATATATTTTTTTAAAAAACACTCAACGTAAGTATGTGTGTGGACAGGAACAGGGATTTTCGCATCATCAACTTAATTTCAATGAATTTATTTCCATTTTGTTTTAAAAATACTTAAAAAAAAAATCATATAACAAATACTCTTGTTTATAAAATTGAAGTCATTTTGAGTACAAGAAATATTTTTAATTTTTTATGTTCAATGTTTTTTCACATTATTTTTTTCTCATTTAATTGTATATATCTTTTCATACTGTCAGTCTTTGACCAAAAAAAATATTTTTCTAAGAAAATATGGATCTTTTACAAGCAGAAAGCCTCATGAAAATGCCATATTTAAGAAATGACATAGTGTAAACAAATGTTAAAACATATATTTTTATTTTTTGTTTTTATATATGCCTTATCTAACAACAATCTCTTATGTATTAAATTCTTTGTAAACTTTATAAAAAATAAGCACCTTTGAAAAAACAAATTTAAGAAAATCGCCGGAACAGATGCTTTACACTCACACAAACATATAAACAGAAGTTTGGCGACTTTTTGGTTGGCGCGATTTTCAAGACCACACCAAACGAATAACTTAATACCAATGGCTAGGTTGCCATTAAATGAACAAATCCCCTAAATTTGGCGACTTTTTTTCTTTTTTATAACAGATTTTTAAAAAAAAACTAAAAAAAAAACTGAGTGTATGACATCATAGCCAAATCGTCTTATAAAATAAAAGATTTTTATTCACTTTCATAGACCATATGGACATGGACACTATGAATATGAACATTTTGTTGCTGCAGCAGACCTGCAATATTTGCTTGGGAGCAGCACACAACTTTACACATACCTTGTATGCCAAGTTAGGTTAAAAAAAATTGTAAATGGTTCGCAGTTCTAAAGAAACAGCATGTGTTCATATTATTGTCATATTGCTTTTTAGCTGACGCTCCAGAATTTTTTTTTTTTTTTTTTAATTGCATGTTGTATTTTTTTGTTCCTTAAATCACCTGTATTTTTTTTAGTAAATACGAAACCAGTCTTTGATTTACCAAGTACTGACATTGATACAATCTCATTATAAAAAGTTGTAAAAAAAAAAGGGCTAAAAAGTTATATAGTGTTAGGCAGAAGAAATAAAATACATCAAATTCTGAAAAAAAGTATATAGGGGAGAGTGGGGAGGGATAGGACAGCTGCAAATATGCTTAAATAAAGCACTTCAATTTATTTCCAGTTTTTCCATCATATGAATTAGCTATAGCATCATATTTATATGCAGGAATTATTTTAGTTGCATGTTCACAGGTGTTAAATTGGAAAAAGCTTATTTTGCTACATCAAAAGTAATTATTTATCTCAAGTTTCAATATAATTTATCAATTCATTTAAAGTTAAAAACATATATAATAAATGTTTTGTAAATCCAGTGATATAACTTTGATGAAGCAGCAATTAATTAAGCCTAAAAGCAACATGGTTTTAGTTACAAGTTATTTTATTGAAATGTTATGTGATGGTATGGATAAAACATCAAGGATCAGGGAGGGATGGGACATGTCACATCTTACCCTTTGATCCATTTAAGGAAATTATTATGTAAACTATACACATACATAAGTATCAATGCTTTATAAGTATTTTATCTTGGTATTGAATCATGTAATAAACAATAAATTTGGAAAACTGAAGAAGGAATTTTAATTTCTTAAAAATTTGTTCTAGCTAAAATAATTTGATTATGTTGTAGGCTAAACAATAGTAGCATGGTTAATATAGAATAATTTACTAAATCATGAATTATTATTCAATAATATTAATATGCTATGCAACAAAAAAAGAGGGAATTGAAAGAGAAACATTTGAGAGAATGCAGAAAAAAAAAAAAAAAAACCCAGAAAATTTAACTAAAAAGACAAAACCGAAAAAAAAGGAAAATGTAGCTTTTAGAAGACGAGTCTAGTGATAAGGGATCATCTTTAATTTCTTTGCACCTAAATGTGACGTGATGTACAAGATGATGGTGGTTATAGTATCCAGAATAACGAGGAAACCATACTAAGTAATCTTCAAACGGATAAAGTGAAAAAAGTCTCTGTTGGATGTTGGGTAGTTGTCAGATTCCCACATGAAAGTTGTTCTTGGATAAAAGATATGTCGGTCAAGTAACCAATGTAATAAATGACTTTACATCAGTTGTAACATTTACAAATAAAAGTGGATACAATGTTCATTTTTCCAGAAAATGAAGATAATACACATATAGATATTAATTCAATTGTTGGATTTTTAGATGAATCCATTAAACTCCAGATATCAGAATAAGCTTTTTCCAAATTGTCTCAGCACATATAATCTCTTAATAATAATACTATTTCATTCATTATTACAGCTGTCAATTCAATAAAATCTACTATGATCACCATAGCTTAAACTATATCATGGTAAAAGTCAAATTTTATGAAAAACTTATTTCAGAACTCCCTCTGAGTGAAAATACATTCTTACTACTATAATAAATTGTATATTATTTTATAAGTACATAGAAAATATTCAGGTATCTGAAAAATTTCAAAGTATGTCCCATCCTTCCCACATATGTGAGTGGGATGGGGCAATTTTCTTCTTCATTTTAATTACTTTAAAAAACTAACATTATGATATTTTTTTCATTTTTTATATTTTAAATATGTAAAAATGTTTTATGTTGATATTCAGAAAGTTTTACTGCTGTATCAGCAGAAAATAATAAATAAAAAATGTTTTTGGGAAAAAAGGGTCACATTCCACCCCTCTCCCCCCTAGGTGAAAATGCAACAATTGACTGTAATAGTTACATGAGATAAGTGTGCTTCCTACACTTTAATAGACGGATTTAATGGCCAAATTGGCAGTGCAAATAAAATTGATAAGACATTGTATATTGTACGTTGAGATATTGTACATTGAAAAAAAAAAAAAAAAAAAAACAACAACAGAAGTACACAACATTACCATTACCTTAATCGGTATGATAGTCTTATTTAATAAGATTACTGTATTAAGATATGGTAGCCTACCATTTTAAACATTAAGATGTTTGATGAATATATATCTAGTATTGTGTGTTTATTCAAATAGAAATGAGATTAAAAGAAAATATTAAGTATTTCTGCCTAGAAATAATAAAGTAATTTTTAGTTTTATGTGTGCAGTTTATGATAATCATACAGATGTACAGAATTTATATTAAAAAACTTTTTATGTTTTAGAAAATGGTTATTTTCTATGAAGTATTTTTAGTATTAGCCGTGTTTTCTGTCATCAGTGAATTTATTACTTAATAATGCAATTTCTGTGCACATAAATATGTTTCACATGTGTCCAGTTTTTAAAATTTCCTTTTTATTAATTGGATAAAAATTTAATATTTTATAGCCCTTCTTTCAGCCACATTTATATAAGTAGATTAACTTTTCTTTTGCAAGTAGCAATAATAATGACTAACCCCACCCCCTTTTTTTTCATATTAATAATTTTGAATATGTGGAAAAAAAATTGCACAATTATAAATTTGTTTTCTTCAAATAACTATAAGTTATTTTTATATTAACCAGGAAAAAATTGAGGCCTATTTAGGGCACCTTCACTAAAATCCATTTAATAAAACAGGCCCATTCACAAAATTCCTCTTAATAAAACACAAAATTACTCATGATAAGATATAAATAAATTCATTTAATTAAATTCACAAAATTCCATTCTATAAAAACATACTCTCCATTAATTATTTTTATTTTGTTAGGTTTTAAAATGTGTAATTTGCAAAGAAAACAAATTCACCAGAAAGGAAAACTTTAGCAGACGGACTTAAAGAAATTATTAGTATTAAATACTTGGTTTGAATTTGAGGCTTTCATCTTTCGTAACAAAATGTTATTTTTCAAAAAAATGTAATAAATTTCACAAAAATAACTTTTATTTTTCTCAAAATGGGTTCCAAGATACAAACAAACAAACAACAAAACCTACATCGACACCTGATTATTAACGTTTAGCCAAAATATCCATTAAAACTATTAAATTTCGTCAAACTAAAGCAAAAAATATATATATATACGTATATTGATACCCCCTTACATAAAAAGCTTAAACATAAAAAGCAACTTGAGTTTCATGTAAAACATTCATTTAGATAATTTATTAAAATAAAATATTATCAGAATATGAAAACAGTATTTGTTCCTTAAAATAATTTTCCAGCTATTGTTTTACATAAAGTATCAAGGCATCATATATTAAACATTAACTATTTCTACTTTATACACGCAGTTCAAAAAACTTTTATTATCATTTGATAAGAGTTTACTGCTATTAAATTTGTGTCTCCTTCTAATATGAGCATGGTGATATATCTTTATCTAAGTAATTAAAATAAAGCTACAAAAATGTACTTAACAACATAATAATACATAAATAAAGCACAATTAAATAAATATCCATGTGATTAAATATTAGTTTTCTTTACAGTTTTAAATTTATTTATTGAACGTAAAAGGAGTTTTAATTAAAAAAAAAAAAAAAAAAACATGGATGACGTAAACAAAAACATCTCGGTTTTATCTCTTAAAAAAAAAAAAAAAAAAAAAAAACATAAACATAAAATACTTTTGCGTCAAAATAAGGATAGACCACAATAAATAACTATCAACCCTATCCCTCCTTTGCTGCTTCAAGTTGCCATAATCTAACGAGGTAACTAACCTAGAAAAGTAGTATTTTTATTTCACATAAACATAAAATACTTTTGCGCCAAAATAATGATAGACCACAATAACTATCAACCCTATCCCTCCTTTGCTGCTTCAAGTTGCCATAATCTAACGAGGTAACTAACCTAGAAAAGTCATCGGTATACCTTCAATGTACCAGACTCTGTGATTATATCCTCCATATTTATTTGTTAATACTTATTTTTGTCATGTGGCAACACTATGTTTATGTCAAGATTATTGGCAGGGAGATAGAGAGAAGGAGAACAAAGATAATGTTTCTACTTATGGAACTAAAAGCGGTACCTAGTATGGCGGCGTTTCTGGTCTTTTGGGCCTTTGGGGAGTGTAGCGCCCTCTATTTCCGGTTTCGACTGCCAACTCTTTACCATGCTCGAAACCAAAATGCAGGCAGAGCAGACGACAATTTGTCATGTTTGACAGGTCACATGACCGGCCTTTGGGAGCACCAGCGCCGCGAACTGGGTACTAATTCCCGGTCCATGTTCTGATCTTGAAAGCCTATCTTCACTGTTCTCCTTCTTATTTCTATCTCCATGATTATTGGCATCAGTGTCATAGATGTTTACCTGTTCTTATTAGTAGCACGAAGTATGTAGTGTCACGTATATTTTTATTATTTATCATTAAACTAACGATAATCTGATGAATTCAGTAATCTTCTATTTATTGCTGCTCTGATGGATCACAAATCCTAACAGGTTATGTCCCCAAGCACGCTAACTGCGCAAATCGGAAATAGAGCGGTGATAAAATTTAGCGTCAGTTCTTAAGCCTAACAAGTGAGTTATAGAATTAAAGTCAGGACTCTTTATATTTCTCAAAAATGGAACAAGGAAAGATCTCTGTTAAGCCATTGTGTGGAAAAAGTGACTGGCCGAAATGGAAATATCGAATAAAATTCGTATTAAATTATCACGAAGATGCTTTAGAAGTCGTTGAAGGAAAGCTGAAGAAACCGGAGGAGCCCGTTGCAGAAGCAACAGAAACGATCCGAAAGGAGTACAAGAAAAATCTGAAGGATTATAATAAAGCAAACAACAGTGCTATGATGGTTCTTACGAACTCTATGACTGAAGATACTTTACAAAAAGTAATGAGATTCGACAGCGCAAGAGATGTGTGGCTCGAGCTTCACAAAATATTTGAAGATTCATCAGACAATCAGTTGTACAACATATGCCTACAATTCTTCAAATTTAATTGGTCAGATGAAGACATGACAGCTCATCTGTCAAAACTGAAAAATTTGTGGAATGATCTAAACAGTGGCCTTGAAAGTAAGAAAGAAAACAAACTTCCAGAAATGCTGCTAATTTGTAAAATTTTGGATACTCTTCCTCTTAAATATCGTTCTTTCAAATCAAGTTGGTTATTATTAAGTGATGAAAAAAGAACCTTAGATGAATTAACGACACAGTTGTGTACTCATGAAAGAGAATTAAAGAAAGATACAAATTTTACTGAAATTTCAAACCAAGAAACTTTAATGGTAAATTCAGAATTTAAACAGAAATCATTTCCCAACAAGAATACTAAGTGTAATTACTGCCATCAAAGGGGACACTGGGTGAAAATGTGCAAGAAGTGGATAGCAGATGGAAAACCACCAAAGCCAAGTGGTTCAAGCACAAGGTCAGGCAAAGGTAATGCTTCTGCAAATATGACTCTTTTAGCTGTAGATGAAGAGATATTTTCTGCTGAAACAAATTCTGATGATTGGTTCATTGATAATGGGGCCTCAAGGCATGTCACCAATAATAATCATTGTTTTGTTGATTTTGAAAAATTTGAGTTCCCCCCATAGCATCACTGTTGCAAATGGAAAATCATTGCCAGCAATTGGAAAAGGTACGATCAAGATAATGACCAGTGTGAATGGAAAGAACCAAACAAAATTTCTAGAAAATGTCTGGTATGTTCCAGAAATTAGCAAAAATTTGTTTTCTGTATTAGCAACCCAGGATAGAAACCAGAACAGTATATTTGAATCAACATTCAAAGATTGTTATTTAAAAATTGATGGTGAAGCAGTCCTACATGGTTCACGAAATTTTGGAGGTGGTCTTTTCAAAGCTGCTATGAAGACATTAGCTCCAGAGACCCAAATCGATATAAACATGGCTGTAAGCACAGATTCAATTCTTCAACTTTATCATGAACGTTGGGGTCACCAAGACAAACAGCACATTAAATCGGTTATTGAAAAGGAATTTAATGTCAAAGTTAAACCTGACATGAAATTATGCGAAGCCTGTGTATATGGAAAGGCTCATCGGTTGAAATTTGGAACAAGAAAAAAGGCTACAAAAGCGGGAGAACTAATTTCTACAGACATTTGTGGACCATTTGATGAGTCATTTAGAAAATTTCGATACTTCGCCATTTTCAAGGATGTCTACACAAAGTTTCGATACTGTTTCTTCCTGAAACATAAGTCAGAAGTGAAAGATGTGCTTGAACATTTCATAGCTCACTCGAAGAATTTAGGGCATAATATTAAAGAGATAATCAGCGACAATGGTGGGGAATATGATAGTCAAGAAATAAGGATGATACTGAAGAAGCATGGAATTTCTGATAGACCCACAGCTCCATACACCCCAGAACAGAATGGCAGCTCTGAACGAGAGAACAGAACAGTCGTTGAAATGGCTCGAACTTTGAAACATTGAAATGAAGAAATAGTTTTCCCAAATTCCCTGTGGGCAGAGTTCGTCAGCACTGCAATTTATATATTGAACAGGACAGGTAAATCCTCAGTGCCAAACTCAAGTCCTTATGAGCTATGGATGGGTAAGAAACCCAGAATAAAACACATGCGCATCATTGGATCTATTTGTTACGCTCACATCCCAGTCCAGAAAAGAAGAAAGATGGACAAGAAGGCGGATATGATGCAGACGAGAGGTACCGCATTTATATCAAAGAAACAAGGACCGTCATCTGTTCCAGAGATGTCATATTCGAAGAGAAACCCTCCATGTCAGAGAATGTGATAACATTGCCATCTCCTCAAGCTACTGAAAGAAAATCTTACAATGATGAAAATGAAGTTACAGTAGGTGAAGATTTGCAACTGGAAGAAGAGAAAGTGATAGACATACCACAAAAGGAAAGTCGACCCAAAAGACAAATATCTGCACCAAAGTGGACAAAAGATTACATTATGGAAGACTCAGAGATAAGTGAAGAAATTTCTCCAGAAATAAATAAAGCAACAAGTGAAGGGGAGTCCAGTTGACAATTGAAGAAATCTGTGTGTGAAGACCTAAGGGCTTCCAAGAAAGATGATCCTGAAACTTTGGAGGAAGCATTAACTAGTGCTGATGCTGAGAAGTGGAAGGTAGCCATGGGAGAAGAATTGGAAAATTTAGAAAGAAATGAAACTTGGAATATAGTCCCTCGACCAAAAGAAAGAAAAATCATGAAATGCAAGTGGATTTTCAAGAAAAAATATGACAAAGATGGATACATAGAAAGATATAAAGCACGATTAGTGGCCCGTGGTTATACCCAGGTAGAAGGAATCGACTACAAAGAGACATTCTGCCCTGTGATAAAATCAAAATCTATTAGAACTTTGCTCGCATTCTCAGTCGAACAAGATTGGCATGTTCATCAGCTTGATATAACCGCAGCCTATTTGAATGGGAAATTAAGTGAGACAGTTTTTATGGAACTGCCACCTGTGAATCTATGTGAAAAACCAAGTGCAGAAGTTTGTTTGTTAAAAAAGAGCCTGTATGGTCTGCATCAGTCTGGAAGAGAGTGGAACATATGCCTTGATAAATTTCTCAAATCAGCAAAACTGACAAGATCAAGAGCAGATCCTTGTGTTTACTTTGATAAGAAAAGGAAATTGATTGTAGGTGTGTATGTCGATGATCTCCTTGTCATGTCTAGTGAAGTTTCCACTATTCAAGAATTCAAAAACAATATTGGAAGTGTTTTTGAAGTCAAGGATCTAGGAGAAATAAATCATTTACTTTCAATTAGAATAAACAGAAATAAAGATGGTTCCATGACTCTCGACCAAAGTGCTTATGCAATTGAGCTGTTACAAACAACTGGTATGTTAAATGCTAAAGGAGCATCAACACCTCTAGATCCAGGCATGAAATATTTACCAGCAACCAAGGATAGTATGTTGAATGCTGAAGGAGCATTAAAGTATAGACAGGCTGTAGGGGGACTCTTGTACCTAGCAGGAGGAACGAGACCCGACTTAGCATTTGCTACAACCTACATGAGCCAATTCAATAATTGTCCAAGTAAGGAACACTGGTCTGGTATACAACATATACTCCGTTATTTAGTTCATACCAAGGAATTAAAGTTAACTTTACAAAAGACAGGAAGGAAGCTAGAGATATTGTGTGACTCTGATTGGGCTGGCGATAGAGTTGATCGGCGATCATTCAGTGGTTATGTTATACTGCTTGCAGGTGGGGCTGTGTCATAGAGCAGCAAGAAGCAGCGGACAACTGCTCTGTCTACAGTTGAGGCAGAATATGTTTCAATGTGCCATGCTGCAAAAGAGGCATTATGGTATCAAAACTTTTTGCAAGAAATTTTGGATGAACATTTCTTGAACACTCCTCAAAATATATTTGTGGACAATCAAGGTGCTATTGCTCTAGCCAAAAATCAGGTTACATCAGATCGTAACAAGCACATTGAACTCCGACATTTTTTTCTACGTGAAAAGGTAGAGGAAAAACTGCTAACCTTTACATATGTACCATCAAAGTCAAATGCTTCAGATATGTTGACCAAGAGTGTCACCAGGACAATTATACAAAAACATAGACTCAGTGTAGGACTGAAACACTAATAATGGAGATCTAATCAAGGGGAAGTGTTATAAATACCTTAACTGTGTGATTATATCCTCCATATTTATTTGTTAATACTTATTTTTGTCATGTGGCAACACTATGTTTATGTCAAGATTATTGCATCAGTGTCATAGATGTTTACCTGTTCTTAGTAGCACGAAGTATGTAGTGTCACGTATATTTTTATTATTTATCATTAAACTAACGATAATCTGATGAATTCAGTAATCTTCTATTTATTGCTGCTCTGATGGATCACAAATCCTAACAATCATAACTAAAATTTTTAGCAGGAATCTTAGAAATGTTACGTGTTTGAAGTTCCGAGCAGACTACAGAATACTCATTTCCCATCATGTATTTTTTCTTGTTGTTGCTGCGTTGTCTAATGCATTCATAAGAATTGTCATAATCCCCCCCCTCCCCTCGTCTCCCTGTCAGCAAAAATAATCAAACCCTGAACTCCTCCTTACTGCTTATGTAATACTTGAATTGCCCCTTAGCGTTATTTTTAATTTTAAGAATTGTACACTTGAGCAGTCAAAGATGCTTGTTTATAATTTTAAATCATCAGATTATTTTGCTTTGATGGATTTGAATTGGAGCAGGTGTTCAATATTATTGAAATATTTATTTTACGTGAATTTTATAAGTGAATACTGGATATCTAGCAATCAGTGCTTAATTTATGATGGAGCTCAGCTCTGGTACTTCTTTGTTTTCAGTGAATACTTAAATATAGCCAGAGCTTATAAATATTGTGCACCACAATTTACCAGGACATTCGTGTATGTTTTATATTGTTGGTTGATAAAAAAATGCTTAGCGAGTAAGATTTTCTGAAATTTTTTTTATAAATGTTTTTGCTATTTGTTCATTCATTAGATTTTACTTTATATATATGCATAGCTGCCAACTAATCCTTATCTGTGTTGCTACTAAATCTGGATAGTAATATTGACCTTATTTAATTGCAAAATTCTGCAATTAAACCATGTCAAGATTAGGCGAAGACTTCTGTTCGGAAGTACTGGTAACAAAAAAGTGGAATAGTTGACAGCTATTTATAGACTGAATTTTCTGTAAACCTCAAGCCGAGGACACTAATGTAGAAACATTTGCCTTTTACTTCCGGTAAGTTAACCCTTACTTTTGGCGCCTTTGCTTGGCAAAGTTAGTTTGTTTACAAATTTGATGCTGTCAAACCCAGGTAGCACAGCAATATCGGTCCGATATTGCCCAATATCGGGCAATCTTGGCATGCATCGGCGAAGACTGGTCACCTCTTACCGATATTGGCCGATATTGATCTATGTTGACCGATGTTGAATCTGTAATATTACAATTTCTCTAATGTTCGATATTTAAATTTTTAACTTATATATAGTTCTTTTTTAGCAAGGTAGCAGACAGAAAACAATTTTAACGACACTTTAAGTTCTGTAAACCTATGGCAAAAAACTCATATTGGCAAACATCGGGCGACATTGATCAAGATCGGCAGGCTGCAATTCAACCAATCAGAGACAAGCATCCTTTTTCTTCAGATTAAAACATGGCCGCGGTCAAGTACGCTAGTGTTTTGTGTGAAAATTGTAAACATCTTTAAAGAAGACTCTTTTTACTCTCTAATCGGTATGTATTGCTATTACTTATAATCTGTACTGCTTTTTGAACATTTGAAGATATAATTTTATGCATTTCATGAAATAACTTTAATTTAAACGTATTTTTTATCTGTTTAAGCCTAACGCTAATTGGTATATATCGTTTAATGTTTCTGTTATTATTTTTTTGATTGATTGTCTTGATTCTAATGAACGATTTTTTAAATTTTGTCATAGAACTAGAATGCGTATAGGTATGCTATTGAAATTGGTATTTTCTATCTCAAATATTTTGTGCCTTTGTGTAGGATGTAGCTTATATAATTTACTTTTAAATTTCTTCCTAAAACCATTTTTCAAGGCAATCACAGTGGAATGTATTTTCAAAAATATTTTTAATTTTTCAGTTTAATAAGATTTACATATTTTGTTTGATTTACGATTTTCTGTGTCTGACCTTTCATATTTTCATTTATGTTTTAAAGTTTAAGATAAATAAATTACTGTTCGAGCATACACAATGCAAAAACAGACAAAAATTACTCACTTTTTTAAGTAATGTACCGTTTATGTTTTTAAGTAATGTATTGTAAGTATGTAATTGTATATTTTGTAAAATTTTTTAATATAACTTTTTTTAATTAACTTTTAAAGTAGTTTCTAAATTCAGCACCTCCATCTCAGTAACTTGCATGGTTAACCAGGCTAAGTATTCTATACAGTCTATAAACTCAATACATAGTAGTAGTAGTGCATTTCCCAATCTCCCTCTATAATTATCCTTTTAATACTGGAAAAGTGTTAAAAGTAGAAAATGATATTTGTAGTAAAAGATGTGAGAAATCTTCACTTTTCAGAATGGTCAAATTGAAACTGTAAATATTAGATTTATTTTATGGGCAATTTGTTTTAGATATCCCTTTTTAAATATTTTTGTTGATCCTAATGTCGCCCTATGTAATATACAGGCATGAAAGTTCTCAGCTTTTTAGCTGAAATAGGCTTTTTTTTTATGTCACTTTGGCAGCTTCTGAGACTGATGCAATATTAAAAGGATAATATGAAAAAATCATAACCTGAAAAATTAGAGAGGAAGCTTTAAAATGCACTAGTTTTGATATTTGTAGTGAAAGATACGAGAAATTCTTAACTTTTTATAATGGTCAAATTGAAATTGTAAATATTAGATTTTTTTATGGGCCAATTCGTTTTAGAGATCCCTTTTTAAAGATTTCTGTTGATCCTAATGTCACTCTATGTAATATACAGGCATGAAAGTTCTCAGCTTTTTAACTGAAATAAACTATTTTTTTTTTTTTTAAATGTCACATTGGCTGCTTTTGAGACTGATGCAATATTAAAAGGATAACATTAAAAATTCATAACCTGAAAATTTAGAGAGAGACAGAGAGGGGGGGGGGGTGATAGATAAAATTGTAATGGTGTACAAATTCCGTGCTTTTAAATTTTCCTTGTAACATGTGCAACATTTAAAATATAAAACAGCAATAAAGAAAGGTAATAATATAAGCTTAAAAACTGATTTTAAGATGCATAACAAAATAACTATTAACTATCTTTGCTCAGTTTTTTCTAGCGTTTCCCAGTTTCAGCAAATATTCTTTCAAATGCAAAATAAAGGAGGGGAGGGGGGTTACTAAAATAATAAATAGAAATAATTTTTTAAAAAGCACTAAACTAATATAATATATATATATATAAATTTTTAACTATTTTGTGCTCATAATGCTTGCACATCATGCAAATTTTGCGATATTATCTCTGATTTTGCTTTAGTGCGTTTTCTTCCTGCAATATTTGTTTCAATTTGAGCAGCTATGCTAATATAGTGCAGGAATTTTAACACGAGGATGTGTTTGAACTTTGAACTCATAATATAGCATATAGCATGAATAACGGAAAATAGTTGTGAATAAAAACAATAATGGTTTACATATACCTAAATCAATTACATTGTTTAATTTTCACTGATATTTATTTCTGCATGTTATATTGCAATAATAATACTTTCATGCCTGTATATGTATGGGAAGTATGAAAACTTATGGTGATCATGAATCTGCATAACTTAGAAATTTAAACTTTTCAAATCCTATTTAATTTCTGTATGAAATAAATATGCCACACTTATAGCATAAAAAGGCGTCTTATTCCCACCTAAAATTTTAACATTGCATTATTTAATAATGGAATGATGCTCGCAAGCTAATGTTAAACCAGGGGAGTTCTGTTTAGAAATTTCTCGTTTGCATTTTAATATTTTGAAGTGATTTTTTTACATAAAATATCTGAGGTTGATGTTTATCTGAGTTTCTTTGTACTTTTCTGATTTTAGTTGAATTTTTTTTTTTTTTTTTTTTTGAAGACACTTTTAGTTTATATCACTTAAGATATTTCAAAATTATTGATTTTTGTTTTGGTTATTTATTTTTATCAGCTGCCAACACCTTCTCATTACTTAAAGTCAAATAAACATTTTTAATAAGGATTATAACTTAATAAATTTATTATGAAGTAGTAATAATTATTACTTAATAAATTAAATCAAATCTTACCAAATAAAAACAAAACCCATTTTATAATTTTGTCTTACATTATGAAATACTTCATAAATGTTTTGTTTTATCGTTTTTTTTTTTTCCAGGATCTCAATCGTACCATGCTTTTTGTCATCTGCCAACCTCTTGTGGACAAAAACGGTCATTGAGTCTTCAGAATCATCTACTTAAGATACTCTATCGTAAGTATGCATGTTTTGGGATTTTTTTATTCTGATTGTCATAACAATGAAAATGACTGGTCCAAAGTATGTTTATTTGACTTAACAGAAATTTGGCAGGTATATTATTGTAGAATTGTAGTGAATAGTATATATTACGATAATTATCCTTTTAATACTGGAAAAGTGTTAAAAGTAGAAAATTATATTTGTAGTGAGATATTCGAGAAATCTTCACTTTTTAGAATGGTCAAATTGAAACATTGTAACACATCATTGAAACACATTAATTGTAAATATTAGATTTTTGTATGGGACAATTTGTTTAGAGATCCCTTTTTAAAGATTTTTGTTGATCCTAATGTCGTCCTATCTAATATACAAGCATGGAAGTTCTCAGCTTTTTACTGAAATCGTTTTTTTTTTTTTTTTTAATGTCACTTTGGCTGTTTCGGAGATTGATGCAATATTAAAAGGATAACTTAAAAAAATAATGCCCTGAAAATTTAGAGAAGGGGGGAGGGAAGACAGATAAAATTGTAATGATGTACAAATTCTGTGCTTTTAAATTTTCCTTGTAACATATGCAACATTTAAAATATAAAACTAATAATATAAGTTTAAAAACTGATTTTAAGATGCATAACAAAATAATTAATATGTGTGCTCAGTTTTTTTTTCTAGTGTTCCCAGTTTCAGTGAATAGTCTTTCAAATGCAAAATGAAGGTTGGGGGGTACTAAAATAAGAAATAGAAATAGTTTTTAAAAAAGCATTTCTTTAAAAAGTGCTAAACTAATATATATAATTTTTTAACTAATTTGTGCTCATAATGCATGCACATCATGCAAATTTTGTGATATTATCTCAGATTTTGCTTTAGTGTGTTTTCTTCCCGCAAAGTTTGCTTCAGTTTGAGTAGCTATGCTAATATAGTACAGAAATTTTAACATGAGGATGTGTTTGAACTTTAAACTCATAATATAGCATGAATAACAGAAAATAGTTGTGAATAAAAACAGTGGTTTCAATTTTAATGTCTTTTAACTTTAATTGCATATTTATTTTACATATACCTAAATCAATTACATTGTGTAATTTTCACAGATATTTATTTCTGCATGTTATATTGCAATAATAATACTTTCATGCCTGTATATATATGGTAAGTATGAAAACTTATGGTGATCATGAATCTGCATAACTCAGAAATTTAAACTTTTCAAATCCTATTTAATTACTGTATGAAATAAATGTGCCAGACTTATAGCATAAAAAAGCATCTTAATCCCACCTAAAATTTAAACTTTGCATTATTTAATAATGGAATGATGCTCACAAGCTAACGTTAAACCAAGGGAGTTTAGTTTAGAAATTTCTTGTTTGCATTTTAATATTTTGAAATGATTTTTTTACATAAAATATCTGAGGTTGATGTCTATCAGAGTTTCTTTGTACTTTTTCTGATTTTGGTTGATTTTTTTTTTCTTTGAAGACACTTTTAGTTTTTATCACTTAAAATATTTCAAAATTATTGATTTTATTTATTTTTTTTAGAACATAATATTTTTCCCAACAGACTGTTCATCACTTATTAGTCTTGAATCAGTAAGTTCAGACTTAGATTCAGAATGAAGAAATCAAAAAAATAAAATTAATAAATTGTTAATTTTATTAAACATTAAATTGATTTGCAGAAAGTTTTTGACACAATATTTATGTGCGCAGAAAATTTTTGGTTTTATATAAGTCTGCTGATTGATGAATTTTGCTATTTTTTACATGAATGATTGAAGAATTTTGCAGGATTTTTTTTTTATGATGTTTTGCTTACAAACTTTGCACTTTTGTGGTGATGGACTGATGAATTTTGTACTTTTTTACTAAGACTGAATGATAAATTTCATTGAAATTGAGAATTTGAAATGTTCTGTAAAGAAGCTCATTGTTCTGCGACATACATCACACTTTTAACCATATTCTGCTTTTGGTAAAAACTACTTTCTAGGGAACATTTATATAATTTTTGACGTCACTTCTGGCAAGAACTAATATTTCAATCTATGAAAAGTGAAACAGATGAAGGAATCAATGTCTGGTGGATATCCCCGGGTTTGATTACTCTCTGAAGATCACGAGTGTGTAGTTTTATTGTGTAACAAACGACTACCATGAGTGATCTTCTGCAAGCACGTAAAATTTGATGTTCCTCTGTGCTAGCTGCTACTTTAAAAAATATGTTGGCTTGAAATTTTACCTTGAAGATCTATTGATAGAATAGGAGTATCGTTTCTGTGCCGAAAAAGAAGAAAATGAAGTAAGTTTACTGAAGTAACGTCAAAAATAATATCGATGTGGAAACAAGCTTTTTATATATATATATATATATACTAAATTATTTAGCTAATCATTACTTAGCTAAATTAAATTTTCATAAAAAATAGCATGTTAGTTTCGATTAGTCTGCAGTTTTAAGATAGTGAAAATCAAATTTTGATAGTTGCATTCTGAATTATCCTGTGGCTCATCGGTAAACATTTCCTTTTTTAAAAATACTTCTGCAAATTAATTAATTTTAGGTACTTTGTTGTTGTAGTGCCCCTATCCCACACTTAATAAGTGTCATTTATACTATAAACACACTAAAGCTAAACAAAACTATTTTGATTATCATTCATACATTAAAATTAAAAAAATATGTTTCTAACTCTGGTTTTCATGGTGAAAACCAAATTTTGATAATTGCATTCTGAACTATCCTGTGTTTCATTGGTAACCATTTCATTTTACTTACCCATCATACGTAGTATAGGGTAAGTCTTGTAATCGTTTTGAAAATCGAAAAATTTTTTTTGACGGATTTACACGTTTCAGACACTGGAGATTCCGAAAAATATATTTTTAGAAAAAAAATTTTGCCGTCCGTCTGTGTGTCTGTAAACGCTCTATCTCCCGAAAAAATTGAGATAGAGACTTGCAATTTGGTATGTACTTAGTATGTAATAATGGGAAGAAGCCTATTTCAGTTCAATAACCTCGATTAACCGGAACAATTTTTTTCGGACTCTCGAAATATTCGTTCTGATGAAAGGTATATAAAAATTTTCGAAATTGTTTATTTTATGAAATGAATATAAAAGACAATAAAAAAACATAAATTTTGAATAAAGCATGAAGTCGATCGGATAATTAGTTGCCGAGATATTTGGAATCCTATTTTCCACACTCTTCGATTTTTCATGACCCTGTATTTCATTCAAATTTCACTTCAAAGATATATTTTAATTGGAAATTTGACGCTTAATCAGATGCAATAAACCGCTCGTTAATAGGATTATTATTTTTGGAGTTATAAGGAAAAACCTCTTTCAAGCAATTCAGTAATCGAGCCTTTAAAGTTTGTGACGTCATCAAGCCACGATTTTATTTGAATTGCAATGCATTTTATAAGTAGTTTACACATTTTTATTTTAATATTTTACATTATGCATATCCATGATGAGTAAGTATTACGGTGGCCCCCAACGACTAGTTTATAAAAGTCTTGCTGCAAATTAAGTAGTTTTAGGTACTTTGTTGTTCTTATTCACTATAATTTCTTTATATCTCTATAAATAATTATTGTATGTTCAGAAGATTGGCTTCATATTATGCAGAAAAATCTAGAATCAGTAAGTTCAGACTCTGATTCAGAGTGAAGACAGTCAAAAAGATAAAATATATTAACACAAGTTTGGTTAAATATTTTGAGTGAAAAAAAAAATAATTTTCAAGCTATAATTTTTTAATATTAAATTCAAATCTAGCATTTACATTACATAGTTTGTAAATAAAAAGGAGAATAAGTAAGCATAGTATAAGTAGTAATAAGTTATTAATTTTCATGATGAAAATATTCACTTGGACAAATTTTGATTTTTGCTCATTCTACTTTTCTAGTGAGTGTGAAAATGAAGTTTGATAAAGCAAAAACAACTGTTATCTCCAGCCCCATTGAAAATGTCCTGTGCGATCTGCCAATTGGGATGAAAACTGTTTTCAA
This sequence comes from Maratus michaelseni, assembly GCA_963931845.1. Lineage (NCBI taxonomy): Eukaryota > Metazoa > Arthropoda > Arachnida > Araneae > Salticidae > Maratus > Maratus michaelseni. The sequence continues at coordinate 16,641,992 of OZ007599.1, read as the reverse complement.
AGGAAAAGAAGGAGAACATAGGAACAAGAAATAGATGACTTGGAGAAAATTTGAATGTAATATGATAATATAAATAGTGATAGTTTGTGAATAAAACAAAAGTTTCATTTGACATGTTGTGATTAAATGCAATGGTCTGTAATTTTTTGCCATGTTTTATTTATCTTATTCACGACAGCAGGTCATTTAGTGATCAGAAGACATTAATGGGGACTGTTCAATGATTCAAAAACACCTGCTGGCTTGTTAAAGCTATGGGCAGGTTCTTTTCTAATTTCCTGTTTAAATTTGAATTTTTAATTTTTAATTTTTTTTTTTTTTTTTTTTTTGCATTGGATAGTTGAGATTAACCTCAGCTATCTTATGCAAAAAAAAAGGAGTTCATATTTAAACGAGAAATTAGAAAAGAACCTGCCCATAGGTTTAACATTAGCAAGCAGGTGTTTTAGTGTCAGTGAAGAGTCCCCTTAAGCCTAACGCCAATCATTCTCCAGAAAAGAAAAGCAGAGGGAAAGTTGTCATATAAGGTAAAGGCAAAGTGTCTTGCTTTGTCACTTGGCTCAAATGACTCAATTTTTATGAAGTTTTATTTATTTATAATAATTTAGTTCTGTTTTAGCACTTTTAAAACTAGTGTTCCATGTTTGAGATATTTTAATAGAATACTATTTATAAAATAAATTTACAAATCTTTAAAATCATTAAAAATTAATTTTAAAGGCTTTGTGAAACAATTCATAAAATCCAATTAAAATTGGAATTTTAGTAAAACATACATAAATAATTGTGATATTTGAAAGCTAAGCTCTTTTAAATTTTCTATTTCAAATGCATTAATTGTACATAATTTCGAGAAAAGAATAGCTTTCCTGACTTTGTTTAATGCCTTTGCAAAATATTATTGACTGTTTAAATGGTGATTTCAGTTGCACTTTCTATTTAAAATTGCCATTAAAAAGTAATTTTAATTAAAACATATAAAAATTTAATGAAAAATAGAATATTCACTGAATAATATAGAATTCCAACCGAGTGTTTATCCGCTAGTTGTATACACGAGTCTCTGATTCAAAATGAAAAAAGTCCTAAAAATAAGATATAATTTTTTTTTTCAAAGAAAAAAGTTTAAATTAATAAATTTTCGTATTGATTTTTGATAATTTTTAATAAAAAGTAATTCAATTTTAAAAGTTATACAACAGGTGGAATTTTGCATAAGTAATTTAACGAATTGTTTTCAACTAAATTTTGCCAGAAGATTTTTTTTTTTAGTTTATATAAATACAATTAAATAAATCTGAAGATCTATATTTATGGTAAGAGCAGAAAAGAATAAATCCCTACAGCAACATGTTATTTTTCTTAAATTTTTAATAATGGTTAAATATTTCTATTGATTATGTGAAAAAAATTTATAAAAAATTGGTAATATGGCAAAAAAAAAATGCTGTATGTTACAATTTTCAATCTTACACCACTTGCACAAATTCAAATTATTACTATGGATATAATATGATTTTTTATTTTTAATGAGAAAAGTAACATTTCATTATCTTTTTTACATTTTAATGTTTTCACATAGAACACTGAAACTGAAAATAAAGAAGAAAAACATCAAAATGTAGCTATTATAAAATTTTGAATAAATTATTTTATTAATATTAAATTTAATAAAATACTTTTTTAGTATTCTTTCATTCATAATCTTTAATATCACAACTATATCTAATGGATATAATAATAAAAACTGAGGCTTTTAACAGAACAGTTAATCCATGTGGCATTTTAAATGCTTATATATACATGGATTAGCTAATTCAAAGCTGGACTCACCAATATAAAATGGTAAACCTTTTTTTTCCTAATGTAAAGAGTTATTGATTTCTAATATTTTGCTAAGACTGGTAATCAATATCTCCCTATATGAGAAAAAAAAAGATTTGCCATTTTATAGTTCTGAATCCAGTTTTGGCTAATATCGGTCGGTCCGGGGTTGACCGATATCGGCCGGTCCGGCGTTCACTGATATCGGCCGGTCCGGCGTTCACCGATATCGGTCGGTCCGGTGTTCATCGATATCGGTCGGTCCGGGGTTGACCGATATCGGCCGGTCCGGTGTTCACCGATATCGGTCAATATTGGGTCCCGATATAGGCCGATATTGGAAAAAAAGCTAGCCATGCAATATCGGCCGGTCCGGTGTTTACCGATATTGCGAAATCGTTGTTCCCGATATAGGCCGATATTGCTGTGCTACCTGGGAATCTATGAAATACACACACTTAACATTCAAGGTTTCGCGAAAAATAGAGTATTTATTTATTTTCATTATTTCTTATTTTATTCTGACTACAATTTAAAAATACAACAACCATAGTTGTATGGAAAAAAAAAATTATATATTTTAGACACATATATGTAAAGATGCATTCAAAAACTTGTAACATTATTTAGTACGATACACAGTAAATATTTACTATTCTCAAATTATGTTTATTTTTAACTACATTCAAAAATATAAAAACGGGTTTTTATTTATTTATTATTGAAATCAAATACTAAAATATTTTAAAACCTTTGTTAATAAGAAAACAAAATACTTCTTTATGTTTATTCTGTGAATAAATTTGCAGAATTTAGTGTTCACTCTATTTTTTGTGACGCTATTTAGAGCACAAATTAGTATAGTATTAGGTTCTATTGTTTGTTATTTAGAGTGAAAAAACTATAAGACTAAGTGATTGACTGCAGCATATTTGATGTAATATCCCTAATTCTTGAAATTTTAATGTTTACACTATAATTTGTTGTTGGTAGTAGAACATTGGAATAGTTTCATGTAAATGAGTGATTTTTTTTTTTTTTTTTCATTAGTCTAAATTATTTTTTATTGTGACAATATTGAAAATAAAATATTGATTCACAACCTCATATTATTTGTAATTGAAATCTTCAACAGTTATTTTGATTATTAATTAAAAATTTCCAACTGTATTTTATTTTTAAATTTTACAATTAAACGTTTAAGATATTTTGAATGATGAGGAGAAAAAGTTTAATGTAAACAGTTAAGCTTAATATAATATAAATGCAAGTTTAACAGTTTAAGTTTATTAACATTGTTATTTTTATAACAATCTTTTTAAGCTTATTAAGTTTGGTAAGGATAATTAATTTAAAAAATCTGATTTAACTTTCAAGTGAAAAATCTAAACGAAAGAAATAATATGTTATAAATAAAACAATACAAATAAATGACATATTAAGTTTACATTTAGGAACAAATTAAATATTGTTTACTCTTCTGTATAACTTTTAGTATTGATTTTTAAACAATTTAGATTAATCAAATACTAAGAGAAGCCTTCGTTATTATTTTTTTTATTGGGAACATACATCTGACTTGTGTGATTGATACAAATATCTACCCCTTCATTATTAATCGTAATTACAAAATAAACAAAAACATATCGCCAATGTAGCACTTTCACGATCGCTAGAAAAGAGCGATAAACCACCATAAACATATCGCCAATGTAACACTTTCACGATCGCTAGAAAAGAGCGATAAACCACCATTTATAGCATCCATGCCACCGAAAATGACTAAATTATGCATTTATTTAAGCAATATTGCATAAAAATTCATATACCTGCCCTACTTTTTCACATTTTAAAGTATTTATGTATATACATTTTAAAAAACAATGATGTAAAACCATTTAAATTTAACGAACTATCACAACAAAAAATCGGAATCTTTGCCAAATGCAATGTTGGCTTTATGTCAGAATAGCACATGAGATTAATCGTTAAATATTGTTGTTATTACCATTATTCGTATTCTATTAATTTCTTTTGAAATATAGACTTATCATTCATTTTATTTAAAATATGAATTTTTCATTTAAAATACACATATCACATATATTTAAAGTACATTTATTTAAAAGAAGAATAATAATAAATGAAATAATACAAAAAACCAAAATATTTTATTTCAACATCAAGCCATTGTTTCTAATCTAAGCAAGTGAAAAATAAACGGTGCTATAGCTGGAGGGGAAAAAAAGATATTGGCAAGATAATATAATATTGGCCCAGCTAACATAAAAGTACCTTTTTTTGTGATCTATTTGAAAAATCAGTGACTGCTTCTGACAAAAATTGGGACCACTTCACAAAATTATTCTTAATAAAAGAAGTACCTTCACAAAATTATTTTTTTTATAAAAGTGATTTTACATTTAAAAAAGAAAAAAAAATTGTTGGGATTTAAAATGTGTAATTTGCAAACAAAATAAGCTCGCCAAAAAGGCAAACTTAACATATATATATATAAATCAGTTTGAATTTAAGAGTAACTGGATTTGACTTTTTGTTACATCATTTTATTTTTCGCAAAACATAATTAAAAAAAAATACCCATGAGAGAGATGGGAAAAAAAAATCTGCATCAAACTTTGATGTGAAATCAATCATACAGTAAAATTTACAATTTTAAATACATTTAATTTGCATTTTACTGTGAAGACTTTTTTTTTTGTTTTTGAGGGGAGGGGTTGGGGGTGTCACAAAAAGTAGATGTAACTACATTCTATAATTCTACATTGTAGTGATTATATGATAAAACTAGCTGCCAGTGTGATCAACTGATACATGCTATTAGCATGTACCTTGGAGAAGCCTCATGTATAATGACAATCCTGAAAGGTGTTTTTAAATAAATGATAAATATTACTATTTGTTTCAAAAGTATAACTGCACTGGCACAAAAATGATATATGCATGTACAAATAAATTGTATATAGCACTGAAGTAAATATCAAAAACATATTTAGACTTTTAATTTAACTTGTGAAAAGCAGAAATATAATTTTAGATATACAAGTCATATGCTATAAAAATTATTCTCAGATAAAATGAGCTTTCACTGTATTCTGAGTGACTTCGAAATCTTATGATTTACGATCGTCATTATTAAAAAAAAATGTTTTATTTTTTGAAACCACAAAAAAAATTAATAGTTATCATTGATTTATTAACGGAAGATTAATATTTTTGTGTGGCATTATTTAAGACCCTTTAATAGCGAAAACTAGCCAAAACTTTGGATTATTTCCACGCAAAACATTTATTATTAACAAGATAAGGACAACAAATAATTATTTGTGTATGTTTATAATCATTCACAGCTGATATCGATCCGTAAATATGACGCTTGCGCAGTAAAACCTTGTTCATGATTGGTTAGCGCTAGTGCTTCCCTGCAACCAGTGAAAACGCTCTTAGGTTAAGGTCTTGGGTCGCTGAGATTTTTAGGTAGTTGGGTCGACCAGTGAAAACGCAGCTGTAGACACCAGGCGACGGGCTCTTTTAAGGAGGAATTGCTTCTGCTTGCTCAGGTTGCTGCACCTTGCCGTCCACCAAGCTGGAAGGCACTTCGCTGGCATGAACCTAGAGAAACTGTGTTTATTCATGGCCAGGAGAACTAACGTATGAAAGTGTTGTGGAGCCGATTTTCATATATGATCGTTAATTATTTTGTTGCGTGTACTTTCAGGTAATAATACTGACATCGTTTTCAGTTTGAACTTATCAGATTTATTTACATCGAACAACCTTTTTAGAAAGCAAAAAAAAAAAAAAAAAAACACAAACCAAAACTTTTGAGTGTTGCCAAATTTTAAAAACTAAATGACATAAAATTGTAAATTACATAAAAATAATACAATGAGCTAAACATAATATGATGTACGTATAAAGACTATAAATTATGCCACAACAGTACTCCCCTCTCAGTAACAAAGTTACGGTACAATCTATACAATACAATGAAATATATACAGAAAAAAGTAAATTACAAAATTAATCGCGAAATCGCACAGGAAGTTTGATCGTTCGTCCCGAACGTGAATGTTTTTCAGGAAGTTGTTGAACTTGAGGAGGTAAATCCTGTTTAGGTTTCGCAGATTGTTTTGTTTTTGTTGGGTTTTTTGTAGGAAGGTCTGATGTTTGCAAGAAATACGCCGGTTTTAATCTATCAATGGACACAGTAACAGTTTTGTCTTTGATTTTGAGTGTGAAATATTTTTCATTTCTGTCGACGACTTGAAAGGGACCTTCGTATGGGGGTTCCAGTTGCTTTTTAACTCTGTCCTTGCGAATAAATACATGTGACGTGGTTTTTAAGTCTTTTGGAACAAATATTTTTTGAACATATTTTTTTGACACAGTTCTTGGTCCAACTTCTTCCATTACTTGTTGAAGTTGTTTTGCAAAAGTATCAGGTGTTGTTTGAGTTGTACTTTCGTGGAAAAATTCTCCAGGTAATCGTATGTTTTGTCCATAGACCATCTGGGCAATGGTGTATTCCGAATCTTCCTGCATGGCAGTGCGTAGACCAAGAAGAACAGTTGGCAGTGTTTCACTCCAGGCCAGGTTATTGTGTGCCATTAGTGCGGTCTTTAAAGATCTGTGAAGCCGTTCGACCTTTCCATTGGATTGGGGGTGATAGGCAGTCGTGGGCTGCAATTTTATTCCACACATTTTTGACAGTGCGTTCAACAACTCTGATCTAAACTGTGCACCACGATCCGTGACGAGTCGGCATGGGGTTCCAAATCTAGAAATCCAATTACCGTAAAATGCTTTGGCAACTGTTTCGGCTGAAATGTTGTTCAGCGGAACTACTTCCATCCAGTTAGTATACCGGTCGATGCAGGTCAGGCAGTAAATATTTCCGTTCGATGGTGGTAAAGGTCCTATAAGGTCAACATGGATGTCACTGAACCTTTCCGATGGCGGTTGAAATTCACCGAAACTTGATTTGGTGTGCCGATTAATTTTGCTCTTTTGGCAAGCCATGCAAGATCGGGTCCATAGCTGTACATCTTTTCGGATACTTGGCCAGATGAATTTTGATGTCAGGAGTTTCACAGATGATTTGATTACAGGATGGGATACTCCATGCATTTGATGAAAAATTTTCAGGCGATGGGATTCAGGAATGTATGGTCTAATATTACTTGTTGAGGTTTCACACCACAAAGACTTTCCAGAAGGTAGCGGATATTGCTTGAAGTTCAGGGAAGTTGTGGTTGCCTTTAAAGTTTGGAATTCGTCATCTTGATCTTGTTCATCTGCTATTTTATCATAATCGATCAAAGAAATTTCTTCCACTCTGGATAGGGTATCTGCGATGATGTTGTCGTGACCTTTAATGTGTTGGATGTCAGTTGAAAATTGTGAAATGTAGTGTAAGTGACGAAGTTGACGAGGAGATGCTTTTTCAGGCTTTTGTAGGAATGCAAAGGTTAAAGGTTTGTGATCTGTATATATCGTGAATTTTCTTCCTTCTAGCAAATGCTTGAAGTGTTTAATGGAGAGGTAAATACCAAGTAATTCTCTATCGTAAGTACTGTAGTTCTTTTGTGCATCATTTAGTTTCTTAGAATAAAATGCGATAGGTTTCCATCCATTATCTTCATACTGTTCAATTACTGCTCCAATCGCCGAATCTGAAGCGTCCGTACTTAGTGACAGAGGTAGTTCAGACTTTGGAAATGATAAGAGTGCAGTATTGACTAAATCATCTTTGCATTGTTGAAACTGTTCTTTCGCTTCATCTGTCCAAGGAATTTTTCGTCTATCTTTCTTTTTTGCTCCTTTGAGGTAATCATGTAAGAGAGATTGATGTTTTGAAGCGTTCTTTAAATATCGACGATAAAAGTTAATCATGCCTAGGAATGTTCTAAGTTCATGAATAGTTGTTGGAAGTTTGTAATTACCGATGCCTTGAACTTTGTCAGGTAAAGGACGTGAGCCTTGAGGAGTAATTAAATATCCCAAAAATTCTATTTCTTGTGTTCCCATGACAGATTTGGAAATGTTAATGCGAAGTCCATAATGGTTTAATCTTTCAAACACCAATTTGAGATGATTCTTGTGTTGTTCTTCACCTGTAGATGCGATGAGAATATCATCTAAATAGGCGAAGACAAAATCTAGACCTGAAAAAACTTCATTAATAAATCTTTGAAATGTTGCTGGTGCATTCTTTAAACCAAAACTCATTACATTGAACTCGTACAAACCAAATGGAGTAATAATTGCTGTTTTACACCTATCTTCTTCGGCAATGGGCACTTGGTAGTAGGCTTTAAATAAATCAATTTTAGAATATATAGTTGTATCTTTCAAAATATGATGGAAATCTTCTATTCGAGGGATAGGATATCTATCAGGAACAGTTCTGGCATTGAGTTGTCTGTAATCTCCACATGGGCGAAAAGTACCATCCTTTTTCGTAACCATATGAAGAGGACTTGACCATTGAGAACTGGAGGGTCTTATTATATAATTATTGAGCAGGAATTGGAATTCTTGTTTCGCTGTTGCAAGTCGTTGATGATTTAATTGTCTTGCTTTAGCATGGACAGGTTGACCTTGTGTTATAATGTGATGTTGAACATTGTGTTTTACACTTGATAAAAATAAATTTGGTTTGGTTATCTCGGGATATCCCTTTAGCAGGTTATAAAATTTATTGGTATTATTTACAGTACCGACATCACTATCTTCACTGACGGCAGCAACTTCGCCAGTAATAGTTAGCTGAGTTATTCCGTCAATCAATTTCTTATTATGCAAATCAATTAACAAGTTAAATTTGTTTAGAAAATCAGCTCCCAAAATGCCTTTATTGATCTTTGCAACGATAAAAGGAAATTGAAATTCCCGTCGAAGTCCTAAATCAAGTGTTAGCATCTTCATACCATATGTTTCAATTTCTGTACCATTTGCTGCATACAGTTTATAATCCACGGATTGTTTATCTTGATTAGAAGCTGGTAAAATACTAACATCTGCACCGCTATCTACCAAAAATCGCACTTTCGATTTTTTATCTTTAACAAATAAGCGAAATTTGCGACAATCCGTAAAATTATTAGCAGAAGAGCCTGCCGCATTCTCTACTGCATTTTGGCGTTTCCCTGGTTTGGTGAATAATCAGTTGACCAACTACACGGCGGAGTACATTTATCTTGATGACATTTGGCCCCATAACGGAAATGATAAAAACAGTATTTTCCTCGAGGATTAAATCTCTTTTTAGAATTGCTTCGAGATCTTCTGCCAGAAACAGAGTTATTCCGTAATCGTGGTCGTGATATGTGATCAACACTTAATTGGGCAATTTGCTGTTCAAGGGATTTGATTTTGGATAGTAATTCGGTGTTCGAGCAATTACAAGTAGAAGATACGCTGCAAATATCACTAGAAGGTGTCATATCGGCAATCTTGTCAGCCATAATCGCCAGCTTTGGTAGCTCTTCATCACTAACAAGTATTATATTTCGCATAGAATCTGGTAATTTTTCTAGCCATAAGGTTTTTATTAACTTTTCAGATACATCTGATGTTGCGACTGATCGCAGTTTCTGTAATAATTGACTGGGTTTTAAATTACCTAAATCAATTCCAGTAATTAGTTTTTTAATACGAGTGCTTTCACTTTCTTTAAACAAGTCTAAAAGTCTTGTTTTAGATTCCGTGTACTTCGTATCGCTATCTTTTGTTACAATGTCCCATATGTTCTCAACGTATTTAGGTTCCAATTGCGATACTAAATAATTAAATTTGGTTTCCTCAGAAACAATTCCGCTTATCTTAAACTGCGACTCAACTTGAAAAAACCAAATTTCCGGACGATCAATCCAAAAAGGAGGAATTTTAACACTCACCTTACATAGTTCTTGCGTAGAATCTTTTGATTTTTCATCGTCTGGAAGCATATTTATTTAGATAGATTGCTACGGTTATTGAGCAATATTTATTTAAAAATGCGGGTCACCAGTTGTTGTGGAGCCGATTTTCATATATGATCGTTAATTATTTTGTTGCGTGTACTTTCAGGTAATAATACTGACATCGTTTTCAGTTTGAACTTATCAGATTTATTTACATCGAACAACCTTTTTAGAAAGCAAAAAAAAAAAAAAAAAAAACACAAACCAAAACTTTTGAGTGTTGCCAAATTTTAAAAACTAAATGACATAAAATTGTAAATTACATAAAAATAATACAATGAGCTAAACATAATATGATGTACGTATAAAGACTATAAATTATGCCACAACAAAAGGACTGATAATCGATGTCAGTAATAGTCTGCAGATTTTCATTGACCTCTTTACCTATACGCGATCAGTTGAAAAGGGTGAAGCCCGGCTGAACTGGAGTGCAGAGATCCATAGCAATAGTAATTGGGAATTGATTACTATCATATAATTCTTCTTCGACATGGATCGTAGAACGGGCGAGAAGAGTTATCTTAGATGAGTTTTGCGGTGTGGACAGGTATTCAATTCCGGGAGGGTACCACCTCAAAAATGGTGGCCTAAGATATCTTAAATGTCCGATGTGAACAGGGTATTATATTTGTATTAAGGAAAAAAACGTATAGGTATATATATAGGGCAGTTGCAATTGACGTCACGTTGGAGGTAAACAGTACAAATAGGCAGTTCTGATTGGTGGAATTACCCTTACCTCCAAGTGAATACAATGGTTGATCAGCTGATTGCAACTGCCCTATTAAGCGTTTCAACTTAATACTAGGATAGAACTGAAAAATGGAAATAACTGCGCTACCTTGTGGATGGAGGGCATAATGCCAATGCGCGCGCTTTATTTTGCGAATCTGTACTCAGTCAGGGAAACTGCGTATCTTGTTTGGCTGTGGCTATTCTTACGGCAGTCTTCTGCACATGCGCAGAAAGACTGCCGTAACAACTGCCGGAGATTCTGAAGAATGACTCTGTTTTTGAATGACTCTTTTTCTTTCCGGCATTCAACTGCCGTAAACACCACCAATAAACAATGTTTTGATTCAAAATCTGTATGCTGCAGTGCACCGATAGTTAATAACTATATAATGAGTTCTTTAGCGAGTTGTTAGTGCTGCAATTTTTTCTTTTTTAATAGTTTTGTGCCATTTTACAAAGTTTGTTTCAGAAATCTGTCTCAAGAAATGATTTCCTTTAGATGTATTACCAAGGGACACGGTTTTTTTTAATCCAATTTAAATACAGCTGCCAGCTGATACCACTTTTAAAAGCATAGAATTATATTTATTATGTGCTTTTGGGTGTGTATTTGCTAGCATTGTATCTTGTGGAGTTTCCAAGCCAGTGAATTATAGGAATAAGCTGTTAGTAAAAGCAGAAGCAGGTGAAAGATTAATACAGGTGAGAAGTGACTTTGTTTACTTATTTATTTTCATTTCAAACTTTCAGTACTAATTTTTGTTCTGCTACTAAATGAAAATTTAATATACACTCTGAATCTAGCTTTTTATCTGAATTTAGAGTTACAGAGCTTAAAATTTCATGAACATACAAACAGCTTTTAATAAGTCTAAAAATTAGCAATGTATACAATGTTCCTTACAACAATAATCTTAACATTTTGTACATATACAATAAATCTTATTTTAATGTTGTTTTTTAATAGGTCAGTTTATTCAGCTATTGTTAGGACAACAGATGTAATCTAAAAGTACTTAATTTTATATATTTAAGTGCTGGTTATATATTAATTCACTGCATGGATGATTTCCAAAATGACTGCATCTTTGATACTATAATATTTGATTCTACATTGCGTGTTAAAAGAATAGATGCTGTTAGAACATATGATATGTCAGTACATTCTAGTTAATAAAATATATTTATTAATTAGTATACCTAGATTTTTAAATATTTTGTTAGTAGATTATTTTAGTTATTAAACTTCAGAAAGTTTCATGTCCTAAATCATTTAAGAAACTTTTTCAAAGCTTTTTAACAAGACTTTTTTTTGCATATAAAATTATAAAGTATGGTAATATATTGTTTTCTATGGAAATGTTAGTATTTCTTCAAAAAGCATTTTGTACATAAAATTTTTTAATTTAATTTTTAATGTTTGCCCCTTCTATATCCCATGAGTATCGCCACAAGTGTCAATATAGTTATTTTATACAGGTTTTGATTTGTGCAATGTAAACAAATAGGAAACATTTACTTTATTTTCATTTTGTATTTATTGAAAAAATTATATCAACATGTTATAAGTATTTTTTAATTACCTCTTATGAGTATTATTTATATTTATTTGTCCAATTATAAATATTTTTTATGAATTCTCATTTTAAGATCATTAGGCCTAACTTTTTTCTTTCTAACATTTTTTATGGTTAAAAATTGTTGACTCTTCTTTCTGGCATTTGACTACCATAACAATAACCAACAACAATAATGTTCCTATCCAAAATCTGTGTTGTAACAATAGCTAATAAATATGAAATGAGTTTTTTAACGAGTTGTAAAGTTGATTAAATTTAACAAAGTAAATCAGTTTTATTCAATATTAATTACATTGTCATATTTTGCATTACTACAAAAAGAAGAAAATAAAGATAATTTCATGAATACGTAGCTCTATCTGATGCATAGAAAACTGTCTACAAATTTTTAATTACATTTCTAAAATTTCTTATTAAATTAAAAACATTCCTATTCTTGTCTCTTTTTTTTGTTGTTGTTTATTTTGCCTATATTTCCTTTGGTATTTGCTTGTTAGTTTGTATTTGACATTTTGGTCATTATAATACATATCCTACACCCTCCCCTTCATGCTATTATTAATTTACCCATAAACTATATCAAGAAGTAATGTCCATGTTGAATGTTTACATTGCTACCATGTCAAGTTTTATTTTTATTTAATCATTTCAAAATTAATAATTTATTTACTCCATAATATTTTTAAGAGTAACATGTTTTAAGTAATTGTAATAATTTTTTATACATATGAATTAAATATCAGACTATTTGCATTTGAAAAAAAGTCTAAAATGATTTAAAAAAGGGTAAGGAATGTTCTATTTTATGTGATAAGCCTAAAAGTACTACTATTTTACCCTGAAGTTTTGTTTTGTTGTTTAAATATACATATATTAATCTTTATTAAATGTTTAAGAAAATTATCATTTATTTACAGTAAATAAAGTTTTCTTACTTACACAAACAAACTATTTTTTTCATAAATTTCAATATACAGGGTGATTCATAATGAATGGTACAAAAAGAAAACATGATTGTGAACGTTGTAATTAATATATTTAGAAAATTTTACTTCTTACTTACCTCAAAACTACATTTATTCAAGTTTCTACAGGTATTCAATATGTGCCCCTCTGGTGGCACGACAAATGTCTACACGGTAATCAAGCTCCTGCCACACTCGTGATAGCATATCCACTGTGATGGAGTTCAACACTGCAGTTATCCGCTGCTTCAGTTTCTCTAAATCCTGAGGAAATGGAGGCACAAACACCTTGTCTTTAACAAAAAACCAGAGAAAAAAATCACAGGGCGTTAGATCTGGTCCGTTTTTCAGCAAAGAAAAATGGACCAAAAACACAACTGTTTGATAAAGCGCAGAAAACGTTCACTTTGGGAGAATCACGCTGATGTTCAAATGTTACATGGGCATTTTCCGTGCCCCAAAATCGCAAATTATGGCGATTAACTTTACCACATAAGTGGAACGGGGCTTTCGCAGTACGCTTTCTCCTGCATGGACGACATTTTGTTTAACAGCGTTTCTAGTGGCGAGTTCGTCATTCAATGATTTTTCCTTGTTGCCAAATAAAACTTGTATAATTGTAGTTGCAGAATAAATTTGTTTCGGCTGAATAAATCCATTACGGCAGTCACACTGCGCTATCCTTTTTGGCCCATTCATTATGAATCACCCTGTACCCAAGTAACACAGTTTCGTTTTTAAATCGTTGAAAAAACGACAACGGGTGTCGTTGAAACAACGTCATTCGTTGACATAATAAATTCGAAAATATGTCTCGTTGATTCGATTATTTTTCAACGGTAAATATAGCTGTATTTTCAACGCAATAACGACCGTCTTAAAAGCGTTGTTCAAGGTCGCAATACTGACGTTTGTTATACTATTTTTCCACGCATTTTAGTGCCATAAAAAAACTTATAAAATAGTAATATGTCTGCAATATGTCTTGTTTGTTTTACTTTTTTTCAACGACATTTTAATGCCGTTAAAAGCTTTTAAAAACAGGAATATGTCCGCAATATTGTCCTGTTAGTGTTACCTTTTTTCAACAGCATTTTAATGCCGTAAAAAACGTTTAAAAATAAAGGGAAAACAGTATTTAATATAAAATTGACTTTTTCGGTGAATATTCTTTTCTTTCATTTTTTAAATAATTAAAAATAGCAAAATTTCATTTTTCTTAAAGACCTGTTTGTTAAAAAGTCTTTTAGAATTTTCGCTTCCTGAAAAAAGATAAATTTAATTATTTTTATCAATCAGTTTCCCCACACTATTTTTTTTCTTTTAGTAAACATAAAAGAAAGAATAATACTGTTTTTTAAATGTTTTATTTATTAAAATCTAAAGAAAAAGCTTTTAAAAATATCTCTAAAGATATATAACTTTATTGTAATTACTTTTTTAATTTCCATTCTTCAGTAACTTTTTGTTTTTAAAACATCAACATGGTGGTGTTTTAAAACATCAACACTTATAATTTTTTTATTTCTATTAATTTTCATCATTATTTAATTATAAATATAATATCGCACTTTCTAAATACTTATAGTAATGTATAAATAATATACAGTCTCATTTTATTTCTAACTTTTCTTCCATGCTTTTATTAATTGTATTTATTGACAGATCCTTTGATCCAGTTTGAATTAAAAATATGAATTATTAATTAATGCTCTGAAAAACCACCCCCCCCCCCACCCAAAAAAAAAAATAAAGAAAAGAAAAGAAAAGCATTTAATCTGAAAAATGACTTCTGCAATAAAAATATCTGCATTAAGAGAAAGATCCAATTTCAAAATTAATATAATCCTTAAAATAGTTTTCGAATAATATTATGGTATTATTCCAAAGCACACAAATTTGTTACAAACCCATGTCATGCTATAATTTAGAGTTCATGTTTTTTTCTTAAACATGTCATTTTTAACTATCAACAATTAGCTTTTAATGTGAGAGATTTTTATTTTAATATTATATTTAAAGTGGTTTTTTTTCTTTTCTTTTTCTTCTCATATATTCTTGTTTACATCTATTCATTCGAGGTATATATTTTACATGAAATCAATCTTAGAGGCCACATTAGTCACTTTACCTTTCCATTTCAATATTTCCCAAAATCGTAAAATTAATTTCAATTGTTGTAAAATTCTACCACGAAGATTATTTTTTGTTAAGAGTGGTTAGCTAAATAAGTGGCTTGTGACCAGCAATCTTTATATAGTTGTGTCTTTTTCCCTTTCACAAAGAGGGACAAAAAAGCAATAGAAAAATTTACCTACCTGTTTCAAATTTTAAGCAGTTTAATTACAATTTACAAAACTGAGTATTTTAGTTAAATTATTGATTTTCTGTCTCACTTGAAATAGTAAATATCCTAGGATAAGAAAAAAAAAGAATGTGTGCACAATTTTATTTAACAATTAAGAAAAGCCCACTTAGAAATATGTATATTTTTAAATGCAATATGTAATGAAAAATTTTTTTATTTCATTAACTTTGATACTTCATTCTACTAAACATGTGCTTATTTTAATTGCTAAAAGGCATAAAACAGAAACTTTATAAACAGTAAAATAAGTTTTATTAGATTGTTGGCATGTTTCGGCTCGATCAGAGCCATTATTAAAACAAATAAGAATATTCTAAAATTGCACAATCTATAAAGTTATTTGAAATGACACCATTTAATTTTCCACATACTCTTTGAAATTATGCATATTAATTTTTAGGCAGATTTCGTAAGAAATACTACCTATTTATTACATTCTCCTTCATGTTGGAATTTCTGGAAAATTTTTGAAGATCTACACCGATCATGACTCCCAGAACCCAAAACCATACCCAGTTCAAAACTTCATCATCTATCTATCTATATCACTTTTTTATGGACACGATAACTTCAATAATGCTGCAAAAATCTCTTCCAAGCTGACACATAAAATCTCGGTCAAGTTCGTTAATAGGAAAAATCGAACCAAGGGAGGGCTTTTTGTGAAAACAGATAAAAAAAAAAAAAAACATAACTTCTTAATTATGATACGTATCGAATCCTTTTAAAGTTATTATTACTTCTAGGAAAGGGGCTAAAAATTTATGTATGACAGATTTTTGATATCATTAAAAATGGCCTTAAGGGGACAGGGGGGGGGGGGAGGAGAAATACGGGTTAAAGAAAAAAAAATTCAAATTCATAACTTTGTCGATTCACAAGATATCAAATCCGCTTAAATTTATTATAAATCCTCTTAATATTATCTACAATTTTTATACTGACAAGTTTTTTATAGAACCAACCTTTACAGCTTAAAAATAAAATCTCTGCCTACAGGCACAGGTAAATTTCGAAGTGAGTGGTCCTAACTGCTGAATCATGGCAAAAAGGTCATGTCTTCTGCAATTCGCAATAAACAGGCACCCCACGGTCTGAGTCTTTGAAATCTACCTGTGCCTGTAGTGCCATCAGGGATTTTTAATTTTTACTTGGATGTTTATTTCCATATTTGTAGAATAGGGATGTAAATATGGAAATAAACAGCTAAGTAAAAATAATTTTCGAAATATGAAAAAAAAAAAAAAAAAAAAACTGTTTGAAATTTTTTTTTTAAGTTGCATGAAATATGTAGAAATTGTCCAAAAAAATCTGAATATTCCGTTATAAACATATTTAAATTTTGTTATAAAAATATACTGTTATATTTGTTTTGTTTTGTCTTCACACTCTGCAATTAAACTCAAAGTTTGGAAATTTGTTAACTGCATGAAATTGTTGAGAAAATCTGAATATTTCATTAAAAAAAATTTTTTTCTTCTTAAAAATAAAACTTTTTCATAACAACCTCCACTACTGGTTTATTGCATAGCTACAAATAAAACAAAATATATATCTTAGGAAAAATTTTACTTTTTTTTTATTCAGGCTGTTCGATTCTCACCACCTTTCTAAAATAGTGTAATTGGCCTTATTCTCTCATTATTTAATCTCTTATGGCAATCAAGCAATCTGAATTTTAAAAAGTACTACTGGCAACACTGATTGGAAATATGAAATAATAAAATTTTAAACAGGAAAAAGAAAAAGCAAAAAATTTGATAAGTTAAAAAAATAATTGCACGCTGCAATCCAATCACTCTGCCAGCAAAAGATGCTAAAATTGCTATGCATAGTTTATTCTTCTTATAAAACTTTTTTATACTTGCATATAATTATGTATACATAAATAAATACTTACCTATAAAGTAAAATAATTAAATGTTGCAACTCAAGATCTTGGAATACACCTTAATCATTGAAATATGTAATTTCATTTTTTAAATCAAAATTTTATAAAATCTTTGTTTTTTAAATCTGCATTAATTATCCTCGAGATCCACACTAACAAGGAATGATTAATAAAAAGTGCTTTATTATTAAAAAGGATTTTTAAAAACAAAGTTTGAGTTATATGAGAGACTGTCAATAAATGATGACTTTTGACATTCACCAATAAAATAAGCACTTTTTATTACAGTAGAATATTTTAATAAAAACATTATATTGAATATTTTCAAAGTCAATTAAATGAAATTTGAATATATTTACATATTTCAATTATATAAAAAAATTAAAACTGAAAAAAAAATAGTAAAGAATTTTATTTTGTAGTACATATGAAAAGACAACATAGTTTCAATGGACAATTTATTTTAAAAATAACAAACAAGTTACAAGAAAATAATCTACAAAATTTTCAGTGTTTTGTCAGGATACTTCTTTTTAAATGCTACAAATATACTCTGATGATTGCTACCCAGTTTTTGTGAAAGAATTCACCTAATTTAGCCTGATCAGCATCTGAAAAGAAAAAAGATTGCGATGAATTATAATATAATGAATAGGCAAGGATGGGGAACTGAATAAATATACTCCACAATGGCAAGTGAGTGATGGTGAACCGTATTTTTGTGTGTACGTGCCAAGATACACAAACAATTAACTAACAACCAGGGGGCCATTTCAGAATTTTCTTGGGAGGAGGGCTATAATCCCCACTTCAAACGCGAAATGTTTACTGAATCAAGGATACAAAAGAAGTAAAAACTTTGAATATGAAATTGCAAAAAAGCTATGAAAATTTTTGTCTTAGCAGGTAAAATTTCATGATATTGACAATGAAAGTGTTCCATGATAGACAGCTTTTGTTATCTTTATTAAAGGTAGCCTCTAAGACTGTTAAACCATTCTTTTTATATTGCACCTCTGAAGAGCATAGATGTGTTACAATAAAGCATGTGAAAACGAAACCTGTCAATAACAGAATTCTTCTCAACTGGAAAAAAGTTTCGATGAAAAAGCACCATACAATTATACCTCCTAAGATGGAGAACTATCTAAAATTGAGCCTTTTTCCAGCCCCTTTCGATATATTCTCTGCAGTTTTTTACTGCAGGGATGCCATTTCAAGAGTTTCTCACAAGAGGGGGGGGGTGGAGACTTTTCTTTGAGGGACATGGTTTGAAATAGCACACGGAATTGCGCAAATCGCCCACAAAATAAGAAAATCCTGCGAAATAAAAAATTCTGTGCAGGATTTCACCCTCTTAACTTCTTTCACAGACTGGGAATATTTTTTTAATTTTCGTAAAAATCCGTGTATTTTTTATGGAATTACACAAAATTTGCTAATTTGTCAATTGATCATGGAAAAAATAGCGAATTTTGCCAATTGTTAGCTGCAAAAATTGCTAATTTTCTCAAACTGCTGTGGAAAAATATTGCGAATTTCGCTGAAGATCGCGGAAACAAATATCAATTTTTGTCAATCAGTCGCAAAAAAAAAAAAAAAAAAAGAAAGTAAAAACTCAAATTACAACTATTATTTGCGAAAAAAATGTCAAATTTTTCCATCTGTTGCGAAAAAAAAAATCGCAAATTTTGTCAAAAGATTTTTTTTTAAATCATGAATTTTGTATAAATATCATAGAAAACTAGTCGTTGGGGGCCACCGTAATACTTACCCACCATGGATATGCATAATATAAAATATTAAAATAAAAAATGTTAAACTACTTACAAAATGCATTGCAATTCGAATAAAATCGTGGCTTGATGACGTCATAAACTTTAAAGGCTCGATTACTGAATTGCTTAAAAGAAACATCCTTATAACTCCTAAAACAATAATCCTATTAACTAGCAGTTTATTGCATCTGATTAAGCGTCTCATTTCCAATTAAAATAGATCTTTGAATTGAAATTTGGTCTAAATACAGGGTCATGAAAAATCGAAGAGTGTGGTAAATAGGATTATAAATATCTCGGCAACTCATTATCCGATCGACTTCATGCTTTATGCAAAATTTATATTTTTTTATTGGCTTTTATATTCACCCCTTAAAATAAACAATTTCGAAAATTTTTATATACCTTTTATCAGAACGATTATTTCGAGAGTCCGAAAAAAATAGCTCCGGATAATCGAGGTTACTGAAATTCAATAAGCTTCTTCCCATTATTACATATCAAATTTCAAGTCTCTATCTCAAATTTTTCGGGAGATAGAGCGTTTACAGACACACAGACGGACGGCAATTTTTTTTTTTTCTAAAAATATGTTTTTCGGAATCTCCAGTGTCTGAAACGTGTAAATCCGTCAAAAAATTTTTTTCCGATTTTCAAAACGATTACAAGACTTACCCTATACTACGTATGATGGGTAAATAATAAAACCTTTGCAAAGACACTGGCTGTTACCATACATTTCACACAATTTACAGTAAAATCAAGACCTTTTTTCATAAGTAAATTTTCACTTTTTTGAAGGGGTCACAAACATTACTACAGTGCAGAACCAATTATCCGGAAAAAAATTTCACTAGAAAATCTTCTGAATTTATAAAATTTTAACTAAAATTTTGCAGATACCTGAAATTTTTTGAAAATTTTATGGATTTCTATTTTTTTAAGTCGATTGTTTCAATGTTTTAACCACTAAAATAATATGCATAGGGACATTATTTTACCACCCCCCCCCCCCCACCCCCCACGAAAAAAAATAAGAATTTCGTTGTAGAACAATTGTAGAAAAAATTGCAAAATTTATAAAAGAATTGGGAAACAAATCATTAAATTAAAAAAAAAAAAAAAATGATCGTGGAAGCAAATTGCGAATTTCATCAAGAGGTCCTGTAAAAAAATCTCAAATTTCATTAATTGGTTCCAGAAAAAAATCTTAATTTTGGTTAATTGGTCCAATTTAAAAAAAATCTAGAATTTTGTCAAACAAGTGCAGAAAAAAGTTGCGAATTTCGTCATTCGGCTTGTGAAAAAAAAACCTAGAATGTCGCCAGAAAATTTCAACGGAAACGGAAAAAACAAATCACAAATTTTATCAAACGATCATGAAAAAATCTCATTTCTTCAAGAGTAGAAAAAAGTGTGACATTCAGGAAGGGGGGAGAATTCCAAATTTTGGAAAGCCTTCGACCTTGTGTTCCCTTTTAATTTCTGTAGTTTTGCGGCATAAATATGTGAGAAATAAACCCATTTTAAAGTTTGCGTTTGTCATTTTCGTCTTTTCACATAATATTATTGTATTTGTTTTAAGCAAATGTTGTAAATTTTTAAAAATATATTTATTAAAACAAAAAGCAATGTTGATAGTTTAACATGGCTTAGTTTCTTATGAACTAACATTTTGTGAACATTATACAAAACTAGTTAAATATGGTAAAGAGATGATGAGTGCAGAATAATTCTAATTGATTTTACCAAGTTTTTTTTTTTTTTTTTTTTTTTTAAATACATTAGTTCATACCTGCCAACATGTCCATTCAGAAAACCTTACAATTTTCCCGACGTACTTCATTGTGCATCTTTTAAAATACATACGTAGTGTTTACGAAGGCATCTGGTAAGGTAATGTATGGTTTGATACAAAATTTACTGATAAATACAAAAATATTAAATAAGCAATTGTTTAAGTTTAAAAAAAAAGTAAAAGACACAACCCAAATAATATTAGCACTGATAATTATCTTTAATATACTTTAAATAGGCTGGCTTTACCCAATAATTTTTTGTCAAATATTTCTTCATAGCAATCTTTTCACATGCTTTTAAGTATTAAAATATTTTAATACTTAAAAAAGCATGTATATTAAAATATTTTATAAATAAATAAAAAAAAAAATCTAATAAATTTCAAAATCAAAAAAGTCTACAATTTTAATTTTGCATTCAGCTTTGCTGCAAGAAAATTTTAAAATACAAAGCATGACTAAAAATTCTCTGGCATAGAATAACGTGTTGTGAATTACTGCTTGGTTGCTGTGACGTACCATATTGCTAATCTCTCTCATCTTTGTAACATAAACACAATGTGTGCATCAGTTTAATTCTTTTACTAAATGAGTAACATATTTGAATAATCATTTCAAGTTTTACCAAAAAACCTTACAATCTTACCTATCATCCTTACAACCTTACAATTTGACCTAAATCCTTACATTGTAAGGCTAAACCTTACAAGTTGGCAGGTATGTTAGTTTAATTTTCCCAGTGTCAGATCAAAGAGTCTCTCTGGATAAGTGCAACAGCCTTTTACATAAATTTGTCTTTTAATATTTTGTTGTAGTTTTTAAGAACAAATGCCCAAGAGCCCTTTAAAAAATTCAGTTTCCGGATAATCTGGTACTGGTAAAAACCAGAAAGTCATTAGCTTTAAATATTGCACTTGGTAGTTTTAGTGAAGATTGCGATAAACAATATTCAATGATTTTTATTGCATTTATTACTTTTTTAATCAAACTATAAAATTGATAATAAATTGCAGTTGATGTGTATTGGAAATTTATATGTACTGAGTATGAGAAACTGTGTAATGTATGAATCTGGAGTACCTTTTGCTTTATATCATTTTAAAAATTGTTTTAAGCCAATGAAAGCAAATTTTGTTCCATTTTAACTCAACATCTCAATACAATATATTTATTAACCTTCCAAACGCCGCGACCTGATATATCAGGTCGCGGAAAACCCTATCTAAATTGGCTTTGTCGGATAATTTCACACCACAAAATCCCCTTTGAAAACGCCATCGACGGATAATTGCTCCAGCCAAAAGTGCTTCCAATAACGGCAAGGCCTGATTTTTTCGCATTTCTTTCCCCCTTACTTATCAGTAGGACATCAATTTAGGCTCTACGGGTGTCAATTCCCGGAAGCTACCGTCAATAGGTAAAAAGGCTCTTTCGAGTGGCTTCCGCTATGTGGAAAAGAAAGTAATTTACGTTCTTTTCTGTATTCTGCGGTAAGAAATCGCTAGAAAAAAAAAAAAAAAAAAAAGCTGTAAACAAAATTTGCTAGTATACGCACTACAAATCATTTTTCTGAACTTTCAGTTTCCGGAACATTATTTTTTCTAAAATTTTAAAATTAAATTAATGATATATTAATAATGATTAATTGTTTACTTAACTTTAGGAATGCCTGGCCTTAACTATTTCATAATTTCCCTTGAAAGCTTTGATTATTTTCATATCTATTAACAAAAGTTTCCCTTTAATAAAAAAACTCGCCGATTGTTAAGAATCTTTCTATATGGTTATTTAAAACAAAATCATTCAACAAATAGGGTGAAAGCCCGAGTAACTGGCACCTTAAGGATTCTTTCTTACTCAAATCACTATTACAAAATTTTAAAATACATTTTCCAATTTTATTTGTTCTGGAAAGGATAATAGAGATACATTAGAAAATATTGTTGACAAATTTTGAAAAAATATGCTTTTTACTATTAAATATTATTTTTATTTTCAAAATATGGTCAAAAACAACAGTAACTCACACCCTCCCTATTTTGAAACACCAATAACTAACACAAAGTGAATCAGTGTCTGACAATTTATTTGCAAATATTAAATAAAAAAGAAACGTGCCCAGTTAAACTGATGGCAGTGAGCTCACAGGCTATTCACACTAACTGTATATTATTTTCTTATTTCAAAGAATATTGCCCATCAAAAAACAAATTAAGTCCCCCCCCCCCCATTTATACTTCACTAATGAGCCCCCAAAAGTGACCAGGCAAGCGCCTTATCAGGATAAATATATATCCAAATTTTTTATAGGGAATTGGATAATTCTCCATAAAAAAACCATTTATCTAAATGAAGGGAGAGGAAAATTATCCCCCATTAACCCCTTTTATACTTAACCAAAAAACTCCGAAAACTAATCAGAAAAGCGCCTACTCAGAATGTAGCTTTATCGAAAATTTGGAAGCAAATTGGATAATTCTGTAGGAAAAACCCATTTATATAAATGATGGGGAAAAATAACTACCCATTACCCCCCTTTTATACTTTACCAATGAATTACCAAAGCTAATCAGGGGGGCGCCTTATCAGAATAAACCTATATACAAAATTTGAAGAAAATCGGACAATTCTGCATGAAAAACACATTTATCTAAATAAAGAGGGGAGGAATTAGCCCCCCATTCCCCCATTTATGCTTAACCGATGAATCCCCGAAACGAATCAAGAATTCGCCTTATCAGAATGAAGCTATATCGTAAATTTGGAAGCAAATCGGATTATTCTGCAGGAAAAACCCATTTATATAAATGAAGGGGGAAAATAACTACCCATTACCCCCCCCCCCCTTTTATACTTTACCAATGAATTCCCAAAGCTAATCAGGAGAGCGCCTTATCAGAATAAACCTATATACAAAAGTTGAAGAAAATCGGACAATTCTGCATAAAAAACCCTTTTATCTAAATTGTGGGGGGAGATTTGTCCCCCATTCCCCCTTTATATTTATCCGATGAACCCCCAAAACTAATCAGGAAAGTGCCTTATCAGAATAAATATCCAAAATTTGAAGCAAATCGAATATTTCTGCACGAAAAATCCATCTATCTAAGGTTTGAGGGGTGGGGGGGGGGGATTTGACTCTCCCCGTTCCCCCCTTTGTACTTAACGAATGATCCCCCCAAAAAAACTAATCAGGAAAGCGCCTTATGAAAAGGAACTTATTTCCAAATTTTGAAGCAAATCGGATATTTTATCAAGAGCTTTCGCGTTACGTACGTACATACGTACATACATACAGAACCGGCGGGCACATTAGCTCTTCAAGCTTTGATAGCCTGTGAGCTAAAAAAGGGGTTTATTTATAATTCTGGGAATTTATGCTTCAAAAATGCTTTAAATTTATTTGAATGTGATTTTAATGCGTGTAATTGCAAGTGAGGTTGTTTTTGCTGTGTGTTGACATTTTTATACGGACGATCGCACCTTTTTCGGCTCTTTTATGATTCCCCTTTTAATTAATGGGTTAATTTACTGCTAG
Source organism: Maratus michaelseni (assembly GCA_963931845.1). NCBI lineage: Eukaryota > Metazoa > Arthropoda > Arachnida > Araneae > Salticidae > Maratus > Maratus michaelseni. The sequence continues at coordinate 16,617,523 of OZ007599.1, read as the reverse complement.
GGATTTTCTGTGGTTAATGATTAATTATAAAAATACAGAAATTTTCATTGCTTAACGAAAGGTTAGAATATGATCTGATTCAGGGTCCTTGCTGTTTTTTAAACAACGTTAGGAATTTGGCTAAACAGAACTAAAAAAAACAATTGCCAAATGGAAAAAATATTAGCAAATAAATTGATTGTGAAACATTGAAAATTCGATCTTTAACACCTTAATGTTCCCCCCTCCCCTTCTCTCCCCCCACAAACACACACTACAAAAATGTTCTAAATTAACATAAGAATTTTATAACTGCTTATAGTTCAGTTATTAGTGTAAATTTAACTATCCGCTTCAAAAACTAAATAAAACATAACTCTATTCTAAATGTCTTGCGCAATCACGGAAAAAATTTTAAATCCGATTTAACTTATTAAAATGTTATGAAATAAAACTTCTCATACCAGTTAATTCGGGATTTTAAGATACAGACTCGATGAATTCGGAATATAACAAGTTGAAAATCGTACGTCAAACGTGGCAAATGAGGTGCCTTCATACTATAACTAGTTTTATAAATATTCAGATCTTGGTGCAATAACTGTGGCACTCTTATGCAAAATTTATTACGATTATATATATATATATATATATTAAATTCAATAATATGGAAATAACATAACTCCATCTTAAATGCGACGAAATCACTATGGAAACCTAGAATCATTACTTATCATGGGATATTATTGAATAAATTACTTATGATCAGATTTAAAAGAATGAAGAAAACTTTTATTAATATCTTTTAAAGTTTTGATTTGATTTTCATACAATTTCAAATGACTAGACAAAATTCTGCAAGGACTCTATATATTAAATTTCAAACCACTCGGTTGTGTAGTTTTTGCAATGTTATATGCGGACAGATGGATGGACCAAACAACTATAGTTTCTATACGTATTTATCTAATTAGAAACGCACCTAGGACGGGACCCGTACGTGCAAACCCCTAGTTCAATTGAATGAACTTTGTCAGATGTTCTATGGAAATAAGGTTGTTTCTTCTCTTCCGAAAATAAAAAGGCAGGAAGTACCCTGCTATTTTTAAATGGAGCGACCACCCACCGCTTTCAAAAGTGATAACTTTATCGACTAAAGACTGCTAAATTGGACGTCTGGAAGGAAACTATTTTTCCCCATCAGCTTGTGAAGAAAAAAGCCTGGAACTTGATGACTCCGGGCTATAAAACAGTTGCCCCTTTGACCCCCCTCCCCCTTTCCCCATACACCCACAACACACATATTCACATGTATAAGAGAACTGGCTCTCAGTTCTCAATTCAGTAATCTATGTACTATATTAGGTAGATTTCGTAAGAAATACTACCTATTACATTCTCACCTAAGTTGGAATTTTTGAAAAATTTTTGCAGATCTACGTCGATTATGACTCCAGAACCCAAAAACACCCCCAGTTCAAAACTTTATCTATCTATCTATCTATGTCACTTTTCTTATGAACACGATAACTGCAATAATTCTGCACAGATCTCTTCGAAACTGATACATAAAATCAAGGGGCATAAAATCTCGGTCAAGTTCGTTAATGGGCAAAATCGAACCAAGGGGGGGGGGGGGGTCTTTTTGTGAAAACAGAAAAAACCCCAACAATTTCTTAATTATGATACGTATCGAATCCGTTTAAAGTTATTATTACTTCTAGGAGAAGGGCCGAAAATGTATGTATGACAGATTTCTGATATAATTAAAAATGGTCCCAAGGGGGGGGGGGGAAGGGGGTGTTTTAGAAGAAAAAAATTCATAACTTCGTCAATTCACAAGATATCAAATCCGCTTAAATTTATTATAAATCCTATTAAAATTGACAATTTTATAGTGACAAGTTTTTTATAGGACCAACCCTTATAGCAAAAAAAAAATTAAAAACAAAAAAAATCCCTGCCGGCTCCGCCTGCAAACAGCTTATTGCTTGAAGTATGCGGTTCCAACTCCCGCATCTTTTCAAAACTGATACAAAAACTCAAGGGGCATAAAATCTCGGTAAGTTCGTTAATGGGCAAAATCGAACCAAAGGGGGGGGGGGAGGGAGGGGGGCTTTTTGTGAAAACAGAAAAACCCCCATAATTTCTTAATTATGATACGTATCGAATCCGTTTGATGTTATTATTACTTCTAGGAGAAGGGGCCGAAAATTTATGTATGACAGATTTTTGATATAATTAAAAATGGCCCCAAGGGTGGGGAGGGGGAAAGGGGATTTTAGAAGAAAAAAATTCATAACTTCGTCAATTCACAAGATATCAAATCCGCTTAAATTTATTATAAATGCTATTACAATTATCTAAAACTTTTATAATGACAAGTTTTTTATAGGACCAACAATTATATCAAAAAAAAAAAATTAAAAATAAAAAAATCCCTGCCGGATCCGCCTGCAAACAACTTATATTTTTAAGTAGGCGGTTCCAACTGCCACATCTTTTCGAAACTGATACAAAAAATCAAGAGGCATAAAATCTCGGTCAAGTTCGTTAATGGGCAAAATTGAACCAAGGGGGGAGGGGATGGGGGGGGGGGGCTTTTTGTGAAAACAGAAAAAAACCCATAATTTCTTAATTATGATACGTATCGAATCCGTTTGATGTTATTATTACTTCTAGGAGAAGGTCCGAAAATTTATGTATGACAGATTTTTGATGTAATTAAAAATGGCCCCAAGGGTGGGGAGGGGGAAGGGGGGTTTTAGAAGAAAAAATTCATAACTTCGTCAATTCCCAAGATTTCAAATTTGCTTAAATTTATTATAAATCCTCTTAATATTATTTAAAACTTTTATATTGACAAGTTTTTTTTATAGGACCAACTCTTACAGAAAAAAAAAAAAAAAAATCCTTGCTGGCTCCGCCTGCAAACAAGTTAGGTTTCGAAGTAGGCAGTTCCAACTGCCGCATCATGGCAAAAAGGTCATTTCTTCCGCAATTCCCAACAAACAGGCGCCCCACGGTCTGCGTCTTCGAAATCTACCTGTGCCTGTAGGCCGAGCCGTCAGGGATTTTTTTTTGGTATATTGTGCAACCTTTCAGAAAATTTAATTTTTTGCGTTATAATACTGCCACGTAAGTTTAAAATTTGGGGGGGGGGGGGGGCACTGGAGGTACCTGGGGTGGGCCCGGCTTATCTTCCGCAATCGTCTGCACGTGACAGAGATAGATTCAAAAAAAATATTGAAAATTATTTATTAAGCTAATATATTTAAATCAATAAAAACTGATTCAACTGCAATACAGTTTTCAAGCAAATTACGATATTACTTTCAAACAAATTGCATTCCGAATTACATTCCTCCCCCCCCCCTCTCCCCTCATATCTAACGGCGCAAAAATTAAAAATGTGTGATGGTTAGAAGTAAAATAATAATAATAATAATAATAATTGCATTAAAAGCGAAATTTGATCGTCTGTTGTTGCTATTCACAAAATGACGTCAGCATTACGCGCAGATGCGTTTGCGTTTTTCAATACAGATAAATAAAAATCTTAAGTAAAATAAAACACAAATTTAACATATGTAATAGATACAATTTCAAGTTATAAGGGAAAAATGTACTTTGAAATTTAATTTATTTGCAAACTGAATTTCTGTTTACTGAATGTTTATGGTTTTTACAATAATATTCAAGCATGAATTATTTTTAAATCAAAATCTGCCACGTGCAGCCCGACTACAAAACATTCATCTATTTGAACTTAAAACAATATAAATAGTAAATAAATAAATAGATTGCTAAAATTCATCTTTAAAAACATGGTTTAATATTTTGTCTACCTTTTAATTTGTATGCACGTTGACCAATTTTAAGTTTAGTTTATCATTTATTTTCAGCTGATACTCCGTAGAAAATTAAAAAAAATTCCAATTAGAAAAAGTAATAATATATAATTAAAACACATATTTAACAGGCATGTAAAGGAAAACGCGCTTTCAGCGCAGAAATTATCAAAAAGGTTGCGGAAAATAGCTAAATCTTTGGTGATGTCTTGGTCTATGAACTCGTGGCATGCGGCTAATAAAAAAGCATTACTTTTAATAAATTTCAACACTTGCTTTGTATGCATCATTAATATTTTTTATATAAAAATGCTCTTTGATTTTCAGTGGGAATATATCTAAGAATATATTTTTAAGTGTTAAAAAATTTATTACATAAAAAAAAAATAAAAAAAAAAGATTTTTACTTATGTTTTGTATGTCCGGGTTGGATCCTCTAGTTTCTTTAATAAAACTGCACCCTACTATATTTATTTTTCTTTGAATTAATAAATTACATGGACATTTTTATATTTATCTTATTTTGTACAGTTTTAAGATATTTAAAAAAAAAAAATCCACATACATGCATAATGCTATTACCCTGCTCCTTTGACTTAAAATTTCAATTAATTAAACTTCATTTGCTTCTTATGATTTTGAAAATGTATATATATATATATATATATATATATTAGTAGTAGTAGTAAAATTCATTCTTAGTAAATCTTAAATGACGTAAAATATTAAAACCAAGAGAAAAATTCAATAAGAATTTTGTGACATATGGCTCTGCTCCCTGAAGCCTCGTCGGAAAACAATTTTTAATCATGTTTTTCTTTTTATGTTTATGTGTTTCAAAGTGAAAATTTTATGACATAAGTTTGAATTCATTTTTGGTGGGAAACGCATGAAACTGACAGGTGTTGTTATTCAGAAACTTTGTAATCACAATTTTTTTTCCGTTTTTTCGTAAACGCAATAGATCTTTCAGAAAATACTGTCAACGTTGGCATTTTGAACTGAATTATCACACGAAAGCTGAAAAACAACTTAGAAAGAAAAACGCCGCCTCGCGTGATCAATTTCTCTTATAACTCGATAGATAATTTGTTTATCCAAAAACTGAAAAAAATATTGCGAATTCAAATTTCTTCCACAGTCACGTCTGTCAGTCTTATAACTTAATGTTTAAAAATGTGTCTATTATTGTGTCAGAAAGTTTCGGGCTTGTTCAGCAGCGGACTTTAGAGGTAAGGGGAGGTAAGGGGTTAGAGAACAGCCAGCTGCACTGGACAGACGATTTGTAGTGACATCAAATGATAACCGGAAATGGAACCAGTCGGCATCTCTTTCATCAAAGGCGTGAAACAGTATTTTCTCTTATCTTTATACCTGCTAGAAACACAGAGAAAATATCTCAATGGCTCTATAATGTGTACTTTACTGTTCCGATATGTCAATGCCTTGCTAGTGATAAATTATTTTAAAATAGTTTCATTTTATCTTCAACCTGTCTGGAAAGCTCTCCCATCAAAATTTCTGTTAATAGTTCCTGTTTTAAATTAAAATTTATGACCGTAGTCAGTATGGTATATGTGTAGAAAAATATGATTGCTTCACATCTGTGAATCAACTTTAATGGGGAAAGTTTCTGGGTACTTTTTTTTTTAACATATCAGGCTACAAGGGTGAAAGATAACTATTTTTAAGAATAATTAAATGATTTTCTGGAAAATTATCTCGCGGTTTGTTAGAGGCTGTTCTATAATGTGCTGTGATTGGTTATTCATCTTAGACTTCTTAAGTACATATGAAAAGACTTTATGCCTTCAGTTACAACCTAATATTTTCAGTGATCATCTCCTATGTTTTAAACGTCTTTTAAAAAAAAAATTTATAGCTATTAACTTAGTTATATATATATATATATTTATCCTTTAAATAATAAAATGGATAGTGAAGATGAGGATTTTCTCTCGGATAATTCATCCGTTTGGAATAATTCGGATGATGATGAAAAATCAGAATCAGACGAGGAGCCTATTTCTAATGTACGTTTATGGTGCAGACTGGATGATGCGGTCCCTCAACATACTACTCCCGCCTTCCCTTTTACTGGAAGCCCTGGTTTAAAAGCCAATGTCGCCGGTTTAAAGGAACCGATTGATTATTTTTCATTATACTTTGATGACGAAATCGTGGATTATATCGTAATAGAAACTAACAGATTTGCCGACCAGTTTTTAGAAAGAAACGAATTGACTCCAAGTTCCAGGGTTCAAGACTGGAAGGAAACAAATTCAAACGAAATAAGAGTGTTCCTCGCTATCCTTTTATACGAGGGGGTGATTCAAAAGCCAGTAGAAGAATGGTATTGGTCCAGAAGGAGCAGTATATGTACTCCATTTATTAGTGACCTAATGCCTCGGAAAAGATTTCAATTGATTATGAAATTTTTGCATTTCAGTAACAATGAATCCTATGATGAAAGAACCCACCCCCAACCAAAGTTAAAGAAAATTTATGAAGTGTTCAAACTGCTCTGCTTCAAATTTCAGAGTGTATATACTCCAGAAAAGTGCATAGCAGTAGATGAATCACTAATGCCTTACAAAGGGAAATTGGGATTCAAGCAGTATATCCCTACAAAAAGAGCTCGCTTTGGTATAAAGATTTATGAACTGTGCGAATCCAATAGTGGCTACATCTGGAACATGATAATTTATACCGGAAAAGACACTCCTTATGAAGACGAATTTCCTAGTTTTGGCATGGCGACACGTTGCGTCATGACCTTAACAAAGGATTTATTAAACAAAGGTTACTGTTTGTTCCTTGACAATTTTTATATGTCTCCTGAATTGGCGGAGTTACTAATAGCAAGGAGAACGGACGTTTGCGGCACAATACGACAAACAAGAAAGAATTTGCCACCAAATTTCAAATAGGAAAAAGTCACAAAAGGAAAAATGATTGCCTTTCAAAAAGGCAAAATGTGCCTCATCAGGTGGCAAGATAAGAAAACAGTCTGCATGATGAGCACCATTCACAGCAATGACATGATTACTGTAGTTTCCAAAATGCCTCAAAAAGATCCTGTCCTTAAACCGAAAGTTGTCGTGGACTACAATATGGGTATGGGCGGGGTGGACAAAGCTGATCAATGCATGGCCTATTATCCAAGCATTAGGAATCAGCAACGAAAATATTATAAGAAAATATTTCGTCACCTCCTGGATCAAGCCGTATGGAATTCATTCGTCCTGTACAAAAAAGAAGGGGGATCAATTAAACTTGTTGATTTTCGTGTGGAATTGTTTGAAAGCCTTATTAAAAGGTACAAAACAAATGAATATGTTAACAAAGGTGTAGGAAAAATTCCTAATATTTTGAGACTAACTGAACGACATTTTCCTAGTTATGTAGAACCAACCCCGAAAAATAAACGTAATTCCCGTCGCTGTGCAGTATGTGCAAATACTTTCGAAGAAAATGGAAGACGAAAACGTAAGGAAACCAGATATCAATGCAGAATTTGTGATGTTGGTTTATGTGCAGCTCCCTGCTTTGAAATTTATCATACGGTAGAAAAATTTTAAACTGAATTATGTGAAAATTTCTAAAATTATGTTAAGAATTATTTTATGAAAATATAATCCAGATATTTTGATTACTAATAATAAAATTATGCATTACTTGAAATAGTCAAACTCATTATTATTTTTTTAAATATTTGTATTACTTCGCAAAGAACGTCAATCAGTTAGATGTAATTTACAGGTAAGATATATTTCCTTATTGTTCGGTTCTAAATGTGAAATTTTTATAAAAATAAATTTTCTATCATGTATGTTCTTTACTATACGATTTAAAATATTTTAATTTTATTCACTATTAGATTTTTGGTTTAAAAGAAAACTGATATAATTTACTATTTTTAACTAAATGTTGAAATTTTTGAAAATTGATATATGTATTCTTTTAACTGCTTCTAATTACAAGATATTTTTAATGAAGTATTATCATATACCAGTTTTTTGTAATATATATATATTTTTAAATATTATACGGTTTATTATTAAATTGAATTAGTTTAATGTATTGGTTTTAAATGGTTTAAATCAGTAATTACAAATATCTATGTATATTATTAAACCAATAGACAATTCCTTCGTTTCAATGATTTGAAAAATTTTAATTTTCCAGCACTTAGCCAATATTTAGCATCAATCTTTTATGATAAATTATTCAAAAAATAGTTTTTCACAAGGAGAAATTAAAGAAATATTTCTTCCCTTTTTTTTTTTTTTGTGTGTGTGTGTGTGTGTGTGTGTGTGTATGTTAAGTTTAAAAAATTACTGGAAAAATATCCTAGATACGACTATGTTTCCAGAGAAAAATATTAAACTTAAACTATCTTACATTTATTTTTGTGTCAAAGATCTAAAGATAAAAGAATAATTATAAAAAAGAAATTAAATAATAATAATAATAATAATAATAATAATTTTATCCTAGCCCTCAAGTGCAAACAAATAATTTAAATAAAATAAACTTAAAAAAATATATATTAACCGACTTCAAAAAAGCGCTAAAATGAATGAAATAATTCTGTATAATTCTCTAATGACAAAGTTACTCAATAACCAAAAATCCGATATCATGTGTTGGCACAGAAACAATAAATTTAATTTGTACAATTTAATACCCACCAAACATGGAATTTCTAGAAAATGTTTTTTACAAAAGATGAATTTACAGACTTAATTTAATAATTTAATTTATGAATATATATATGAAAAAGTAATGAAACACTTTTTGAAGTCGGTGCCAAACACCAAAATGACATCGATTAAACAACACTCATTCTGAATACTAGGTACAATATATTCACCATTCTTTCTATACTTAGAGTAGTTTGGCACCGACTTCAAAAAGTGTTTCATTACTTTTTCTTATATATATTCGTAAATTAAATTATAAGTTTGTAAATTCATCTTTTGAAAAAAATATTTTCAAGAAAATCCATATTTGGTGGGTATTAAATTGTACATATTAAATTTATTGTTTCTGTGCCAACACATGATATCGAATTTTTGGTTATTGAGTAACTTTCTCATTAGAGAATTATAAACAATTATTTCATTCATTTTAGCGCTTTTTTGATGTCAGTTAATATATATATATATATATATATATATATATATATATATATATATATATATATATATATATATATTAAAAGTTAAAAATAAAATAAAATAAACTTATTTTATTTAAATTAAAATTATTTTTTTTAATTTATTTATTTATTTATTTATTTTGCGAGAAATCATTGATTTTATTGGTTTTTGTTGAATTACTAAAAAAGTACTGTACCAATATTGTCAAAATTGGTATGGGACCACACGGGCGTCTTACACTTTCAAACAAATATATATATTTTTTCAAAATCGATGCATATTTATGAAAGTTACGCGTGAACAAGACAGAAAATACATGATACATACATACAACATACGTACATACGGGTCGAATCTATAACTTCCTCCTTTTCCGAAGGAAGTTGGTTAAAAATACATATTATAATTATTTTAAATGTAATTTTGAATATGTAATGTGCAACTTCACTTTCATACTCTGAAATTTAATACTTTTCAGGATATCTGTGATTTTTTTTTCATTATTTTAAAAAAAGAACTACGTTGTGTTTATAAAATTCCATTTACGCTAAATCCACATACTAAAGTATAAAACTATATATTTTTAGTTGACGTATTGAAAACTCGCGCCTTGATCGCTGATAGCAGGAGTGCTTCGAAAAAAAAAAAATATAGTTAAAAAAGGCAGTTTTTTAATCTAAGAGCTAGTTAAGTACGTTTAAAAATATATCATTTCTAGTGAAATGCACTCAATTCAAAGTAAACTGCAAAATTTTAATGAAAAATTTCGTTGTCTGAATTACTAAGAAAAAGCACGATATAAATAGTTCAGTAAAATATTACTTAGTTCACGAACAAAATATGTTACGATTAATTAAAAAAAATAAATAAAGTTAAATAATTGAAAATTGGCGCACCGAGTATCATCTATTCTTAAAATACTGCTTTAAAAAACGAAAACGAAATAAACTAGTCGTTGGGGGCCACCGTAATACTTACCCATCATGGATATGCATAATGTAAAATATTAAAATAAAAATGTGTAAACTACTTATAAAATGCATTGCAATTCAAATAAAATCGTGGCTTGATGACGTCACAAACTTTAAAGGCTCGATTACTGAATTGCTTGAAAGAGGTTTTTCCTTATAACTCCAAAAATAATAATCCTATTAACGAGCGGTTTATTGCATCTGATTAAGCGTCAAATTTCCAATTAAAATATCTCTTTGAAGTGAAATTTGGATGAAATACAGGGTCATGAAAAATCGAAGAGTGTGTAAAATAGGATTCCAAATATCTCGGCAACTAATTATCCGATCGACTTCATGCTTTATGTAAAATTTATGTTTTTTTATTGTCTTTTATATTCATTTCTTAAAATAAACAATTTCGAAAATTTTTATATACCTTTTATCAGAACGAATATTTCGAGGGTCCGAATAAAATAGTTCCGGTTAATCGAGGTTAATGAAATGAAATAGGCTTCTTCCCATTATTACATACTAAGTACATACCAAATTGCAAGTCTCTATCTCAATTTTTTCGGGAGATAGAGCGTTTACAGACACACAGACGGACGGCAAAATTTTTTTTCTAAAAATATGTTTTTCGGAATCTCCAGTGTCTGAAACGTGTAAATCCGTCAAAAATTTTTTTTCGATTTTCAAAACGATTACAAGACTTACCCTATACTACGTATGATGGGTAAGTAAAAATCATGAATTTCGACCAAAGGTTCCACAACAAATCACGAATTTAGTCAAACAATCACACAAAAAGAGGTTGAGAATTTCATCAAACCTAATCGCAAATTTTGTCAGTCAGTTTCGAAAAAAGAAATCTTGAACTTCAACAAACGATCATAGAAAAGAATCCCGAATTTCGTCAAAAGATAGCAGAAAACAAATAGCGAATTTCGTAAATCTGTCACAAAAATATATCTTGAATTTCGACAAATGGTTGCAGAAAAAAAATCAGTTTCGCCAAGCGGTTGCAGAAAAAATCGTGAATTTCGGAAAATGATCAAGAAAAACAAATGATTTCCATGAAACGATCATGGAAAAAAAATCTTGTATTTTGTCAAATGGTCTATTCAAAATTTTAATTTCCCTTGTTTTTGTATTTTATTAATCGCTTCATAGGAAAATTTCGTCGAAGGATCTCGAAAAAACGGCAAATCTCGTCGAATGATCTCGAAAAAAACAGCAAATTCGTCAAAGTATCTCGAAAAAATGACAAATTCCGTCGAAGAATCAAGGAAAATGGCTAATTTTGTCGACAGATTGCAACAAAAATACAAATTTCGTCAAAGGGTCGCAGAAAAACTTGAGTTTCGTTGAAGGATCGTGGAAAAAATGCGAATTTCATCAAAGGGCCACAGAAAAAACGTAAATTTCGTCAAATGGCCGCAGAAAAAATGCTAATTTCGTCAAAGGATCACGGAAAAAGTAAAAATTTCGTATAAAGGCCACGAAAAAAAAAACATGAATTTCGCCAAAGGATCACGGGGGAAAAAATAAACGCTAATTTCATCAAAGGTTCACGAAAATAAACGTGAATTTTGTGAAATAGTCCCGGAAAAGATGCAGCATTCCTTTAGAAAACAGCAGACACACAAAGTTCTATGCTTATTAATATAGACATAGTTTTTAATCTGAAACAATATACTGAACTAACTTTTGAAAAATCGGGTTAACCCGAACCTAATTTGCAAGAATCTACACTCAGCCTGAAATAGACTCGAATCAAAAGCAGAGTTAATCCTGTTGGCCGTACCAATAAAAAACTGTGTTTCATGTGACATGTGGAAGACTTAAAATTAACAGCTCCTTTAAAATCATAGTAGTTTATTATAAACATGATGACATACAATAAGACAGCATAACTTTGCTGTTAAATAAACGAACTGAAGAAAAATAATATGCAGCTACATTTTATATTACAACCAGCATTACAAGCTGGAGGAAGGAAAAGTGAAGGCAAAGCATCCTGGAAAGTCCAGCCTTTTAAACACATCATCGGCGAATGTTTTGCATAAACATGTTGCCATTTAGAGGTACACAAATTCGCATCTGAAACGCCATTGGCTACGAATACTCGCAAGTCGCGAATAGCAGACTACGGTGATTAGCGCGATCCTGAAATCACAGGTTACTTACTGTTACTGAGTAACGTATTTTGAATTTAAGATCGTGAACGAGAACGTTAGCGCTGGCCGTTTCAGATACGCAAGTATGTTTATTCAAGAGATGTTGAAAAACCAAAATGCATCAATGTAAAACTAAATACCTTTACTTATAATTTAAAGAAAGCTTCAAATGAAGGATTTATTAAAGATGCATAACAATCGGCCTCCTTTTTCATCATCTCTAGAATATTACAAAAACATGAAAAATTTGCATAAACATGAAAAAGTTCAAAAAGTTTACAAAAAATTACACTTGAAAAGTTCAAAAACTAACAATCTGATCAATGTCAGGTCACATAAGACTTTATTGGCAGGACATTGACCAGAGTGAATAACATTGTAAGAAAAATTATAACCCCCCACATAAAGATTTAAATATCAAAAATTCTTTTACAAAAATTCATCAGCTGCTCTTTTACTTGTGGCTTAGTAAAGCTATCTGCAAGATTAAGTTTACTAGGAATATATTTAAGTTTAAACATTTTATCAAAAACAAGATTTCTTAGAAAATGATATTTTATATGAATATGTTTTGTTTTCTGGTTTTCAAAAGGGGAATTAGAAAAGGCTATGGCGGCTTGGTTATCACAGAATAAAGTACAATCTCTCAAATTTAAATTAAGTATTTTATTTTGTAAGACATTTTTTATCCAGATTAATTCCTTAGCAGCTTCAGTTAAACTGACATATTCGGCCTCCATGGTTGAAAGACTTACACATTGTTGTTTAAATGTCTTCCATGAAATAGGAGTTTCATCCAAAAACAAAATATATCCACCTATGGAAACACGATCGTCTCTGTTTGCTGCAAAATCTGAATCCGAATAACATGAGAGATTTAAATCATTAACTCTAGATAACTCAAGTTTGAAATTTTTAGTATATTTTAAATAACCTAACAATTTTAATAAACAATTCCAATGAGCAATGCCAGGATTGGTTTGAAATTGGGACAATAAATTTACTGCATACATAATATCAGGTCTGGTCCTTCCTGCTATATAAGATAAACATCCTATAAGATTTCTATAAGGAAAACTAGACATTTTATCAAATTCTTCCTTAGTGGAAGGGGAATCTTGCTTTGACAACACTAAACCCTTAGGAATAGGTAAAGAGCTAATTGGAAACTTAAAGTTTGAATACATTTCACAAACTTTCTCAATATAAGATGTTTGGTGTATGTAAAGTCTATTTCCAATCTCTTCAAACTCTATGCCTAATAGCTTTCTGGTTGCACCCAAAATTTTTAAGTTAAAATGTTTTTGCAGCAAATCTATCCCAAAATTCAAATCATCTTTAGTTTTGCCAAAAAGAACAATGTCATCAACATAAAGCAAAAGAACCAATCTGTCTTGAAACATATATACACAATTGCACCAATCTAGTTTGCAAAAATTTAATTTGGATAAAGCATCATCCATTTCAAAAAACCACTGTCTGCCACTTTGATGCAGACCATAAATGGCTTTATTTAACTTACAAACTTTATTTTTTTCTTTTTCAAAACCCTCAGGTTGGTGCATGTATATAGTTTCATCAAGACCAGCATAAAGATATGCATTGTTGACATCTACCTGGACATTAACCCATTTCAACAGACATGAAAATATGGCAAAGAACAACCTAATTATTGAGAAACTAACAACTGGACTAAAAACTTCATCGTAACTTTCTCCTTTAACCTGATTAAACCCCTTTGCAACTAACCTAGCCTTATACCTTACAATCTCATTATTTTCATTTCTTTTTAAGGTATACACCCAACGATTACCAAGTATTTTTGCATCTTTCGGAGGTGTCACAAGATCCCATACATTACGTTCATACATAACGTTCATTTCTTGGTTCATTGCGTCCCTCCAACTAGATGCTTCTGGGGTTTTTACAGCCTGATTGTAAGTTTTGGGGATTTTAACCTCAGTCAAGTTTGCTTCATCTATTTTTAAAAAATTAGAAATTTTACCGGATTCTTTATTTTTACTGCTGAAGTCAAAAAGGTTTTTATCACGTTCTATTTTATTTAATTTACAATATTCTAACAATTCATTAAAAGATCTTATTCTAGTATTGGTTCCTTCGATGCCATAGTAAATGTCTGTTTTATTTCCAATTTTTCGAGGTACTGCTTTACGTATCCAAGGAATAGTTGCACAAGTCTTTAAACCACTATGTTCTAAACTTTTGTCAGAATCTGATGCCCCTCCCAATTCAGATGTAATCTCTGGTTCTACATCAAAAATATTTCCGTCTTCTGGGAAATCAAAAAGTGAAAAATTTAATTTAGGTTCTTTAATTTTTGAAGCTATATCTACCCCCCTTTTAGTTTCATCAAAACGAACATTAATGGTTTCTACAATTTTCTGTTCATCTATTAACCAAATTCTGTAGCCTTTAGTTGCCTGAGCATACCCGCACATAATCCCTAGTTTAGCTCGCATATCAAGCTTCCTTCGGACTTGTTTGGGCACTCCAACATAAGCTAAACAGCCAAATGTTTTTAAATGAGAAACTGAAGGTTTTATACCAGAGTACATCTCAAAAGGGGTTCTTTTTTGTTTGTGACAGATCCTATTCCAGGTGTAAGAAAAACACATTAAGGCCTCAGCCCAAAATTTTTGTGATAAGCCACTTGAATTAAGGAGAGCTTTAACACCATCAAGAGCAGTTAAATTAAAACGCTCCGCGACACCGTTCATTTCTGGACTGTACGGGTTCGTTTTTTCATGTAAAATTCCCTGCTTCTCTAAAAATTTCTCAAATTCGTTGTTGCAGAATTCTAAACCCCCATCAGTTCTAGTAGAAATTACTTTCTTACTTAAATACCTTTCAGCCCTATTCTGAAATTTTAAGAATGTCTGAAAAACGTCAGATTTATTTCTGATGGTATATACTGCAACATTACGAGAAAAATCATCAATGATGGTGAAAAAGTATCTATTCCCTCCATGTGATGCTACAGGTAAAGGGCCGCACAAATCCATGTGTAAAAGTTCTAGAGCAGTTTTTGATCTAACATTCCCTATTGATTTAAATGGCACTCTCTTCGATTTTGCAAGTTTACAGGAGATGCAATCCTCGGTTAACTTTGACAGCTCTGGCAAACCTCTAACACTTTCATTTTTACTAGTATTAACCAAATATTCACTATTTACGTGACAAAATCTCTCATGCCACAAGTTACTCAAATTTAAATTTTCAATTTGGTTAGCTGAAATGTCAACCGAGTTGCTTTCTCCTTTACAAGTTTTATAACTGAAAGGTTTAACAAAATACAAATCATTTTTCCTTACTGCATAAAATAACCATTGCCAGTCCTTGTCATACACAATTAGTTTGCCTTTACTGCCAACAAAATTTATGCCTAGTTTTTCAAGTTTACTACCAGACAAGAGATTTCTACGTAAATGAGGATTATACAAAACATCTTTAAGAATTATTTGATTGAAACTTCCATCTTTACATTTAATAAAAAAATGTATTGTACCTTTTCCCTGAACAGGACTTTCTTTTTCTCCAACAGCAAGTGACATCTGCATATTTGAAACTGACTCATAATTCAAAAAAAGATTTTTGTTATTACAAAAATGAGCAGTAGCAGCTGTATCAAACACCCAGCTACTATTTTGGCCAAAATCAGATGAATTTGCCTCAAGAAAATTACTTTTAAAATTACTTTGAGCTACTTCAATCAAACTAGTCTCATGTTCAGAGAAGGTACATTTTACATTACTATCATTTCTATTGTTTTTTTCATTACTACACTTAATATTACATTTTAACTCTGCGTTACTAGATTCTTTAAATTTACTATTTGACTGATATTTCTTAGTTTGAAAATTTTTAGACTGAAAATTTTTAGATTGATTTTTCAATTTACAGTTAGCAATTAAATGACCATACGATTTACAAAGAAAACAAGGACCTATTAATTTACTTTGATTAACATTATAATTCTTAAATTTACCTGTTTTACACTTTACCACTTCTCCAGAAAAAGCAACACTAGAACTAGAAATGTCCTTTTTGGCCAGTTTCAATCTATTCTCCTCCAGTAGCAATTCAGCCTCAATCTTGTCCGGTACAAACTCTGCATCTGGCCACCTGTAAATCGCTTGACTGTAGACTGGAACTCCTCGGGTAAACTTCTAATCATCTGGTAACCCATATACAAGGGCTGAAGGGTATGTCCTACATCACGCAGACGCTCTGCTGCTTGCTTGACACGACACAAAAAAAGTCCCAAATTTTCTCCAGGAAAATAACGGACACCAAAAAAATCATCTAGCAGTTGTATAACACGAGCTCTTGTGGTAGGTTCAAAATGCTCTTTAAGGATCTTCCAGGCTTCAGCTCCATTCGTTGTATGCGAAATTAATGGCTTAAACTCAGATGACAAGGTCTGGTAAATAATGGTATAGGACCGGGCTTTTCTTAAATTCACCTCACTCTGTTCTCTCCATGTCAGCTTGTCTGTCACAGGAACTGTTTTTTCCGATGTCTCACCGCTTTCACTCTTGACGTTCTCGATATATTCCCAAGCACCATAATGCATTAGCAGAACTTTTACTTCTATCTTCCACGTCTCCCAGTTTGACGAGGTCAAAAGAGCAACATTCTGAAACTCCATTTTCTATACGGCCTCCGTCAAATAAGTAGGAAAAACACTTTAATACACATGAAAAAAAGCAAAAGTCTCTTTAAAAGCGCACTCCAGGGAAAAAAACATCAGCTGTAAACATCGGCGACACGTCAGCAGAAAAACTTTGCAGCGACTTCGAGAAACACATCGGCGACGACGTCTTCACTTCCACAAAAACAAACTTTAAACTGCTTTAAAAATCACAACCGCGCAACTCTGCTACCACTTGTTGGCCGTACCAATAAAAAACTGTGTTTCATGTGACATGTGGAAGACTTAAAAGTAACAGCTCCTTTAAAATCATAGTAGTTTATTATAAACATGATGACATACAATAAGACAGCATAACTTTGCTGTTAAATAAACGAACTGAAGAAAAATAATATGCAGCTACATTTTATATTACAACCAGCATTACAAGCTGGAGGAAGGAAAAGTGAAGGCAAAGCATCCTGGAAAGTCCAGCCTTTTAAACACATCATCGGCGAATGTTTTGCATAAACATGTTGCCATTTAGAGGTACACAAATTCGCATCTGAAACGCCATTGGCTACGAATACTCGCAAGTCGCGAATAGCAGACTACGGTGATTAGCGCGATCCTGAAATCACAGGTTACTTACTGTTACTGAGTAATGTATTTTGAATTTAAGATCGTGAACGAGAACGTTAGTGCTGGCCGTTTCAGATACGCAAGTATGTTTATTCAAGAGATGTTGAAAAACCAAAATGCATCAATGTAAAACTAAATACCTTTACTTATAATTTAAAGAAAGCTTCAAATGAAGGATTTATTAAAGATGCATAACAAATCCGACCTGCAACAAGAAAAATTATTGCCGAGAGGGGATTTTCTCCCCTTCCCCCTCTGCTGTAACCTTCCAGAATAATTGCTGTGAATTTCAATTTTTTTTTTTTTTTACTGAGAAAGGCAGATAAATGCTGATGCCTTAATTAATTAGCACTACAACTACAATGCAGCAAGAATAGATTTATATGATATATTGCATATTGCAGACTATTTTTGAAAACATTATTAGCGTTGCAGACACTTGAAGATAGTTCTACCACTGCCCCCCCCCCCCCCCATAGGTAAAAATTAACTCTTTTTTCACTGGCCAACTGCTAGTACAAGGATTTTTTTTTTACCTGCCAGTGTTTTTCGGCAGTGGCCAATAACAAATTTACAAATACTTGATAAAAAAATTGCGAAATTTGTAAAACGATTGTATAAACAGCGAAATTTGTCAAAAGCAAAATTTGTCAAATGGTGTCGGGAAAGAAATCAGGCATTGCAGGAAAAAAATTAATTTTGTCTAACTGTCGTGAAAAAATTTGAGAAATTCAGCATCGAACGGCAGCGGAAATAGAATGCGAAATTTGTCGAACATCAACGGAAAGAAAGTGCACAATTTGTTCGTTCATGGAAAAAATCGTGAAATTTGTTAATCGATAGTCGATAATTCACGAAATTCGTCAATCGATAGCGGAAAAATCGCAAAAGTGCTAATTTTGTCCTATAGAACCCCCCCCCCCCTAGTTTTGGACTACCGGAGAGATCCTTCGCTGCCGTGAATAAATTATTCGCAGCAGTTTTTTTCGCTCATTTAGTGCTGAACTGGGTCTCTTCTTTGGGCCGATTCCGTATGGCAACATTATAACATGCAAAACATTTAATTAAACAGTTATTGCAGCATATGTTAATCAAATTATTCTCTTTAATACATTAAATGACTAACAACAAAAATCAAAATGTAATTTTTCTGTATACAGTAGAGCGCCGCTAATCTGCAATCAATTTATGAATGTAAACAAAGAAATTTGATTCTTGAAAAATGCTTCAATGGTGACAAAATTTTGAAAATTTTTTTCACCAATTTTAACATTTTTCTTATCTTTATATATAGCTATTATATATCATATAACATTCTTCTTTATAGTTTAAAATGAAAGCACATTTAATTAGTATATTATTTTATATATTCATTTCTTCATACAGTACTTGTAAAATACAATTTGAGCTTTTGTGATTTTTTTTAAAAATTTTAATGATAAAAAATCCTTACTTAGACAATATATTTTATAATTTATTTATTTTTTCATCAAATCATAATTACAAAATTGAAAAACACATAAAAAATACACATATATTGCTTTTGAACTCTTACTTAAAGATAAAATTCTACACTATAAACCAAATGTCTTAAAACAGACAACAATTGATGCCATATTTAAGAAATTTAAAAAATAATAAATTATTTTTTACATAGTTATTACTTTATCTATATATTAAAATGTGTAATTTATTTATATTTTAGTATTAGCAATCTAAATTTGTCCAAAATATGAATTTAAAAAAATGTAAACAAAGATTAAATAGGCATGGCCTGTAATCTGCAAAAAGCCTCCAATCCGCACAACACTTGGAACCAAGCTTTGCGGATTAGTGGCTTTCTACTGTACTAGATTTTTATAAAATTTGTATTCAGAAAGGATTCTTTCAGCATTTTTTTTTAAAAGTTGATATATAGATAACCCATGTTAAATTTGCACCATGCAAAAATAATTGCATTATTTGTATGTGCTAAGCAATATTTAATTTATTATATAAAAAATAAATCCACATAACAGTTATCAATTTTTTTCACAAGCCAGAAAAGTTGCTGTGCATTACACGCAACGCAGGTTTACCATTCCTGTTTTAGGGTAATCTTTTAAAAAACATTGCAATCTATAAGAAATATTCTAGAAACTTTTATACATATTTATTAATTGGTCATATTTCATGTATTTTTAAATTTCTGCAATATAAAATATAATAAACTCGGGGTATGGGGGGGATTGTTTCTGGGTTTTCTCTAGTTTTATTCTGCACATACATTCTACAAGATATGATTCGAGGTGATGACAAACTGACTTATTTATTATTGTGTCATTTAGCAGAGCCCCCTCCCCCCTTATTTTTTCAACATGCTTTGTATGAACCCCTGTTGCTGGATCAACAAACTTTTCTGACATGAATGCAACAATATTACAACATGAATTTTATTTTAAATTTGCACTGATCTCAGAAACAGCCAAACCCATGATAAAAATAAAACCGGAAATCTATCTTTTTACTGAAAAGTAACATGTCTGATTTACCTCTATGGGAAATAGTAAAATCCCTTCTGAAATTAATGCAATATATAACTTTCTCGCAAATTTATAAAAAATAAATACATTTTTCTAAGAAAATAAAAAGAATTGTCAAAATTGTAGGAAAAGCATAAAAACAGGGGGGGGGGGGGGAGATGTAAGCATAAAAAAGGACTCAAAAGCATAAAACTTGGCACGTATGAGAGTTACAAATGGTATTCTAAAAACAAATAAATAAATTTCCAATACTGAGGCCTTTTTCCTTATAAATTTCTCGTTTTTACGGCATATTTTTATACAAAGATATTTCTTCAAATAACTCTCATAAACACTAAACTTTGAAAATATTTTCAAAGCAAATACTCACAGAAAATTATACATAAAATCATTATAATCAGCCTTTTTCTGAAATATACCTTTTTTATACATTCAAAAAGTCCTTTTGTATCAACAAGCATTAAGAAATTCTTGTTGCTCAGGCTACTTGCCACGTCTTTCAATAAGGAAGATTGTTGGGAAGGTAGCCACTGAAAATTAAAAAAAGTTCTTGATTAATTTTTTTGCTTTGTAAAAGAAAAAAGTTACATTGACTGAAATTACTTATCCATGTGTTATTTCAATAATTACTTATCCATGTGTTATTTCAATGCTAACTTTATACTATTTGTTAATTTGGTATGTTTCTATTATCCCGTCAACCACTTACATTAAAAAAAACTATTGCCAAATTGTAATGGCAATGGCAATAAAAAAATGAAAATATGTTGCCATTGGAATCTCAAAAGAAAAAAAAATAATACAAGAAATTTGGAAAAGCCCACTTCCAACAAAGCATCAATTATCTTTAAGCAATAAATTTTACAATACATTAATGAAAATAGGAAAAATAATCTTAGATATTTATTTATTCACATTATGTTTCTTAATTATCACTCTTGGCTGGTGGATAAATGTTTAAGACGTCAGTTAAAACTGATGTATTGTACATAACATAGAAATCTAATGAATTTTATTGATCGTGCACAGAAAAATAATGAATTTTGTCGATCATGCGCAGAAAAATGATGAGTTTTGTCGATCGGCTACGTAAAAAAAATTTTGTCATTCGGGAGTGTAAAATTCCTGAATTTCGTCGATCAAATGCATAAAAATCCTGAATTTCGTCGATAGTGTGTGAAAAATCATGAATTTTGTCAATTTTGTGCACGGAAAAATAATGAATTTTGTCAATCGGCTACATAAAAAAAAATTCGTCATTCGGGAGTGTAAAATTCGTGAATTTTGTTGATCAAATACATAAAAATCTTGAATTTCGTCGATAAAATGCATAAAAATACCGAATTTTGTTGATTGAATGTGCAAAAATCATGAATTTTAACGACCAAGTGCGTAAGAATCATGAGCTTCGTTGATCAAACACGTAAAAATCATGAATTTTATCGATCTGCGTGTAAAAATCATGTATTTCGTCGATTGAATGCGTAAAAGTAATGAATTTCGTCGATCAAATGCATAAAAATCACGAATTTCTTTGATCAGGTATGTAAAACTAAAAATCATTAATTTTATCGACTGAGCATGTAAAAATCATAAATTTTATCGACCGAACGTGTAAAAATCATGAATTTTACCGATCAGCATGTAAAAATCATGAATTTCGTTGATCGCTGCAAAAAAATAATAAATTTTGTCAATCGGCTACATAAAAATCAATTTTCGTCATTCGGCAGTGTAAAAATCCTGAATTTTGTCATTCGGCAGTGTAAAAATCCTGAATTTCGTTGATCAGATGCGTAAAAATCATGAATTTCATCGATCGGTGCATAAAAATAATGAATTTTATCGATCGACGCATAAAAATCATGAATTTCGTCGATTATGCACGGAAAATCGTATATTTCTTTGAACAGCAGCGTAAAAGCCATGAATTTCTTGAAACAGGCTAATAAAACTTATGAATTTTGTCAAACGGACACTGAAAAATCTTGAAATTTAGGGAAAAATGGTAATTGGGAAATCCTGCATTTGACCAGTTCTTTCTACATTTTTAATCGCCAGTTTTTAAAGTTTAATCGACGAGTGGCGACTGGCGAGTGCTTATTTTCACCATTAGTGCATATCATCATAATTTTTTTCCTCCCTAATATCACAGTTTTTTTTTTTAAAGAAAACCGGAAATCTGCAGATCTGCCGAAATGTAGCATCCATGTTAAATATCATCTTTTTAAATTATGGGCAACAGAAAAAAAGCAGTAAATATTGTGGAATTATGGAGGATTTGCAGATTTAAAAATAAATAAAAAGCTAAAATATGCCACTCGGCAGAAAAGGGGCATCTCTGTAAAATACATGGCAACATAGACATGAAAAGTTAGTGGCCAAAGCAAAAAGTTTAGTCGTCACATGGCGACAGTGAATCTGTCCCTACAATTGTAATTCTTCAGTATGTAAAAGCCGTAAAAGCAAAATAAATAAATAAATGCACAATGCCTGGCCACTCTTTTTGACTCAATGTGCCGGCAGCCTTTACTGACACACCTTTTTGGTGTTTTCATTTTCAAGGGAGAAAAAAAGCAAAATACAGTCATAGAAAAACAATTTGAAAATGCATCAATCAGTCACAGTAAAAAGAAATCACAAATTTGTTAAATAGGTAAAGGGAAAAAATTGTGAAGTTTCTTGAACAAGTTGACACAAAAGAAAAAAAAAATTCCACTAGCCTGTCACAGGAAAAAATTGCTGCAAAATTCATCAATTGGTCAAGGAAGAAAAAAAAAAAAAAAGTTCGGCAATTGGTGCGTGTATATGTGTGTGTTGCGGGGGGGGGGGGGGGGGGGGGGGAAGATATCACAAAATTTGTCAATCAACTGGATTTAAAAAAAAATGAAAATCATCAATCAGTTGATTAAAAATTGTTGACATCTTATATGTTATATCATATCATTACATTATATATGACTAATAACTTGGCAATATACATCATAAAATGTTATAAATATCATAGCATATTATCATAATGTCATATGCAGAGTTTCCCCCAGGTTTAAAAAAGGGCAGGGTGCTACTGGTGAGAAAAAGGCACTTTTTTTAATTGTTATTATTTTGTTTTTTAAAGCCACTTTTGATATTTAAAAGTCAGGACACTCTTTTCAGGACAACATTGAGTCAATTTTTATTATGAAAGTAAATTTTGTAATGCAAAAAGGAGAAAGGGCACTTTTTTTTACTGAGGGGCAAGAAGGGTGCAATTTTGTAGACCAAAGGGCAGGCAGGGTGCAGCACCCTACTGAAACTGTCTGGCGGTAACTCTGGCATACGCTTTATGATTTGGCAATAAATCTTGGTCACTTAGCGATTATAGGTGCACAGTGATGTCACTGGATCCTATAAATCCTGGGTCCCAGGGACCCAGGATTTTCAAATATCTGGGTCCCTTTTTTAAAAAAGCGGGTCCCCATTCATAATAATTCAAATTCATATTTTAAAGGAACAAGTGAATTTGTTTATTTGGAAAAGAAAAATGTAATAGTCATTGTTTTGATAATAATTAAATAATGAATAATTAAAACCAGTATTTCCCAATCAAATAAGATTTTTTTTTTTTTTAAACTATTAAGAGAAATTTTCTTTGCCTTTTTTTTAATGTAAATGCTTAATTATAAAATAATGATTATTTGAGTGTAGAAGATAACAAGTATCACTAATATTGGCATTTCTTTTAAAAGAGGGAGGACGGATTTATTGAAAAGGACATTTTTGTTGGATAAAAGAATACTTTTGTTGAGTAAAGAGGCACTTTTTGTTGAATGAATGGATGCTTTGATTAAACTTCCCATTGGATTATTTGTCAGCATAGATCAGTGTTAGAATCAAACATTTTCTTTCGAAAGGAGTTTCAGGAGTCATTCTGAATTTAAAAAAATATTTTCTGAAAGGTTACGTTACAGCAGAAAGGGGGGGGGGGGAATCCTCTCTCAGCACTATTTTTGTTGTTGTAGGTCAGATTAACTAACTTTTGCTTCGAGTCGATTTCAGGCTGAGTGAATTTCGCATTTTTTCCTTGGCCTTTGGACGATATTCGTATTTTTTCAGAGATCCTTCGAAGAAATTCGCGTTTTTTTCGAGATCCTTTGACGAAATTTGCTGTTTTTTCCCGAGATCCTTCGACGAAATTTACCGTTTTTTTTTTTTTTACATTCTTCGACAAAATTTGCCGTTTTTTCTGAGATCCTTTGACGAAATTTGCCGTTTTTTCGATATTCTTTGACGAAATTTGCCGTTTTTTCGAGCTCCTTCGACGAAATTTGTCATTTTTGGGCGATCCTTCGACGAAATTTGTCGTTTCTTTCGAGATCTTTCAACGAAATTTGCCGTTTTTTCGATATTCTTTGACGAAATTTGCCGTTTTTTCGAGTTCTTTCGACGAAATTTGCCATTTTTCGGCTCCTTCGACGAAATTAGCTGATTTTGGGCGATCCTTCGACGAAATTATCCGTTTTTGGGCGATCCTTCGACGAAATTTGCCGTTTCTTTTGCGATCTTTTGACGAAATTTGCCGTTTTTTTCGCGATCCTTCGACGAAATTTGCCGTTTTTTTCGAGATTCTTCGACGAAATTTACCGTTTTTTACAATTCTTCAACGGAATTTGCCGTTTTTTTGGCGATCCTTCGACAAAATTTTCCGTTTTTTGGCGATCCTTCGACGAAATTTGCCGTAATTCGAGATTCTTCGACGAAATTTGCCATTTTTTCGAGATTCTTCGACGAAATTTGCCGTTTTTTCGAGATCCTTTGACGAAATTTGCCGTTTTTTCGAGATTCTTCGACGAAATTTGCCGTTTTTTCGAGTTTCTTCGACGAAATTTGCCGTTTTTTTGAGTTTCTTCGACGAAATGTGCCGTTTTTTCGAGAACCTTTGACGAAATTTGCCGTTTTTTCGAGATTCTTCGACGAAATTTGCTGTTTTTTCGAGTTCTTTCGACGAAATTTACCGTTTTTTCGAGCTCCTTCGACGAAATTTACAGTTTTTTCGAGATCCTTCGATGAAATTTGCCGTTTTTGGGCGATCCTTCGACGAAATTTGTCGTTTCTTTCGAGATCTTTCGACGAAATTTGCCGTTTTTTTCGAGCTCCTTCGACGAAATTTACCGTTTTTTCGAGATCCTTTGATGAAATTTGCCGTTTTTGGGCGATCCTTCGACGAAATTTGTCGTTTCTTTCGACGAAATTTGCCGTTTTTTTGGCGATACTTTGACGAAATGCGCCATTTTTTCGCGAAACTTGGACGGATTTCGCGATTCTTCGAAGAATTTACGCGTCCCATGGGACGCGTAAGAACTATTTTTTTGCGTCCCTAGTCTAATTTTTCGCGTAATTTACGCGCTATAGCGCGTCCGCGGCATCGCTGGGTGCAGATTCACGGTCGCCAGTCGCGACTGGATTTTTTTCTTTGGCCACTAACTTTCCATGTCTAAGTCGTCTAAGTCTAAGTGTCTTACAGGGATGCTCCTTTTCCACAGACTGTCAGATTTCCGCCTTTTTAAAAAATGTTATTTTTTAAATCAATTCCACACATTTTCTACGATATTTACCGCTTTTTTATTTTTTCTGTTGTCCATAATTAAAAAACATGATTAAGCATGGATATCACATTTCTGCAGATCTACAAGTTTCCCGTTTTCTTCTTTAAAAAAAAAAAAAAAAATCCTGAATGTCAAAAATTGTTTAATTTATTTTATTAAAATCTAAAACTTAAAAGAAAATAAATCTTCTCCGCATTTTTTCATATACATTTTTCCTTTTGATTTTTATAGACATACTTTTTGATGCAAATGCCCATGTTGAGCATTTATTTTCAGCTATGAAAAACACTTTGGGGGAGGGGGGGGGGATTTATTTATAGAACAAAAAAGTTAGAGAATCGTTTATTTGGGACCTTACATTACAAATATTTATTCCTACAAACTGTATACAATTATATGGTTGGAAGATTCTATAAAATCCCGTTGCCCAATTTTAATAAAGAAAAAACAAATCATTTATTTATTTAAGTTTTGAGTAAATTTTAGTTTAAAAGATACTGTTTATTACTTTAAAGCTTTAATAGTAGACAATAAACCCCATATAGCCATATAAATGCTATTGTTTCACAATGTGGCGACTGGATTGTTTGGGTTTAGGCGTCACTGGCTCCTTACCGATTTTGGGAATCTGCACCTATATTAGCGATTCATCCTTCGGGGGGGGGGGGGGGCACTATAACACAAAAATACCCAATTTTTTCAAAAAAAAAAAAAAAAAAAAAAAAGATACTTTCAGAAAATATGAAACATTTTGCATTATTCAAGGAATTGTTACAGCACGTAATAACACATTTTGATAGATTTCATTTATCAAAATGAGTAATGGTTAAAGAATTTCAGTTTTAATTTCATATCTATTGGTATGAACTTTCTATATACCTATCAATTCTTTTATATATATATGTATTTTTAAATAGTGCTACTATTTTAAAAATTTTGAATTTAAAAAAAAATTGCTTTTAAAAGGTATACACAATAAATAAAATTTCAAAAATTGAAATTATTTTTAAAAAACTCAAGATGCATGTTTATGAATATAAACAAACACAGGGTTTCCCCTTAGCACACTTCATGTTACAAAATATCAATTAGTTTAAATTCAATAAACTTTATATAAAAATTATTAAAGCAAGCAACAATCATTTTCAAAAAACTAAATTGATATCATACACAAGCAGTGATGATCAGAGTTCTGAATATATACAAAATTGATGCACGATTTATTAAAAGGTCAATTCCACATAAAAGTCTAAAATTTATAACATGTTTAATTTGAGTGTATGATTGGAAAGCTTGGTATTTTTATGTTGTATAATAAAATCCTAATACAAAGCCTTTGTAAATTACTATTTACAAACTAAGTTAAGAACCATTATTGTCTTTGTAAAGTCATAATGTTACGTCAGTTACACAATAAAAGTTATGTCAGTTACATGTGTAAATGAAGTTTTACAGAAAACTGCGAAGCGTGACCCTCGGTTAGACCAGAGGTTAGTTACCCACGTGATCAATCACGTGATATCATCAGGTAACTAACTTGGCGATATTTTTGTCTTGGCTAGCGAATAAGCAAAACGGCGCGTCGTTGGCGTAATC
Organism: Maratus michaelseni; assembly: GCA_963931845.1. NCBI lineage: Eukaryota > Metazoa > Arthropoda > Arachnida > Araneae > Salticidae > Maratus > Maratus michaelseni. The sequence goes on along the minus strand of OZ007599.1, from coordinate 16,590,402 downwards.
GTAAATAATATAATCGAATCGCTAGTTGTTGCTTTATGCTTTTGCTGTACTGATTCCTCGTTCGCTTACTAGTTTTTTATTTAATTTTTATTATTGCATATGCTTATGTAATTTAATCAATTTCTCAATATTCTCTTTAGTTTCAGGTAACAATGATTAGCATATTTTTTCTGTATTTTGATATTTCTTTATCCTGCCTACACGTGCTATTTTTTGTTAATTATCTCAGTATACCTTCAGCTGTCTTTAATTATTTATCTTAATTTTATTATTATTATCATCACGTAGATTTCAAATATATATGTATACATATTTATCTGATAAATTGTATATTTGTTACCAATTCTTTTAATCTGTGTTAGTGTTGCTAAAAAGACATTTCTGTCTTGCACGTGTTATTGTTTGCTAAGTTTTACTAATAATGTACGTTTCATATTCAGAAACTTGTGTAATTGAAACACGTTTTTAAATTTTTTGGTAAAGGTGGGAAATCATTCAGAAAGTACTTTCAAAGTCGGCGTTTTGAACCGAATTCGACCCTGTTAAATAAAATAACAAAATGTTTGGTTCTAGAATGTGCCTTATTCTGTTCTTAATTTTACCATGTATTTCGGATTAAAATATCAAGAGGGAGGGAATTCAAATAAGGGGATAAAAAGCAATTGTTCTACCAAAATGCAAATGAATTTTTAAATTGTATTTTGCCATGCTAATTGCTCAGTTTTTCTGTTTTAGCGTCTATGCATGTTCAAGGTTGAAGAATTTTCATAAAATCTTACCAGCCAAGGATTTATTTTAGCAGGCAGCAAGATGCAACATGCAATTGAAAATTGCTATAGCAAAATTTACGCGATTGCAAAAATATGATTACCATTGCTACAATGCATTTTCATTATTATTTTCTATAAAATTAAGAAATATGTACAACAGAGGAAAGTTTAGGATAGAACATATCACCATGTTTATATTGTGATAATGTGGAGAAATGCAAAATTCAGCTAACAAGTATACAAATGAAATAAAAAAAGCTTTTGGCGGCATACCTTTTATAGCCTGCAGTTTTTAAAACACTCTAAAAATTTATTCGCCCTGTCAGAAAATTCACTCACCAGTGGCGAGTAAAAAATTGCAATTCCCCACCCTTGATACATGTTCTGTTGTTGTTTGCTTCATTAGCTATGCTAATATAGTAGTGCATGTGAAGAAAATTAAAATGGTGATTTTTTTTTCTCCCAGTTACTTTAGATGACGTAGGTCACTAACTTGGCAGTATTTTGAGTTTGGTTGGCGAGAATCAAAGCTTGCATAGTATATTATAAAAGTAAATTCCTAGAAATTGTATGCTGTTTTACATGAATGATGATTATACCAACACAAATGAATGTAAAGCATATCTTATCGGCCTTTATATTTTCTGAATTGCTTACTCTTTTTTATTAATTTCACAGATCTGTTACATGTTAAATTGTGGTGTATTGAGTACTTAGTCTCAGCAAGTGAAATATTTTGTAGAATTTATTAAAACAAAATGATTTTCATCTATTATTTGGGTCATTCCATGGTAACTGGCGTTATATTTAGAATAATTGACTTTAGTAATTTTAGTAATATAACACCAAAAAATATTCATAATGTAAAGTTGATGTAATTTGCCAATTAAACCTATCCAAATGAAAATTACTTAAATTTAGTGCTATTTCTTGAACTCTGAAAATTGTATTTACTGTGGTAACTTACGTTACTGAAAAAAGAACATAAGTTATCATAATAAGTTTAATAGCCGCTGTTCAAGAAATAACACTAAATTTGGGTAATTTTCATCCAAATTTCGGTTTGAATCGGTTTAATTAAAAAATCACTTCAACTTTACATTTTGAATACTTTCTGGTGTCATATTATTAAAATTACTGAAGTTAATTACTCTAAATGTAGCACAGGTTACCATGGAATGACCCATTTAAATATTCAAAATGTAGGTTCATGTCAGATCAAATAGTTATCGAAATAGAAAGAGTAAGTAAATTTTTTTGTTCTATACTTAGTGTACAAGAGAAACTATTTCAACAACTATAATATTAATTAAATTTACAACAGTAATAAAACTAGTTAATCTGCAGATCAGGGGCCTCAAATGTCAAGTCTGCAGTTTTATTTTAATCATTTTATTTACTAGTATTTAAAACATTCAACCCACAGTTTCATTTATTTCATATTTGAAATGCTAATTACTACAGGTATTATACCAAGTAGTTTGATGAAGTTTAACTGTTAAGAATAATGGGAAATAAGATTCCATTCACTAGTTCTCAGACAATTTTTTTGCAAAATTTATTAACTTCTTTAACAGCCCCCCTCCCTCTCCCATTGTCGCAATACTTTGATAAAGTTTAATACTTAAAAAATTTAGTATTTTAAAATCTTCTATTTAAATTAGTTAAAGTATAGATCTTGTAATAATGACAAAATTAGTTTAAACAATGAATTATTCTCATTAAATATTTTATGGATACTAATTATTAAATTTATTTAAAAATGACTATTTAATTTTGTTTCATTGGTGTACTCTCATTAAACTCTGGTTCTAAATACAATCATAAAAACAATTACCCTGTATTTTTTTTTGGTGGTGTCCATTACTGGAATTTTGGGTGTTTTGATTTATTTTTGTTATTCACAATTAAATTTCTATTGACATTGGGATGTGTAAAAGAATGGTTAAATATTGTTGATAGATTAATATAAATAAAACTGGAATGTAAAATAAATTCCCTTAGAGTGTCTTACTGACACATCTACCATAGTTTTTTTGTTAAGCCTAGCTGTCTAATTCTTTTATCCTATTTGGTCTTGTTTTTCAAAAAAGTATACAATTTTTACATTATTTTGAAGAAAAATGTAGAAAATTTATTCAGAATAATTGTTGCATGGAATATGTTGAACTAAAATTCACCTCTTATTTGAATAATCCAAACTTTCTTACTATCATAATCAAACTACATCAAGAAATTTCAAAATGGCTAGCATAACAGTGCAGCAGTAAATATTTTGAAGAAATGACTGGCCCATAAAACTGCTAAAAGTGAATAAAATTACCATTTGTATTAATTCCTTTTGAATTATTCAACCTAATATAAATTAATAACTAAATGCCTCTGTTTTGAATGCCAGTGATAGCTTGTTTTTATAGCAAGCAGTTAAAGCAATCAAATTTTCACCATTTATCACATTATTTTACTCCTGATATTCTAGTCAGTGTGCCAAATGTAGATCTGGCACATTATTTTTAGGTGCGTTCGTAATTATATAAATACGTAGCACCTATTGTCGTCGCTTGGTCTGTCCGTCCGTCCGCATATAACAACGCAAAAACTACCCAACCGAATGGGTTGCAATTTAAAATATATTATCTTTGCAGAATTTTGTCGAGACATTTCAAATTTTATTAAAATCGAATCATAACTTTAGGAAATATTAATAATAATATTGAGAAATTTGAATTTTTTTTTTTTTTTTAAATCGGTGCTTTCTTGTTATAGGAGCTTCCGAGGTTTAATCGTCAAGCGACCAAGATACTTATTTTATTACAGAAATTAATCTGCAGACGATATAATTAATTTCACAGAATTAAAAATCAGAAAAGATCTGAATATTTATGTAACTAGTTAGTACGAACGCATCTCATTTGTCAAGTTTGACGTACAATTTCCAACTTGTTTTTATAGTTTGTGTGATAATTTGTAAGGTCTATTTTGATTGAAGAAGATAATTATTTCTCACTTAACATATGGGTTGTGATACACTGTGTGTGTATATTACATTACTTTTCAGCCCAGGATCTTTATTTTCTATCCATCTAAACAATATATTAATTAAAGTTCTAGTATATGTTTACATCATCAAAACTCCTTCATGATGTGAATTTTAAATATTCAATATCAACCGAACAGTAGCTTAATTTATGTAGCTTTTTTTTTTTAGTTATGCAAGTCCAACAATCATCAGTGGTGTAAACTTCCCAATGGGAAAAACAGATCCACTCTAATTTATTTATTCTTAAAGATAATTAAGTATAGTTTTATTTTAGTAATAGATAAGAAAACAATTTTATAATTATTTACTCAGTATTAAAAAAACACAAAAGATTGTTTTGAAATAAATATGAAAAGTGTGCAAATATATTTTTAATTCAATGAACAATATTTTATAGAGAGATCCTGAAATGATCATCTACTTCATGTGTAGTATATTTGTGTATTGTTATTAAATGAACATTTTATAATCTATTTCTATTTTAAACTTTTTTTTAATGAATTTTTTAGATCCAGTTTTGTTGTTAATTTTTATGCCCCTTGAAGGATGTAGGCATCAGACCAAGTCCTGGAGGCATTGGGTTCGCCGAAGTGTGCAGCTTCCATTTGACGAGACACTGTGTGGGCACCAGTCTTTCCTTCCAAATGGGAGCACTCTCCACACCACTGATTTTGTGCGCCAGCATGTGACATTGCCAGGAACTGTATTAGCACAGCTGATACTGCTGTGTTCTGATGGGAACTGCCTCTATATGCCATTGTGGCAAGTTGAATAAATATTGCATGTTGTGTATGGGTCTATTTGAATCATATACACAAGCAATATTTTTTCGACTATTGGAGAAATCTACGCTAGCGAGTAAAATTGAGAAAGCTCTGTTCAGCAACTCATCTAGCAGGGAGAAAGCTTTACCAAAAGTATGTGTTTGTTATTAATTAAATATTGTTGCATAGCTCATAAGGCCCTGTTGCTCTCTCTTATATCTGGCGCAAGTAGACTGTAAATATGTGTTCTATTCATGCATTCGTGTTACATTTATTTCTTTCATTGATTTTAAACACTAAATAAAAGTATGCTTGACGTAAATTTTACAACAATTGTGATATTTCTTACACTATATACAGTAGATTCCTTCAAATCCACAACTTTAAAATCATCCACAAATGCTTAAAATTTGCACATTGTTGCAGAAGTAAACATTGAAACTTAGTTAAAATGTGGGGGAAAAATTCAAGATTTGTTTTATTTTTATATCATTCTGTACACATTTTAATGTTATTCTGGTTAATATGACAACTCATGTTTTCTCATGAAGGAAGTAGAAATTTAATTCTGACAAAATTCGCGATAGCGCTGATATCAGTTGGGATTATGATCTTTTTACCAAATACATTTGTATATTAATCAAGCTATTTTAGTTAGTCTGGCTAAACATAAAATAAAACTTCATTATTTTAAGATTTTTATGTAAATTATTAGTGTACCTTTTATGAGACGAATCTCATCGAATAAATAATTAGAAAAGTTTCATCTCATCATTATTAAATTATGCATTATTAATTATGTACTTTTAATATTTAAATCATTTCTTAAATTTTCTTAATTTTTATTATTTTAACATTTTACTTTATTATAAGCATATGTTATAATTTTAAGTGCATTATATACATTCAAATTACTGTTTTAAAAATATAACCAAAACAGTGACCAAAAATCTACATAATCTCTAGTCCCAAATGATGTAGTTTTGAGGGAGTGTATGGTACTCGCATATTGCATGGAGTTTAAATTAAATTTTTACTGTAATTTTCTTCTAATTTGTCACTTTTTACTTTCTTCTATCTTTACAAGAAGAAAGAATTGGATTCATGAAAATTTTCGACTTCCGGTTTTCAACGGATTTATACATTTTAGAAGGTCCTGAACACAATTTGACTGTTTCTAGAAAATGTCTGTCTGTATGCGACACAAATTTTGTGGGCACTCTATCTCAAGAGCTAATTCTTGGAATTTAATACAGGAATGCCGAATGTTGGGCTATTCCTGTCTGTATGCGACACAAATTTTGTGGGCGCTCTATCTCAAGAACTAATTCTCGGAATTTAATAAAACTTTAGATTCAGTTAGTCCCTGATATAAATTGGTGCTGATCAGTTTTTGGTAAAAATTTCCCAGCAGGTGGCGCTGCTATGCAGCATTTTTCGCGATTTCCGCAATAGCTCTATCTCAAGAACTAATGCTCAGAATTTAATAAAACTTTAGATTCAGTTAGTCCCTGATATAAATTGGTGCTGATTAGTTTTTGGTAAAAATCGCCCAGCAGGTGCCGCTGTTATGCAGCATTTTGCAGGATTTACACGATTTTAGCAATAGTCATATCTCAAGAAATATTGCACGGAATTTAATAAAACTTGAGTTTCAGTTAGACCTTGATATAAATTGGTGCTGATTCTTTTTAGTGTATGCGAAACCTGTGTGAGATAGAAGAAAGTTTTGGGATTGCCACATCCGACTAGTTTTACTATTGTTAAATATCACGTATTTGTCAAAGCGTAACTGTTATACATAAAAAGTACATGTGCCTACTCTTACAAAAAATTAGTGTGTACGCTGAAAAGTTAATTTATGAGTAAAATCAGGTCTTTTTTCTAAAAAAATGTTTAGGAAGACACTCAGTTTAACACAGGAAAATCACCAATTTTGCAGTCTGTTCTTTGAATGATGTCACTCTAGAATATTTTAACAAAATTTTTAATATGGATTTTCCTTGTTAAAGATTGTGGTGACCAAGAGTATTGCTGAGTTATATGACGCTATAATTATATTGGCATTTTATCATTTTAGATGTAAATATAGGTATATTTTGGACATATTACTTACAGGGTTATTTCAGGATTTACACATGAGAATAAAGGAAATTAAAAGATGAGGTTCTCACAATGTTGGCCATCTGAGGAGACAATGAAACAAAATCTGTTTGAAATTTGCAATAACCTGCTTAAGTTGGTCTGTTGGAATCAACCTTATCACACTTGTTATTGCTGTTTTCAGCTCTCCTATGGTGTTTGGTTGATCTCTGTAGACCCATAAAAAGAAGTCTAGTGGTGATAAGTCAGGCTATAGGGGTGGGCCAAAATGTTCATAGCCAAAGCGATTTGGGTAGCCTCTTGCGATGACATGATTGTCATAGTAACTTTTGATCAAGTTCAGGATGTCTCTTGTTGAATGTTGAGGAGATCCATCCTGCTGAAACCATGCGTCTTGAATCCAGTGTTCATAGTAGGCATAAATAATGAACCTCGTTGTAAAAAAGATAGTTTTTTTCTCCAAAATTTCCGGAGTTTTTTCCGAGCATTCCCATCTCTACTGTTTAAACATAGAGCAGTTATGTGGTATCTGATGAAACTGCATGACTATTTTGTTAAAATACAATTTAAAAATTTAATAAAATATTTATTTTCAATATTTTTTTATAATTTAATAAAACGGTACTTTCAGTCATCGTTTAAACACCAAAAAAAAAATAATAATAATAATCCAGGCAAGAACTGAATTTATACAAGGGACTAAATTTGTGATTCCTCTGACCAATGACATGAAGTTTTTTCAACGCAACATTGAGTTACCTTTGGTTGAATAGTTTTTTTTCCTAAGTCAATTAGGAATTGCGATAGTATCTCAGTTCAAATTGCTAAGATGTGGTTTCTCAGCCGTAAGTTTGATGTTATTAAAGAATTTCTTAGTGAGCCAGCAATGTCAATAAGCTTTTGAAATCTTGTGTCCCTGGGACCCAGACACTTTTCAAAAAGTGGGTCCTGCTTTTTTAAACGAGCAATGCATTTAATACAAAATATGCCTCTTTTGAGCATTCCTTCAATGAAAAAAATGCATCTTGAAAGACCAATCAGTTTTTTTTTGTTTTTTTTTATGCATCTCTTCTCCAATTTTTTGATTAAATTATGTGCTCTAGTGCATTCCTGACATCACTTTGAGACAGGCATACTACTGAATACTACCTTGTGAAAATTTTCAGTACTTTTCTGTTTCATTGAGCATATTTGAGGACAATATTTCTTGTTTAATTTTTTTTCACTTACTAAAGAAAGCCACTGTCTGTTTTACAGTAAAAATTTATTTGCATACATTAACGATGCATTTTCAAAATTAATCTTTTCTGTCATTATTTATTTTTATTATTTACTAGCTGATCCACCCGGGCCCATGATAATAAATTTAAACAAACCTCAGGTTTGTATGATTTTATATTTTTAACCTGATTTTGTAAGAAGATATATTGTTAAATAAAAATTCGTGAAAAAACATTGATATTTAGTGATAAAAGTGCTTGTAAGAAGACATTTTCTTGTTTGTTCATGTGGGGTCTTTTCATAGTTTTTTTCTTAAAGTTCTTGTCTGAACTCTTGGAAATTTTTATCGATTATAAATATAACAGTTTTACAGTCCATGTAAAAATTTTGTGAAACATTGCTATCTAGTTGTAAAAGAAATATGTTTTCTTCTCCCTTTTTTTTAATTTTTGTTGTTTGTTTTTGCATCGGCTGTTTAAAATCACAATAAAAAAAATAGTTCTCATCTTCCAAACTCTCTGAAATTTAAATCAGTTATAAACTATAACTGTATTGAAGCTCTCATTAAAATTTCATTAAAAAATATGCTTATGTAATGATAAAAACATGAGTCGAAGCAGAGAAATGCCATGCTAAATCCCTGCTTTTTTTTTTTTTTTTTTACCTGAGATTTTTTAATAACTGTATCCAAAACATTTGAAAATTTTGTATTTAATGTAAATCAGGTCTACTGAAATGCTATAAAAAGATTGTGTCGAAATGTGAACGTCTAAGTTACTGTTAGTGTAGAAAAAAAATCATCTCCATGAGGTGCGAAGTGAATTGCATTCACTGGTGTTTTTGAAAAGGTTAAAATTCGTATTTTTTAAAACCAATTGCAGTGTCAATTAGAAGAACATTTGAGCTTTAAGAGCATATATTTGGTTTTGTTGGTACCTCTACCAACAAAAATTGCACTCTGGAGGGGCGTTGCCATAAGGGGGAAAATAACCCTTTAAAAAAAATTCAAAGGGTTAACAACAATATTATATAGTTTCAAATTGATTGCAGCATTTGAGATGTAAGAGTACAATCTTTCTAATATGTCTTTCCATTTTAACTGTACTGAATGGTTTGATTGATTTATGTTAAAATAAAGCTATGAAATACCACACAAAAAACTGTGTGTTCAGTTCTTCAGACTTCTCTGTGTGCTGTATTTTGCTAGCTCTTGTCCACACACAGCAAAACTCTCTTTTATCAATATAGATTTGGTCATTTTTTATCTTATAAAAGTTCTGCATTGTTTCAATATTTTACTTTTGTAACCATATCTCTGTATTTTCAGGTGCTAAGACTGATGTTACTTTTCCCGTGTCACAATTTGAGTCATCTCTCAATAAATGTGTGCCATTTTCTTCAAGTTCAACTATCTTTTCATTTTCATTGTATGTAAAAAGTCATGTTTTGAATACATTTTCACTCACTTGATATTTAAAAAGCAAAAATTAAATTTAAAAAAAACTATGTAAATGTTTTAAAATCAGTTCCTTATGTGTGTTATGTATTTCATGTCAAAATACATAATTGTCACGGTCACCAGTGTATCACTTAACAACATTCATCTGTTAGCTACTTAAAAAGCCTAAAAAAGTTATTATATTAATGTGTTACTTCAAAAATAGATTCATATTTATGTTATCCTTTTTTTTTTTTTTTTCCAGATTCTGCTTGTAGAAAATTTTTCAGAAGAGTCATAACCGAACAAAAAATGTACAATTTTACTGATAAAATATTACTGTGTATTTTGTAACATTGAAATACTGAAATGTATTTTTAAAGGTAAAATAAAAAATATAAATTCTGTATTTGCTGTTTTATAGCTGGGAAAACAAATTCATGTTTTTATGGGTTAATTTAGAATGTATATGAAAAATGTAGACATTTTATAACAAAACATTCAAATGCTGGTAAAAGTATTATTTTTGAAATCAAACACCTTAATTATTACAGAACCACTTATCCTGAATGGTTGGTGTCAGATGTATTCCAGATAATTGGTTTTTCTGACTAACTGGTTGGACATTAAAGCAACATCCATTTGACCACATTTGTAGAATATGTGTGACTGTGGCATTGTTTCTGATTTGAAATTAATTATTAGATTACTCGGATTAAGAATCAGATCCAATCAAGGTAAAAAATTAATTGGAGTTTGAAAGAAGCAGTTTATGGCAATCGATTGGAAATAGCAATTCCTCTGCATAATCGATTGGAAATAGCAATTCCTCTGCATAAAAATCAAAACGCATAATATCTAGCTGAATATAATTCAATTCCTAGATGTTGGCATCAAGTTATACCATGCATGTTGTAATGCTTCAAACAATGAACATGTCAAACTGGGTTTTCAGATAAACGGTTCCATACTGTATATTATATACATTCCTGGCTGATACAAGGAAATTTTATAATAGGACAATGATAGATGACAACATTAGACATTTTAAGAAATAGAGAAATTTGAAAAAAAAAAGTTGATAAAAACTAAACAACATATTTTAAATATGCTCAATTAGATTTAAGATGCTCCATGTTGTCTTTACTTTTCTAAATTTAAAGATGACTACACGCATCACCACTGTAAATAACCTATAAAAGGTTCTAGGCAGGGTTGAGGGTGTTATTATAATTGTTCTTCTTAAAATTAAATCTTTCAAAAATAATTTTATAAGAAAATCCCTTAGTATCATTAAAATATACATATATATATACTAAAAGTGATAACAGTACACTAAAAAACCTTATAAATGCCGTTTAATAAACAGATATACTAGTTTCATACACATAATCAACAACATTCTCAAGATCAATAATTATAAATTAACTATTTTCCCAAAAATTTGAAAAGAATAATAAATAATTTTTGCATCTGGAGAATGATTGTGTGTACGAAACTAGTAGGAGTAGATCTGTTTATTAAAAGGTGCTTAACAGCCTTTAAGTGTATTATCATATATATTTGTTTTTATTTTATAAAATGGTAAATGAATAGAATTTATGTTAATTAGTTTTATTATAAGATTTATTCATCTTGGGTACCCGAATAACATGGAAGATGCCTTTTTTTCTCTTTGAAATGAATTCAAGTATAAAAATATATTACTTTTTCTTTACTTTAAACATTGTGAACTTCTTTAAAATGAAATAACACATTTCTGTTAGGTAATGTCTATTTGTTTTGCAAAAAAGGAATGTTACGAAGCACCAAAATTATGGGGCAGGGGGCTCAGTACCCTTTTAAAAAAAAAAAAAAATATTTTATACCTTTTGAAATATTAAGGGGTTTTATGAAGGAAATACGTTTCTGTTACAGTTTTAAACTTTTTGCTGTGATACATGAAAATATGAGTATTTGCGTAAAAACTTTATTTTAAAAAATAATTAATTATAGTAAAAAACCACTAATTCGCACACCTTGGTTCAAAGGATTGTGTTAATTTGTGACTTTTTATTAAGATAAATAGTAATACACTGTTAAATAATAATCCATGTTCAAATATAATAAATGTAATATTTTTAAATGTTTTTTATTTTATAACTACGATTTAAGGATAAAAAGATAAATGATTAACCATATTGGCTACGTAAACATAATTATTAATTTTACTAATTTTTTATTAATTATTGCTTTACCATCCCCCCTCCCCTCCAAACACACACTCTATAGCGAAATCTCATGTTTGCAATTGCCTTCTTCAAATGAAGTATTTTTAAGATGATAAAATTTGAAATTTTTCTGCATGTAGAAATTTCAGTTTTTTTATATACTTAAAATTGAAGGAGGCTTTAAAAAAACGCACTACATATAGGCATCAGACATCTACTTTTTGGTGGTGAAAACCGTATTTCGATAATTAGGTATGAGTCACCATCTAATTCAATTTCTCCACAGGCTAACAAAAGGATTTTGAGATTGGCGATTTGAAAACCTGTATTGATGAATCATCCCTTTAAACTGTAATCTTCAGGAATAAAGAATCCAATCACATGTGATTTTTTCCATTTTACTTATCTAATTTCAACTGCTTAAATGCATGAACCAGTAACATTCATTAATTATATATTTGTTAATTTTGGACATAATAATGTTATGCTGTTGAAACGCTGCCTTTCAGCAGATCTCTGATGATATTAAATAAACATTATCTCCAGACTCTGGGGCAGATCCAGATAATCTTTTTTTGTAGGGAAGGGGGGGGGGGAGATACATAGTTTTATACAGTCGGCATAGTATTGTACCGTAAATGGAACATTTTCATTGTCCCGCCGGAACGAACACCTGCTAAGACGAAAACTTCCCTAAAACGATACTTTTCTTTGATCCCTAGCTATTCTCTTTTCACAGATTTTGTTGTTTAATATTTATATATAAATCATAATTTATGTTCGTTAATTCATGCAGTAAAGACTGTGTAAACGGAACTTGTCTATAACGAAATCTCACTTTTTATTGAAAGATTTCATAGTCTCGACAAAATAGTACCCTTTAAATCTACCGGCTAAAACGGAAACATGTGTCTAAAACTGAAATATTTTTATGGTTTCTAGCAATTGCGTTTACACGTTTAATTTACTTTGTAAGTCCGTTATTAATTGTTGAATTAATAGAAAACTAAGACGGAATCACAAGGTCACCATTTACTTATTATTGAATTGTAAAAAAAAAACCAGTCCACACTTATTTATACATTTACCTGGATGAATTCATATGTAATTAGCTTAGTGTGCAAAGCACGGAATGAGTGTTTAGCCAGCGAAACGGCGCCAAATTTTTGTGGAAAAAAAAAATCCGACAAGAAAAGACACCAATTGTACAAAGGTCGTTAAGTAGATTTGAACATATGATCGATTTTTAAATATTTTTTTAATTATCACTTACTAATGAAGGCTCTCTGTTCGGTTTCTCCTAAACGGGCATGGACTTGGGGCTTCACTGCCCTCGGCTGTGTACACCCGTGCGGGCTTAATACATTATATCGTACATTAATTACATTGTATTGGCTTAATAATTGTATCGTACATTAATTACATTGTATTGGCTTAATAAATTGTATCATTGGACTTAATACATTGTATCTTGCTCCTGTATCGAATCAAGCCAACCTTGAATTATAAATTTTAATATCGCCATACGTTAAAATGTTCACCATCGTTGTTTCAGATGCTGTAAGAACCGATTTGGCATTCTCAAAACTTAAATTGAATCACGACGGCAAAACGTATAGGTGAGTTCTTCCCATTTGAGAAAAAAAGTCTAAAAATTACCGCAAAACGCTACAACTCTCATAAAAAATTAAATAACAAAATCTTATTAAAAAATACAAAAAATCGCTTCGTGGTGCGTAACTTTAGATAGGCACCTACCTGCCGGGCAGGGTGCAGGGCCGTTTGTTTAACTTGCAACGAGTAGGGCAGGGAGTCGCTTATAGCGTATTGTAATTAAATAAATCAATTAATATCCACCCTTTCCTCGCAACACAATCACTTTTTCAAAAAGCTCGCATGCACAGACAGGCCCAAGGCAGTCCCAGGCTAATTTTCTTTCATTAGATTTAGGCCGGACTGACAGATCTGGTTTATAAATAGGAACCGGGTGCAAACACATTCCGGCGTACTATTGGTACGTAACGCTAGTTGTCAGTACTTTTGATTTAAAAAGCGAAATTTATTAAGAGCTGTATAGATGTAGAGGGCTAGACAGAGTTTTTTTTTTTTTTTTTTTTTTTTTTTTTCAGAATTCGGACGATTTTATTAGATTTTTGACTTGTGGGAGCATAGGATAGAACCGGAGCAACGCCTTGACCCGGCGCACACGGCTGTCCCTAAACGGTCTCCAGGAGACAGAACATATTGGGGCTAAGCTTGCCCGGTTTTCGAAAAGCCGGAATTAATTGGGTATCAGTTATTTTAGTTGGTTAGAACTATCCACATAAAGGAATTGAATTCACGATGACACAATCAGATGAGGGTGCCACTGACTTTAATAAGTCAACGTTGTCCGACATGGGTATCCCCACCGTCGATGAGGATGGGAAGTAGGACAAACGAGTATCAGCACGATACATAATAAAATGAAGGTCATGTTGAAGGGAAGCCAAACAAAAATGAAAAAGATACGAAGGTGACACTTATGGAAGAGCTTTCTGTTTGTACAGCAAGCTCTGTATCTAGCAGTCACTAGAACTTAAATAAACAACTTGACCTAGAAGGTGCCTGAAGGATACTGTCAAATGCACTGTTCCCAGGCTTCGAAGTCCTCGTATCATCGCATACGACCGCGACCAACGAAATACACGGCCGGCTCATGACTTTTAAAACGTTACACGGAGTGGATCATCTTTAAATGGCGATTGGCACAAAATGATGGGTGCACTGCTTTGTACCAATCGAAGTGTAAAGATGATCTACTCTGTGTGACTTTTAAACGTTATGAACTGGCCGTGTATATCGTTGCTCGCGATACCACATACCTAACGACGTCGATGGGACAGACGTAGTCGAAACTGCAATAAAGCAGTAAGGTGCTGAGGCAGGGTCGGTTAAGATCAAGTTTCCTATTAAGGGACAAGACTTGACCAACTGGGTTCTGGAAGTAACTCCAGGAGCCTTCCATGTCCTGACGAATCTATGAAAGCTGGTAATCGACTGGACAAGAGCTAAACTGGCTGAGCACCTCCGACCGACTCAGTGTCATAGATATAGTTGCAAAGACTAGAATAAACTTGGAAATAAACCGGGTCCATTGGAAATAAACCCGTTCTTTGCAACTGTAGTCAGAGACATAGATGTGGGAATTATGCCACATAAGCAAGTTGTGCAAGAATAAGGAAGTATGTTTGGAGTGTGGGAGGTCCAAGCAGAAGTTGGACAAGCATTGTAAAAATCCCAAATGTGGAGTGGGAGAAAAGAAATTTTTGAATTGTGTCACGGTGAGCAAATTGTTTCCTGTCGACCAGAGGGCGAATTGAATCATTCACCCCTCTACCCGCCACCAAGGTTATACACGGCCGGTGCATGACGTTTAAAACGTCACATGGAGTGAATCATTTTTACACAGTGATTGGTGCAAAATGGTGGGCTCGCCGCTTTGCACCAATCGTCGTGTAAAAATGATCCACTTCATGTGACGTTTTAAACGTCATGCACCGGCCGTGTATAACGTAGGTCGCGCTCCACCTCCATTGCCCTACGTGAGCTCTTGAGGTAATCAGGTTAAATCAAAGAACAGACTGGTTAATTTTCGCATAGGGCAGCAGAATCTGGGCAGGTCTGTGACGTCATTGAATCATGTGAATGTGGCTATCGACGAATATGACTCCTGCTAATAAAATCCAAACTCTAAAATCCATTCTGCTACACATAAGAAATAATTTTGATATGGTTCGGAAAAATGCTTCTTATTTGCGAAACATCTTCAGATGCAACTAATAGAAAATGAGTTACTCCACTGAAATTGAGAGTTTTCTATCGGAAAAGAGAATATCTATAGTGAAACGTCGATGTGGTGAATATTATCACGATGAGACAAGAAGTATTGTCAGGTAACCATCCGAAATATTTAAGGCAAACGTTTATAATGTCATCTTAGACACATAAACCGGGAGGCGGCAGCACAGACAATCACCTCATCGAGTTCATGGCTGAAATTGCAGAATTAGTTAAAACTCAATGCGCATATTAAAACGCAATCGGTCTGCCAAGTCATATCTTGGTGGAAAACACCTTAAAGCCTGATTTTAGCGGTTAACTCGTAGGTTTACCATTGTGTTTTCCTGCACCCAAAGCTATGAAAACATGGAGGACTGGGAGCAGGCAAGCATAATTTCCGTCTCCACCGCCGATCGACGATTGGAATTTTTACGCTTTCTGATTATTTCTAAAAACAAATGCATCTTAAGTCATTTCCGGTATTTTGGAGGATTATGAAGATATAAGAAGATATAATATAAGAAATTAATATATATTATATTAGATTATGTAGAAATATTAGATTATATAGAGGTTAGAATATATAGAAATTAATTAGATTGTATTAATAATATTTATTATATTACAGTTATAAATTAATTAGATTATATAGAAATTAAAAGATATTATATAAGAAACCAAATTCAACCGGAAATGACTTAAGAAGCGTTCGGTTTAACAACTAATCAGAAAGCATGATAATCGCAATCGTCTATCGGCGGTGGAAAGGGAAATTATGCAGCAGGCAAACACAATGGTAAACCTACGAGCCAACCGCTAAAATCGGGTTTTCGAGTGTTTTCCACCAAGATATGACTTGGCAGACCGATTGCGTTTTAATATGCGAATCAAGTTTTAACTAATTCTGGAATTTCAGCCGTGAACTCGATGAGGTGATTGTCTGTGCTGCCGCCTCCCGGTCTAACAGCAGGGCTACACTAGATACCGGGCTGGCTCATTCATTATCATGACGTCACATATGGTGGCTGTCAGCGACCAGCGATTGGTGCAAAGCGACGCGCCCATCGTTTTGTGCCAATCGCTGTATGTCTTTCGTTTTGTCGTTTCGCTTTGTACCAAGTTAAGCTCCCCTCCCTCCAAGATTTTGTTTACGATAAAATTACTACCTATTGATAATTAACGATTACAAAGATGCTAATATGATTCGAATTAGGGTTAAGTCATCTTCATAGAATTAGAGCAAAGAGCCGTGTTGATAGTCAGTATTGAAATATTTTAACAATGGGGTTGTCGATTGGTGGCCAACGCATAAGTCTAGGGAGGTGGGCCAAACTGTACCAGTCCGCCCCTGCTGTTTTCAGGAACCATATGTGTTCGCTGAAGGTAAAGTTGATGGTATTCCATATGGGGAAACAGTGTTCTACTCTCAGGTCCAAGCGAGATCTGTGGTCTACGTCTTGAACAAAATCGTTCCAGCGGTGGAAGTTATGACGGAAATAGACGCTGCGGTGCAGTCTGACTTAAGTGCAGATGTAAAAATTCTTGTGATTTCGGTCTATTTGCCGCCACAAAGAGATGGCCTTGACATCACTTCCCAGACGGAGCTGCTTCAGGATCTGTTTGACAGTCCCACGGACAAGTCCATTGTAATATTTGGATATATAAATACCAAGAGCTCAGTTTGGGGGTACCCTCTTTACAAGTCTGACGACCAGGGTGACCTTATTCTATAAGGAAAGGGCATGTTTGTTTACAAACAAACAGTTCCATCAACTAATCTACCACGACATTTTTGTCGCAGCAATCATTACAGGAATCGTCATGGCGACGTAGGACAATCATATCACAGACCAGTTTAACGTAGACCAATCAAATCGCTCCATCTCATGTGTACTGTAGGAGTTGTAAAGAACAACCAGGTTTTCTCCCAAACCAACAGTACTTTAACCAACAGTGACGTCAGTTGCCCTTTCCTTAAATTTTTGTGCTCAGAATGATTTAGAGGTGTGGAACGACCCCACCAGTGAAGGCACGTTCATCGGGTCCCAAGGCAAAAGCTGGATATATTTAGCTTTGGGCAGACTTCGAAGACCAATGGACTTTACCCATATAACGTCATCTGTGGGTAAAGAGAAGAAAAGCGCCGATAGGCGTGAAGAACATTTTAACACATCTTCCCCTTCGTCCAATAAACAGTATTTTTCCGAAGGAAATTACCCTCAGAGGTGCGGTTGTTGCCATTCGTGGGTAAAGTCCATTCGTTTGGTCAAATGGGAGCTCGAACCTCGTGAGACGGCCTGGCTAGATGGGAAGTCAGTCAACGAGAGCGTCGCTCAATTAACGCAAATTTTGCAGGATATATGTGCAAATGTCAAGAGAAATAAAAGACCTCGGGTTAAAATTGTTCCTTGGTGGAGTGAAAGTCTAGCGATCAAGAGCGTTCTTTCTGCCGTTTGAACAAATGGCAAAAGACGTCGCTTCCAGCGTTGCAATGACAACCTGGATCAAAGAAAGGAGTACAAAATACTTTTTTGTAAACTCCAGGGCCGTTTTAGAAAATCGATACGCCGGGCCAAGTGAGATCATTACCAGTATCTTGAAGACATTGACCAGTGAAAACCATTTGGTCCTCATTTGATTGGGCTCGAGGTAAATCCTTGAACCGTTTAAAATAGTGCAATTCACGATCGGGGTAGGAGCCGAACCAAGGAATTTAACTCGGCAATAGAAGAGCTCATGGATTATCACTTTTGAAGTGACAATGAGCACCGCGCTGTTCAGGATTTTGCTCTAGGGGACGACGACCCGGAATTCACCCAGAAGGAGGTTGAGGCGGTCATCGTGGCAAAGCTCCGCGGATGAATGGAATACATCTCGAGATTGTAGAACTTCTCTTTAGGGCAAATAAAACATTTTTCATGAACAAATGTCTAGCAGATGGTGTCTTTCCAAATCAATTGTTCTGTTTAGTAAAGTGGGCAATGATCGTGGGCTGGCCAGCTTCTATCGTCCGATATGTTTATTGCCCGCCTGGAGAAAGGTTCTAGACAAACTTGTGAGCTAGAGTTACAAAGACTGGAAAAAACCCAGTTTAAACCTGGAAATAAACCGGTCTTTTGGGGAATTGACCGGGTTTTTTGGGAATAAACCAGGTCTTTTGGGGAATAAACCGGATCCACTGGAAATAAACCAGTTCTTTGCAACTTTACTTGTGACCAATAGATTGAATTACCTTTCTAGATCACATGGGTTCATGAATCCATGCCAATTTGGTTTTACTCCGAGTATGGGAACGGAAGACGCATTCCAGAAGCTGCGTATGACAATAGAAGGTTGTCAAAATCGGGACAACGATTGTTGTTTCGTCCTGTTGGATATCAAAGGAGCCTTTAACAGCTTGTGGTGGCCCTCGATCTTTCTGGGTCTAAGTAAAATGAAGTGCCCTAGAAACCTATTCAATCTGGTTAGAAGTTTTCTTTCTGAGAGGAAGGTAGTTTACCGAACAGAAATATCATCCCTGGAACGAGAATACAACGTCGGCTGACCACAGGGTTCGAATTCGGGTCCTTTTTATAGAAATTTAGTAGCAAATATGCGGATGCGGTTTTGGCTCATAGATCAGCTCTCTTCCAGATAACAAGATGCTCCCGTACTACCAGTACGGCAGCTATTAAAATACTGGCCGGTGCAATGCTCCTAGATAGGCAGGTGGAGAAAAAATTCCTTCTCACAAGAGCCCTCCATATGAATAGCGACCTAGAAATAGGCTCAGTCTGTATTCGTGCAGACGAAATTCAACGTAAAGCAGAACGCTGGAAGGTACACCCCGCAAAAGCCCCAGCCATCGATTGGAAGGGGGCACCCCAGCTGACTGAGGGCTCCCGAGTCCATCGGGTAATTTGTTACTCACTTAAATAATCAACTAATAATTTATTGATTGAATTAGCACAAAAAAATGTTACAGTAATAGTCCTTATTGGTCCATATTTATTATTAGCACTTGCCGTAAACGACTGTCGAATGACAATCTCCCTGATCGTACGTTTCACGCTACTTCGTTACGCACCACTAATACACACAGTTCCGGTGGAGCCAAATCACAACCACCTCAAAAGATGATTCCCATACTCGCACTATATATATATATATATCCGGCGGTATGTCACCTCGCTACCCCCGGCACAGTCTAGACCTCAGGTCTATTCCGATCTGTTCCGTCTATGCTGTATTTCGTCCACCCCTGGACCAACTGTCCGATGCACGTTCTCTCCGGTCTGGTCCGTATACATAGCTTCTCTCCCAGGACACTGCCTGTCCTACTCACTCTACTGCACACCAGCGACTGCCTCATGTCATACACTTCACCCCACTCTCTCGATCTTCGGGGCCTGTCTTTCCTCCTTCATGGATTTTCCACACCTGTAAATACATTTCTCTAGAACGTTCCCTCTTTTCTATTATCTTCCCAAATCAGTTCGCTAGGAATTCAATGCGCATTGTATCCACATTGAAAAAACCGGATTCCTTTCATAATGACTCTGTGAACACCCCACAAAAAGCTGTGAGGATCAGGGAAATTCCATTGTCAATCACATACAGAAATTTACAGGAAAAGAAAATATATATCTGAATACAATAATGATTAAATATAATTAATTAAATTAACTAGATATATACAACATAGGTTCTGTTAAAGTCAGAAACCTGACAGATACCTTTATTTTTTTTCAACTCTTTTCCGGTGTTTGTCTCGTTTCTTCCAGCTGTTTCATCCCACCTCCATTCATCACTCAAATAGGGTTTTGCCTTTTTGGACTAAGTTTATATCCCACCCCCTCCTAAAATTTTGGAAAAATCGAACCATATTTATAAGCTTTTATAGATTTTCATCCCTACCGCCTTGTGGTAAATCTACACATATTTTTTTTACGGATTTTCTCATCTTCTATTTATCCGATCTTCATGTTACTTTCATTGTTACTCATGAAATCATTCTCTTGTTCAACGAATATAGCTCCAATTTATGTTATTCCGTTCTATAGGGACTTTTGAGATACAGTTCCAATTTTAGAGTCTTTTATTTTCTTTATTTTTTCTCTAGCTTATTTTGGCTTTATCACTGTGCCCGCGGTGGATTTATCCTTCAGTTGCATGCATAGGCATTTTCTATAGGAGCCTTTGTTTATGTTTACCGCATTTCTTCCAGCTGTTTCTCTCTCCTATAGATTTTTGCCTCTACATCCCCCCCACCTCGCTTCGCGATGAACGAATTACACGGCCTGTTTATGACTTTTAAAACGTCACATGGGGTGGATAATCCCATACAGCACAATAACGTCCTAACGAAATACGATACACGTCATATGAAGGATAAAGCCTCAATATCCCATCCTTATCCAGAGACAGTGTTGAATTCAGGGGGTGGCCCGAGGAGACACCCCCTCCCCAGAAGATTTGAGATTTTACCTTTTGATGGTTAAAAAGTTGATCCCTCCCCCCCACCCAGGAGCCACAGAAATCCCTCCCGGAAAAAAATTCCCGAATTCAACACTGACTGGAGAACATCCAGTTTTGAGCAAAAATAGACTTCTATGTTCGTTCTGTGAACATCATTTTCTGCCATGTATATGATGACAATAGGACGAGATAAAATAAATAGAATGTGAATTCTCTGCTTGTCCAGTAAGCGTCATTTTTAGACATTCACAGGATGCTCACTGGATCAGTAGCAGACACTTTATATAAAAATTATTTTAAAAATCGACGGGGGAGGGGGATTGCCCCTACCCTGCCCTCCCAAATTATGCCCTGGATTTCTATTCATTTTATCTAAGTTGTGCAGAGGTACACACTAAAACATTCCTATTGAAAAATAGTGGTAACCTATCCAGGTTACCACTATTTTTTAAATAGAAGTGTTTTAGTGTGCACCACTGCACACTAATTTATGATAAAATGAATAGAAATCAAAGACATAATTTAGGAAGGACAGTGTGGGTCAGTTGCATCCCCACCCCCTCCTTTATGATTTTGAGACGAAATCGTCTCAAAAATTCACAATGCCTTATTGAATGATCGTCGATTGAAGATACGCGAACTTGCTGACATTGCAAATATCTCGATAGACCGTGTCCACTACACTTTACACGATGTTTTGGGTATAAAAAAGCTTTCCGTTCGATGCGTGCCTTGTTTGTTGAACGTCAACGAAAACGCCAAAGAATGAACATTTCTCAAGAGTCTTCTGAAATGTATTGTGCTGCAAGTTGAAAAATGAAATATTGTCAAAAATCTTGAATTTTCTTTGTCAGGCCGAGAACTTTTCGAACTATCCTCGTACAGGGCTGCACTAAAGTATTTGCACACATTATGCATTTTATAATATAAAAATGCTGAATGGCAGCTCCACTTGGTATATGATTTACACCAAAACCTAATTAACATCAACTTATGTCAAGGTCTAACAGATATGAAATTTGACGTAATTCCGTGCATTAATTTTTGAGATATGACTATCGCTAAAATCCTGAAAAATGCAGCATAGCAGCACTACCTGTTGGGAGATTTACACCAAAACCTAATCAACAGCAATTTATGTTAACGTCTAACTGAATCTGAAAATTGATGAAAATCTGTGCATTACTTCTTGAGATAGAGCTATTGCAGAAATCGTGAAAAAGGCAGTATAGCAGCGCCACCTTTTGAGCGATTTACATCAAAAACTAATCAGCACCAATTTATATTAAGCTTTAACTGAATCTGAAGTTTTATTAAATTCAGTGCATTAGTTCTTGAGAGTGCCCACAAAATTTTTATCCCACATGCACACAACACAGACATTGTTTTAAAAAAAGTCAAATCGTGTTCAGGACCTCCTAAAACATATAAATCCATCAAAAACTGAAAGTTTTCACGAATCCAATACTTTCTTCTTGTAAAGATAGAATAAACTAAAAGAGAAATCCGTTTTAGACAGGTTCTATTTTTAGCAGGTACATCGTCTGTTTTATATGTATTAATATGCTTTTTGTACGGATTATTGTATTCATTTTGCACGCATCACGATATTTTTCCTTTTAAGACAGGTTTCCGTCATAGACAGATTCTATTTCACAGGTGTGTTTTAATTCTTTTGCCTAGAAATGTATGTACTATTCATTAAAAATAATTTTAATAGTACAATAATGACCATTTAAAAATCTATACATTACTGACAAAAGTTGTTGTGCTGGGGTCTCATTTTACCGATTTTGCACGGACCAGGCTCGGGCAATGATTTTCATATGGGTTGGGTTGAGTCGGGACTGGGGCTGAAAATTTCGACCCTTGTAGACCTCAAGGAAGAATGAAGTCCAGGCCTGGTCCCGCTCAAGTCTGCAGAAAAAAAGTTAAACTCGGAAAGAGAGATAGGTACGACTCGAGCCTCAATGAAAACTGGCCCGAACCCGGCAGGCCCTCAGGCCCGTGCTGACCTATAAGATGGAATACTAATACAGAAACACACTATTGTCAATAAATTTTGAATTTCGCATTTGGATTAAACATGTTTTTCCGTCTCTAAGGGATAGAAAACGCTGAAACTTCCAAAAATCAAAGTATCATAACTTGATAAGTTTTGGTCGCGCAAAAAAGGAAGTTTTGTTGTTTTACCTGTTAGAGTATGGAGAAAGTTTTTCCAAACATAACTTATAGGACCTAGGAACCGTATAAAATTTTAAAGTTCGTAACTTTTAAACTATTTTGATGTAAATATCTTTTAACACTATGAAGAGCAAATTTGAAACTTTTTTGCTATTGCAACTGGTATTTGCAAAGCCAATCGTTTAAGAAATTAGAAAAATATCAGAGTTTACACACATATATGCCATTTAAGACTGCAGCTTTTCTTCCATCTTATAATTCGGAAGTTCAGTGCCGAAACTAGCTTTTTTTACACCCGGGGCAAACATGGATTTTGGCGCCCCTCCCCTCTCCCAGCCAAATAAATTTGCAAAAAGAATTTTACCAACTTTCTAATAGCCGACTCGACTTGTTTTAAATTTAAAATATGTAATCACAAAAATACGTAATACTGAACTATGCAATCAGCTTTCTCAAATATTGATTCAATAACACGTTCAAAACGGAATAGAAAAAAAACAGGAAAAAATTTCACTTTATACAGGTTTTCATCTTAGCAGGTATAATTGTTGGTATTCTTTCTGTTGAGAACATGTAATTTTAAAATTGAAAACTGGATTCCGTTATAGACAGATTTCATTTTCACAGATTTTATGGTATGTGTATCATTACAAATGAGGCGTTTAAAGTCCAGTGATATGAATCATATTGTTTTAAGAGTTTACAATAATCACGCGAAGACATTCGGAAGCTAATGTTAAATCTGTGGGAGCATTCATAATACTTTTAATCTTTTTTTCATGGGATACTTCCGGTCGATATCTAATGTTGTGCGTTTGTACTTTTTCGGGTTTTGTTACATTTTTTTTTAATTCGGACCTTTTCACTTTTGTGAAATGAAACTAGTTGAAAATGGTTGTGAAATTGAAAGTGTCCTCATATAAAAAAATTGCAACAAAAGCGAAAAAGTAAAAACACACAACGTTAGATATCGAGATCAGGTATGATATGAAAAAATATTTAAATGCAAGCGAGAATTCCAAAAAGACCGCTCCCATAGATTTAACATTAGTGTGCGAGAGTTTTCGTGTGACTAGTGTAGACTCTTAAAAGCATTTTAATATTTTTAAATATTTTTTTCTTAGGATAGCTGAGGTTGATGTTCCATAAGTGAAAGTAACTATATATATATATTTATTTATATAAACCTGCAACAAAAAATCGAAAGAGTAAACACTTGGTCAGAGATTATCCTACGAAAAAAAATTATTTAAAAATATTAAAATGCAAGCGAGAAATTTGAAAAAAAAAATCCGCTCCCATAGGTTTAACATTAGCTTGCGAGTTTCTTCACGTGACTACAGTGTGGGTTCTTAAGAACTCAAAAACCAGGATTTTCTGCAAGCATAACAATGAATTCCAATACCGTAAAATATTATCTATAACCAGTTCTGTGAAACTATCACTTATACTCTTCTTCCTATTCATAGATGGATAGGTTTAGATACTTTCCTGAACCTAACGCTAAACTTCAAAATTATAATACTGGCTTATATTACTGCTACTTTAAATGCCTCAATTGTTACTGAGACGATGGCGAGAAATAGAAATATACTACATCAGATTTCTATTGTGGAATATATTAAGATTTTTAATGAATGCGAGCCTAATATTTGCCAATGAAACTTAAACTAATTTGGAATTTAATGCAGATAAGATAAATTCACTATTAATAAGATATGAAATAATAAAGTTTCTACTGTAATAGAAAGTTGTTTAAAGAAAAATTCAACTAATAGCAGAACTTTAAAAAAATAAATACAATTTTCTAAACATATTTTAGATTGCAAATTAAATTAATACATTTCTTGACTTTTATATTACATAAAATAATTAACTATCTTTAAATGATGTTAAAACTTTACTTTTCGAGCTTTTTTTGCTGCAAATACATTTGCAAATAATTTGCTAAAACTTCTTTCACCTGAGGCAACAGAGACAGGAAGTGTCAGAAATATTTTCAATAAAATAGTCAAATTAGGATATATTTCCTCAACTCTATTTTTGAAAATAAGTTTTAAAATATCTTCTGTCGGGGCAGTTTTAAAAGTTTTATCAACTGCCATTGCGTGGAACATGAAGCTTTCGATTTCTTCGACGAATTCTTCTATGTTCAGATCTTCTCTACAAATGCTTGTCAGCTCTTTAGCTTTTCTCTTAATATTGTTAATGTCTGATTTCTCAATTTCTCTCCCATTCAGAAAGCTGAATTTATTATTAATATTTTCGAGAGCCTGAAATCTTGTATTTAGTTTACAATCCTATCAATTTCCAACAATGAATCTCTAAACATATCTTCTCTAGAAAATTTTGTGACTTCATCTTGACAGTCTTCGTCAAACATTTTTTCCCCCTTTTGCCTGACATCTTTAAAATTTTCAGGCAATTATTATCTTTATCTATTATTTTGGCCTCGGAAATTGCATTGAAAACTATATTTCCTCTCGTGGATTTAAAAAATACAACAATCCACAAATATGTTTTACAGACATATCAACTGTTATGTCCTGTATTTGAAGGAATGATCTATTTTTGTTTTAGAATTTTATTACAAAAGCATAAAAAAATGATGAAGTCATAGTTCTTGATACGTTTCTTTATGCTCATTGCTTCGATTACTAGCCATGGCACCCTGGGTGGTATTTTTTGGTGCACCTCTACAAATGATATATTAAAAAAAAAAGTGTTTACTAAGTATTTTATTTTGTGTATATTTTCCACATCTTTGTCTTTAGTATCCTGAACAGTCGCCTGATCTCATCCTCTCAACGCATACAAATGGTAAAAAAACAAGAAAAAATATTTTGGGAGGATAAAGGCTTTACTAGTCATGGCGACCTGTGCAAGATTGTTTACTGTACCTCTAACAAATGCTATACTCCTTTTAGAAAATGATTTTATTAAGTATTTTACTTTATGCATTCCTCTTTGTTTTTCTTGTCCTGGCAGTCGCCCGACAGTCCGACCTTGTCCATAGCAAGATGGGAAAAAAGAAAGCTCCATGCTGCTTAGCAAGAAAGAAAATAAAAAAAGAAAGTTATTACTGATGGCATTGAGCTCACAGGCTATTCACACTAATTGTATATTACACTTCTTATTTCAAAGCATAATGCCCATCAAAAAATTAAGGGGGAATTAGCCCCCCGTTCCCCCTCTTTTTACTTAACCAACGAACCCCCAAAACTAATCAGAGACCTGTCTTATCACAATAAACATATATACAAAATTTGAAGCAAATCGGCTAATTCTGCATAAAAAGCCCAACTATCTAAATTAAGGGGGGTTGGCACCCCATCCCCCACTTTATACTTAACCAATGAACCAATAATTTAATCTTTAAAAGCGCTTTATCACAATGAACCTGTATACAAAAGTTGAAGCACATCGGATAATTCTACATGAAAAACCCATTTATCTAAATTACGGGAGTTATTAGCCCCTGTACCTTCCCTTTATACTTAACCAATGAACCCCCAAAACTAATCAGGAAGCGCTTTATCACAATGAGCCTATAAACAAAATTTGAAGAAAATAGGATAATTTTGCATGAAAAGTCAATTTATCTAAATTAAGGGGGATTAGCCCCCCCGTTCCCCCCCTTTTATACTTAACCAATGAACCAACAACACTAATCTTTGAAAAGGCCTTATCACAATGAACCTGTATATAAAATTTGAGGCACATCGAATAATTCTGCATGAAAAACCCATTCATCTAAATTAAGGGGGGATTAGCCCGCGTTACCTCCCACTTTATATTTAACCAATGAACCCCCAAAACTAAACAGGGAAGCGATTTATCACAATGAGCCTATAATCAAAATTTGAAGCAAATCGGATAATTTTGCATGAAAAGCCCATGTATCTAAATTAAGGGGGGTTAGCCCTCCCCCTGTTCCACCCTTTATACTTAACCAATGAAACCCCAAAACTAATCAAGGAAGCGGCTTATCACAGTGAACCTATAAACAAAATTTGAAGCAAAACGGATATTTCTATCAAGAGTTATCGCATTACGTACATACATACAGAACGGGCAGGCACATTAGCTATCAGGCTTTGATAGCCTGCGAGTTAAACTAGTCGTTGGGGGCCACCGTAATACTTACCCATCATGTATATGTATAATGTAAAATATTAAAATAAAAATGTGTAAACTACTTATAAAATGCATTGCAATTCAAATAAAATCGTGGCTTGATGACGTCATAAAAAGGCTCGATTACTGAATTGCTTGAAAGAGGTTTTTCCTTATAACTCCAAAAATAATACTCCTATTAACTAGCGGTTTATTGCATCTGATTAAGCGTCAAATTTCCAATTAAAATATATATTTGAAGTGAAATTTGGATGAAATACAGGGTCATGAAAAATCGAAGAATGTGGAAAATAGGATTACAAATATCTCGGCAACTCATTATCCGATCGACTTCATGTTTTATGCAAAATTTATGTTTTTTTATTGTTTTTTATATTTACTACTTAAAATAAACAATTTCGAAAATTTTTATATACCTTTCATCAGAACGAATATTTCGAGAGTCCGAAAAAAAATGTTCCGGTTAATCGAGGTTATTGAAATGAAATAGGGTTCTTCCCATGATTACATACTAAGTACATACCAAATTGCAAGTCTCTATCTCAATTTGTTCGGGAGATAGAGCGTTTACAGACACACACACAGACGGACGGCAATTTTTTTTTTCTAAAAATATGTTTTTTGGAATCTCCAGTGTCTGAAACGTGTAAATCCGTCAAAAAAAATTTTTCGATTTTCAAAACGATTACAAGACTTACCCTATACTACGTATGATGGGTAAGTAAAAAGAATAAAACATCCTTGGAATTTTTTTGCAGGGAATTGCTTGGACATGAGACTGACCTTGAAAAATGTTAGTGGTTCTTACTACATGGGACGTGATTTCCCTGATAGACAGAAGACATAGGCATCTTCTTTGGACATGGTGTATTTGGAATAGGATAAAAATAGCCTAAGAGAACAGTTCTTTCTTCTTATTCATTTGCTATCTAGTATTTTAGGCGAATCTTTTTATCTATTATTTTAAAAACACAAATTGCACAAATTGTGCTTATTAGTTGCTAAAATCAGTGTAAAAATTGTTTTAAACTCATAAAAGAACTAAAATCCTACATGTTTCGGCTTTAAACTTAAAGCCATCATCGGGGAAGTGGAACAACACAAACGACTACTGATCTTTTAATTTTCGATGCGAGAAAATTAAAATCAACAGTATGGAAAAATTTAAATAAAATAAGCGGGCGCTCTCTGTTGTCAAAGAGCGAAAAACAAAACAATGAATTAACAAGGGGTTAAAAATGTATCCCATAAACTAGGTATGTTGAAAGAAAAGTTATCATTACAAATACAATCTTTTCTAATTTTAATTTCCAATGATTCCCTAATGGCGGCTTTAAATGGGTTATTGAACCTATGGATAATTCTTGCTTTATCGAAATTAATTACAGTATCATTATTTTTAGCGTAAAACCGGGAGAGTGCAGTGGATAACTTTCCAAATTTTATGTCGTTTTTGTTCCAGCTAAAATAACTTGATTATGTTTTAACTAAACAATAGTAGTATGGTGAATATAGTATGGTTTACTGAACCATAAATTGTTACTCAATATTATTAATATGCTATGCAAAAAAAGGAGGAAATTGTAAGAGAAACATTTTAGAGAATGCCGGTAAAAAAAAGAAAAGAAAATTTAACTAAAAGTCCAAAACTAAAAAAAAAAAAGAAAATGCAGCTTTTTAAACGAGTCCATCGATAAAGAATCATCTTTAATTTCCTTGCACCTAAATGTGTGTGATGTACAAGATGATGGTGGCTACTTTCTATATAACTTTCTAAGTGTAAACAGAATAACAAGGAAAGTAATCTTCAAACGGAGGATGTTAAAAAGTATCCATTGGATGTTAGGTAGTTGTTAGATTCCCGCATGAAAATTGTTCTTGGATCAAAGATTTTATTGGTATTGTAACCAATGTAGTAAATGACTTAACATAAGTTGTAACATTTAAAAAAAGAAAAAAAAATGGAAACAATGTTTATTTTTCCAGAAAATGAAGATATCATACATATATTAAATGAATTGTTGGATTTTTAGATGAGCCCATTCAACTCCAGATGTCAAATGTTTTTACCAAATTAACACGTATAAGCTCTGAATAATACTATTTCATTCATTATTACAGCTGTTAATTCAATAAAATCCACTATAATCAGAACTTTAATTTATAACTCATCAAACCTTTAGAAATGAATTACTTTATTTATCATTCCTAAACAATACATATCCTCTTTCCTCCTTTTTTATCAACACTAGACACAATATACTATAT
Source organism: Maratus michaelseni (assembly GCA_963931845.1). Lineage (NCBI taxonomy): Eukaryota > Metazoa > Arthropoda > Arachnida > Araneae > Salticidae > Maratus > Maratus michaelseni. The sequence continues at coordinate 16,560,988 of OZ007599.1, read as the reverse complement.
TTTCTCTAGTAATATTGCATTTTTTAGTAACTAGCACTAACAATTTTAACTAGCACATACAGTGCGTGTGTAAAACTAGCACACAGTTTTATTTTCTAAAGTGAATTTGTATTAGAGGGAGAATAACGAAACCTCTTTCTGAAACTCTCACCAGCCTTGCTTTTCCTACTAGGCAAAACAGAAACAAAAATAAATTACTTGATTTTGTTTTATCCAGATATTCAAAAAATTATTTTAATGGCTAAAATTCTCACTATAATGAATCATGTAGCCAAAAGTGGAACATATGTTGTACCCCTTTTGGCCACTTCCATGGCCATAAAAGGTAGATATAGCAAATTTAGAACACCAGTTTTGACCGTCTCCCATTAAACGGTTAAAATAATTAATTTTAATGCAGAATTTATATAGAAAGAAAGCTTATCTCATAAAACTCAATAGCAATTAGTTTTAGAACAAATAGAGCCTGATAAGGCTTAATGTTGAAAGATTCTAAAAACTTGTTAGCTAAGCAAAGATCTTAATATTTGTGAGCACACACTATAGGTTCACACATTTAATTTTTTTTTGCAAGTCACAGGTTATGGAAAAATAAACCAATCAGATTGGAAATGATAAATTAAGGTTTTCTTAAGGTGTAAAAATGCATTTTATTGATTAATATCAAATCATAAGCTAAATACTGGACAAACTGATTGAATGCGGCGAAAACTGGTACACCTATCCTATATATAAGATTATTGTATATATATCTATTGTATGTTTATTCATAGAAATGAGATTAAAAACAAATATTAAATATTTCTGCCTTGAAATTATAAAGTAATTTTTAGTTTTACATGTACAGTTTATGAAAATGATACAGATACACAGAATTTATTTTAAAAAACTTTTTATGTTTTAGAAAATTATTATTTTCTATGAAGTATTTTTCCTACGAGCTTTGTTTTCTGCCATCAATGACTATTAATTAATATTGCAATTTCTGTGCACATAAATATGTTACATATGTGTCCAGTTTTTCAATTCCCTTTTTATTAATTAGATAAAAAATTAACATTTTATAGCCCTTCTTTCAGCCACATTTATAGTAGATTAACTTTTCTTTTTCATTGTATCAAGGTATGAAGTAACCACTCAGCTAAAACGACTATCTAACCCCTACACCCCCCCCCCCTTTTTGTTCAGATTAATAATTTTGAATGTGTGGGAAAAATTGCACAATTATAAATTTGTTTCCTTTATACAACTATAAGTTATTTTTATATTATAAATGTTTAGCCAAAATATTTATTAAAACTATTAAATTTCGTCAAACTAAAGCAAAAAATTATATCTACATATATTGATACCTCTAACTTAAATATATAAAAAGCAACTTGAGTTAAATGAAAAACATTGGTTTACATAATTTATTAAAATAAAACTTTATCAGAATATGAAAACAATATTTGTTCCTTAAAATAATTTGTGCTGCTCTGAAAAAAAAAAAAAAAGAAAAAAGCTTATAAAGCTCATTTTTTTCCTTCAAGCAACGACAGCTATTGTATCAAATAAAGTATCAAGGCATCATAATATTAAACACTAACTAGCCTACATTACACACTTCCATACAATTATACCATTATACAATTCCATAAACAAGCAATTTTTTAATAATAAAAAAAACCTGTTATTATCATTTGATAAGAGTTTACTGCTATGAAATTGTGTCTCATTCTATTCTAATATGAGTATGATGATAAACCTTTATCATTAGTAATTCAAATAAAGCTACAAATATGTACATAACAACATAATAGTAATACATAAATGAAGCACAATTAAATAAATATCCATGTGATTAAATATCAGTTTTCTTTTAAGTTTAAAATTTATTTATTAAACGTAAAAGGATTTTTAATTAAAAAAAATTAAACATGCATGATGTAAACAAAAACATTTCGGTTTTATATCTTTGAATTCGAATAAAGCAGTCGATTTTAATCTCTTGATTTTACATAAACAAAAAATACTTTTGCGCCAAAATAATGATACATCACAATAACTATCAGTCCCTCCTTTGCTGCATCAAGTTGCCATAATCTAACGAACCAATGAAAGCAAGGTAACTAACCTAACCCAAGTCCAACGTTTCTCAGGAATGTAGCTGACTCGTGTAAATGCCATTTTTTCTTTTTTATTGTTCAGAAATTAATTAAACAAGTTACTGTTATAATTTTTCATTACTTAGTGTTGTTGAGAACATTAAATCACTTATTTTAACAGGATAGTTTTGATAATTTTTACACTTCAATGAAGGCAGAAAAAATGTTTGTCTATTTTACGTTACATCAGTTACAGGATTTTGAATTACAATTTTTGGGACCAAAAGACAGATTGAAATAATCTGCAGGTATTTGGGTATTAAGTCCTTAGTAAAAAATATTTTAAATTGTAAAAATAAAAAAAAAATTCTAGCTTAATTAAATTTTCTGCACAGTTTGGAAAACAAAATTCGATGATCAATTGTTACGTCAGTTACGATGGAATTGACCAAAACAATCATTTATTTTACTTTAAATACAACCTGATTAAAATTAAAACATTCTAAAAATATAATACATGACAAATATTATAAATAAAAATAATAAGACTTGTGATTACTTACGTTTACTAGAAAAAATGGTGCAGAACAAAAACAGCGCCAGCAAGAAGGGAATCAATGGCGGCTTATTATTATTTTCGTTGGCCGTGACTACGCTGCCGGCTGGTCGGTTTCCTAGTACTGGCCACTCCGCTGCCGTCCTACGAGTTTGTTTACAATGTTGCTTTGTTTATTCGGATCAGCGCCCTCTATCGGTTGCCGGCTGGCCAAGCCAGCCGGCAATATAAGGTTGTTTTGTTGTGGTTAGATTTGGAAACCGGCTGGTTTTTTTTTTTTTTTTATACCGCTAACCAGGCCCCTACCTGCCCGGCATGAATGCCTAGCTTAACGGGTTAGTACCTGGGTGCGGGGCGGAAATCGCCTGATCACAGCATGGCTGTGATCCACCTGACTATTGATTTGTTCACATCGCTGCTGTGCTTGCTCTCTTGTGATTTGCTTACCGCTATCTTTGTTTGCCGGTTCAAGGTTTCTGTTTAACTTTGTTGAATTGACAGATTTAATAGGTCTCGTAATTTAGAACCTTGATCAGGTGACGAGACCCTCACCTGACTAGGCACCCCCAGAGGTATTATTCACAGGTAACTTGGAGGGCTTTGCACCCACGACGGATTTTACATGCACCAGGTGCCATTAGCGTACATAGATTTACATATTTACCATGTCTGTTGGCTTGTCACGTTCATGGTGGGTTGTCGCTGTAGTGTTTATCGCCTCTTTTATGGGCTGATTTCCCTTCTTGTTGTATTTGTCTCTGTCAAGGCTTTTTGGCGTTTTTATAGGCTCGCCCCTGTTGTGGGTTGTTTTTTGTCTATCATTCATTGGTTTTTTGTCTCTTTCTTATATATTTTTACCTCTAGCTTGTGCTAGAGCTGGTTTTCCCATTTTGAATCTTGGTCTTCTTTCGAGAGTTTCACTGGTTATTATGTCACTATCGTGGGTTTTGTCACGTTGTAACATTTGTTACTGGTGGTTGTCACATTGTAACTTTTGTTACTGGTGGTTGTCACATTGTAACTTTTATTACTGGTGGTTGTCACATTGTAACTTTTGTTACTGGTGGTTGTCACATTGTAACTTTTGTTACTGGTGGTTGTCACATTGTAACTTTTGTTACTGGTGGTTGTCACATTGTAACTTCTGTTACTGGTGGTTGTCACATTTCTGGATGTTGCACACTCATTTTTGTTGTCTTTGTCACTTTATCTCACCCAAGCATTGGGGATTTTGATTTTTTTTTCCCTTCGTGAATACGCTTTTTGCGATCAGTCCATTGAATCCTAATGGCTGTTATCACTGCTTTTGAATTTTGTGCAACTTGTTGATTTGTTGTTTGAGAAACTTGTCGCACTAATGGAGTGGGGCTTGTTCCGTGGCCGTTAGTCCGTCATGTATCTATGAGGCTGTATTCACTTGATTTGACACTGTTTTTTTCCCCATTAACTTTCTTTGGCAGGTGTGCTTTGTGCATTCACCATTTAATTATTTTGTTCACTTTTTGTTGGCTATTTGCCTTCATCAGTTGGTGAAATTCAGTCCGTCACAGATGACTTCCACTTCTCACTAGTGCTGAAAAAAAATCGATTTTTTTTTGGCGTAGCAAAGAGGTTCCATTGCTACTTTTTTTTTTTTTTTTTTTTTTTTTTTAATTTTTAATTTTTAAAGATATATTAGAAAATATACTTACCAAATGGATGGCTTTTGAGAGTGGGATATGCTTTTGAGGAATCTCGCTGCTGGGAAGGTGTATTTATTGTGATATGAGATCGATGTTTTCTACTAACCATCTCATCACTGCTCTTCCTTTTGTTTGTACTTGTTTGTTGTTCGCTAACTGGTTGTGCCATATTTTTTCGTTGTTCGGTGTGATGTGGATCAGATGTAGTGTTTGGGTTAGTGGGCAGTCTGTTAGATAGTGTTTGGGGGTTCCCAACTCCCCGCATGAGCAGTTTGGTGCGTCTTTGCGCTTAAACCTGTGTAAGTAGTCCGGGAATGCTCCGTGACCCGTGTAAATTTGACTTAGTAGATTGCAGCTGATGATTCTGCGAGAATCTACTTTTGGGAAGTGTTCATATGTCTTCCTGCCCGTTTCCCCATAATCCCACTCGAACTGCCATTGTTTGATAGTGAGTTCTTTTAGTTTTCTTTTTAAGTTTGATATCGGTCTTTCTAGATGGTATGGAATTTCTTTACTTTGGTTTTCTGCAGCCTTTTTTGCTAATTCGTCGGCATCCTCGTTTCCTTGGATACCCACATGTGCTTTGACCCAGCTAATTTTGAATTTATTGTTTGAGTCTTTTACTGTTTTTTGTATTGTATCGATTAATTTTACTACATTGAAGGGTTTACTGAGTGATTGGATGGCTGACATGCAGTCCGAGCGAATGCTGTATTCCTTCCCTGTGCTATTTCCCCATTCTGCTGCTTTTAGTATAGCCAGTAGTTCGGCTTGGAAAACACTGTTGTACTTCCTTAATGGTGCTGACCATGTTTTTATTTTTTGTTCATTTTTGAAAGCTACGAATGCCGAACCCGTAGCGCCTGTTTCCAATTTTGAACCGTCCGTATATATTACTATGTCCTTGTAATTATGGCCTATTCTTGGTTCTATGGTGTCCGCGGGATGTGTTTCCCATACATTAATCTTTTTTATATAGTCTGTATGGTGGATAGTGGTTCCGTGTATTTCTGTCGTTTCTCTTAAACGAGATATTGTGCCGTATTCTGCCTCGTATTTAACTTGGAGGTGAATTGGAATCAGGCCAGCAAGTACCTGAAGGGCCGCTGTTGGGGCAGTTTTATATGCCCTAACTATAGCCAGCAAAAAATGCCTTTGGCATGTTGTTAGTACTTGTTTACTTCTTTGGTTTAGCTTATGTCCCCATATTGAGGCTGCGTAAGTCAGTGTTTTCTCAGCTACTGTTCTATACCATATTTTTAAGATGCTTGGTTTCAATCCCCAACCCCGTTTGGCCATTTGTCCCATCATCCAAAACGCTTTCCTTACTTTGGCTGTTTGTGCTTGGCAGTGTGTTTCCCAATTTAGGTTTTTATGTATGATTACACCTAGATACTTAATGTTTTCTTTTCCTTCAAATTCCCTTTCTTTGAATTTAATTCCTTCAATTTTATATGTGTCTGCTGTTGGTAGGTTTCTTGTGTGTGTTCTATTAAGGTACAGTAGTTCTGTTTTGTCCCAATTAAGCGTTAGGTTATTTTCCGTTACCCATTCATAAAATTCTTTTATTATTTTGTTTGCTAGTTTTACTAATTGTTCTTTTGTTTTTGCTTTTATTATTAAAATAAAGTCGTCTGCGAAGGCCTGTATTCTTACATTTTTACCCCAGTTTTTCTTTAGGGCTGTATCTGCTATTAGCAGCCACAGCAGTGGTCCCAGACAGCTGCCTTGTGGGCAGCCGCCAAATGTTTGTTTTGTTACTTTAATGCCGTTTTCTTCTAAGGATACGTATCTATCTTCTAAAAAGCTTAGTATCCAATTTATTAAGTAAGTGGGGCATGGTGATTGTTTTAAGTTTTCGGCTATAATAGGCCATCTGATATTATCAAATGCACCCTTTATATCCATTGCTATTAGTAATGTTTGGTATTTGTCTTCTTTGTCTTTCTTTATTGTTTTTATTAGGTTATTTAGTGCGTGTTCAGTTGATAACCCTTGTTTGAACCCATATTGTTTGTCGCTCCAGTATTTGTTGATTGTTAGATGATGTGATATCCTGCCGTGTATTATTTTTTCTAGTATTTTACTAAGTGTAGGTAGTAAGCATATGGGTCTGTAATTTTTTGGTTCTTTTGGATCTTTTCCCTTTTTATGAAATAGGACTACTGTGCCTATTTTAAATGATTTTGGGAAGTAGTTGAAGTTAAGGCATGTGTTATATAATGTTAGTAGTAGTTGTGGTGCTGCTGTGTGTATTCTTTTCACTAGGTTATGGTCTATGTAGTCAAAGCCCGGAGCTTTGTTTTGTTTTATGTTTTTGATTATTCTGTTAAGTTCTTGTTTTGTTATAAGCTGTGGTTTTGTTTCATTAAATGTCGGTGTCTCTGGTTTTAATTCATGTTCTATTGATGGATCTGTTAGATATAGGTTGTTTAGGAAGTGGTTTAATGTCTTTTTGACGGTTACTTCTTGATTGTTGGGCATGATGTTTTCTAATCGTGATGGGCTTGTTTTTTTGCCTGATGCCAGTTTATATTGAGGGCCATATGTATTAGTGACTTCCTCACAGTATTTTTTCCATGTATCTCTTTTGGCTTTTTGGACTATTTTCTTTAATTTTGCGCGTTCTTTTTTATATTCTATGTGTTGTTTGTGTTTTAGTTCCTCATCTTGTTGTTCCTGGAATTTTCTCCTGAACGCCCTTACTCTATTTCTTGCTATTTTGACTTCTTGTGACCACCATGGTGGTGCCATTAATTCTGGAGTTTTTCTATGTTTGTAGACCGGCTGGTTTAAAGAACCGGCTGGTTTAAAGAAGCACAGAGAAATATGTTTACTTTGGCTTCAGATCAATGATTATATTTTTATATGATGATTATATTTTTATATGATTTATATGATCAATGATTATATTTTTATATGATTTATATGATCAATGATTATATTTTTATTTTATTTTGCTTTCCACTTTCGATTTCTTTCTAAAGATGGATTAAATTAAATTTAAATAAATAAATATTTTTAAATTTTAAAATATATTAAATAGTATTATTTTAAAAAGTATTAAAAATTATCATTTCTAAAAATATGAAATATAAAATATATATTAAAATTGTAATATACATTTTTTTTTTTTTAAACTAGCTGGTTTAAAGAAGCACAGACAAATATATCTATTTGGACATTAGAGATTAATACAATTACTATATTTTAATTTTATTTTGCTCTGCGTTTTCGATTTTTTTTTTTTTTTTTTGTAAAAATCAGCTAAATTTCATTTTAATTAAAAAAATTACTTTTAAAATAAATAAATAAAAATTTTAAATTAAAAAATATATATATATTCAAAATTAGTATTTAAAAAAGTTAATATTAAAAATTAAATAAAATTTTTAATTATTATTATTACTGTTATTATTTAATGAAATAAAAAACAATTTTTTTTTTCAAATTTTCTAAGTAAAATTTTAATATCCCCCAAAATATGAACAAACTGGAAGGCTGTATGCTAAAAATTGGTCCGAGTTTAATATTACTCACATAAAACTAAATTAATTAACTTAAGGAAGTAACTTTTAATATCTAGGTGATATCAAGTACTCCTCATACTTGACTTAAGATTTCAAGTAAATAAAAGATGATGGTTAAAACTCCACAAGTAAAAAAGTAAATCCCAAATTCTGTTTGATGATATTTCATCAAACATATATCTGTTAAATTTAGTACCAATATAACAATAACATCATATAAAAAGCAGTTTTCAGTTATGAATAGAACATTGGTCTTTAAGAAGCATATTTTATTTAAAATCATGGCCTACTTTAATTCATATCAATTGGAGTTTGATGTTTTGAGATAGAAGTGTGATTAAAAATAATCATCATCCAGAGACGTAGGAAAGAAAAGGGCTTATAGTACAATTTATTTAATATTTAAAACTATCAATCAAAATTTTTAACCTGTTAAAACTTTATATTTTATGAAAGGGGCCCCTTCTACTCTAGTTGTCTCATAATATGATTGATAATCGAAACTCTGTATAATTTTTTTTAATTTTTAATCTTCTATATAAGATAATTAAAATGTCTATTTCGTGATAATAGCATTAGTCTGGACAATTGATAATCGCAATCTGTCGATAACTTAAAAATGACTACTTGAAACACCTCCTATATATATATATATATATATATATATATTTTTTTTTTTTTTTTTTTTTTTTTTGCTATGCTACTATCATCATCATAAACATCCTACATTTGAATGACAAGAAGCAGTACAGCTGTTTCATTAGATATATTATTTTCATTTTAAAAAATAGAAAATTTGAGGAGTGTATTATTAGTTTCTGTATTATGTCCAATGCAAAGGATGGGGGGGGGGGGACGTCATTCAAGAAATTTTCACTAAATTAGGAAAAAAAAAATCCTACGATGAATGTAAGTGTAGATAGATATGTGTGAGTATGACCCTTCCTTTAAAAGTAGCCAAAGTTTGGCGAAAGACACAGATGATTGCCTGGATGATAGGCGTGTTCGAAGGAAGAGCCTTTGCAGCAACCCTGTACAAAACTCATTCGTCATTGTCTTACTAGCGTCTTACTAAAAAGTTGCCTTCTCATTGCTTTTTTCTTATTATTTCTAACCTTCTCCATCCGTTTTTTTTTTTTTTTTGTTGTTGTTTTTTTCTTTTTTGCGCTTAAGAGTGGATTAACAGAATGGCTTTCGCTTAATTTTTTCTCGGCATAAGATCCGTGTAGTTAGAGCAAAGAATATAAAGAAAATATTCTTTGATTAGAGGTCTGCATAGGTTGAAATTTCCAAGCCCGGGAACAGCCTGACGCATAGAAGAAAGTTTTTGGACCGGACCGGCCCGGCCCGTACAAATTATTGGTCTGGCCAGGCCCTGTATTAAAAGCTAAAAGTACGGCCGAGCTCAGCTCGGTTCGACCCGACTGAATTTCTACAAAACATAGATTTTTACGCCTCTCTGGTTAGAAATTGTCTTGTGCGATGGGTTCTGGTAGAAAATACTCATTTCAACCTTTTTTTCTTTTTTTTTTAATGTTTATTTTTTAAAAAGTACCCAGAGCTGTTGCTGTGATGCATTGCATAGGCACGTCCGTTATAAAATACTGCCCCTCCCTACATTTCTTTCTTCCTGTGCCTATTTAAACTATATTGATTTTTTAATGAATCTCTATTTGTATATAATTGTTTGTGTGTGTTATCATTAATGTCTTTAATCCATATTCCATGGCTTGAAAACATAAAAATCTGATAAATGCTATACAGTAAAATCTTTTAAGTCGGAATCGCATAGGAAAGAAAAATCCGTTATAGACAGGTTCCCTTATTAACAGGAACATCGTCTGCTGTAAATGTTTTATCTTCTTTTCGCACGTATTATTATGTACATTTTGCAAAGATCAACACTTTTTCCGCTTAAGACAGGATCCCGTCATTGACAGATTTATTTTCACAGGTTTTACTGTACTTTATTATCATTACTTATGAATAAATTTATTAAAACTTTCCAACCTAGTTGAAAAGTGTTTATGACTTCGTTTGTCTGCCGTCTGTCCGAGCTCTAACTCCCGTAAAAAAGGATTGCCCTGCAATTTTTATATGTTATTGTCGTTAACTATAGCATGTTCCCTATTTCAACTGAAATGTGTAGCAGTTATAGTTTTTTTACAGGGTCACTCAAAAGAATTCCGTTACATTACGGTCTATGGGAAAAAATCATTTGCGGTTTATTTTAATGATGTTACACAATTTCAAATACATTATAATTGATATATATCACTAAGGTGCATTACAAGAAGCTTAATATGGAATAGGGTGTGGATAGCACTTATAGTTACTTTACAGGGACAGTCAAAAGAATTCCGTTACATTACGTCTATGGAGAAAAATCGTTTGCGGTTTAATTAAATAATGTTTCACTATTTTAAACGCATTGAAATTTATATATATCACTAAGGTGCATTACAAGAGGCTTACTACTGAATATTGTGTGTATAGCAGTCATCGTTCATTTACAGGGACACACGAAAAAATTCTCTACCGCCTGTTAAAAATAATTCCTGGAAGTGCGTTTTAAGTTGCTGGACGCGATTTTAAATTTAACTCCCTTTTTGTCTATTACTTGGTGTGTATAAATTCTGTATTTCATATACAGGGCAGCACAAAAGTTCGAACACATTTCTGTTTATGGACAGAAACTCCAGAAGTAGAATTTTAAACTGTGCTGCGCATTTCCAAACAAAACTAAAATTTAGCATCCTATGTAGTAATATATACAAATCTGTAGATCCTGTACAGGGCTGAATAAAAGTATTCGGATAATTTTCCGAATATTGTATATGTTGGAAATTCCTGAAATTACGTTTTTAAATAGGTTATGCGTTTTCCAAATTGTTTACTTAAATGTTATCTTTCAGCTTATTAAACGGTAATGATTTGTAAGATTATTTTGGAAGCATTGGAAAGTGTTACATAATCTATGCTTGACGCATGATTTTTGTTATTGTTTTTTATGTAGAAATTACTATTCATTAAAAAGAATTTTAATTGTACAATAATGGCGATTTAAAAATACATGCATTTTTCGCAAAAAACTGTTGAGCCAAGCGAAATTTTACTGATTTTTGCAGTGGTATCAGTATGGGTTGGGACCGGGCCCGAAATTTTCAACCTATTCAGACTTCTAGAAAGAATGAAGTCCGGGTTCGACTCGACTAGGAAAAAAAGAATTTTGGCCCTACCCGTGTCTGCAGGGAAAAGTAATGACCGTCCCGGAAAGAGTGAAAAACATGCCCGGTCTGGACCGAGTCTTGTGAATGAAAATTGGTTCGAACGCTTGTCGTGCTCGTGCCCGTGCAGACCTCTACACTTAGAAAAAAAATATATATATATATATATAGTGCTGTCATTTTCCCATCCATAAAAAGCCGGACGGCGGCTTCGAAATCGGACCGTAAAAATACACTAAATTCTATGAAAACTGCATCTGTTTGAAACGGAATCCTGATTTTAATGTAAAAAAGTTCTTAGTCTCTAATGTAAGAAATACCATAAAATTATACCTGTTAAGACGAAAACCTGTCTAAAACAGAATCTCTCTCTCCAGTCGTTTCAGTTTTCCTCTTAGTAGGTTTTACTGTGCTAAATAAACATGACAATCTTACACAGTAAAATCCGTGAAAGCGGGATCGCTAAGGAGGGAAACAAAATTCAATTTTGGGGATGTTTCCAATTGAACAGTTACAATCGTATGGTATATTCCTTCAGTAGGCACTATAATTTTTTTTATGCTTTTAAGACAGGATTTCGTTATAAACAGCTTCCGTTATCCCAAGTTCTAATACTGATCCATGTACATTAAAACGTGTAAAAACAAAATCGCTTAGGGACCGGATTTTTTTTTTTTTTTTGACAGGTTACAGACTTAGCATGTAGATTTGTACGATATCCCTTTCAGCAGTACCATAAAGATTTCCCATTATAGACAAGTTTTGTTTACACAGGTTTTACTGTATAAAGTCAAACTCTACGCAGTATGGTACTAAAACTATGGTACACTGTGGTCTAAAAGAAATTTAAGAGAATTTGTTGCAGTTTCACACAGACAGTTGGAATATTTTGGCGAAAGTGGTGTAGTCCATTGTTTCTGTAACGCGTAAACAGTTTTAACCATAAAGAATATTTGATGATTTATTATCTGCGCCCTGCTAACAAAAAAATTGCTTAAAATTAATTTATTAATTTATAATTAAATTCTAAAAATATCAAAATGTTGTATTAAAATTCTGTACACTTTCCACAATTAAAAAAAGTTTTGTTTTAATGTAGGAGGTTAAGCATTCATATTTACTAATTAACTTTAAGGCTGTACTCAAATCCAAACTGGGTAACTTTCTGACACATTTCTGAATTATTTTTTGTTCGCAAACACATCGAATTGGCAGATGATCTTACTCAGAAACTATGTAATCTAACTGTTTTTCCTTTTTTCTGTAAAGGTATAACGTGCAGAAAATACTGAGAAGTTGGTGGTTATGAATCGAATTACTGGGCGCGACAGCGCGGGAAAAGAAAAAACTGTCGTCATGCGACAACAATCGCTTGCAACCCAAGATGTAATTCAATATCAAAAAAGTGAAAAGGCCTGTTCGATTACAAATCACTTCAATAATCATGCCTCCAAGCGTTATATCCTTTTGCATGAGTTCGCATATGTGTCAGAAAGCTTCTCATTGTTAAACGGGCTCCATCCTTACCTAAAAAAGTATCTAGTGTTCTTAGAGAGCATTTACATCTTATAAATAATTACCATGCCAAATTTCAAGTTTCTAGTTCCTTCAGTATAAAAAAAATTGAAATTTTAGAATGTTTTCCGCTCTTGCACCCCTCTGTGGTAGTGGCACCGACATAAAATTTAGCCTATGTTGGAGCAGGGATTGTCACCATCCATTTGCAACCATCACTTTTGAAAACGGTTCTGTAGTTCCAGAGATTCCATAGAAATTGTAATTTAGTATGTTTTTAGAACGCTTTTCACTCATTTCACCCTTTTAAATTTCGATTTTTTTTAGAATTTGTTCTTAGAGAGCATTTACATCTTATAAGTAACTACCATGCCAAATTTCATGTTTCTAACACCTTCAGTATAAAAAAAATCGAAATTTTAGAACGTTTTTTGCCCCTGCACCCCCCTGGGGGTTGTGGCACCGACATAAAATATGGCCTATGTTGGTGCAGGGATTGTTACCATCAATTTGCCACCATCACTTTTGAAATCGCTTCGGTAGTTCCAGAGATTATCCCCTACAAACAAACAAATAAACAAAAAAAACAATCGTTACTCCTTTATAATATATTAGTATAGATTATTATTTATTTATTTATTTATTTTATTATTTTTTTTATTATTTTTTTTTTTTAGGGGAGTAGCGTATAGTTTTTTAGTTACATTGAATTTGTATAATAATACAAAATAACAAATAAAACAGGGGGGGGGGATTAAGAAATAAAGTATTTTTTTTATTTTTTTTTGCTGTCTTGTTTGTTATTTCGTAACAACAATAAATAGATATTATCATTATTATAAATTAACTAGGGGGCCTACCCCCTGCGAGCTACGCTCGCCAACCCCCGCTCAGACTTCGAGGCCTCTAAAAACATGGCAGCGTGCTTTGTTTTAAAAATATTGGTAAATCTGTAATTGGGTTGCCATGCTTTTAACATTTTAATGGGACATTTTTCGATTATCATGGCCTCATACACAGCTGTTTCGAAAAATAAAGACTTTTTTCGGGATTGATAAGTAAAATCAATTACTACTTGAAAACCAGATGGTATAAAATGGTTAGGTTTAAATTGTGACTACCTCTCGGACTTTTATAACAACAATATTTATTCTATTCTTCCTTTGCGTTTAAGGATGAGAAAAATTCCATCTGCTTGTGAATAACATTAAGAACCACGGTATTGAAAAGTACTATGTTATAGACATTTTCAGTAACAGGTTTTAATTTTCTCTCTATTTTAGTGCACCATCATGCATATTTTCATGTTATTTTAAATATGTAAATTATTTTTTAAAATTAATATGTATATACGAATTTTCTAATAATTATTTATCATACAAAATTAATTAAATATTTTGTGCATGCATGCCTGCATTTATTCGGCATCAATTGATGAGATATTTAAACAAATTTGCTATCCGCGGTAATTTTACACCATGTTCTGTCACTTGAATATTGTCCATAAGAAAATCGGGTACTTTTCCATTATAGGATCCTTTGCTTTTAGGTTTGGCGTAATTCGAGCTTCAAAAAGGGATAGATTCGTTAATATACATAGATTTGTTGCCAAAAGTTATGAAAATAAACCCAATGAACTTTTGGTGCTTTTCTATTAGGGGTCTTGACGCTTTTTTAAAAAGCTTGGCGGAAAAAAACAAGCAGGATATTTTATTCTTCCGTTCAGTTGGGCAATTATTATTTTATATATTAGTTTCAAATATCCGAATTAATGATTTTATAAATTCGTTTAGTTAAATTTTACAAAAAAATAACAAAATTATATCAATAAGTAATAATTACTATTAATTCCTTTTCCTCCCTTTCTTTTGCGTTTACCTAAATGACGTTATTTGGACGAATTTATTCAAAATATTTTCAGTTTATAAATTAAATTAAATGCTGACAGACGATTGAATCCTGACGATAGAAATGTGATTTTTTTTTCAAATTTTCCTGAAAAACATAATTTAATCACAATCTTGTCTTCATTATCGATTGAACTTAAAGATAAATTCAATTTCAATTTGAAAATGACGAATAAAAAGAAATCAATAATCCCTATTGGGATCCTTTTCAATTTTTTTCCCTTTTTTGTCACAAAACAAGAACGAAAAATCAAGCGTCAAGCATAGATTATATAGCACTTTCCAACGCTTCCAAAATAATTTTACAAATCATACCGTTTAATAAGCTAAAAGCTAACATCTAAGTAAACAATTTAGAAAACGCATAACATATTTAAAAACATAATTTCAGGAATTTCCAACATATGCAATATTCGGAAAAATATCCGAATACTTTTATTCAGCCCTGTATAGGATCTATAGATTTGTATATATACTACATAGGATGATAATTTTAGTTCAGTTAGGAAACGCGTAGCACAGTTTAAAATTCTCCGTCTGGAGTTTGTCAATAAACAGAAATGTGTTCGCGAACTTTTGTGCTGCCCTGTATAGGATCTACAGAATTTATACACACCACGTAATAGACAAAAAGCAAGTTAAAATTAAAATCGCGTTCAATAACTTAAAACGCACTTCCAGGAATTATTGTTAACAGACAGTAGATAATTCTTTTGCGTGTCCCTGTAAATGAACGATGACTACTATACACACAATATTCCGTAGTAAGTCTCTTGTAATGCACCTTAGTGATCTATATACATTTCAATGCGTTTAAAATAGTGAAACATTATTTAAATAAACCGCAGACGATTTTTCTCCATAGACGTAATGTAACGGAATTATTTTTACTGTCCCTGTAAAGTAACTATAAGTGCTATGCACACCCTGTTCCATATTAAGCTTCTTCTAATGCACCTTAGTAATATATATAAATTACAATGCGTTTAAAATAGTGAAACATTATTTAAATAAACCGCAAATGATTTTTCCCTATAGACCACAATGTAACGGAATTCTTTTGAGTGTCCCTGTAAAAAAACTATAAGTGCTACACACTTCCGTTGAAATAGGGAACATGCTATAGATAACGACAATAACATATAAAAATTGCAGAGCAATCCGAGCATATTTACGGGAGTTAGAGCACGGACAGACGGCAGACGGCCAGACGGCAGACGGCCAGACGGCCAGACGGCCAGACGGCCAGACGGCAGACGGCCAGACAAACCGAAGTCATAAGCACTTTTCAACTAGGTTGGAAAGTGCTAAAAACTGAGTAATTAGTTGCCATCATTACAGAAATGTCATTAAAATTAGAAAAAAATTAATATCTAGAAAACTAATTCCAATTTCAAAATTCTATTACCAGTTTTGACATCCACGGATTTTTATGAACAATTGGTATTAATTTCACCATCAAGCGTTTAATATTTTATTAAAAATAGCCTTGAAACATAATCAGTCGTTTAATCAGTCGTTTCATAAAATCGTTTCATAAATTCGTTTCAAAAAATCGTTTCACAAATTCGTTTCATTAGGATTTTATATATATAGGGTAGATATGGGGGAATTTAGATCGTCTAAATCCCCCTGCCCCTGTGACAGTTTTGAATATATGAGTATTGGTTGGACTATAGAACTGACTTAACAATCTTTTATATTTACAGACACATAAAAACTGTATTTTGACAAGTATTTTTTTAAATCGGTTTGTTTTATATAATTTAAAGTAATATATCAGCTATTAAGGTTAGAGGGAGGGAGCTATACAAGGGACTAGTGGAACTTTAATAAAATCATATAGATAATTATAATACAAATTTAACATATATGTGTTTTAGGGCTGAAATAATTAGAATCAATCAATTTGCTCTAAGTAGTAAAATCTTTGTCGATTTCAATGTCTTTTTAACCTCTGGCATGCAGATAATGCAAAAGTATTGCTCTGAATACATTTCAAAACTTTTCGAATACACAGTTGTCTAATTTAACACTAGCAAAGCTGTCACAAGTGACTTTTTTTTTTTTTTTTAAGGTTTAAAATTTAGAACCCCTAATATGTTAAATCCATTTGTATTATTGCAAACAAATTTGGTACGTGTGTAGTTTTTTTTTTTTTTTTAAGCATAACTCCAGAGCTTACGTGGCGGAATGAACTTGTGTAATTTTATATAAACACTAAGCTGACCCGCCCAGCGTTGCCTGGGCCTGTGATAAAACTTTAAATAAACCCTAAATTTGTATTATTTTATATATTTTACTCGATTTTGTATGAATTTATATCTTTAATGACGAAATCGCAAAATCGTAAAAAAACATTTACTTATTGTTTTAAGTATGATCATTATATAGTTAAAAAAATAGATTTTCTTGTCCAAGCATTTTGAAATTTTTAATGGCCTTAAATGTAACGTTTTTGCGTAAAAATACTATTTGTCGTTCGATCTCTATGAAATTTTAATCGTTTATAAATATAACTGTTTCCAAGTGCTCTAATAAAATTATGTGAAAATATATGCATTTTAGGTAGATTTCGTAAGAAATACTACATATTACATTCTCCTCTAAGTTGGAATTTTTGAAAAAATTTTGCAGATCTACGCCGATCATGACTCCCAGAACCCAAAACCACCCTCAGTTCAAAACTTTATCTATCTATCTTTCTATCTATCTAAGTCATTTTTTTATGGACACGATAACTCGAATAATTCTTCACAAATCTCTTCCAAACTTATACATAAAATCAAGGGGCATAAAATGTCAGTCAGGTTCGTTAACGGGCAAAATCGAACCAAGGAGGGGGGAAATGGGGAGGCTTTTTGTGAAAACAGAAAAAAACCCATAACGTCTTAATTATGATACGAATCGAATCCGTTTAAAGTTATTATTACTTCTAGGAAAAGGGCCGAAAATTAATGTATGACAGAGTTTTGATATCATTAAAAATGGCTTCAAGTGGGGAGGGGGGGGGGGGGGGGGTTAGAAGAAAATATCATAACTTCGTCAATTCAAAAGATATCAAATCCACTTAAATTTATTATAACTCTTCTTAATATTATCTAAAACTTTTATATTGACAAGTTTTTTATAGGACCAACCCTTATAGAAAAAAAAATTAAAAACAAAAAAATCCCTGCCGGCTCCGCCTGCAAACAAGTTAGGTTTCGAAGTGGACGGTTCCAACTGCCGCATCATGGCAGAAAGGTCATTTCTTCCGCAATTCCCAACAAACAGGCGCCCCGCGGTCTGCGCCTTCGAAATCTACCTGTGGCCGAGCCGTCAGGGATTTTTTGTGTTAATTGGCGTCTTGTAATAGGGGTCGTTAAGCATAATCCAGTTAACATAAACGTAACATAACATAACGTTAAACATAATCCTGAAGAGTCAGGAAGTTGTATTATACTAAAGAAAAGGAGTACAGTCATAATCAAGAGACCTTTTCTCTTCCCATATGTACATGCAAACAGCCTTTTAGAATGAAAGAAGAAAAATATGTTCTACTTTTCTGCAAAAAAGAAAAAAGCAGGGAAATATTTTTACTTGTAATTCGATTATACCATTAAAGATTTTGTTAAAACGTGATGGAAAAAATATACTGCTTATTTGAACAAATATTTGTGTGTTACAATAATGTAAAGCAACATTTGCAGTAATAAAAGAGTGCTGTTTTTCTTTCATGTTGCCAGTTGCCATATCTCTTTAAGGTAATCTCAAATTCCCTGCTCAACAATATGTGAAACTTTCTGACACATTTTTAAACGTAAAGGCATAAAACTTGCAGGTCTGATTGTTGAAGCGATTTGGAATCGACTGCGTTTTCCATTTTTTGATAAATAAATTCATTATCGAGTTATAAGCAATTCTTGTCACATGATGACTTTCCCCAGTCTCGTGCTGTCGCGCCAGGAATTCGATTAAAAAGGCCCACTTTGACAGTGTTTTCTGAAAAAATCTTCTGCCTTTTCCAAAAAATGAAAAATGTCATTCAATGACATAGTTTCTGAATAGGAACACTTATTAATTTCATGTGTTTCTGAACGAAAATTAATTCAGAAATGTGTCAAAAAGTAGCTCCTTTGAATTTGAGAACTGCCTTAAGAAAACTGCGCAAAAATTAATTTTTAGCTCACAGGCTATCAAAGCCTGAGAGCTTATGTGCCCGCCCGTTCTGTATGTATGTATGTACGTATGTAACGCGATAACTCTTGACAGAAATAACCGTTTTGCTTCCAATTTTGTTTATAGGTTCCTTGTGATAAGGCGCTTCCCTGATTAGTTTTGGGGATTGATTGTTTAACTATAAAGGGGGGAACGGGGGGGGCTAACCCCCCTTAATTAAGATAAATGGTTTTTTCATGCAGAATTGTCCAATTTTCTTCAAATTTTGTATATAGGTTCATTGTGATAAGGTTCTTTCCTGATTAGTTTTGGAGGTTCATAGGTTAAGTATAAAGGGGGTAACGGGGGGGTTAATCCTCCCCCTTAATTTAGATAAATGAATTTTTCATGCAGAGTTATCCGATTTTCTTCCACTTTTGTTTATAGGTTCCTTGTGATAAGGCGCTTCCCTGATTAGTTTTGGGGATTGATTGGTTAACTATAAAGGGGGGGGAACGGGGGGCTAACCCCCCTTAATTTGGATAAATGGTTTTTTCATGCAGAGTTATCCGATTTTCTTCAAATTTTGTATTTAGGTTCATTGTGATAAGGTTCTTTCCTGATTAGTTTTGGGGGTTCATAGGTTAAGTATAAAGGGGGTAACGGGGGGGTTAATCCTCCCCCCTTATTTTAGATAAATGATTTTTTTCATGCAGAGTTATCCGATTTTCTTCAAATTTTGTATATAGGTTCATTGTGATAAGGTTCTTTCTTGATTAGTTTTGGGGGTTCATAGGTTAAGTATAAAGGGGGTAACGGGGGGGGGTTAATCCTCCCCCCTTATTTTAGATAAATGATTTTTTTCATGCAGAGTTATCCGATTTTCTTCAAACTTTCTATATGGGCTCATTGTGGTAAGGGGCTTCCCTGATTAGTTTTGGGGGTTCATTGGTGAAGTGTAAAGGAGGGAAACGGGGGCTACCCCCCCCTTAATTTTGATAAATGGGTTTTTCATGCAGAATTATCCAATTTACTCCAAATTTTGTATATAGGCTCATTGTGGTAAGGCACTTCCCTGATTAGTTTTGGGGGTTCACTGGTAAAGTATAAAGGGTGGAACGGGGGGGGCCTAACCCCCCTTGATATAGATAAATGGGTTTTTTAAGCAGAATTATCCGATTTTCTTCAAATTTTATATATATGTTCATTGTGATAAGGCGCTTCTATGATTAGTTTTGGGGGTTCTTTGGTTAAGTATAAAGGGTGGACGGGGGGCTAACCCCCCCCCCCCTTAATTTAGATAAATGGATTTTTCATGCAGAATTATCCGATTTTTTCAAATTTTGTATATAGGTTCATTGTGGTAAGGCGCTTCTCTAATTAGTTTTATGGGTTCATTGGTTAATTATAAGAAGGAGAAACGGGGGATGGTTCCCCCCTCTTAATATATTGTCGATTTCTTCATTTTTTGAGGGCTTATTTCAAATTCTTTAAATAAGAATATAATTTACAGTTAGTGTGAATAGCCTGTGAGCTCAATGCCGTCAGTTTAACTGGGCAGTTTTCTTTTTAACACTTTCCAACCTAGTTGAAAAGTGTTTATGACTTCGGTTTGTCTGGCCGTCTGCCGTCTGTCCGTGCTCTAACTCCCGTAAATATGCTCGGATTGCTCTGCAATTTTTATATGTTATTGTCGTTATCTATAGCATGTTCCCTATTTCAACGGAAGTGTGTAGCACTTATAATTTTTTTACGGGGACATTCAAAAGAATTCCGTTACATTGCGGTCTATGGGGAAAAATCATTTGCGGATTATTTAAATAATGTTTCACTATTTTAAACACATTGAAATTTATATATATCACTAAGGTGCATTAGAAGAAGCTTAATATGGAATAGGGTGTGGATAGCACTTATAGTTACTTTACAGAGACAGTCAAAAGAATTCCGTTACATTACGTCTATGGAGAAAAATCGTCTGCGGTTTATTTAAATTATGTTTCACTATTTTAAACGCATTGAAATTTATATATATCACTAAGGTTCATTACAAGAGGCTTACTACAGAATATTGTGTGTAGAGCAGTCATCGTTCATTTACAGGGACACACAAAATAATTATCTACTGTCTGTTAACAATAATTCCTGGAAGTGCGTTTTAAGCTACTGAACGCAATTTTAATTTTAACTCGTTTTTTTTTCTATTACGTGGTGTGTATAAATTCTGTAGATCCTATACAGGGAAGCACAAAAGTTCGCGAACACATTTCCGTTTATTGACAGAAACTCCTGACGGAGAATTTTAAACTGCGCTACGCGTTTCCTAACTGAACAAAAATTTAGCATCCTATGTAGTATATATACAAATCTATAGATCCTATACAGGGCTGAATAAAAGTATTTGGATATTTTTCCGAATATTGTATATGTTGGAAATTCCTAAAATTATGTTTTTAAATATTTTATGCGTTTTCCAAATTGTTTAATTAGATGTTATCTTTTAGCTTATTAAACGGTATGATTTGTAAGATTATTTTGGAAGCGTTGGAAAGTGTTACATAATCTATGCTTGACGCATGATTTTTCTTTCTTGTTTTTATATCAATCCATTATTTTTTAACCTATAATAATGAATTTTACATGGGAATGCAACGTCGTATAAGGAAGCAGATTTTCATTTATAAAACAGGAATTTTAAATTTGGCGTATTTTCTACTTTTAAATGCACTAATGAAAGTATGCTTTTTAAAAAACTATTTTTACTTTTACAAGTATTCAATTATAAGCTTATTAATTAAATATATTTCCTGTATTATCAAATATTAAGTTGTAAAACACAAAGGGAATAGAATTATAACAGAAATTTAAGCATTATGCCAAAACTGGAATTCTGAGTTTGTATAGATTTTCGAAAAATCAAAATTATATTTTAATTGTAAAAATATTATAAAATAAAATAATATCAGTTTTTAAAGAAATGGAAAATTTGAATACCGATTGTATTAAGAAAAATGATAAAATCCAAATAATTTAGCAAGTAGTTTCATTAATCAGGTTTTAATACAGTTTAAAAGACATATTATAAAAATAGGATATATATGGGACGAAAGGGAAAAATTATGATAGTCATAAACTATGTTATTCTGAGTTATTTTTCTTTACCGGCGTGGATATCTTAGCTTCAGCACTATGTATCGATCTTGTCTTTAACTGCTTTTTCAAAGGATTATTTTCATTTTATTCCTCTACCAAATGATAGTACGCCTTTCAAACCATTAAATGAAACTGTCACCCCAAATTTCACAAAAAATGGACTATTATCGTTTTCCTCTTAATAATTTAATTTTTCTCTAATTTATCTAGAAAGAAAACTGGAAAGTAGAAACATTTTTTCCCCCACCGTTTGGAAAATTTAGGAAATTTCACATTTCTAATTTACAATAATAATAATAATATATATATGTTACACAATTTGGCAATAATAATATCTATAATTTTTTTATTTCAATATTTTTTATTAAATAACGTTCGAAGTTTGAACTACACGATAAAAACTCAGAAATGATTTTAAAAATAAAAAATATAATATTCAGCCATATTTTGTTTAGGTTTGGCTGAATAAAACCCAGGAGGAAAAAAAGATTTAAAAACTGATGGAATATAATAAATTAATATTAACTCATATTCAAATCATTGAACAAAGCTTGAGAAGCAAAGATATTTGAATTTTATAATCAATACGTATGAATAACCGAACTTTCTATATTAGTATTTCTCAATCTTTTTTTGGATAAATGGCACACTTTACACGTAAAGACATTCTCACAGCGTAACATATTTATTTTCCATCTGTACATGCATAAAATTTTCAGATATTCTTCTGCACTGCAAAAAATAAGTGTTGATTTTACAGTATAATACTGGAACCCCCCAGTTGTCAGTACTATACCGTAAAATTAACAGTAATAAACAGTAAAATAAACAGTAATACGCTGCGGCACATGCGCGGTAGCGTATTAATGCTTATTTTACTGTTTATTACTGTTAATTTTACGGTATAATGCTGGCAGCTGGGGTTCCAGTATTATACTGTAAAATCAACACTTATTTTTTGCAGTGTGAACTTTTTGAGAATCGTACAAGGTATTTCCTTTTACTTTCATATAAGGCATGTTTCTGATTATGCGTTCAACATTGCTGTTTTAAAAAAATTTTTAGACTTATGGCGGTTTTCAAATCCAAACTGGATACTTTCTGACACAATTTTGTTCTCAAACGTATCAAAGGGACAGATGCTCCTATTCAAAAACTACGAACGCTAACAGTTTTTCCCTTTTGGGTTAAAGGTAGAAGATTTTTCAGAGAATACTATCAGTGTTAGCGTTTTGAACTAAATTTCCGGATGCGACAGCACAGAAAAAAGACTGCCATCATGAGAAAACAATTACTTATAACTCAAAATGCAATTCATTTATCCAAAAAAAAAAAAAAGTTGGACAACGAATCATTGCAATGTTATACCTACAAGTGTCGTGTTTTTATGTTTTTAAATGAGTTCGTAAATGTGCCAGAAAGTTTGGCGTTCTAGAGCGGGGATTTGTGTGTGTGTGTGCAGGGGGGGGGGGGGGGGGGGGTCTGAGCAGAGCAAAAATCATTAAAATCATGCAGGCCCGACAGGCTCAATTCCTACAAAAATGTCCGGTATTTTTTAGTCATTATAAGCCTACAATTAAAATTATTTAAGAGAATATTGCATACATATTTAAACAAACACTTCAAAGTGAAGCTTTTTTCAGATTATATATTCGCAAGTCATGGTATACGGAATTATAATATTACTGATCACATAAGACAATTATATTCAAATGGAGATTCGTTAAAATTAAATTGTTTAGAAGGAAAGAAAAGGTCCTGTGTGAAGTTGGCAACCCCCATTACGAATTTAAATATATGAATTACGTAGAAGTTTTGCCCACCCATTATTTAATTTAGCCCACCTTTTATAACTCTGTAAATCACATTTTATTTTTTGACCCATTTCTCATACTAGCACCCATCACCTCACAATACGAAATTAAAAAGAACAATTGTGCTACTGTTTTACCCACCCATTATTTAATTTTGCGCACCATTTCTAATGCTGTAAATAAAAGATATCTTTGTTGACCACGTGTGGAGTTGGCACACCCCCCCCCCCCCTCAATTACGATTTAAGATTTACAAATTACATAGAAGTTTTGCCCACCCGTTATATAACTTTGTACACCTTTTATAAAGCTGTAAATTAAAAAATATGGTTTTGACCACGTGTTCAGCTGGCACCGCCCAATTCGAATATAGCTACACAAATTACGTAGAAGTTTTGCCCACTCATTATTTAATTTTGACTATAATTTTTAACGCTCTAAATCAAAGATATCTTTGTTGACCACGTGCGAAGTTGGCACCCCCCCCCCCCATTACGAAATAAGCCTTACACACATAAGTTTTGCCCACCCATTATATAATATTGCCCACCTTTTATAACGCTGTAAATTAAAAAAATATGGTTTTGATTACATGTCCAGCTGGCACCAGCGAATTTCAATATAGCCATACAATTGTACAAAGCAAAATTTTTACATTTTTAC
Organism: Maratus michaelseni; assembly: GCA_963931845.1. NCBI lineage: Eukaryota > Metazoa > Arthropoda > Arachnida > Araneae > Salticidae > Maratus > Maratus michaelseni. Next base: position 16,536,714 of record OZ007599.1, on the reverse strand, counting down.
GTAATTTAAATTACTCAGCCGGATAAACCTTTAGGGACGATGGACTAAACTAGGATTGTTGGGCAAAACTCTAGAAACAATTGGAAAAACTGGGCTATGCTATAGGATTACGGGTAAAAGTCATAACTGCTGAACACAATTCTAGGAACGTTTTGAAAAACTTTAGGAATACTGACCAAAACTTTGCAATGCTATAAGGAAAAGGCATGTTTACAAACAAACACTCCCGTCAATCAATCTCCCCCTCTCCCAGCCAATCAGACAAACTCGTCCCTGTTCGTACACCAATCAAAACCATCTTTTTCCCTGAGTGACGTCAAAGTTTTGCCCTGAGTGACGTCAACTGATCTTTCCTTATAGAAACAAGGGCAAAGCCAGACAAAAAATTAGGAATACCGGGCAAAAAATTTTAAACATTGGCCAAAACTAGGCTAATTCTAGAAACACTGTACAAAACGGGACAATGCCATAGGAACACTAGACAAAACCTGGGAATGCTTTCGGAACACGTGAAATCCACGTAAAACTTTAAGAATGCTGTTCAAAACCGAGTAATGCTAAAGGAAAACGAGTAAAGTCAGGTAAAAAATTTGAAATGCAAGATTAAACTCTAGAAATTCTAGTCAAAACTCTGGAAACGCTGGATAAAATTCTAGGAACGTTGTGCAAATCTGGACAAAACTCTTGTAAAATACTGAGAAAAACAGGGCAATGCTATAGCATAATTTCAAAAAACGGTCTATGAGCACGTTCAGAGACCGAAACGCGAGTTACTCGTATAATCGGGGAATGACGTCATCTGATTTTGTCGGGGTAAAGTTGGGTTAAAACGGCTGTGAACGCTTTTGGGTGAAGTTATGGGTATGTTTACAATCAAACACTTCCGTCAACCAATCACCATTACATTTTGATTGTACGAACATTGCAGGAAGCATCCTAGCCGACGCTGGCCAATTATATCATAGTTCTGTTTAAGGTAGACCAATGAAATGGTCAGGACTCAAGTGTACAGTAGGAGTCATAAAGAACAACAGTTGACAATTGCAGTTAGCTATAAAACAAACAAACAAATAATATTTCCCAACCACGTGATCACTTTACCCAACAAAATTCTTCAGGTAATGTGGGTCCAAAAAATCTCTATCGACTAGTTCGGAGTTTCCTAAGGGAGAGGAAAATCCAATTTCGAACGCAAAACGTGTCCCTGGAACGTATGTATGACAAAGGCTGCCCTCAGGGCTCGAATTCAGGTCCCTTTCTCTGGAACTTGGTGGCGAACTCCTTGTTGGAGTTGGATTTGGGAGAGTACGTGAAAATCATAGCTTATGCCGACGACTTTGCTGTCTTAGTCGAAGCGCCAAACGCGCATGTTTGTGCGAAGCGGGCAAATCCTGCCTTAGCGAAGATAGCTCGCTGGGCGGCGATGCATAAACTCGAGTTCTCCGCAGAAAAGACCGTACTGGTCTACTTCCGAAAAGTGCGCCGGTTGGGGAGTTACAAGAGGAACCCTAAAACGGCTCCTAGACTCTCCTTCCTTCGAAGACCCATTAAAGTCGCACAAAACACTAGATACCTTGGAGTGATGGTGGACGACAAACTCAATGGAATGGCACACTGCGCATACGTCAAACAAAATCTGGCAAACTACGTGAGAGCGACCCGCTCACTCAGTCAGAGGACCTGGGGTCTCAAAGGGACCGTACTGAAGCTTCTTTACAAGAACGGCATAGAGAGGCTCGCGACATATGGTTGCAGTTTCTGGTGGTCGGGGACCGGCCGCATGAGAGATAGCTTAATCACAGCCCAACGATTAGCCCTCATCGCGATAACCAGGTGTTACCGTACAACTAGTACGGTAGCGCTTCAGGTACTCGCCGGAACCCTGCCATTAGATCTAATGGTGGAAAGGGAGTTCAACCAGAGTCGCGTCCTCCGCTTAGGGGAAAATGCCGAAGTTGGTGGAACAACTATAAGAACAGAAGAAGTTCAAAAACGGATGGAAAGATGGTCAGTACACCCCGCGAAGGCACCTGCCATTGACTGGGAAGAAGCACCCCAGAATAACGGGGAACCCCACAGCCAGCAGGGGATATCAGTATTTACTGATGGGTCAAAAATTGGAGGAGGTGTAGGATCAGGCGTAGCAATCTATGACGGTGGGGAATTGATTGAAGAGCAAGCCTATCACCTCCCGCCCCATGCGACAGTGTACCAGGCCGAGTTAGTCGCCATTATCAAGGCGCTGGAGTTGTGCAGAGCCCAAGGCGAACTATCATTGTTCAGCGATTCGAGATCGTCGCTGACGGCACTAGCAAACCCGTACTCGCTAGATCCACTATGTGCACGTGTTCACGCGGCGAGAGAAGGCCTCGAGGTGAGATGGTTCTGGGTAAAGGCCCATGTAGGGATTCACGGCAATGAAACGGCAGACCGCCTTGCGAAAGCAGGTGCAGGTTTAGACGTCATTGACGTCCCTCTAAGTCTGTCGCCCCGGTCCGTGAAGACCAGGATACGCCGGGAGGTGAAAACCATCTGGCAAAGTCGATGGGAGGAGGCGGAAACAGGGAGAAATGTGTTCCACATAATTCCGAAAGTGTCGGAAGAACGCACCTGGACTGCGCCTCTCATTAACTGGGCGGTTACAGGGAATGGACCATTCCCGGAATACTTTCACCGATTCAAGGTAAGAACTCTCACGCGAGGATGCCCATTTTGCACAGACCCAAATCCCGCCACGAGTGAACACCTACTTGTGGCATGCATAGGAACGCAACCTCTCAGGGACAGGGTCTGCCCGAAGCTCACAGCTTCAACGGTCCGGAACTATTTTGTGGTTCCGGAAGGAAGGAAAGCACTCACAGCTTTCCTCCAGGAAATGGAGCCGCATTTGAGATAGACTCCATTAATGGGCAGTCCCACCCAGTGCACCTGAGGCGAAACCTTTAAAATTTGGCCCAGGTAAGTAAGAACAGGTATGTGAGGGGTGAAGTTCGAAGAGAGAAGAAAGTGAAGAGAAAGGACATGAGTTCAAGGGACAGAGAAGTAAGAGAAGAGAGAAGAGTGAAGACAAAGGTGAAGATTAATAAATGGCAAAATTGTATGTATGTAAATAAATAATTAAATGTTTTTCTATCCTATGTAACCAAGATTAATAAGTCTAACATGTGAATAAACGCCGCTCTCGTGCGGCGGCCTAACCGTCCCAATGGATCAGTGTGTAAAAAGTAGCAAATATTTTCGATGTAGCTACGCTATTAATTAATTACTGCAGAACTATGTAAATATGAAGGACCAATTAAAGAGCAGTGGCTCAATCCAGGACGGGGCGAGAGCTGGCACGTCTTCCTGGTAGAGGATGAGGACTCGAATAAACGAACGGCACGAGTGAGAGGGAAGACAAACTAGGTCGTCGGTGAAAACTGGGTTTTTCACGTTCAGCAGGATAGCCGTACAGGCATGTTTAGACGAGCGCAAGGTACATGCGGGTGGGCAGTCAATATGTGCCAAGTGTCTGTGGAACTATCAAATCGGCCTGCATGGCAGGTCTAATATGCGATAATCTGTAGAGATTGAAAGCAGTACCAATTAGTTTTACCCGAAGTCTGGGTAATTTCCGGCTCCGAATGCTACTGGAAACCCTCAAAAAGTCACGTGATATTGATCTCTGAACGCTTCGGGTTCCCCATGCGTTACTCTATGTAACTCGGGGTTCGGTCTGTGAACGAGCCCAATGTTATATAAAAACAGGCAAAGTCTGCAAAACTTTAAGAACGCTAGGCAAAACTTTATAAATACTTGGAAAATGCTGCAAGAATGTTAGGCAAAGCAGAAGAAATCTCTAAAAAAGCTAAACAAACATAAGACTGTTGGGAAAACACTAGGAACAATGGGCAACACGTGGTAATGATATAGCATCACGGGCAAAGCTTTAGTAACGCTGAACAAAACTCTAGACGTTGGACAAAACGGGACAAAATTCTAGGAATACTAGACAAATCTGAAAACTCTAACCCTGTCAAACTCTCAAACTGTCAATCTGGAATCACCCTCTCCTTCGAAACATACCGCAAATGGGACGCTGATATAAATTTAGGAACTTTGGGAAAAACGCTACGAACACTCTAAAAAACCGGACAACGCTATGGACTTTACCCAAGAGTGGCAACAGCTACATCTCTGCGAGTACATGCCCTCCGAAAAAGACTGTTTATTGAACGAAGGGAAAGTTGTGCAAAGCTAAAATGTTCTTCACGCCTATTGCTGTTTTTCTGCTATATACCCGCAGATGATCTGGCGGGTCCCTCTTGGTGGTCCTGACTTGGCCCCTTAAGTGGGAAAGATGACCGGAAGCCAAGCATTTTGCGACTGTCCGTCGGGTTGTTCCGACTCGACCCCTTAAGTGGGGAAGAGGACCGGACTCGATATACTGAGATGTTCGTCGACAAGACAGAGACAGGAGACGGACGAACTACCGCTTCATCGTAGTCCGCCGGTGAAAAAGGGATATCCGAGATACCCAGAAGACCCATTGTGGGGCCTCAACGAGGTCCCTTAGGGCCTGCGGTCCCCCTATCGTAAGCGCAGATTCTCCGTGGTGCCAGGACTCGGTCAATGCTCGGAGTCTCCTCCGTAGGTGGTGGAAGGACATCCCGTAGACCAATCCCAGTTGTTTGGGCAAGGGGCTCACTAAGGAGACTAGTCCTTCTCTTTTGTGCCGAGGTAGGTGACGCTGGGGAAAGGCAAGCAAAAGGTAGCTGGGCCATCTCCACAAACTTATCCAAGGAATTGACGGCGGCGAGATCAGGTTTTGGTTTTGTAGAGCACGATGCGTGGTGACTCTGTAGCGCGCTGGGAGATACGGCATTCAAAAACTATCTGCATCGTACCAGCGTCAGAGGTGGAATATCTACTGGCGTGCGTGCGTATGGGGCGCATAGCCCGCAGTCACCACGTCATCCCTTGCAGCTGAATCAGTTGGGAGCCAATCTCAATGGTGGACAGCGCAGGAGGTTCCAAAACCAGATGGAGTTTCAATCCAAAGGCGGCTCCTCAGGTCGCTGTGGACGAAAACAAGGCTACACTAGATACCAGGCTTGCTCATTCATTATCATGACGTCACAAAAGGTGGCTGGCCGCGACCAGCGATTGGTGCAAAGCGACGACCCCATCGTTTTGTTCCAATCGCTGTATGTCTTTCATTTTGTCGTTTCGCTTTGTACCAATCGCTGGTAGCGGCCAGCCACCTTTTGTGACGTCATGATAATGAATGAGCAAGCCCGATATCTAGTGTAGCCCTGACGAAAACCATATCTTCCAACCATATCTTCATCGTAGTCCGCCGGTGAAAAAGGGATATCCGAGATACCCAGAAGACCCATTCTGGGGCCTCAACGAGGTCCCTTAGGGCCTGCGGGTCCCCCTATCGTAAGCGCAGGAGTAGGAGTAGGTGATCCCCTCACCATATCTTGGTGAGGGGATCACCTACTCCTCGTGTTGTTCAACTACGAGGAACCGGGCCGGAGGCTCGTCGACTAACGCGACGGCGATCAAGCCAAAACTTGGTCCTTCGCACAGTGGGGCGTTTTGAGGATCTAGGTGGACAAAATTATTGCGTTGAAGTTTAATTAGGTTTTGCTGGGTTTTCGAATGTATCAGTAATAAAATAATCAAACAGTGATAAATTTATATTATTATTATTATTTATATTATTATTATTATTATTATCATTATTATTATTTATATTATTATTATTATTTATTTTTATTATTATTATTTATTTTTATTATTATTATTATTATTATTATTATTTATATTATTATTATTTATTTATATTATAATATTGTATTGTCATTGAAACTACACATGTATTCAAAGTTTCAGCTCAATCGGATAATTAAAAGTGGTTTAAAATTGACTTGCAAGATTAGAATTAAACACTCATACATACACTTCAAGTTAATATAATTTAATGATTCGCAAACTTTCGCAGGAGCTTTCTAAAGTTTCCAATACTTTAGGAATGACACTTTGATTTTAAAAAATACTTATTTTTTAATAATGCTTAATACTGTATTAAAAGTCAAGATGAAGTTTGAAAACAAGATGGCGCTTATTTTCAAACAACAATAGGTTTAATCTTGTGAAAAACATGTGACATATGTTCAGTAAACTCCTGCTTTCAAATAAAACAGAAAAGTCACGACTTGTTTTAGAACTTACAGAAAAATAGTGCAACTGTTGAAACTATCTCAAACCAACTGCCTTTTTTACGGTCGTAGTTAATCGACAAATCGGATTTTTTTCGACAAACCTCGTACGGATCTCGAAAAAAGAGACATTCATCTACCAGTATACGCGGTCTTGTTAAATTCCGAGATAATCGGAAAAATGAATTTTGTCCACTTAGATCATCAAAACGCCCCACTGTGCCTCGGGTCAAAAAGCAATCCAGCGTGTCTTTGCGTAATTGGAACTCTCCGTGCCCGATGGTTGCATTAGCGGTAGTCTTCACCTAATTTTCACGCAACTAACCTCGACCGAGACTGCTTCTTTAGCGTTCTTGAAGGAATTTTTCATGCCCATCAGAGTTCGGTAGTGGATCTAAACCTAATTTCCCGTTGTTTCTAACATTTTTGTGATATTTTAAGTTTTGTGTTTGCATGTGTTGTTTTTACATGTGGATGATCCTCTTGATGGAGTCCATCGGATACCACCTGCGTTCTTACCGTAGGGCTCACCGGAAGCAAAGCCATCGAGAAAGGATAACCTAAGGCGTCAAGGGCCAAGTTTCTTTGTGGTCCCGGGTTGGCGAGAAATTCCTTCTATCGCACAAGCAATAATCGCGGCAGATGAACTAGTCGTTTCCTCCTTCCCTAGGACTCGATGTTCGGACGCCGCGGGAAAGCAAGGATCGTCGGGGGAACTCGGCATTATGGCTTAGAACCCGGTTACCCTCATGGGGTTCCGGCGACGAAGCTGTCGGCTGTCTTCGTGGAAGTCTCCTGATTATGGGAACCTCCACGTATCGTAACGACCTATGTCGTCCCCACTTCGTAGAATCGGAGTGATGCGTAGGAGGTGGTGCTCCGACGCCGTAGCGCATATGGGCGCAGACCCTGTTCGTGCGCGTTATATGTCCCTCAGGACATGTGTATGGCGGTTGAGACGCTGACGGTCGCCACTCAGGTGCCTCACGGCGCAGCTCAGTTTTTATACCCGCAGATAATGTGACATGGGTTTTATGTAGGGCTACTGTTATCACGACCTACGTTATACACGGCCGGTGCATGACGTTTAAAACGTCACATGGAGTGGATAATTTTTACACGGTGATTGGTGCAAAATGGGGGGCGCGCCAGTTTGCGCCAATCGCGATATAAAAATGATCCACTCCATGTGACGTTTTAACAGTCATGTACTGGCTGAGTATAACTTAGGTCGCGCTATAATACAGGCTGAATCATCAAGCATTTTGATGCTCACTTAAACCAATCCGCGATTGTTGCCACGCTGCGTGGCCAATCGTTCTCCTCCTGCTCCTATGGGCAATTAAATGACGGCGTGAGTCAGCCCGGGTTGTATTGTAGTCCTCCTTTACCCATGTGAGTGGAAAAATGGAAATTTGTAGGAACGATGAGCAAATTTCCAAGGACACTGAGAAAACCAGTTACTGCTGTAAAAACTATGGGCAAACCTTTAGGAACGCTAGGTAAAATTCTGGAAATATGGTCAAAAGATACATATTTGATTATAGCGTTATAAAACTTTGGCAAAATTATTTCAACTTAATTCGTATTGGAAGTAGGGGCGCGACCTGCGTTATACACGGCCGGTGCATGACGTTTAAAACGTCACATGTAGTGGATCATTTTTACAAGGTGATTGGTGCAAAACGGGGGGTGCGTCGCTTTACACCAATCACCGTGTAAAAATGATCCACTACATGTGACGTTTAAAACGTCATGCACCGGCCGTGTATAACGCAGGTCGCGGTAGGGTGGAGGGTTGAAAACTTAGTCACACATGAGTCAACAAATTTCTAAATCGGATAAAAGCGGGAGTGAGATAAAATTGCAGTACATACAAATTTTAAACTTTAAATAAAAGTTTGTAAAAATTTGATAAATATATTTTTGTTGTTGTTTATGTACATATTGAAACTAATAAATTTGTTTTAATATAACTGAACCACCCGGCTTCGCCCGAGTTAACCTTGGTCTTCCGGGTAACATAAGTAAAAATATAATATCCTAAAAACACGCCAATCACAACAACGCACTCGCGTCCATAAACCGTCAAAATGATATTAAGAAAAACTTTATCTATTTTGACGTAATCATACTAAGTCCCTCAGCTTTATAAATGATAATTAAAAAAAATTCTTTTAAAAATATCTTACGTAAAATATCTAATCAAAAATCAGCAATAGTTGTCTTATTCGTCTAACTTCCCATAATCGTGTTCATATATGTTTAACGCCTTTAGTGGGTGAATTTCTAAAATCGCTGACATAAGTGCATAACTATTTTTTTTTAGTAAATTTGTTATCCTGAATTTCATGCTCCTACCTAACACTCCTGCTGAGATATGACGAAATGACTTAAAACGTTCGACCCTCCATTTAACCCCCTTAGTTGGTGAATTTCTAAAATCGCTGAAATACGTGTCTAACTATTTTTTTAGTAGACATGTTATGCTGAATTTCATGTTCCTACCTAACTTCTGCTAAGATATGACGAAAAAAATGACCTAAAACTTTCGACGCTACTTTAACCGTCTTCAAGGAGAGGGAGGGGGGAATTTAAAAAAATACTTTTTTATTGCTTGCCCAGATAATAATAGCAATCTACTTTCCAGATTTCGTGATCCTGACTTTAGTCATTTCAGCTGGGCATTGATGAGTCAGTCAGGCGTTCTCTCTTTATGTAATAGTATAGATATAGATATTAGATAACCAGGGCTTAATATGCGCTGGAGCCCACCGGAGCCCAGCTCCGGTACTTCTTTGTTTTTAGTAAATATTTAAATATTGGCCATAAATCAACGGAGCTATAAACACTGCGCTCCGGAGCAATAACGCTTCCGAAAAACGAATCCTAAATTACCCTTTTCTTTCCCTCCTATCTCCAATCATTTGCTTTCTTTTGTATCAAAACACTTATAAGTGACGTAATGTGCCGCTCACGTAAGAGATAGAGATAAAACAGGCTCGATTTTTATACCAGCCTTCGGGTTTGGGCAAGCTACAGCTCAATTTGTCTTAAATTCAATTTTTATTTATTTCAAATCATTTTAATGCTATTTGATCACAATAAAGAGTAAACAGAAATAGTCTTTTTCTATTCTGCATAGCTGCGAACTATTAATTTTTTGTATTAACACTATTTCTGAATCATACTCCTGAGCTTATTTAATCGCAGAATTCTCCAATTAATTAGCATTAAGATTAGGCAAAGGTTTCTATTTGGAAGTAGTAATAACTAAAAAGTGGAATAGTGGATAGCTAAAATTTTTATTTTTCTAAATAAAAAAACAATGCTTTGAATTTTGAAAATAATGTATGAAATATAAATATGCAAATTGGAGTGACGGCAGAAAGAGAGGGGGGGGGGGCTGAGGGGTACGCTACGGGTGTTAGTACTGCAGAATATTAGGGCTCCGGTACTTTTTTCCTTAGAAATTAAGCCCTGTAGATAACAATAAAATTTTAGGCTGCTTATGCTTTTTTTTTACTTTAATTTTTACACATTATAATCAATCTTAACACAAGGTTTTGTATACATCTGATTATCTTTAAATGCTATGGGAAAGGCTTTAACTCAGAAATCACCCTCCGTTCAACCCCACACTTCTTCAGTACATATAGCTTTAACTCTGAGGAAAAATAGATGCTTGATATTTTTTGACTTTCTTAACTTTTTCTACGGCACATAATAACATTTAACTAACTTACATAGAGGAAGACCCTGCAACGTTTAGCCCTTTAAAAAAATTGAAATTTGATAAATTTTAAACTGGAATGAGATTGATAATATTAGCTTGATGCAGATTGTTGACTGTTAAAATTTTCGACAATTAAGTTTATTTACTAGAAAAGCAATTTTTGTATATGAAACCATGGTCACAATGAATTTTTTCAGTCAAATATACAGAATGTTTCGCTCCAACCAAACCCTAATTCTTGTTTTGTTAAAATGATGAATCTATTTTAGCGAAAATCTCGATAGACTTACCTTATTTAGCGACAAATGTAACAATATTTACGTATCAAGAGAATTGGTCAAAGTTATTATCACCCGCATCCAAACAGTGCTGAATTAGGTGCTCCATGTTTCGGAATGTAGTTGACATTACATACTGTGTCATCGACTGAATTACTGTGCACATCCAGCACTTTTCTTGATATCGCACTCCGCATAAAGCAATGAAAATCTGTTGAACTTTTCGTTAAAATATCGTCATATTATTAACCTCTAAATAAATATTTGGGTTTGGCTTAAAGTCTATACCCTATATTTTTGACTAAAATGCATTGCGACCTAGTTTACTACGATACAAAAATTGTTAATGGTAGTGTGCTCTACCACCTCTTACAGTTTGTCCCATCTTTTTTAAAGTGACAAAGTATATGCATTTTTTTTTTTTTTTTTTTTTTTTTTTAAGAGAGAAAGTATGGTTGCTTTTAATATTTATTTTTCATTTGTAATATTTAATAACAAAATGATGAATAAAAATTTTAAGAGTATGTTAGCATATAAAACATTGTTATTGACTCTTTACAAATTTTCCCCTAGTGAAAATATTTTACAAAATCACATAACACTTTTTTAATAATCATAATTTCAATATTTTTAACCATATTTTATTTTAATACTCATTGAAGTCTTTTTGTAATAATGTATAAGATACACAGATATAAATATCCGGCGATTATGTGAGGTACTTTTTAGCGCGGCGTTGTGACATTTTATTACTTTACAATATGATTTCTTTGTGCGCCATGCAATTTTTCACGTATGTCATACTGATTTTATTTATTTTCCCAATAAAAATTGCCTCACAGTCTCAGTGCTGTTAACATGTTATAATAATAAGCGAATAATACTAGAATAGTCACATATTAAGCATAATCACTAAAATTAGATCATTTATTTGGGGAGTTCCGATTTTCCTTGATACATAAATTCACTTAAATTTTCTTTAGTACCATGGTGTTCTTTAGTCTGCATCGAATGGAACTGAAAAAGAAAAAAAAACCGTGTAAACAGAACCTGTGTAGAACAGAAAACTTTTACGTTCTTTCTTGCCGAAAGGAATATAGTACAAATCTATACCGGCTAATACGAAAACTTGTCTAAAAACAACATATTTTTCCTGTCACTGTCCCTAACGATTCAGTTATTACGCAAATTTAATGTACATGGTTCAATAAAACCTGGGATAACGGAAACTGTTTATAACGAAATCCTGTCTTAAACGTTAAAAAAAAAAATAATAAAAAACTTCCTAGTGCAGGAATAACCATACAATTATAACTTCTCAATAGAAAACCTCTCCAAAACTGAATTTTGTTTCGGGCCGAAGCAATTCCACTTTCACATATTTCAACTGTGCAAGATTAATATGTTTATTTAAAATAGTAAAACCTACTAAGAGAAAATCTCAAATAACCATCAGAAAAATATTCCGTTTTGGAGAGGTATCAATCTTAGAAAGTATAATTTTGGGATATTTTTTCGAAAGAGAGTATGAATTTTTTACGTTTAAATCAGAAAATCATTATAGACAGGTTCCGTTCTCGTAGAATTTAGTTATTTTATGTCTTGATTTAGAACTGGCTGTCCCGCCATTTTGTCAAAGTGGAACTGCCAACACTAGCTTTAAAATACAATTGTGAACAGTGTCCATTAATAACTGCTAAATTAGTCGCTCTCACAGGGAAAGGGGCAGAAGAGGTTCCGCAATTTGTTGTATATTACAGCCTTCTCTCTTATTTGGCTCAAAGTCCTCCACTGGTACGAAAGTGCATTCAAATATTAATCTAAAAAAGTAAGTCTTTATGACATAAGAAAAGTATGATACATCATAAGGTGGTCCTCAAATTCATTGGCAGATGTATTTATAATCTAATATTGTTTTTCATTTTTCTATAAAAGCACGGGATTTTCGAAAAATGCAGTCAAAGTTGGCATTATGAACTGAATTTCCAGATGCAACAGTCTGAGAAAGGTCGTCATGAGACAACAATTGCTTACAACTTAAAATGCAATACATTTATCGAAAAATGAAAAACCCTATTCGATTTTCAATCATTATAATAGTTCAATTTCATGCTTTTGCGTTTAAAAATGAGTCGGTGAATGTGTCAGAAAGTTTCTTGTTGTTAAGTGCAGATTTTCATTTTTCGAGAACGGCCTTAAATGAAAAATACATTTTATTCAACAATTTAATTGATTTCTCATAGATTCGTTTGTATTGAAAAGAAAAAAAAAGTCCTATTTAATCAACAGTCTTCCATATCCGAGGATGCGTTTGCTTTATTTATTTTAGTAATGCATTTTCAACAAACAAAAATAATAGCCAAGAAAAGAAATTTTTATTATATTAAAAATTGTTATTGTTTGAAAATATATTTCCCGAATACAATAAAAAAAAATTATATAAATTAAAATTTAAAGCAATTAAATGAAAAATGTCTAAAACAGTGAGTAAACTTGTTTTAAATTATTCCAATAAACGAAATGAAAATCATTTCTGAATATTAATTGTCTGAAATCTTTTAGCCATTTTTATCATAATTACTTTAATATAAACTAACTTTTAAGTGCTTTGTTCATCTAAAAGTCGCATTTCAAAATAAAATGAAATTCTTCTGATAGTAAAAATTGTCGTGTCTAAAAATCTGTTTATTTAAAGGATTGTAAAACATGTCCCTTATTTCTCGTCGTCTATCAATCAAAATCCAATACCCCCTTAGATCTGAAACACCGCCCTTTCTAAGAAATTCACTATCACTTCCAACAGATGTTTCTCTTTACCTCCCTCCTACTCCTGGAAACAAACACTTCAACAACCAGAGCACGTTATCGCTCTGACCATCCCCAAGACTTTATCGCTTTCTTAAAACTGTTTTATCGCCATATTTGGCGCGGTCAAGCATAGCTACACTCATCCCCATGAGGTTTTGAGAAATTAACATATATTTTTTTATAAGAACATTTCTGCTCTGTTCAGGAAGATTTTCATAAATTTTTTTTTTATCAAGAGTTGAATCTGAGTCATCATTAACTCAAGGACAAGGAGGGTCCTCCTCAAATTTCAAATAAAGTAAGAATTGAAAAGAAAACTTGAGTGAATGTAACTATAAAGAATAAATTATAGCATGATTACAATTTCATTAGAAGTGTACGATACAATTTAATTTTTGCTCAAATCTATTTGCTCACTAATAATGCTTGTCTTGTTTTTTAAGTAAATATTAATAAGTAAAGGAGTAAAATATTCAAATTTTCTCCCTTTATTTATTTATTTATTTTTTTTTTTTTTGGGGGGGGGGGGGTAGATCTTGTAAGTCTTTAGCTACACTTCTTTTAAATAAAAGTACATGAGTAGTAAATGCAAATATCTTTATTATCAGCAAATTACACATGCTGATTTAGCATAATTTTTTTTTATTTTATTTTTTTACCTTTTACGTTACATTCATAAAATGTTTAGTGATGTGTATACCTATTACCTACTCATAAAAAAACCCATGATAATAACTATTATTGATTTCTCCATTTACATGTGGAATATGAAGAAAACAAACAATCAAGAATTTTTGAGTGAAGGGGAAAGAAAAAGGCCTATGCTATGATACATTGGCTCAGTAAAAAGATGGCGGTAGTCTTAAAATTTTACAGTGTTGGAATTCCCTCTCCACAATCTCTTTGGAAATAGCAATGTTCAAAAGTTGAAAAAAATATACATGGGATGCTCACAATAAAAGGACTATAGTGGAAAACAGAAAATAAATATTTTAAACTGCAGGTACTAAAAAATTCAATTGATACTATAACAGGGATCCAGATTTTTCTCTCAGGGTCCTGTTTTTGTGAAATTGTGAGAAGTTTTTATATTTGTGAATTTGCAACTATCGCTACATTCATGCTTCTGTGTATATCCTTTACACAGGAGCTTTTTGACGCATAAAAAGAAACCAAGTAATATGTTCTTTGACAAGTTCAGTTCTTTTGCGACAGGTTAGAGTTTATTTTATTTTTAGGTTAAATTATTATTAATCTATGAGATTCAGTTTCGAAGCAGAAAAGTTTGTGAAAAGGTCTATTTTTAAGACAACAAATTTTATGAAGGATCATGTTTTGGGATGAAATATTTTATAAAATGTTCTGTTTTAAGATGAGGATTTTTATAAAGGGTGCTGTTTTAAGACCTAAAAATTTTCTAAACAGATTCCTGCTGTATTATATTGTTTCCTGCCTTACCCTTTCCACTAATTGGTATTATTGACTTTTATTAAAAATTTTTAATAAAAGAACAAGGGTAATAAGGTAAAATTTGGGGTCTAATTAGGACCCCTTTACAAAAATCAACTTACTGAAATAGGCTCCTTCACAAAATTCTTTCTTATTAAAACAGGTCCTTTCAAAAAATTTTTTTTAATAAACCACACACTTTCACATTTTTTTTTATAAATATAACAGGGCCCGTCATAAAATTCCTCTTAATAAAATAAGCTACTTCACATTATTTACATTCCATAAAAACATAATCTTCATCAATTATTTTTATTTTGTTAGGTTTTAAAATGTGTTATTTGCAAGTAAAACAAATTCACCAGAAAAGAAATCTTTTGCAAAAGAACTTATTAATAAAATCTTGGTTCTAATTTGAAAAATGTATTTAATCTTTCATTAATTTTTTTTATTTTTTTGCAAATATTAATAAATTCACAAAAATAACACTTAAAATTTTCAGAAAACGCCCCCCCCCCCCCCCCAAAAAAAAAAAAAAAACTTTTATCGACCACTGAAGAAATAAGATTATGTTATCTGTTTTTCCAGTTAATGTTTTCATGTGGTACACTGAACATAAAAGAAAAACGAATAAAATTTGAGCATTTGCCAAAATGGAAAACCCTTTGAAGAAAAACAAAAAAAAATTTAGCTTAGACAATCAGATAATAACGAAATAAGAATTTAAATGAGGAAGTTAATATAAAAGGCAGTTTTAAGAGATCGAAATTAAAATTGTTTACTGATTCTTCTAAAGGTCAGTTCAGAGCTTTCCTGAGCAAGTCTTACTGAGATAGGTCCTTCCTTCCCATTCTTCTTGAATCATTTTGTGGTAATTGACAAAAGAAATGGGTGTTTTTCAACCTGTCAATGGCTCCCGTTCTTGACCTCTGACTTTTAGATATGCTAAGCTAAAAGAAAGTCATAAAAGAGGAAAGGGAGCACTTTACCACATGAGAGATGCTGCACACTTAGAACATAGTGTGTATGATCATTAATTCTTTCAGAGCAACTATCCGGGTGGGGGTCCCTAGTGCACGGCCACCTTTCAATAAAAAGAGCTCTGTGCACTAGAGATTTTCACCAGGCTATTGCTCTTAATATCTGAAGATTTCACAAACAGCTCCAGGGTTCAGCTAACCTGCAGACTTAAGCTTTGAACTTATTCTCTAAATCTTCAAGCAGGAATCTCTCAGGTGAATTCAAACTTTCTTTTCTTTGAAATGTCTAAGCACTTCTTTTCATAGGATCAAAGATGAACTGGAACAAAAGCTCGCAAAATTGCCCTGTTGATAGGAAAAAAAGAAAATCAGTTTAAGTATATAATTTATAATAGTTATGTCAAAGCTTTATTATGGAATGGTACACAAACACTGCATCAGACAAACTTAATTAGTTTTTTAATTCAATTGTTTACCAGGGCATATACTGTATATCTTCTGGATTTAGTTAAGGAACTTGTTACGAAACTCTGTATACCCTCTATTTCTGAAACAAAGCTATAGCATATACTTTGATTTTTTTTTTTTTTTTTATGACTACACAACTGTTGCTCATGCTCAAGGTTGTGAAAAACCCGTTTTTTTAAAATAAAAAACCCAACCAGGGCAGCTACCTGCCCGGGCTGGGTACAATTCTTATGGTTGTAAAAAACCGTTTTTTTTTTTTTTTAAACCCAGCCTGGATGGGTACCCGGGCAGCTACTCACTACATCCCTGTTCATACTACACACTAGGTGCCATTTTAGTTTTCAGCTACATTACCTTAACGAAATTCGGGTATAAAAAGAGTAATAACCTGTCTATATGAAGGTCAATGATCTTAATATTAACAAACCAAATGTAGAAAGAAGAGCAGTGACAGTTTAAAACAGTAGGACGGCATATATTCAAACACTCATATTTCCCTCATACATAAAATTTGACAAGTCATAAAAGTAAAAACGATTGATGGGATATATGCAATAACATTTATCAGGGACATAATCAGAGAGAGGCTACTCCCCCCCCCTTCCCCCTCAAAAGCAGATTTAAAAAAAATTAATTTTAATAAAAGCATTGAGAGAAAAAAAATGCTGTTTATGATTGTAATTGAACTCATTATTGCAATTTCATCCAGCTCATTTTCAAAATAAATGAATTAATTTAAGCATGTACCTAACTTTTTTTTCTTGAGAGGTAGGGGAGGGAGGGTACAGCTTTTTAGTTACAATGACTTTCGCTTAAATAAAAGTAATTGAATACATATTTTATCACTTATTTCGGTTGCCTGAAGGCACGTACTCTTCATTGACCTCTCCACGCCTAACGAATGCGATTGATTAGAAAGTATATCCTACCACATCCACATGTAATACACGTAATTATATCTAAAATTCAACACAAAATAACACTGACCTAAAACAGTTCAAATAACAGGATTTAACAAAAAAGATAATTAAACAGAAAACAATATACAAAACACTTACTTGGCATTGGCATATTTTCTCTTTTTGCCTTCATTAACAACAGACACAACACGAGGAAAGGTTGAACTGAAAATGAATGAAAATGAAGCGCGAACGGAGGGAGGGGAAGGCGGGGAATACACGCGCTTACTACGCATGCTCAACCAGCCGGTGCTTTATCCCTGTTGTCTACGCTGCCGTCTACCAGCCGGCAGCCTAGACACTCCCATTTCGGCCCTTGCCTGGAAAGGTGGGATGGTTGGAAGGCTGCGGCAGAAAGAAATTCCGATCACGCGGCGTCCAAACTGAGTTGAGGAGATACAACGTTGTTTCAACGAATTTTTCACTTAGGAAAAATATCTATTATATCGTTGAGCAATCACACTTTCGGGCTGAAGCAAAGGAAAACATAAAACGATTAAAAAAACCTATTTTAAAACGACGAGAGAGTAACGGAAATATCGTGACCATGAAACAACGTTTTTTAAAAGTCTTTTCTATGACGAATTAAATTTCCAATTTCTTTAGTCTAAAATAGTCGATATAAAGTATATTTTTCAACGGACATAAAACAACGTAACCAATTTTCAACAGTTCTGACTTATTTTCAACGCTATAAAAACGTCTGGTGCTACCTGGGTATGTATATCATGTGTAGGAATGATTTTTCTCATTGTATCACAAGTTATACAATAATCTAATTTATTAAAAAAAGTGTTATTTTAATCAGCTTATGTCAAAGAAATAGAGTAATAAGGAAATAAAATATCAGATTACTTACATTAGAAAATAGGCTTAGATGATTTTAAAAAGTGGTAAGAAATTTAACTGCTTTTCATGTGATAAGCATAAAAATGCCACTAAGTTTTGTTTTGTTTTGAAAAAAAAAAAAAAAAAAAAAGTAAAAAAAAACAACCAAATTTTGTAATGAAGTGCAAAATATTAATCTTACTTTTAATCCTTAATCCTTATTTTTAATGTAATAGGCCTAAAATTGCAAGTGTTTTATCCTACAATGTTTTGTTCCTTTCTGATAAAAAAATCTAATTAAAATGCCAATGTTAATTCTTAATAAGTGTTTGAAAATTTGTAGAACAGCCTTCAGTTTACTTTTTAGATAGGACCTCCACAGCAATTTATTAAGAATCACCAGTCCTGTAAGGCATTAAATGAACACTATCTGCACAGAAACCCCAAAATAGTAATTTTCTTTTTTAATGTTTATTTTATAAAGGCAATGTCTGGTGGGGCGATGTTAAACTTAAATAAATTTAAAAGTGTGAATATGCATATTTATTTTTATTAGTGAAAGCAGATCATTTTTTTTAAATATTAAATCAAACACACAATAAATATTCATCAATTTTGCTGAGTTCATAAGAAAGTTCAGTTTTTTAGTTAGATCAGTTAGTTTAGTGTATTTTCTTGTTCATCACTATCCCAAAGCAAAGAAAAACAAGAACGGAAAATCATGCGTCAAGCATAGATTATGTAACACTTTCCAACGCTTCCAAAATAATTTTACAAATCATACCGTTTAATAAGCTGAAAGATAACATTTAAGTAAACAATTTGAAAATCGCATAACATATTTAAAAACATAATTTCAAAAATTTCCAACGTATACAATATTCGGAAAAATATCCGAATATTTTTATTCAGCCCTGTATATGATCTACACATTTTTATATATACCACATAGGATACGAAAGTTTAGTTCAGTTAAGAAACGCGTAGCCCAGTTTAAAATTCTCCTACTGGAGTCTCTGTCCATAAACGGAAATGTGTTCGCGAACTTTTGTGCTTCCCTGTATAGGGTCTACAGAATTTATACACACCACGTAATAAACAAAAAGTGAGTTCAATTTAAAATCGCGTTCAGTAACTTAAAACGCAATTCCAGGAATTATGGTTAACAGACAGTAGAGAATTCTTTTGTGTGTCCCTGTAAATGAACGATGAGTGCTATACACACAAGCCTCTTGTAATGCACCTTAGTGATATATATAAATTTCAATGCGTTTAAAATAGTGAAACATTATTTAAATAAACCGCAGACGATTTTTCTCCATAGACGTAATCTAACGGAATTCTTTTGGCTGTCCCTGTAAATTAACTATAAGTGCTATCCACACCTTATTCCATATTAAGCTTCTTGTAATACACCTTAGTGATATATATCAATTACAATGTGTTTGCAATTGTGTAACTTCATAAAAATAAACCTCGAAAGATTTTTCCCCATAGACCGTAATGTAACGGAATTCTTTTGAGTGTCCCTGTAAAAAAACTATAAGTGCTACACACTTCAGTTGAAATAGGGAACGTGCTATAGATAAAGACAATAACATATAAAAATTGCAATGCAATCCGAGCATATTTACGGGAGTTAGAGCACGGACAGACGGCCAGACGGCAGACGGCCAGACAAACCGAAGTCATAAACACTTTTCAACTAGGTTGGAAAGTTAAAAACTGGTTACATGATTTCTTAGTTTTTTTTTTTTTTTTTGCCTTTTTTACCTATAATAGTGTCGTTTAGGCAAACAATTCCTTCAGGCACTTAAATCAAAATAGCATTTTCATTCATTTTGGAATTAACATCTGGTAAAACATTAATATTATTTTTAAAAAATTCGATGATGTAAATTAATGCAGATATTGTGACTTTGTATACTCCCAATGTTGTAAGGATTTGATTTATTTTCTTGCCTGCTAGATAACAGGTGTAGGTATATCCAGAGTTTCCCTCAGGTTTAAAAAAGGGCAGGGTGCTGCTGGTGAGGAAAGGGCACTTTTTTTTATTCTTAAGGGCACTTTTTGGATTCTTGAGGGCACTTTTCAGATTCTTATTGGCACTTCTTTTAATTATTAAAGGTATTCTTTTGGTTTTTAAAGCCACTTTTGATATTTAAAAGTTAATGCACTCTTTTTAAGACAACATTGAGTCAGTTTTTACTATGAAAGCAAATTTTTTAATGCAAAAAGGAGAAAGGGCACTTTTTTTACTGAGCGGCAAGAAGGGTGCTAATTATTTTACTGGAGGGGGCAAGAAGGGTGCTAATTCTTTTTATGAGGGGCAAGAAGGGTGCTATTTTGTAAACCAAAGGGCAGGCAGGGTGCAGCACCCTTCTGAAACTGTCTGGGGGTAAACTCTGGGTATATCTGTTAAAAGGGTATTTCAGTCACCTTAAAACACCTGCTCACTAATGCTAATTCTATGGGAGAAATTTTTTTAAATATCTCTTTTGCATTTGATTTTTTAACACTTTCCAACCTAGTTGAAAAGTGTTTATGACTTCGGTTTGTCTGCCGTATGGCCGTCTGTCCGTGCTCTAACTCTCATAAATATGCTCGGATTGTTCTGCAATTTTTATATGTTATTGTCGTAATCTATAGCATGTTCCCTATTTCAACGGAAGTGTGTAGCACTTACAGTTTTTTTACAGGGACACTCAAAAGAATTCCGTTACATTATGATCTATGTGGAAAAATCATTTGTGTTTATTTTAATGATGTTACGCAATTTCAAACACATTGTAATTGATATATATCATTAAGGTGCATTACAAGAAATTTATTATGGAATAGGGTGTGCATAGCACTTATAGTTACTTTACAGGGACAGTCAAAAGAATTCCGTTACATTACATCTAAGGAGAAAAATCGTCTGCGGTTTATTTAAATAATGTTTCACTATTTTAAACGCATTGAAATTTATATATATCACTAAGGTGCATTACAAGAGGATTACTACAGAATATTGTGTGTATAGCAGTCATCGTTCATTTACAGGGACACACAAAATAATTCTCTACTGTCTGTTAACAATAATTCCTGGAAGTGCATTTTAAGTTACTGAAAGCGATTTTAAATTTAACTCGCTTTTTGTCTATTACGTGGTGTGTATAAATTCTATAGATCATATACAGGGAAGCACAAAAGTTTGCGAAAACATTTCCGTTTACTGACAGAAACTCCAGAAGGATAATTTTAAGCTGTGCTACGTGTTTCCTAACTGAACTAAAATTTAGCATTCTATGTAGCATATATACAAATTTATAGATCCTATACATGGCTGAATAAAAGTATTCGGATATTTTTCCGAATATTGTATATGTTGGAAATTCCTGAAATTATGTTTTTAAATATGTTATGCGTTTTCCAAATTGTTTACTTAGATATTATCTTTCAGCTTATTAAACGGTATGATTTGTAAAATTTTGGAAGCGTTGGAAAGTGTTACATAATCTATGCTTGACGCATGATTTTTCGTTCTTGTTTTTTTTTTCATTGGATAGCTGAGCCATTGTAAACTTTTTAAATTTTGTTTACAGGTTTTTTTTTTTTTTTTTTTTTTTTTTTTTGTGAGGATACTTTTGCTTTTGAAACCGGTTCAGAAATGAAAGTATCGTAATTTAAAAAAAACATGTAAACAAAATCAGAAAGTAAAAAACAGGCTTTGTAGAAATTGATTTTAGCTGTCCAATAAAAAAAAACAATGTCATTAAAAAATATAGAAAATGCTAACAAGATATTTAAAAAAAAATTCTGCCATGCAAGGGCGTAGCTGCCGTGGAGCAAACTGCTCCTGCCGCACAAATCCCAAGGGCCCAAAATTAGAAACAGCACAATAAACATGTGTGAAACTATTTGCATATTTTTTTCCCCCCTATTAATCAGATATTGTAGTTGAATCTTGTTACAATCAGCATATTTCTACGATATTTTACATTGTTTTTAACCTCAACTACTTCAATTTAAAACATGTTTTTATACACAGTTAAAAAATAATTATTTCTATTTGTGAAGTTTTAATTTCAATTCATACCATATTGCAGCCTAAAGTAAATTCTCCAACACCGTTTCAGCATGCCTGATTTTTTTCTTTAACTTTTTCCGTGTAGACGACAGTTAAAAATTTTCAAATCTTAAAGTAATCAAAACTTATTTACAGGGTTCTCATCAGTTACTTTATTGGCTACCATTATTTCCAAACAATAATCTTCCTGGTACATTGAAAATGTTTTAGAAAGTATCAGGATGATCACTTTACGGAAATAATGGTAGCCAAACAAGTCACTGCTTAGAAAATCTATATTTAAGATGTAACAGCAATGCTTTAGCTATTTAGTTATTTTAAGATAAAAAAAAAAAGCAATAGTTGTTGAAGAAAATTATTGACCATTTTACAAAAAAAAAAAAAAAAAAAAAAATTGAAGTTTGTCTTTTTGTGGAAACTAAATATGCATATGCTTTATCAATACAGATTACAAAACAATAAGAGCCAGATTTAGGTATATTACAGAGTGGATGGGGGGGGGGGGGAATGGCAAATGAAATTTTGTACGAATTGTTCTTGAGATTTTGAAAATATGGCAAATCTCAAATGCAGAATTGATAAGCATTTTCTTTCAAAAAGAGAGAAAAAGTTGAGTACGAAATTCAGTGTTCTTTAGCACCTGATACAAAGCCTATGCAAATGTACACCACTTTTCTGGAAAAATATTTTTCCGCATTAATCCTTATTTAATCGCAGAATTTTAGGATTAAATAAGGCAAAAAATATTTTTCGAAAATATTAATGCGAGTTAGCTTAGGCCGCAATCAGTCTCTCCTCTATCATCTGATATCACACATATGTAGTCAATGAGTTTTCGAATAATAAAATTTAAAAAAAAAGGATTTTACTAAATTAAGTTACATTTTGGCGGCTCAGACTGGCTTGCTGGGCAACCAACCCGCAGGTCGGTGAGCCCTAAACCAGGTAAAGCTGTTTCCTCCCTCAGGTTAAGTTAATAGTTACAAAATTTGTCACTTTTTTGAAGCATTTTTTTATTAATGATTTTTTTTTTCTCTTTGCAAAGCAGAATAATTGCTTTTTTTTTTTTTTTTTAAAGTTTCTTTGTTTCAGAGGACCATTAAAATCTTTTAAAACCTAATGTATATTCTCTGCGATTCTGTCTATTACCAATGGCAACATGATCTGTCCAAGAATTTTCAGCCTGTCTGGCACCAAAGAGTGTCACCTCTATTTCAAAATATATATTACGCATTTTTTCTTTAGTTTTTTGTAAAATAATTTATTAAGTATTTGTCTGAAATATGTAGGCTTCGTGTATTTGTATATAAATTCAAATGCTGTGATTATAATTTTTCCTGTTATGTAAAATGTTAATTATATAGATTTTTGAGCTTGATTCACAAAATTTTTTATAAAGAATATTTTTGGCCAAGAAAAGGTAAGTCAAACATTCTTTTTCATTACAAATTACATTTTAATATGTAAACTGCACTGTTTTAATATTGTCTATAAATGTAATAATCAGAACGGCACACAGTGGAGTATTTGACGCAAAATCCTGGCCAAAATTAATTTTTATGTGTTTTAAAGTTAAAGCCATTATTGTTGACTTACTATTAGTATATACACTTAATTAATGTTATATATGCATAAATGTATGTACTTATTTAAATAAATAAATATATAATACAACGTTTACTTAATTGTTTATAAGTTGGGAACAGATGTGTTACACACACGCACTGATATTTGGCGACTTTTCGATTGGCGATATTTACAAGGCGACTACAAACCAATAACTTAATACAATTCCCAAGTTACCATTAAAGGGAAAAATCCCCAAAATTTAGCTACTTTTTTCTTTTTTATAACCGATTAAAATGAAAAAAAAAAACGTGCGTGAGTGTAAGACATCATAGCCATAAGTGAAAATTAATTGTTGATAGGTTTGTTTTATTTACAAGTAATGTTTAATTAAATGAGGTTAATTTTACTACCCATAAATGTTTATTTATGAAAACCTATGCATATAATATATATATTACTTGGATTTAGTATTTACCATATTTGAGTCACTATAGTACAGATATGATGGTTTATGTGTGGTTTTAATAGGTTTGCAGTCCTCTCAAAAATTATTAATATCTAAAAATGATAACAATAGGAACATTTATTTATTTTTTTAATTGCCTTCAAAACTATAACTAATACGATTATAATTCAAAAATCATCCGACAAACCCCGACACAGCTATAAAAAGCTTTGAATGTATTAGATAATATATTTCAATAAATTAGATCTAAAAAGGCTTAATATTACCCCATTTTCAATTTAAATGATTTTTCTTTATACAGTAGGAGATCTTTATAACGCAAACATAAAAACACAAGGTTGTGTGTTATATAGAATTTTGCGTTATATAGATCACATTTCACACATCATTAAATTTGAAATGTAAAACATGGCCAAATATGTGTGAAACATACCAAAATACATTACAGTATCTTTATATTGCATTCTTTATTACCAGGAGTTGTGCAGATTATAATTTTTTGCATAATATAGATCATTCCACACATTGTTAAATTTACTTTATAAACATTATCCAAACATACCTGTATCAAATCATGGCAATTTTTTCAGTAATTAGCTCTGAATTAAGGAGATAAAGTTAATCTAATGTATCAAATTTAAACCTCTAGAGAATAGTAACTATTTATAATGTGGGAATTCAGGTGTTTCTTAACTAAAAATTCATTGTTTACATCTGAGAAGTTGTGCGTTATATGGAGAATTGCATTATAAAGATCTTCTACTGTACATGAAAAGTAAAATTTTTTAAATGCACGTGTCAAAGTACAAATTTAAACACAATAACAAAGCTGAAACATAATAAAAAAAAACACTTCAACTGAAGCTAGGAGTCGCCAGATATGACTTCCTGACATACACATAGATCGATGCACCAGTTAGTCAACTATTATAAAATATGCTTTTTACAATTGTTGAGCAAATTTTAATTTCTGCCTTTTTGGAAAGGATTTTATATCAAATACTCCACTGTGTGGCGGTCAGATATTTTGTATATATGTTAGAACAGGGCTGTTCAACGCGGCACCCTTTGAAAGGTTCTTTTTGCACCCCTTTGATTATACCTTGTTGCTAGGAGTTTTTTAAAATACAGTATACAGAATCTGCCTTAGGCAGAGTATAAGACGGAAATCTGTCTTACGTAGAGCTTTAGACAGACTTTACTTTATAAAAACCTGTTTCAAAGATATTTTGCTTTAAAATCAAATCAGTAATATTTACATGTTTCTTAATACTACTAGCAGCATTGATTTTTTTTTTATCCTACCTCTGTAAAAAAAGTTTAAAATAAGTTTAATTAATCATATATATTATTTCTGTCATCAACATCATGTTTTCTATGATTTTACGAAACAACGAATGAGGTATCATTCGAAAGGTTTTTGAAACGGCTTCTGACATAGTACGCTCACAGTTCGTTAAAACATCTTTGATAGCTCGGCTGGTTAACTTTAAACTTAATAAGAAAAAAAAAACACTGATTAAAACTACACAAGGTAAAAATGTGAACTGTAAACTTTAATTAAAACGTTAAAACCCTCTTGGTTACACATTTGACAGCGACCGCCATCTAACACACATGAGCTCTCTGCTCTGAACTGAAAACTTACATAAACAATCACTGTAACAGTTAACAAAAAGAAAGAATAAACCAACTATTCAAACTGCGAAATGTCCTTGCATGCAAGTAAACCCAAGATCACTTGCGAAGTCTGGTTCGATGCACAAGTATGCGGAAGCACATAATCTCTTCTCTAGGTATCTTTCTCTCTATCGAAAATGCTCTGTCGAACGTGTGTCGGAAAACACTGTCCAAAAACATTGTCGGAAAATATTGTCCGAACATACACCCCCGGCCTTCAAACCTTCAAGGGCTATAATTAACTATTCTCATTCAAAAGGTAAAGGACAAAGTTTGTGAATAGGACGTTTGAGCTCTCCCGTAGCAGTTCTTACTATGGCCAATCTAACATGACCATCACTACCTGAAAAGGTTTCAATGATTCTTCCCAGCTTCCATTGAAGCGCCGGCACAAGTTCATTTTTAATGAGCACTAAGTCCCCAATCTTTAAATTTGCTGTTGGACGTAACCACTTGGGGCGTTGTTGCAACTGAGACAAATACTCTGCACTCCATCGCTTCCAAAAGTGCTGGAATACTCTCTGTGTCAGTTGCCAACGACGAAGTCGTGAAGGCGGAACTTCAGAAACATCAAGCTCTGGAATAGCTGTCAACGAAGCACCCGTCAAAAAATGACCCGGTGTCAAAACTTTTAGATCATTTGGATCACTTGACAACGGACACAAAGGTCTCGAGTTCAAACAAGCTTCAATTTGCGACAATAATGTTGAGAACTCTTCAACTGTAAATAGCGAATTTCCCATTGTTCTACGCAAATGATATTTCACAGACTTTATATTAGCCTCCCACAGCCCACCAAAATGTGGAGCCGATGGAGGGTTAAATTTCCAAACGATGCCCTCATTAGCAACATAATTCTGTAAGGATTCATCTTTAATGGTGGAGGATATAAATTCATATAATTTCCTCAATTCCTTACTTGCACCCTTAAAATTTGTAGCACAGTCACTTACTAATTCGGCTGGCTTGCCTCTACGAGAAACAAATCTTTTCAGAGCAGCCAAAAACGTTGGAGTGGACAAATCTGACACCAATTCAAGATGAATAGCACGAGTCGAAAAACAAATAAAAATCGCTATGTAACTCTTAAATGTCTTGATACCTCTACGATTTCTCTCTTTACACATAAAAGGACCGGCATAATCACATCCCGTCTTCGAAAATGGGCGACTGGGTAAGACACGCATAGCGGGCAGGTCCCCCATTAATTGTGTACCAATAGCTGGGGAAGCACGGAAACACTTTATGCATGTCTTCACAATTTTTCTTACTGCATCTCGACCACTTAAAATCCAAAATTTTGTTCTAAGGACAGCTAAAAGAAGCTGAGGACCAGCATGCAAGTAAGTTATATGATAATGTCTAATAAGCAATGCAGTAATATGATGAGACTTAGGCAAAACTATTGGGTGTTTCTGATCTTCAGAAATATTAGCATGTCTCAACCTTCCACCAACCCGCAAAATACAGCTTGAATCTAGAAATGGATTTAATGTTAAAAGTTTGCTCGAACGTCTCAACAATTTATTATTTCCTAAAGCAAGGATCTCATCAGAAAAACACTGGTGTTGTACTAATTTCACTATCCTCGTTGTGGCTCTCAAAAGCTCTGATGTCAAGAGTAAACCGTTTATTCGCTGAGATACCTTGTTTGCATTGTTCACAAATCTCAAGCACCACGCGACGATTCGTACCAGTCTATTCCAAGTGGAATATCTGAAAATCACATGATCATCACTAAGATCAAACACGTTTACAACACAGTTTCGCTTTTCTTCCTTTAAAACAATCTCCTGTATATCTTTACCGTTAAATGGATCATTATGTTGATTGTTGTTCAATGGCTCTCTTAACCATCGAGGACCACGAAACCATAATTCACAATTTGCTAATTCCGACGGCAACATACCCCTTGTTCCGCAGTCAGCAGGATTTTCAATTCCAGAAACATGATTCCACGGAACATTAGGAAGTGCCTCTTGAATTTTTGAAACACGGTTAGCCACGAAGGTTTGCCAACGATGAGGCTCTGAAGAAAGCCATGCCAACGCCACATTAGAATCAGTCAAGGCAAATACTTCAGTTTCAGTAAAATTTAAATGCTGTAAAACCATTTTTAGCAAATTTGCCAACAGAAGGGCCGAACACAATTCAAGTCGTGGAATGGACTGAGTCTTAATGGGTGCCACCTTAGTCTTAGATGTCAAAAGATTTACCGTTATTTTTTCATCTTGAGAAACTGAACGCATATATATTACCGCACAATACGCCTTTTCGGACGCATCACAAAAGGCATGAATTTGAAGTCCCATTTTATCTGCAGCCAACACAAATCGAGGAATCCTCAATTGCGAAATTACACTTAAGTCATTTCTAAACGATGTCCACCGTTTACTAAAGTCTTCACTAACTGGCTCGTCCCAGGTAAGTGAAATTTTCCATAAATCTTGCAACAAGATCTTCATGAAAACGACACAAGGAGATAGCAACCCCAACGGATCAAACACCTTTGCGACCTCTGACAAGATATCTCTTTTCGAATATCTATTCTTTTTGTCATGGTCTAAAACAGTGAAACAAAAGAAATCACCGTTCAAATTCCACTGGATTCCCAAAATTTTTATACCACTATCATTCTTTAAGAACAAGGAATCTGCACTTTCTCTACATTCTTCCAAAATGTTTTTCAACACGCCAGGCACATTAGAAATCCATTTTCGCAATTTAAAACCACCTCGCTTCATTAACAATGTCAATTGATCAATTAATTCCACAACTTCCTCTTTATTTTGACCCCCTGACAATAAATCATCTACATAAAAATCCCTTAACATTGCTGCAGATGCCAACGGAAATTCACTCTTCTCATCTAAGGCAAGCTGATGAAGAGATCTAGTAGACTGAAACGGGGCAGATGCGGTACCGTAAGTAACTGTTTTTAAACGGTAATCCTCTATAGTATCTTGGGAATTTTCTCTCCAAAGAATTCTCATAAAGTCTCTATCTTCAGGGTTAATCAAAACCTGTCTAAACATTTTTTCTATATCTGCACATACAACTATAGGTAAAATTCTAAATCTCAACAGTATTGGAAAAAGCTCCTGCTGTATACGTGGACCGACCATAAGAATGTCGTTCAAAGATACACCCGAAGTAGACTTAGCTGAAGCGTCAAAAAC
Source organism: Maratus michaelseni (assembly GCA_963931845.1). Classification (NCBI taxonomy): domain Eukaryota; kingdom Metazoa; phylum Arthropoda; class Arachnida; order Araneae; family Salticidae; genus Maratus; species Maratus michaelseni. The sequence goes on along the minus strand of OZ007599.1, from coordinate 16,508,036 downwards.
AACTCTCAGTTTTGTCGTTGTGCTTGATTCCCGAATTACCGCATGATGTGGTAAATAACAAACACTTGAAGGAGCACTCTCCGGCTTGGATACACGTTCCATGTGACCCAATTCAAAATATTCCCTCATAAACTTTCGATAGTCTTCATAAATAAATGGCTGTTTTGAAAGTCTGCGTTCTAACGAACGAAATCTCTGGATAGCCATTTCTCAAGTGTCACCTAATCTAGATGGGGAATCTTTAAATGGAAATTTCACGACAAATCTTCCAGACATATCTCGAGAATAAGTACGCTTAAAATGATCCTCACATTCCCTCTCCTCCTTAGAAATCTGAACTAATTCCGGAACAGAATCCAAGGACCAAAATTGTTGCACCAAGCCATCTAATTTTAATTGAATATTATTGACGGCAAATGTACGTAGACCTCTATCGAATGAGGTAGTCCCCGTAATTATCCATCCTAGCTTAGAACTTACAGCAAAGGGCAGAGTTTCCCCTCTTTTCACAATTTTCCCATTTAGCAATGTAAAAAATACGTTAACTCCAAGTAGAATATCTACTGGGCGTGACTCAAAAAATAGTGGGTCTGCTAGAACTAAATCATTAAACTTATTCACAACATCTGAAGGAATAGAACTACATGGCACATTAGATGTAATTCTTTTTATCACAAATGCTTTAGTAGCAAATTTTATTGCAGAATTAAAATGAGGAGTAAAATTCAAATTTATCTCTCCATTTGTTTCAGCACTATAAGAACCTAAACATGTAACCTGTACTCTAGTTCTTCGCTTTGGCAAACACAATTTTCGCATACAATTTTCACTTATAAAACATGCCTCACTTCCACTGTCCAGCAACGCGCGGCAATTTACAAGATTACCCACTGAATCAAGAACCTTAATCATTGCTGTACAAAGTAGAGTCTGTCCCATATTCATTAACTGTATTCCCGACCCAGAATTGTTTCGAAACTCAAAAGGTGCCAGTGCAGGAAGTTTGATTTAACTCATTTTGTCTCGGTCGAAATTCCGTTGCGTTCGTGGAAAGAGGAACCACCGGAGTTTCAGTCGCATTCTTTACATGAGGGCCAGTATCCCGTGAAATATGCAAGACACTATGATGAGGCTTGTGGCACACTCTACATCTACCCACACTCATACACTTTTTTGCATAATGTTTCTCTAAAAGACAGTTATAACACAAACTATTTGTTCTAGCTATTTCTATTCTTTTCTGCACATTTAATTTCAAATATCGCGGTCATCTGTAAAGTGGATGCGATTCTTTGCATAAAACACAAATATTATTAGCAGACAATAATGTAGTAAATTTAGGTTTTCCACTTTCTTTAACTGCTGTTTTACTATTTTGAAGGGTTCTCGTATGGTCCTTTAAAAAAGATAATAAATTTTCAAGTGCACCCAATTCCTCTTTTTTGAGTGTTCTTTCCCACCAATATCTTGTATTTCCATCTAATTTCTCTGTAATTAAATAAACAATTAATACTTCTGAAAATCCTTTAACCTCTTGTTTAAGTACACTCAATGAACGGACACATTCATTAATAACGTCTACACTTTCCAGAAGAGACTGTGCTGTACCCGAAATACAACGCATTCCAATAAATTTCTTAATCAATGAATTAATTAATTCTCTTTTATTTGAATATCGCTCTTTCAACAGCTCTAACGCTGTCCTATAATTCGAATCAGAGATTGGAAGGCATTGAATTATTTTAAGTGCATTGCCTCTGCATGCCGATTTTAAATATTGTAATTTCTGACAGTCTGATAAAACTTCATTACAATCCACACTAGCCCTAAATAAATCATAAAATGGAAGCCACTCCTCCAGATCACCACTGAAAGTGGGAAGTGTGAGTTTCGGCAGTTTAACCTCTGAGGTTTGAGACCTCAAAAACCCCATACTGTTGTTACTTTCGTTTAAAGTAATTCCCGATTTTTTTCGGTTAACACTAAGCCACATACTGTCAACTCGATCCTGTTCAGTCTGCTGCTCCTCAATGTACGTATCAACCTCATTTTTATCACATTTAGCCAAAATCCTATTAAATGTTTCACTCAATTCATGAGTTAACTTTCCTATTTTAATCTCAAACAAAGTTAATTCACTTGAATCGGCTTCATTAATACACCCATTTATCTTTTTTTCTAATTTTGTAATAGCAGACTTTAATCCCCTCTTCTTAACTAAAACATCCTTTAACTCTTCCATAACAAATAAAAATTTAAATACAGGAACGAACTCACCGAATCTTTAAAACGTCTTGATCAACAAAGCAGGGGCATTGGCATCCAACCAACCATGCGCTTAAACTCTAACACTAAACACCAAACATCCACATTTTACTTCGTTTAAATTCACTTTCCACATTAGCCTAATCAGCTATTTTCCCCTTTAAAAGAAATCTCGGGCGACGGACCATTTAATGATAGCTCGGCTGGTTAACTTTAAACTTAATAAGAAAAAAAAACACTGATTAAAACTACACAAGGTAAAAATGTGAACTGTAAACTTTAATTAAAACGTTAAAACCCTCTTGGTTACACATTTGACAGCGACCGCCATCTAACACACATGAGCTCTCTGCTCTGAACTGAAAACTTACATAAACAATCACTTTAACAGTTAACAAAAAGAAAGAATAAACCAACTATTCAAACTGCGAAATGTCCTTGCATGCAAGTAAACCCAAGATCACTTGCGAAGTCTGGTTCGATGCACAAGTATGCGGAAGCACATAATCTCTTCTCTAGGTATCTTTCTCTCTATCGAAAATGCTCTGTCGAACGTGTGTCGGAAAACACTGTCCAAAAACATTGTCGGAAAATATTGTCCGAACAATCTTTTTTGATTAAAAATTGCTGTTAATTAAAAATTAAATAGACATTGTTTTCATAAATGGAATGAAAGGTCTTCCTCAACTTGGTGTTGTAATAATAAAAATAGTGTGTGTAGTAGTGTAAAAATAAAATACCGCATTATATGGTTCTCAACGATTATAAAAAAATATTACAAAAAAGATAAAGTATGGTTTCTCTGCACTTGTTTATTTTATATTTATGGTTAAAAAGCAAAATTGAAATGTTTCAAAGAGAAAGACACCATCGATCGAGCGAAGCAGTGTATTTCACGTGTAGAATAATAGGTATGCTTTGTTATATTATATTAAATTGCATTTTAACTGCATTAAATTTATTTTCTTTATTTCATGTTTTTCAAGAAGCAGATGACGTAATCTTCTAATGCAGTTAAAATACGATTGTTAATTTTTTTTCGCGTGTGCCTTTTGCTATCTTCAATCAGTTTTTACTGTAACTTTGATGGAATAAATGAGACGATATTCTGGCTTGACTAATGTTGTTTGCAGATATTTTTATCATTATTTTTGGTATAGATGTTGCAGTGGTCTGCAAAATATACATGTGAAAAAATCTAGCCAACTTTGGAGATAAACTTACATTTCTGGTAACCCTGTTCTAAATCCTGCCAAATCCCTCTTTACTGACAACCACAGCCGCTCTTCTGGCTTTGTGGCGTGGGAGGAGAGAGGCAATCATTTTTTGCGCTCCTGATGTCATTTTATAACGAACTTGCGCAGTATCCGTTTATTAACGTATGCGCACTTTTCCAAAACATTTATTCAAATATTCTAATGGTACATTATCCTACGTGATGGTACGGCACAGCAGAAGTATCTTTCATTTTTTATTTGCACCTATTTGGTCGCTGACCGTTAAAGCAAACTATTCCAATTTGGATACGATTACCTGCTTCATTTTTGGTAATTTTGGCGTGGAATCCGTTTAAGATTATGTTTACAGAGTTAATTATTTTTTTTATTTTGACGTGGATCGGATCCATTTGTGCTTTTTCTTAAAATGATACACAATATATTTATTTTAATGTCGGCATTTTGTGTTTCGAGGCGCAGTCAAAGCACTTTCGGATTTTTTTTCTATCAAATGTTTGTGATATTCATAATAAATATAATACTAAAGAACGAACATTTTTTTTAATATTTGCTTTTTCTGCATCGTATCTATAGAAATGTTTATCTTCGTTTTTTGTTTACAATCGAAAGTGTGCTTTTTTTTTTTTACCAGCTTGTACACAATTTATTTGAAGGATTTCTCTGTACGAGGTAAGTACTATTTTCGTTCATTTTCTATTGTTTTCCTTATGATAATGTGTTTAAAAAGGCCTTTTTTGAAATTAATCGCAATTCTGAAATGCCGAGGAAATTACTTTTTCCATTAAGCCATCACTTTCAAAACTAAAACTTTTAGCATTAACTTTTTAAGTGCTCTTTGTAAAAAAAAAAAGGATTTCAGTAAGTTTTGAAAGTGACCGCCACACATATTGGAAAGCAAAGGTTCTTCAGGATTTCAGTTTGGTGATAATTTTCAAAACGACATTTTGGCGCGAAAAAAAATTGCCACGTTTATCTGCATACGAACAACACATCTGTTCCTTATTTTTTCTTTAGAAGTTTAAACCTGCACTTAAAAAATATTAGATATTGCTAAAAATTATTAGACTGTAGTGGGAACTCCTCGCACGGGTCCAATGGTCATTAATATATCTCATCAATTAATCATAATTCTTATTTAGTACTAAAATTCTGCAAACTTTGGATTATACGCTAGCCACTCAGAAGCTAATGTTAAGCCAATGGCAACGTTCTTTACAAATTTCTTATTTACATTTTAATATTTTAATTTTTTTTTCATAGGATACATGAGGTCGATGGCTAAACAGTTATTTTTATTCTGTTTTGATTTTGGTTGCAGTTTTTTTTTCTAAGGACATTTTCAATTTCCCGGAATAAGGGTAATGGATATTATTGGTTTCTACTAGCAAGGTGGTAAAATAATCAGTTTCGTTATAAAAGTTGCACCCTCCAAAAATCCAAGGTCTGCACATTTGACAGCGACAGAGTATGACCGTGCGTGCAGTAGTGGCACTTCAGGGTGTTCACAATAACTTATTAACCAGAATTTTAGTGTATAAAATTTGATCTGTTTTAATCGTGGGATTTTCTATGATTAAACAAGGAGAAATTTTGTTTATGAAATTACTGATAGTAAAGTGATTGGGAATTTTCTGACGAACTGCCGCTGTCTGCATACTGAAACATTGTTGTTGAATAGATAATATAAAGTAATAAATTGTTATAAAGTAATAAAATAGAAAAATGGTCTTATTTATGTTTTGTTTTATATGAAACTTATAGAAGCACACACAAACTGTGCTCATCTTTATTGCTAATGACACGAATCATAAAAATTTACAATAAAATCATTAGCAATGGTCAATAAAACAAATCATAGTAATAGAAAATGAGCCATAAATTACATCCATACATTTATAAAATTAATTCGTAATTCACTAAAGTATATTTTTTAATAAATTAATGTTTAATTATATATATATTTTTTCATTTTTTAAATAATGTGTCCCTAAAAGGGTTGTCAATTTAACAGGATAAATTAAAAAAAAATTCTACTATTTCTGAATAGTAATCTTCACTTGATTTAATCATGAAATGTGTCATTAAATAAAGTTAATATTACTATTTGAAAATAGTGGTGAATCTTAATTCTAAATTGACAACACTGATCCCTAATTCAGATAAAATTTTTAATCATGGGCATCGGCTTGACAATCTATGGGACAATATTTTGTTTGCTGTGGTCTGTAGCCTAGGCTTTTTTTTTTTTTTTTGTGTGTGTGTGTGCAAGACCAAGTCAACATTTGTGAAATTGGTCTCCAGGTGAAAGTCTATAATATTAGCGAAATTGGCAATGACTTATACAGCTTCCTGAAACCTCTTTCATGGTGAGATCCACATGGGAAATTTATTTCCTACATATTATTTTGAGGAAAAAAAAAAGCTCTATAAAAAGTCTAAATTGGTTAATTTTCACATTTCTGATTCAACACATGGGAATCAACTTGTTAGCAATATCCTAAACTAAAAGAAAAATTCTGAAAGCAGTGTGTGAAATTTAAGTGCATTCACGGCGGAATTCCCAAAATGAGAAATAGATATAAAGGAATGCATGGGTTATTGCAAGTATATTTTATTTTATAAATAATTTGTGGACATATGCAAAGATATTGTTATCCATATTTCTATACACTACCCCCTCCTTACCAAATAATATTTAAGGATAGCTAATAGTAAATTTATCTTATCCTTATTTTAATTGATGTAGCTTATTATTATTTTTTTTTACAAGCAACAGTGATTTCAACGGGCTCACGAAGAACATGCCCTCTTCCTTGACAGTGGTAAGAAGATATGAAATAATAAACTATGTCAATTAAAATATAGAAAAGCAAGTGCAATATTACCGAACCTTAAACATTATTAGGAAAAGGGAGGGGGTGATATATATGAATAAAACATATACAGCAATATAATATAATATATATATATATATATAGCAGTATATTATGCATATATTCACAAATTATAAAATATAGTACTTACGATAAATCACGCATTCTTTTATCTCGTGTACCCATTCTGTGAACACCACCACGGACGCATTTAAATTTTACTTAATTAATAATATTTAACTGCCTCTGGAACTTTTTCTACCCATTTCCAGCGTCGCTTACGAGCAGATTCCAACGTGCGGGAATCCGAAATGTAAAAATCAACATAATTAGTCGATTTATAGAGCTGTAGCTTTCTCTCAAATCTAAAAAATCAAGGAATAAATCTCCCATGTGGATTTCAGCTATTTTAAGAAAGGTCAGAAAGATAATACACAGTAAACTCCAACAAAAAATCAATATGGCTGAACTGATAACTGAACACTGAGCTGCCAGCGAAATGAGGATATGAGTCGTTCTTATTTCTTGATTCAATCCACAAAAGAATATTCGTCAGTCACTACGGCAGTCTATTACTGCGCGTGCGCACCAAACTGCCGTAAGAATATTAAACTTACGGCTGCCGTAAGAATAGACACTCCGATCTTGTTTAGTAGATTTATTTCCAAATAATTTTCGATACAGTTTGTTTTGATAGAGATATGTATATTTAAAAAAAAGAAATTAATGCTTTGTAGCACTAATTTCTTTTCACCCGAAGTTAATATGATATTGTGAATGTTTTTTTTTTTTTAAATATACATAACTTTATCAAAACAAATTGTATCAAAAATATTTGGCAATAAATCTAGTGAACAAGATACACATCTACCCTGACTGAGTATAGATTCGCAACATATGTTCACAAAAATGTAATTATACTTTCCAGCAATAAAAATTACCAACGGAACCGTGCGAGGATTTCGCACTGCAATCTAATATTTTAGGCAATATCTAATATTTTTTAGATGCAGGTTGAAACTTCAAAAGAAAAATCAAGGATAAAAATATCTGCAAAAGCATGAGTCAATACAGAGTATCATCTCATTTATTCCATCAAGGTTACAGTAAAAACTGATCGATGATAGCAAAAGGCACGATTCACAACAACAGTTTCGATCTGTTTAAAATAATATGAAACGCATTTTAGTGTTTACGGACTGTTTCATGTTTCCTGTTAAAAAAGAAAATAATAATAAAATAAGTGAACAATGATTTAGTGTTCAAATAAAAAGTTTTGGTTTCTGTTATTATTTATTATTGAAAAAAAATTGTATTTTTAATATAATGAGTGAAAAGGGCAGGTGTTTTAAATGGATGTATTATTTAAATTTTCGAAATGAATGCAATACAAACGATGGCAATGGGGACAACATTTAGCGATTTATCAACTGCGCTCGGCTAACTTAAGAGACTACTTCACTCACACGAAAACACACCCTCGCTACTGTTAATCCTATGAGACAGTTATTTTATAATATCTCGTTTGCATTTCAATATTTTAATAATATTATTATTATTTTGCATTGGATAGCTGAGGTTGATCTCTACGCAGGCCGTTTTTTACTTTTTCGATTATGTTTACAAGTTTTTTTTTAATTAAGATACTTTTACTTTCGGAACCGGTTTCGAAAATGAATCATTAAAATAATTGCAACCAAAATCGAAAAAATGAAAAACGGCCTGCATAGAGATCGATCTAAACTATCAATGCAAAAGAAAAAAAAATCGTATAAAAATATTGAAATGCAAAAGAGATATAAAATAATTGTCCCATAGGATTAACATTAGCGAACGGGTGCTTTCGCGTGAGTGAAGTAGCCTCTTAAAAGTACTCCTTTTTTTTACACTATTTTATTTACCTTAACTTGATTTATATATATGTTACGGTCAATATGATTAATCTGGTCATTATTAATAATAACCGGTTTTTATTATTAATGACCACGGTTATTATTAATAAAGACCGGATTAATCATATTGACCGTAACATATATACATGTAAATGTGGAATTTTGTAATTGAACTAATTTCCGTCCCATCAGTCTTCTCTCCTCTCTAATTAAAGTCATCGAACGCGTCATTAGTTCACAGCTCAATGACTTCCTTCACAACAACAACATTCTTATGCCTGAACAATTCGGCTTCAGAGCCAAGCACTCCACCCAACACCAGCTTCTTCGATTTGTAGAATTCTTAACTGAAAACTTCAATGAGAAGAAGCCTACTGCTGCCATATTTCTTGATGTCGCCAAGGCCTTTGATAAAGTCTGGCACGCGGATCTCATTTACAAATTAATTCGGCTTAAGTTCCCGTCTGGACTTATCCATTTAATACACTCTTACCTTGGTGATCGTGACTTCTATGTCCATGTAAACAACTCACTTTCTCTAATACACATAATACTCTGTGGTATTATTCAGGGTTCAGTCATTGGCCCTATTTTATTCATAATATACTTTAATGACATTCCACGCACACTCTTCACATCACTCGCACTCTATGCGGACGACACTGTTCTCTATGGCACTGCACATCACCCATACAATCTTTACAAAAATCTACAACACCACCTCAACATCTTCATGGAATGGTGTGATCAATGGCGCATTAAGATAAACGAATCTAAAACTACTGCTGTTTACTTCTCTAGAACCTTCTCCACTCCTAATAGATTAACCATCAATAACACTACCATTCCCTGGTCTGACGATGCCAAGTACCTGGGAGTTACCATTGACAAACGCATTACCTTTAAAAAGCATATTCTTAATATCCGCGGTAAAGTCGCCGGGATTTCCAAAACCCTCGCCCCCCTTTTTCGAAGCCACTCACTCTCCATACACAACAAACTCTTATGGAACCTATTCTCCGTTTGGGTTTGAGGCTACGATTTCCGAAATGTTTCCCCAAAGCACGTGACTCAACATCACGAAAATCTGGTCCGTTGCTGCTCTATGGTATGCAGGCTTGAGTTGCAAACGAGTCGTTGCATAATTAAGGACTACAATATCGGCAATGTTTCCCCAAAGCACGTGACTTTGACGTCAGTGGGAATAGGGTCCATTATATAATGCTTGCATTCTCTCTGTTATCATGTCCAATGTGGGGCTTCACTTGCAAAACCAGTATGAACAGCCTCTCTAGTACCCATTACAAACAGCTCCGTTACATCAGGAACGGGTCTAGATACCTCAAAAACTCCACAATCTTCAAGGATCTGAAAACGACTTCACTCAAACATCGTATTAAACACCTTGCGAAAAAATTCTACAATGACATTAATCACATCCCAAATGAACTCATTTATGAGCTACCTGACTACGATGCTTGCAGTCCACCCAACCGGAAAAAACCAAGGTATTCCACTATTCTTGATGAATAGTCCTTCCGAGCTATAATTCTTACCTCAAAATTTTTCTCTTTAATATATATATATATATATGTATATATATATATATATATATATATATATATATATATATATATATATATATATATATATATATATATATATATTATTATATAATTTTTTATTAAATAATTTTATATTGACTTTTCTCCTAAACTTCTCCCAACATCTTTACTTTACCTCGTCTGGCATTATTTTTGTTTTTTTTTGTACTATGAACTATTTTTACTTTTATACTTTAACTAGTAAATTTTCATCATTTTATAGATATACTTTAACACTATCCTATTTTTATGTAGTCAATTGGACTACGGCTAGACATTTCTTATGGCTCTCTCAGGATTTGATATACACCTACTCAAAGCCAGGGTGTACAGATGCTTCGAAACTTGGAAGCCCATTGAACATATCACAAGTTCAAGTTCAAGTTTGTAGTTGATTTAAAACTATGCTAGAATCCTAAAAATTATGTACACAGATATGTTTTCGGTGACAGGAAAACAGTTTGATATTTTTGTAACTTAATTATAAATTAATAAATTAATTTTATGGAATTTTTATGTTACCCGGGCGCAGGTGATAAGTCACCAAAAATTGTATACGATTGTTACAACTGTATACTATGTTCAACAATGGAGATAATTATGTACCAAACCGCGATCTCTAAAATATGCCAGCTGGTTGTGAGATTGCAAATATTTAAACACTAAAAAGTAGAAAATAAAATATTATATGTTACAAAATAAAATACACTATAAAGAAAATTGAAAAAGTGATTAAAAGAAAAAGTGTAATATTTTTTGAAAAAAAAAATTACGCTTTATTTTTCATTCGTGATAAAACACTTTATTAGATTCAAAACAAAGTTTATTGGTATTATTAAATTTTTATAAGTTCATGTGAGGCATATTATTTGCTATACCTGATTATTGGCCATTTAAAAAATAAATTACAACTTTTCTTTAAGAAATAAGAAGTAAGAAATTGGATTTTGGGGAATAAATTAAAAGAATGTTATTTTAAAGTACATTTTCATTAAAGTTCCATTAATATAAACCACAGTATTTATTTAGGTATAATGTCGTATCTTGGCGTATATAAAAAACAATAGGTATAGCAGACGTACCACATAAATAGATTCTCAAAAATTAAGTTGCAGAAATAAATATACATTTTTAAAATAATGGTTAACAGCTGATACATTTATGACTACTATTTTTTTTTTCTAATTTCATGAGATAGTAAAACAGAATGTCAAAGATTTAATACTAACATTATGAAATAAAACTGAATATACTTTTAAAAGTACTTCCAACAAATTATATTGTATTTAAATAATAAAATATATCCTAAAACAATCTTGAAGAACAAATAAAAAATAAGACAATAGTCGAAATGTTTTTCGAATGAAGTAATCGTTTGCTTTTTGGTTTGAGCAGTTATTTCATAGATATTACAACAATTTATTGAACCTCAAGTAATTCCCCCTCCTTCCGCTACGTGGCGTACGACCTTCTTGGACGTGACCTCGGCAAACACCTCTGCCATATATCTTGGAACTCTTGACATGTATACGCTTTGCGAGGAACCTCGCGGGAGAAACACGAAGCCTAACTCTTGCCAAACGCCAAACATTAAATAAAATAAACCTTTCATGATATTTTGGCTTTCCGTTAAACAAACCAAATCCACTGTGTTTAATTATTAAATAATAAATTTGAAATCAAAAGCTTATTTTGTTTTAAATTATACATATATGTGTGTTTATCTTTTTCACAGTAAAATAAATCATATTTTTAATTTGAATGCAAGTAAATGTTAACTATATTTTTAAAAAAATTAAGAAATATTTAAATAATTCTACCTCATCCATTAACTTTTAATAATTTGACAGGTAAAAATTTATTTCAATAAGTTTTAAAATCACAACTGCTACCTGAACAAAAATTGCTAAATTACGAATCCAGTTTGTTTGTTTGTTTATTGAGAACATACATCTGACTTGTGTGCTTGACATCAAGTGCCCGCTTATAAGCCATCGTCAATATACAGGGACGAGATAGCCACAAGGAAATTTACAACACCAGATAGTTACATCCCGCAGCTCCACAAAGTGCGTGCAAGGGAGCTGGCGGGAGTCGAACCCGCCGACCTGACTCCTACGCTCACAAGCACGAATCCAGTATTACTTTACTAGAATGTTAAGCAGTTTGGCAGTAACGGACCAATAAAGATTGTCCATCTTTATTTCGTAGCCCTAAAATACTTGAAAGATCCAATATAGTCTATGCACTCATATGTTTAAGCGTTGCGGTTATCGTCTGCTATCGTAACTGGTGAACAAACATCGTTGGTTTCGTAATTTGACAGAGCGATTCTGTGTGACACAGCGATTTTGTTTTTCATTTTCTCTTTTTTAAAAAATGCATTGTAAAGGTTATTTATGTGGTTTACCTCCACTTTTACATAATGTGTACGCAAAAAAACTGAACGATTTCAATATTAACGATCCATATGAGACACCATTTTCTGAATTTCACGAAAATATAGACGATTGGCCTAATATAGAATTTGGGGATATTGTAACCTATTTAGTTTTTAGTACACATACTTATACACAACAACAAATGAAGGCATATAAATCCTTAGAAGCCCATAATTATTATACGAGTGGTTGGGTCAATAATCGTGTTTTCATAAAAGTTTTACCAGGAGATAAAATCCTTATGCTTGGAGAGGTAAGTAAAATGGATTTTTAATTTTTTCAAATGATTTAACAAATTTTGAAAATTGTTTAATATTATCTGTGTTCCTTTCAACTAAGATGTATAACCATCGGGCCCGGATTTTTAAAAATATTCTCTGTGTAAATTTCTTATATCTGCCAGATATTTGTAATGGACATTTTGTTTATTATATTAGTTAGTATTGATTCCTATGATAGCATTCTTGTTTTGGCTTGTTTTGGTTTTAACCACTTTAAAAAAGCCGGCTTTAATTGAAAAAGGACTGGCTTTTATTAAAAAAAGTGGTTTACAGCTAATTCACATTAAATTTACATTTATTTATTTTTAATGCACTAATAAATATTTCCTTCTAAAAAATTTATAAACTTCTATTAAACCTTATCTAATAAACAAGTTGTTTCCTCCGTAGAACATTTTGTTATCCAGGGGGCGCTTCCGAGCGCTCAAGACGGGATGATGCGCGGAGCAGATTCCCGCCAGTAGAGATGTTTTGCTTGAGACGTAAGCGCAGTGTACCAACCGCTGCCAGTCAATTTTGTTCTCCTTGTAAATAAATGTATTTAGTTAAGTTTTAACTCCACTTTTTATTGAGTACGAAATGATCATCTTAGTTTTCTTAACGAAATACAGTCCAACGAGATTACCTGAGCTATCTACGGAACATGTTTTGGTCCTCCGAGCCCCAGCGCTCATTTAGAACACTGTGAATAATCATCGCCCTTGGATTTTTGTATGTAGTTATAGATATAATGGCTACTATTAAAGGTACTGTGATCCTCAATCAGAAACGCGGAAACATACGCAGCCAAGTTACACGAATATCTAATGCTATAAAATCAAAACTTGGCCAGAAAGAATTGGAACTAAAGTTCAATGCTCTTCAGACATTAAAAAAGAAGACAGATGAATTACGAAATGAGTCTTATTCGGTAATTGCTGATGATGATTTACCGGAATTGGAAAATTCCTTGACGGAGATAGAAGAACAGTTAGAAACTCTCGAAATAAGTCTTCTTGATTTAATAAAGCCTAGTGTTTCTAATGTTGAATGTCAAAATAATAATGATAGAATTAATGCTAATGAGTCAAAAATTAAATTGCCGTCAATTAATTTACCCCAATTTTCGGGACGCTATACAGAGTGGTTTAATTTTAAACTACAATTTACCACCTTGATTTATAGCAATGATGAATTAAATGATGCTCAAAAATTATATTATTTACAATCGGCTTTAACAGGACCTGTGAAACAATTGCAAAACATTGATGATTCTTATTCTTCCTTATTCGAAGCTTTGAAAAAACGATTTGAAAACAAACGGTTAATTGTAAATTCTCATATTTCTGAGTTATTGAGTAACAACAAAATAAAAATTGAAAATGCGAAAGAAATACGCAATCTGGTAGATAATTTATTGAGTCATTTGAGGGCTCTGAAACAATTAGGACTAGAAAATAATAACTTATCAGAATCAATTTTAATGTATTTTGTGTTACAAAGAATCGATGATGAGTCAAGAAAGGCATTTGAAATGAGTCTTGACTGTAACGACTTGCCTGAATGGAATATTTTTATAGATTTTTTACTAAAAAGGGCTCAAGCTCTCGAAAACCTACAAAAAAGCAACACCGTTACGAAACCTAGGTATGAAATTACTCAGAAACAAAAAAGTTTAGTATTACAGAATGACAAATTTAATTGCGCATTATGTAAACAACCTCATATGATATTTCGATGTCAAAGGTATTTAGATTTATCGGTTCAAGAGAAATTGAACCAAGTAAGGAAGTTGAAGTTATGTTATACCTGTTTATCGTTATCTCACGCTGTTAATCGATGTAACAAATTAAATAATAAGTGTAGGATTTGTTACTCCAACCATCATAGTTCTCTTCATGGAGCTAATTTTTCGAAACCTGCTTATGAAAATAGGCAAGTTAATTGTATTGCAAATGAACCGCAGTTGAAAACGGAAGATAACGTAAATTCTAATTCAATAGAACCCACCACAAATGCGTTAACATTGAGCTGTCAAAACAATTATGATCAAAGTTTGTCTGGCACCAGTTATAATGGGTTGATTTCGACAGCTGTGATTTATTTAAGGGGAAGTAATGATTTGTAGAGGCGAGAGGCATGCATGGGTAAGTATACCTGTAATATAACCTAAGCCCTACAGCTTAATATTGTTGCGTGTGAGAAGATGAAGACGAATAGACTAGACGACAGTTAACCAATTCTTTTATTAACCTAACAAAACAGAAGTGTAATTTAAGATATTTATAAAATAAAATTTAACGTGCTTTTTTGCACTGCTAAAGACCATATAAGGCTGTAATAGCCAGCTTGTATAGCTTGTCATGCTCTCCTGACTTCATGACCCTTTTCTTGTCAATAAATTCCAGTTTTAAATACTAGCGCATTCGTCTGTTGCCATTCAGAAGAGAAATAATGAGTCCGGCCTTGTTTTGAGAGATCTTGCATCTTATCAACCCGTCCGATTCTGTCGTCTGGAAAATTCGCTACGGAAAGCAGAACCATCGAAGTGGGTGTCGAGAAGTAGAGTACTTCCATATCTCAGTACCAGTCGGTCTCTCTGGTGAAATTTGTCCACTGTCGAAACAGCTGGAGTGACTGCATGAATGGGTTGCTCGAATCTAGGGTAGTTAGATTCTAGAGTTTGTCCACAGCGGCAACAGCTAGAGAGCACTGCACGGATGAGTCGCCACAGATTCTTTTTTTCCTTGTATTGCGATTCTTGATACTGCGAGTAATGTCTCATTGGCCACGTTTTCTGTAGCAGATATGTTAGGGTTGCAAAAATATAAGGACAAGTCATTAATTACTGGATTAAATGATTCTGTCTGTAAAATTAAAAGCAGAATAAATGTAGAAATTTCCAACAAGGATAGAAGTTAAAAAAAATTATCCAACATGTTTTTGGTTCCTAAAATCACTGATTTAACCCCTTCAAGCGCCGTAGACATTTCTAATCTGCACTTACCACAGAATTTAACCTACGCGAACCCAAGATTTTTTGAACCTCAGCGAATTCAAGTGTTATTAGGAGCAGATGTATATTACGAATTGTTATTAGCTGGTCAAATAAAAATTCCTAAAACTTCTATAATTTTACAAAATTCTCATTTAGGATGGATCGCGGGTGGAACAATACAAGACAGAAATGAAAGTAAATTTACGTGTCATTTAATAGAAAATCAAGATGAATTAGATTTGAAAACCTTTTGGGACTTAGAGACGTTGGGAATTAAAGATGACCCAAACAGTGTTAAAAAAGAGAAAATTTTAGAAAATTTTCATGAAACTGTGCGTTTTGAAAATAACAGATATGAAATCAGTCTTCCTTGGACAAGGGATTGGAACCATTTAGAAAATAATTATAAAACCGCCGAAGCGCGACTCCCAGGTCTTATAAAAAGAATGAAACGTGATACAAAGTTATACGAACAATATTGCAATATTTTGAATGAGTATTTAGAGATGAACATAATTGACAGTGTACCTAGTTTAGAAAACCCTTCAGATAAACCAGTTTTTTACTTACCGCACCATACAGTATTTAGAGAAGATAGTGTTTATACTAAATGTCGAATAGTTTTTGACGCAAGTTCCCATGAAGCAGGACAATTGTCTTTGAACGACTGTCTTGACGCAGGAACTAATTTAAAACCTAATATTTTTCACTTATTGATTTTTTTCAGACTAAACAAAATTGCCTTTCTAGCAGATATAGAGAAGGCTTTTCTACAAATTGCCATAAACGATAAGGACAGGGATGTGCTGAGATTCTTGTTTATAGATAAGAATCCTGTTGACAGTGACGCATTTAATGTTATCGTCTACAGATTTTTACGCCTAACATTTGGCTTGAACTCAAGCCCATTTTTGCTATCTGCTACAATTAAGCATCATCTTAACAAATTTGAAACGGAATATCCGATAACGACAGAAGTACTCCATGATTGTATTTATGTGGACGACTTAATAACCGGGACAGACACAGTCAAAGATGCGGTGAACATTTCGGAACAATCTCATAAAATAATGAAGGAAGCTAGCATGAATTTACGGAAGTGGATTTCGAATAACAACCAGTTAATGGAAATATGGGATAATCGTGGATTTAGTACAATGCCACAACCTTTTGAGGATAGTACAATACATAAAGTTTTGGGGATATCGTGGCAACCCAAGCAAGATATACTTTTGATAGATATTGATAATTTGCTCGAATTTTTGCGTAACGCAAAAAATACAAAACGTTTTGTATTACAAGTTGCAGGTAGAATATTTGACCCTCTGGGTCTAATTTCTCCGTATACAATACGAATTAAATGTTTATTTCAAGAACTGTGGAGTAGGAATTTAACATGGGATGAAGAACTGCCCTCCGATATTACAAAGACGTGGGAACAATGGTGTTCCGAACTTCCCCAGTTGAGAAATCTAAAAATTCAAAGGAACATTTTTCAGTTTCCCGATGACTCCAATTACACCCTAACTTTGCATACCTTTGCCGATGCCAGCCCAAAAGCATACGGTGCTTCCGTGTATCTACAAATTGATTCACTAAGTGAATCTTCCTTAAATTTGATTACATCAAAATCCAGAGTGGCACCATTGAAAAAAGTGTCACTTCCTAGACTTGAACTTCTAGCAGCATTACTTGCTGCACGCTTAACTTGTGAAGTAAAAACGGTACTAGATCGCAAGGGACCATCGTCTATGTATTTGTGGACAGATTCGCAGATTGTATTGTACTGGATCAAAGGCTCTGCGAACAGGTGGAAGTCATTTGTGTCGAACCGTGTAAAGGAAATCCAAGCTCTGACAGACCCATCCAGGTGGTTTCACTGTGCAGGGTCCGAGAATCCTGCAGATTTGCTAACAAGAGGTGTCAAGTGTGACCTTCTCGTTCAGAGTTCCAAATGGTGGACTGGACCAGAGTTTTTGAAAGACTTAGATCTGTGTAACAACGACCAGACTTTAGTGATTCCTAACAAGGATATATATATATAAACGAACTAAATAGAGACTCCGTGAACATTATTGGCGATGATTTTGTTACATTAAGTATTTCTCACGATAAACCGTTAATTAATCATATTTTTGCATGTACTAATAATTTTGTAAAATTAATTCGTATAATGAGTTTTATTTTTAGATTCACCTTCAACTGTCGTACTAAATTGAAGAGAAGAAGTGGACCACTATTCCTCGACGAGGTTAGAGAGGCCGAATCGTTTCTAATTCGGTCAGCACAAAGTGGGGAATTTAGGGAAGAATTAAAATGTCTCGAAAAAGGTAAGCCTGTTCACAATAAAAGTAGATTATCTTTCTTAAACGTATTTGTAGGAGAGGATGGATTAATTAGAGTTGGCGGCCGTTTAGCACATGCAGATTTGCCGCTTAACTCAAAGTTTCCAATTGTGTTGCCTGCAAATCATAAGTTAACGGATATTATTTTAAATTACTTCCATCTCAAATACTTTCATTTAGGCCCACAAGCGTTGCTTTTCCATGTAAGACAAAAATTTTGGCCACTTAATGGCAGGAATAATTGCCGAACATTGTTCACAAATGTGTGACATACTTCAAGAATAAACCTGTTGTCAGCTCCCAATTGATGGCTGATCTTCCGGGGGAACGTGTGACACCAAATTTTGTATTTTCGGTGACAGGTCTGGATTACTGTGGCCCATTTTCTATTAAATTTATAAATCAAAGGAAGGGTGTATTGAATAAAATTTATGTCGTAGTGTATGTGTGTTTATGCACCAAGGCAATACACCTGGACTTTATTTCAGATCTCACACCTCAGGCTTTTATAACTAGTCTAAAACGTTTCTTTGGCAGAAGGGGAAAATGTGCAAAAATCCTATCGGATAATGCAAAAACGTTCATCGGAGCTGACATCGAGTTGAAAAAAATTGCATAAACTGATTAGTTTCCCAGATGAGGAATTGTGTAATTTTTTAACCCATGACGGTGTCAAATGGGAATTTATTCCCCCCAAATCCCCGAATTTTGGTGGCCTCTGGGAGGTGGCTGTAAAATCATTCAAGTTTCATTTAAAACGGGTAATAGGTGATCAAAAATTAACCTTAGAAGAGTTTCTTACTATACTAGCGGGAATTGAGGGAGTTTTGAACTCCCGTCCCCTTACCCCGCTGTCCCCAGATTTCGAAAATTTTGAAACCTTGACACCCTCTCATTTTTTAATCGGTAGGCCGATCACTTCGATCTCCGAACCCCCATTAGATAACATTAATGAAAATAGATTAGCAAAATGGCAGAGAATCACCAAATTTAGTCAGCAAATTTGGAAAGCTTGGAAGCGCGATTATTTAAATAATTTGCAGCAGAGGGGGAAATGGAAATTTAAAAAGGAGGATGTACAGAAAAGAACTTTAGTACTAATAAAGCAAGAAAATTTACCTTCCACCAAATGGCAGGTTGGAAGGATAGTTGAAATTTTTAAGGGAAGGGACAATATAATACGAACCGTAAACTTACGGTTACCAGACGGGCGAATTTATAAGAGAAATGTCAGAGATGTCTGTATATTATCAGTTCAGTAACAGATTTCTTTTCTTTCTTTAAGCAATTTTTAAGGTATATATTATGTCTGTATGTAATGTAGAATTATAGTGCATTTATGATTGTATTATTATTGTATATGTAAGTTGTTATATCTTATAATTTTTTCTTATATGATAATTTTTGCAAATTTATATGTGAATGTATATTGAAATTGCATTTCAATCCCCGGGGGAGTGTTTCCTCCGTAGAACATTTTGTTATCCAGGGGCGCTGCCGAGCGCGGGATGATGCGCGGAGCAGATTCCCGCCAGTAGAGATGTTTTGCTTGAGACGTAAGCGCAGTGTACCAACCGCTGCCAGTCAATTTTGTTCTCCTTGTAAATAAATGTAATTAGTTAAGTTTTAACTCCACTTTTTATTGAGTACGAAATGATCATCTTAGTTTTCTTAACGAAATACAGTCCAACGAGATTACCTGAGCTATCTACGGAACACAAGTCTTTATAACTGCTAGAAGGCAACTATGGAGGCTATATGTCAAAAAGAAAATTATATACACATTGAAAAGAGTAATATTAAATTAGACTGCAAGGTGGTGTTTTGAATTTCTGTATTACATAGCTCAACGTATACTATACATTTTAAAGATTATATTTAATTAAACAATAACAAAACATCACCATCAAAAATGAAAAATTCTTACATACTGCTTTTTAATTTTAAAATTGATTAAAACTTAATAATTTATATATTTAATAAATGAAATTAGCATATATAATATTTGAGAGAATCTATATTTAGTTAATAATCAGTATTCAAATGTCTTATAAAAATACATTTTAATTAGTTTTTTTTTCTACTAAGCAATTACCTAACTCATTCCATATGATGAGATTAAATTTTAAAATGATCAACGCTGAAAGAAGAATTAAGAAAAATGCATAATATTTGAGGAGATTTGAGTAGATGTAAGTGTATAAAAATAGAGAACAATTTAAAAAAAAAAATCTCAAAATAAAACTCTTTGAAACAAAAGTTTGAAAAGTATATGTTATTCATATTACTGTTTCCAACAGTGAAAAATTGTCTTTTTATTAAATGGCTTTATGTATGATTTTAAATATTTATGAGAAAAAATGAAACTTGGATATCAATAGCCCCAGTAACTGATTTTTGTGTGTGTGTGTGTCAGTCTGTAGCAAAATAAAATTTATCTATGATGCAACAATGTCTACTACCACAAGAAATAATAGCAACCCATTAAATAAGCAAAATTTTCAATTACAAAGAAAATACAGTAAGAAGATTATAGTAATCCAGAGTTAAAGTAAAATTTAGATTTTTTTTTTTAAAGTTCCAATTTCTTTAAGCTATTAGATTAATCTTAAATCTTCTAAAATTTGCAGTACCCACTGTCATGTTGCATAATTTCTACTAGTGGGTCAATAGCCCTTAAAATTAGTTGATTAATAAAATAGGTAATTAAACAACTATTGTCCTATTTAATTATTTAAAGCAATAAAACTAAAAAAAAAAGTGTATTTTTTTAAGCTTTTCTATAAAAAGTATAACGATAGTTAAGCAATTAGTATGCCTTTTTAAAATTTAGCTACCATATTTACATTTCTGACTCAAATCACCAGTCAGCTATCTGTTATTCCAACATTGTCTTCATTATTGAGAAATTAGGTTATTTATTAAATTCTAACTCAATAAAATGTCTTTTAAATTAGTTAAAAAACACTTAATCTACAGTTTATAAATAAAATGCTTCACTGTATAAAAGTAAATTTTGGCCAAAAGAGACCAATTTCGGCCAAAAAAAAAAACGATTAAAACCAATAAAACCGTTGGCATGGCTTTTATTAATTTTAGCTGGTTTTTTTGAAACCCTGTAAAATGGTAAGTAATGAGTTGATAGTTTCAAATTCAGCAGCAATCCATTAATGGTATGTACATTCACTATAAACTACACTGTTGGCAGCTTAGCTCATGTTGGATGCCGATCTTGGCGAGGAACCCATTTATAGAAGAAAAATTTCTAAATTGATTAAGTTTCTTTATATATAAATTTAATATTTAAACAGCAAAATGCTCACTTTTATCCTACCTGGCTTAGTATAAAGTTGATTCTTATTTTTATGTTGATTTAGTCTATACCTCTCCCTACATAGATGTTATTTTTATTTTTTAAATTTGTTTCAGGTAAAACATTCCCAAAGTCTCCGCTCTTCATGCTTAAAAGTGTGGCTAATTTGCAATAAAGATGGGCAGATTTTAACAGGGCACTGCAACTGCATGGCTGGCATGGGAGAATCCTGTTCTCATGCTGCAGCTTTTCTTTTTCTTCTGGAAGCAGGCACAAGATTAAAGCAAGACACATCTTGTACTGACCAGAGGAACAGTTGGCTGCAACCATACCAATTAAATGCCGAGTACTTAGCAATTAAAGATATTGATTTCGAATCGGCATCATCGAAATATGAAAGAGCCAAATGTTCGAAAAGCCCTAAGGCGAAAAAGTCCAGGCCCAACATACCTGAGACAAGTGATGTAGAGCTGCATACATTTTTCAGTCATTTACACAATGCCGGCTTATCATCTGCTGTTCTATCTGTAGTTGAACCATTCAACAACAACTTTACCTCAGATATATCGATTAAAAAGCTGACAAATTTATTTTCCAGTGAGAACACAAAATGGCTTGGAAAGAACTTTCTGATAAATGTAATGATGTCTTGCGCAAACTGATCATTACAAAATGCGATGCAGATAAAATAGAGCAGGAAACGAAGGCGCAGGCAAAATGTAAAAAATGGTTTATTTACAGAACAGGACGTATAACAGCATCAAATATGAAGACTGTCTGTCACACTGACATTGATTCACCATCAGTCTACACCATTAAAAAATTTGTTATCCGTCTCTCTATAAAGCTTCCGGACCAGGCATAGATTGGGGAAAAACAAATGAAAGCGTGGCCAAAAAAATGTATATTTCTCACGTTGAAAAAAACCATGCAAATTTCAAGATTGCAGGAAGTGGCTTGAATATCAATTGTGATATTGCATATATAGGTGCAACGCCTGATGGAAAAATTGATTGTGACTGTTGCAGTAATGGTATTATAGAGATTAAATGTCCATATACTCAGAGAAATAATACCATTACTGAAATCAGTCAGACAAAAAGCTCTTTTTTGATTTACAGATGAAGCTGGCAACGTCTGTTTAGACAGTAATCATGCATATTATTACCAAGTCCAAACACACTTACTTTGCAGTGGTGCAAACTATTGCGATTTTATTGTTTGGACAAACAATGATTTTCACATAGAACGAATTTATCCTGAGGAATTATTTCATGAGACAATTTCTGAAAAATGCAATTTATTTTTTAAATTCTGCATTTTGCCAGAACTTTTAGCAAAATGGTACTCTAATACAAAATAAATATCATCATTAGAGTTCTTGCATAAAAAAAATCAATTCCTTATGTATGATATTAGTGTACATAATTGTTCCAGCATGGAGTATCGTACAATTTTTTTCTTTCTACTAATGTTTCTGCATTCAAAAATTAATCCGCGCTATGTATAATATATATTACTTTAAATAATTGTTCCTTCATCAAATATCCTACAAAAGTATTTTGCTTCATAATCAATGTTCCTGCATACAAAAATCTATTCCTTATATATAATATTGGTGTAAATAATTGTTACAGCCTCGAGTATCATACAACTTTTTTTCCTTTCTATTAATGTTTCTGCATTCAAAAATTACTCCGCTATGTATAATATATATTACTTTAAATAATTGCTCCTGCATACAAAAATCTATTCCTTATATTTAATATTGGTGTAAATAATTGTTCCAGCCTCCAGTATCATACAACTTTTTTTCTTTCTATTAATGTTGCTGCATTCAAAAATTAATCCGCTATGTATAATATGTATTACTTTAAATAATTGTTCCTGCATACAAAAATCTATTCCTTATATATAATATTGGTGTAAATAATTGTTCCAGCCTTGAGTATCATACAACTTTTTTTCTTTCTATTAATGTTGCTGCATTCAAAAATTAATCCGCTATGTATAATATATATTACTTTAAATAATTGTTCCTGCATACAAAAATTTATTCCTTATATATAATATTGGTGTAAATAATTGTTACAGCCTCGAGTATCATACAACTTTTTTTCTTTCTATTAATGTTTCTGCATTCAAAAATTAATCCGCTATGTATAATATATATTACTTTAAATAATTGTTCCTGCATACAAAAATCTATTCCTTATATATAATATTGGTGTAAATAATTGTTACAGCCTCGAGTATCATACAACTTTTTTTTCTTTCTATTAATGTTTCTGCATTCAAAAATTAATCCGCTATGTATAATATATATTACTTTAAATAATTGTTCCTGCATACAAAAATCTATTCCTTATATATAATATTGGTGTAAATAATTGTTCCAGCCTTGAGTATCATACAACTTTTTTTCTTTCTATTAATGTTGCTGCATTCAAAAATTAATCCGCTATGTATAATATATATTACTTTAAATAATTGTTCCTGCATACAAAAATCTATTCCTTATATTTTTATTGGTGTAAATAATTGTTACAGCCTCGAGTATCATACAACTTTTTTTCTTTCTATTAATGTTTCTGCATTCAAAAATTACTCCGCTATGTATAATATATATTACTTTAAACAATTGTAATAATAAATTTTAAAAAAATTAGAAAATGCTTAACATTGATTAATGTAAAAATAAATCATTGAGTTAATATTTTAGTTAAATTCTTGTTAAATTAATTCAGATATAATAGGATGTAAATTACAAGCTTAAAATTATTTCACTTCATTAGTTGACTCTAGGCTGGACTGACACCACAATATATCTTATATATATAGGAATCGCTTACACATTATAACAATTCATAAAATTTTCAATACTTAATTTAAAAGCATCTAATTAAAAACAAAAGCATATTTCTAAAGGAACTTTCAAGTTATTTGCCGTCAAATCTTGACAGGTACTATCTAGTATTGTTTTAAATAAGTTTTCAGCATTGTGGCTTTCTTCTCTCTTGTTTGTAATTATTTTGTGAATAAATTGTTATATTGTCAAATGAAACTAGTGTTTAATTAGAGTTTTGTACAAAAAATGATTACATTTCTATGCATTTACACTTGAAAGTATGGTGTGTAAAATCAACTGAAAAGGAAATCGTGAATATCCAAAAATTTTAGCATACAGATGTTTTAAGGCTTCTTAATAGAAGGCCTTTCTTCAGTGAAAATGAAAAACAATAGCTGCAATGTATGTGCACTACAGCTTTTACTTATTTCCTGGCTTTTTGTGATGTGAAGATTAAAGAAGGGTCTCCTTTTATAAAGCCTTAAAACACCTGTATGCTATTTTTGGGGGGGGGGGGGGGCACTAGCAAAGCATGATA
Source organism: Maratus michaelseni (assembly GCA_963931845.1). Classification (NCBI taxonomy): domain Eukaryota; kingdom Metazoa; phylum Arthropoda; class Arachnida; order Araneae; family Salticidae; genus Maratus; species Maratus michaelseni. The sequence goes on along the minus strand of OZ007599.1, from coordinate 16,483,421 downwards.
CTGCATTGCTGAAAATTTAGCGTTAGGAATTTTGGTCAAAGTTTTGATTCAATATTTGCTCAATTAGAAAAATTAATACTAATTAATTCAATTTCAAATTAATTAAAAATGTTATTTGCAGAATCAGTAGAGTTTAGTAAATACATGACGATTCAAAATAAGGTTTTTGATATCCATCCTGTAGTTACTAAAAACTTCATTATAAATACTCAAAACAATAAATTTATAGACAAAATATAAATACTTTTTCCTGACATTTTCTGCAATCTTGCATTTTGTTTTTATATGTCATTTTTGTTAAGAGCTCTACCAATTACCTAAAATAACATTAATAAAAATTTAAAAATCTGATGTCTTTTAGGGGTTAATGCCAAAGGAGAAAAAGGTATTTTTATAGGGGGGAGGGGGAGAGAAAGAGGTTGATTAGATGATTGCTTAATTTATATATAATTACTAAAAACTCACAATTGAAAAAAAAAGAAAAATTAGAGTTTTGACGACTAAGTTTTTTATGGTTAGTACATTGTAAAGCAAAAGTAAAGCTCCATTTTTTATACACGAAAAACCAATGTTAACATACAATATCGAACTGTAGCTTTAGCAAAAAAGTCTAAATCTAAAGCTACAGTTCGATGTTGTGTGTTTTTAGTGTATATATTTATCCACACAATATTTTATTCATAATTAATTTTTTAGCTTTCAATTGTCTTAAACGGGACTTTTCTTTTAGTTCAACTTAATCCAGTATAGCAAAATTTTACTGGAAGTACATAAAATTAAAATCCCGAGTATAACTTCTTCAGATATAAAATTTAAAACAAGATTATGAAACTGCACAAAATGTAGCAGTTTTTAAATAAGTATTGATATCAATTATTATTGCTACATGTATTTTATTTAATTCAAAATAAGTATCTTAAAATGGTTTTTTTTTAAATTATTTATTAAAGGAGAAAAGTTATCTGAAGTAGAAACTTGTACAATTATCTGTTGATAATGTATCCCAGTAATATCGTATATTTGCATATAATGGTGTAAATATAGAATATGCTATCGTATATGAAAATTGTATGTATTCTCATAAAACATTATGGGTGAAAAGTGTGAAATAAAGATTCAGGTATTTCAAAATTGAAAGCACTTTTTATTGAAATAAAAGATTTTGAAAACAAAAAAAGAAATTACTAGATGCAGTGATATCGCTGTATAGAAATCCCCAAAAATAGAGGAAATTCATTAATTCATTAAGAGTTGTAACTAAGAAACTGATTAATTTCTCTCACACAATTAAACCGATATGGTTCATTGTAAGCTTTTTCGAAAGTTTTCGGAATGGACCAAATTTTACTACATTTTCCTTGTTGTAGCTAGAGTTGTCTTTTTGGAATTAACGATTAACTATTTTGATGTATATTGGATTTCGTACTTTTTTCACTGTTTCAGGTCTTGTAACTCGTCAATAAATATTGCTATTTTAATACAATTGATGTCATTTTGTAGGTTTTTTTCTGCTCTTTCTAAATATGTGCTTCGTTTTTATGTAGCATTATCGATAGTTTAGCAATGAGGGTTCTTTTACAATTTTCCGAATTTTCATTCTATTTGCTGTAACTTGAAAACTATTGAGATCCGACCAGGCTTTATATACTGATTTATGCTCCATGTGATCTCCTCTATTACCCCTATTAATATTGGACCCCTTTAACGGAACACCCTGTATATGGTGTGTTTTTTAAGTACTGTTTAGCTATATATATATATATATATATATATATATATATAAGGCCTATTTATTTTAATAATTTTATTTTTACCTTGAAAGCCTGGACCTTAAAATGTACTTTTCAACTTAATTTCTGCCTGTATTAAGTCACTTATTGCAATGCCGAAACTAGCCTTTTTTGTACCTGGGGAAAACATGGATTTTGGTGCATCCTCCCACCCTGCCCGCCAAATAAATTTGCAAAGATAATTTTACCAAGTTTCTAATAGCCGACTTGTTTTAAATTTAAAATATGTAATCGCAAAATACGTAATACTGAACCACGTAATAAGCTTTGTCAAATATTGATTCAATAAAACCTTCAAAACGGAATAGAAAGGAACAGGGAAAAATTCCACTTTATACAGGTTTTTGTCTTGGCAGATATAATTGCTGATATTTTTTCTGTTGAGAACATGTAATTTTAAAATTTAAAACTGGATTCCGTTATATATAGATTTCATTTTCACAGATTTTAAGGTATGTGTATTATTACAAATGAGGCGTTTAAAATCCAGTGATATGAATCACATTGTCTTAAGAGTTTACACTAGTCATGCAAATACATTCGAAAGCTAATGTTAAATCTATGGGAGCGTTCTTAATACTTAAAATTTTTTTTCATGGGATACTTGCAGTCGATATCTAATGTTGTGCGTTTGTACTTTTTCGGGTTCTGTTAGAATTTTTTTTTTTTATATTCGGACACTTGCACTTTTGTAAAACAAGTTGGAAACAGTTCTGAAATTAAAAGTGTCCTCATATATATATAAAAAAAAATTACAACCAAAGTCGAAAAAGTAAAAACGCACAATGTTAGATATCAAGATCAGGTATGATATGAAAAAATATATTATAATGTTTGAGAACTAAAACACTACTGTCTTGGGGAAGAGAGAGTGGGTGGAATGCTACATACACTAAGGTACACACACTTTTAATGTTAGAAAATATGGTTATAATAGCTTCATAGTTTAACACAACAAAAAAAAATTAAATTTTGGGGAGGGTATTAATAGTAATAGACACCTTAATTTATTTATAATGTTTGGATATCTTAAGGGGCAGGGGCTGATTTAGTAACCACGGTGCACTAGGCGAGGTTTTCTCCCCAAGTCCCCAATAAATATAGCTTCTACAGAAATTATTGAAGTTTCAATGAGAACGTTGTTGAGGGTTATTGAGGCCATTATATTTTGCGTATTAGACACCCCTTAGTTTTTAGCACCCTAAAATATGCTTTCTGTATATAAAAGTACAAATTTATTAACCATTATAAAATACAAAAAAGCTCATTTCGGCACATATTACCAAAAAATTACCATACATATAAAATGAAATAAATGAAGATTTCTTTAAATAGCATTTACAGGAAAAACAAAAATTGTAATGTAGGGAGACTGGTACACAGTAGACCACTTTTTCAGTTAATTTATTTTTTTTCTCTTTAACGAACAAACCAATCTGCATGAAAATATTTTTGAATATTCCTTAAACCTTTATACATTCATCATAATTTCCTCAGAACATAATTTTCAATACATTAAATATATATATATATATATATATATATATATGCACCCGTAAAGTGGGGCACAGCGGACCGCTATTATGTATTATTTGAAATACAATATAAATCTGTTTTTCATTAATCTAATTCTTTTTTATTTCCCCTTTACCCGCAAAATAACACAGTAATATAAATTTACAAGTAACATTTTGAAATGAAAACAAAAAAAAGAAATTAATTATATTTTGAAAATAATAACAGGAACAATTGCAATTTAGTTGAAGTTATTACTTAAGTACAAAAAAAAGTAGATTTTGAAGCTTTCTTTTTCAAAAATTCACATTTCTTTATAATATGCATTAAAAATTAGAGAGTATAATGTTATACAAATTAAAATTTCATTGCTGTTAATATGGCATTTTGATTTGAAAATAAATAAATAAAATAATTAAAATTTAGTGTTCCACAGTTGATCTGTAACAGGAGAAGGAAAAGTCACTCTTTTGATCAGCAGTAAAATTCCCATAGATATAAAATGAAATAAATGGAAGATTTCTCTAAATAGCATTTACAGAAAAAACAAAAATTGTAATGTACATATTTTTAACTTTATTAAAAATACAGAAAAAAAACTGAAGTATGCATCAAGTTTAATTTACTAGCACATTTTTTAAATGTTTGTTCTCTCACTACATTGGATGCTACTAGCGATAAATAATGCATGTAAAAAAAAAGCTATGATCGTAATAACAAATGCCTTGTTTGTTTACAAACTTTATCATAAATTTCACTTCTTACACCTGAATATTTGAGAATGTGATTAGTTTTGATAATTATGTACTACAAAACTACTTGCAACACTTTATTAAAAAGACTAGCTTTGATTTAAAATAATTACCTGAAATAAAATGCAAGCTACAAATTCTTGCATTTTTAATTTTCTTCTGGTCTAGATCTTGTCTCTTTATACGAGTAATCCATAGCTTTTGTCGCTTCAATAATAATTCGGAATTTTTATAATTCCGCTTCATATCTACGCAAGGTATTCTAAAAAATGAAACGTCATCTCTTCCACTTCTTTTGCTGCAACCAAAAATTGCACAAATCACCATATTTATTTTGAGACTTTTAAAAACCAAATTTCTAAACTTCAACAGGTTGACTGGATGCTGGCACCGCTTCGCGCTAATTTGTTCACCAGTTAGAGTTAAAGCGCCGTTGATAGCGATCGTGACGTCATGTGCATACGGTCTATACTGGACCAGTACTCCTGAATCCATGTGATGCCATACTTCAAACAGCCAACACTGGGTTTTAAAAATTAAGAACTTATATTATTATAACTTATATAATTATAAAGAATTTTTATGGGTTTAACAAAACGTGAACAATTGAGCATAATTTACGACTTATCAGCATTTTAAGAGACAAAAAAATCACAAATAATTACTTATGGGTTTATAAACAGGGTACAGAAAATATTATTCTGAGTGAATGAGCAACTTATCCATTGAAAGGCAGAATATTTTATTTGAATAAAAAAAAAAAAAACAAAAAAAAAAAAAAACAAAAAAAAAAACGATAAAACATTAATTTTTATCTAATTTTTTTTCTTAAAAGTAATGATTCACAGAGTTACAGCTGTCAATTAATTGAAAATGCAGTTTCAATTGCCCATTAAAAAGAAAACACATGAAGTTGAAATATCTTGTTTTTTGTTTCTGTTTTTAGTAGAATAAAACAAAAAGAATTTATTTCATACGATCCGAAAAAGAGTTAAAACTGTATACGTCTTAAAAGAATTTTTTTTTTTCAGTTTATTGCTTAACATTTACAAGAAGATAATCTTTCAAACAATCCATTCCATTTTTTAAAACTTGTAAATTAAAAAAAATATTCTAAAATTATACTCTGTTTTCTCATTCATTTAATGAAAAAAAAATAAAGGAATTTCTTTTTCTTTATTATGGTATATTTATTGATTTTCAAAAATTGCAATGATAAGCAGTTTGATGAAACAATAACACTGGCTCTTGTGGTATAAATTTTCTTTAATATTTAAAACAGAAAAAAAAATTCTCAAAAAATATTATTCTGAGTGAATGAGCAACTAATCCATTAAAAGGCAGAGTATTTTATTTGAATCTAAAAAAAAAATACGATAAAACATCAATTTTTATCTTTTTTTTTTTTTCTTAAAAGTAATGATTCACAGAGATACAGCTGTCAATTAATTGAAAATGCAGTTTCGATTGCCCATTAAAAAGAAAACACATGAAGTTGAAATATCTTGTTTTCTGTTTCTATTTTTAGCAGAATAAAATAAAAAGAATTTATTTCATACTATCTGCAAAAGAGACAAAAAAAATTCTTAAAAGAAAAAATATATATTTGTTCAATTTATTGCATAACATTTTTGTTTTTTGTTTTTTCTTTTAAGATATAATGCAAGCCAAACTTTTTCATATAGATATTTATTTTTAATGGAAATAGAAATAAAGTAATATTGATATTTAAAAAGAAAAATGGCTTTCATTATAAATAAAATCGAAGTGGGGGGCGGGGCGAGAGCATTATCTCCTTGAGGTCGTGTCTTTACAACAGAAAACAGCTGAAGCTTATAGCGGATATGTCACAGTATGAATGATGGAAAAAAAGCGCAGACATTTTATTCTGGTTTCGAGTCAAGTCAACGCCCCCCTAGAGATATTTCTAGGGGGCGTTCGTCAAGTGCACGCGCATGCATAGCTGCGCTTCAGTGGGTGGTCCTAACTGCCACATCATGGCAAATAGGTCTTTCTTCTGCAATTCCCAAAGAACAGGTGCCCGACGGTCTGCGTCTTCGAAATCTACCTGTCAAATCTCTTAAACTTCATTTTTTTCGTTTTATCGTTTACTTTTTCTTCTAAATGTGTCCAGCACCTTTGAAATATTCAGGTACCTGCCATTTTCAGATTTTATTTTATAATATTTTTTTATGTATATTTGTCATTTACTGCTTTACAAAATAATAAAACAGAAGATTTATTACAACTGTTCTTGTATTTTCCGCCTTAGTCTATATTCAAACTGTTATTCAAAATGCTTTTCTATCTGCATCACTAGTTTTGCTACAGTGCCTAGAAGTACAGTCGTGGAAAAAAAACTGAACACCCCCTTAACTCTGCAACAAATTATTGTAGAAGAAAGTGACTGGTACCAAACGATTGGAAATAAAGTCTACTTTTAAATGATGTATATAAAACTTGCTTAGGGGGCCATCTACATATAAAAACACACCCAAACTTTATTTTTTCAATAGCAAGACCCAAATTTGACAAGATATTTGAAATCTGCAGTTCAAACTATGCCTAGATACCAAATTTCATGAAATTCCTACGATTAGTTTCAGAGAAATTAATTACTTTATAATAAGCATATTTTAGGGGTTGTATCCAAATTGAAGTTCGGTACTCGATTGTTGAAATGCTGCGGAATGATTAAGTCACTTCTTTCAATGTATTATGTTTTACCGATATGACCATTTTACTCACTTAATAAGTTTCGGTTATTGTTATATGCGGTAAAATAATGTTTACAAGTGTTGAGTTATCGGATTAAAAAATATATATAAGATTATTGGTAATTAAAATAGTTTTAGAATGTGTAAATGTTATTGGAATTTCAAAGGTGTTTTTATAATGCTTTTTCTCAGATTTTTCATATATTTAACTAGCTCTTTTTAAAATTTATTGGCAGAAACGTGAATAATATTGGCAAATACAAAATTTAAAATAAAAAAAAAATAGTATAAAGCAGCGTAAGAAGTCAAAGTAAAAAAAACGCAGATAAATTGTTTTTTAGTCTGAAAATAAATCCCGACATTGCTTTTTTGAGTAGGGGAGGGGGGGGGGGAGTCTTGTTTTGAGATATGTTCGCAAGATTTATATTCCAATTTATTTGAAAACCTAAAACTAAATCTATATTATCTAAGACATCTGAATAACTTTACATCCGTTATTCTTCTTCGGAAGAGGGTTAATACTTCTGTGATTAAACCCATTCGGGTAGTTCATTTGAAATTTTGCAATTAACTGATTAATGGACCTATTGAAATTTCTATTGAAAATTTTCACTCAGTTCTGTAAAGATGGTGGAAAGGCGTATTTTATCGCTGTCGATATGATATGTGTGCCAAAGCTGACTAGTTAAAGGATTTATATCTGCACACCTGTCATAAAAAGAATCTTTATTGCGATTAAAAATAACTAGCTATTCTTTAAAATCGAAACTAATTCTAATGGTATGGCATAGCATATAGAGAATGTTGCATTTATAAATATTTTCTTAATTCATTTAATGAAAGAATCAATTAACATTCTAGAGCAAGCAGTGATAATTCGGATTTGAATATTGAAGCGGAGGGGGGGGGGGGGGCAATGTTTTGGGAAAATAAACACGTAAATAATTAGGATCTAAAATGCGCAAAACTAAAAAATAAATAATTTTTAATATATTTTAATTAATAATATTAATAAATAATGGTATGTAGTATGCTCTAAAAACCTTATTGTTTAGTAATATCATTTAAAAAATAAAAATATATACCTCTTGGTCATGCAGTCCCTCATCGAAATTGCAGCAATTCTTCCGCTGCGTTTAATATTATTTGTAAACAAATGGCGTTGACTCGCTGGTTTTCGGTTAATGCTGTTTATTTAGCCGCCATCAAGAAAGTGTGCCGTAAATATATATATATATATAATATATATATATATATACAGGGTGTTCCGTTAAAGGGGTCCAATATTAATAGGGGTAATAGAGGAGATCACATGGAGCATAAATCAGTATATAAAGCCTGGTCGGATCTCAATAGTTTTCAAGTTACAGCAAATAGAATGAAAATTCGGAAAATTGTAAAAGAACCCTCATTGCTAAACTATCGATAATGCTACATAAAAACGAAGCACATATTTGGAAAGAGCAGAAAAAATCCTACGAAATGACATAAGTTGTTTTAGAATATTGAGAATTAATGGCGAGTTACAAGCTCTGAAACAGTGAAAAAATACAAAATCAAATATTTAGCAAAATAGTTAATCGTTAATTCCAAAAATGCAACTCTACCTACATCAAGGAAAATGTTATAAAATTTGGTCCATTTTTGTCTCTTAAAATGCTGATAAGTCGTAAATTATGCTCAATTGTTCACGTTTTGTTAAACCCATAAAAATTCTTTATAATTATATAAGTTATAATAATATAAGTTCTTAATTTTTAAAACCCAGTGTTGGCTGTTTGAAGTATGGCATCACATGGATTCAGGAGTACTGGTCCAGTATAGACCGTATGCACATGACGTCACGATCGCTATCAACGGCGCTTTAACTCTAACTGGTGAACAAATTAGCGCGAAGCGGTGCCAGCATCCAGTCAACCTGTTGAAGTTTAGAAATTTGGTTTTTAAAAGTCTCAAAATAAATATGGTGATTTGTGCAATTTTTGGTTGCAGCAAAAGAAGTGGAAGAGATGACGTTTCATTTTTTAGAATACCTTGCGTAGATATGAAGCGGAATTATAAAAATTCCGAATTATTATTGAAGCGACAAAAGCTATGGATTACTCGTATAAAGAGACAAGATCTAGACCAGAAGAAAATTAAAAATGCAAGAATTTGTAGCTTGCATTTTATTTCAGGTAATTATTTTAAATCAAAGCTAGTCTTTTTAATAAAGTGTTGCAAGTAGTTTTGTAGTACATAATTATCAAAACTAATCAAATTCTCAAATATTCAGGTGTAAGAAGTGAAATTTATGATAAAGTTTGTAAACAAACAAGGCATTTGTTATTACGATCATAGCTTTTTTTTTACATGCATTATTTATCGCTAGTAGCATCCAATGTAGTGAGAGAACAAACATTTAAAAAATGTGCTAGTAAATTAAACTTGATGCATACTTCAGTTTTTTTTCTGTATTTTTAATAAAGTTAAAAATATGTACATTACAATTTTTGTTTTTTCTGTAAATGCTATTTAGAGAAATCTTCCATTTATTTCATTTTATATCTATGGGAATTTTACTGCTGATCAAAAGAGTGACTTTTCATTCTCCTGTTACAGATCAACTGTGGAACACTAAATTTTAATTATTTTATTTATTTATTTTCAAATCAAAATGCCATATTAACAGCAATGAAATTTTAATTTGTATAACATTATACTCTCTAATTTTTAATGCATATTATAAAGAAATGTGAATTTTTGAAAAAGAAAGCTTCAAAATCTACTTTTTTTTGTACTTAAGTAATAACTTCAACTAAATTGCAATTGTTCCTGTTATTATTTTCAAAATATAATTAATTTCTTTTTTTTGTTTTCATTTCAAAATGTTACTTGTAAATTTATATTACTGTGTTATTTTGCGGGTAAAGGGGAAATAAAAAAGAATTAGATTAATGAAAAACAGATTTATATTGTATTTCAAATAATACATAATAGCGGTCCGCTGTGCCCCACTTTACGGGTGCATATATATATATATATATATATATATATTTAATGTATTGAAAATTATGTTCTGAGGAAATTATGATGAATGTATAAAGGTTTAAGGAATATTCAAAAATATTTTCATGCAGATCGGTTTGTTCGTTAAAGAGAAAAAAAATAAATTAACTGAAAAAGTGGTCTACTGTGTACCAGTCTCCCTACATTACAATTTTTGTTTTTCCTGTAAATGCTATTTAAAGAAATCTTCATTTATTTCATTTTATATGTATGGTAATTTTTTGGTAATATGTGCTGAAATGAGCTTTTTTGTATTTTATAATGGTTAATAAATTTGTACTTTTATATACAGAAAGCATATTTTAGGGTGCTAAAAACTAAGGGGTGTCTAATACGCAAAATATAATGGCCTCAATAACCCTCAACAACGTTCTCATTGAAACTTCAATAATTTCTGTAGAAGCTATATTTATTGGGGACTTGGGGAGAAAACCTCGCCTAGTGCACCGTGGTTACTAAATCAGCCCCTGCCCCTTAAGATATCCAAACATTATAAATAAATTAAGGTGTCTATTACTATTAATACCCTCCCCAAATTTTTTTTTTGTTGTGTTAAACTATGAAGCTTTTATAACCATATTTTCTAACATTAAAAGTGTGTGTACCTTAGTGTATGTAGCATTCCACCCACTCTCTCTTCCCCAAGACAGTAGTGTTTTAGTTCTCAAACATTATAATATATTTTTTCATATCATACCTGATCTTGATATCTAACATTGTGCGTTTTTACTTTTTCGACTTTGGTTGTAATTTTTTTTGTATATATATGAGGACACTTTTAATTTCAGAACTGTTTCCAACTTGTTTTACAAAAGTGCAAGTGTCCGAATATAAAAAAAAAAAAATTCTAACAGAACCCGAAAAAGTACAAACGCACAACATTAGATATCGACTGCAAGTATCCTATGAAAAAAAAATTTTAAGTATTAAGAACGCTCCCATAGATTTAACATTAGCTTTCGAATGTCTTTGCATGACTAGTGTAAACTCTTAAGACAATGTGATTCATATCACTGGATTTTAAACGCCTCATTTGTAATAATACACATACCTTAAAATCTGTGAAAATGAAATCTATATATAACGGAATCCAGTTTTAAATTTTAAAATTACATGTTCTCAACAGAAAAAATATCAGCAATTATATCTGCCAAGACAAAAACCTGTATAAAGTGGAAATTTTCCCTGTTCCTTTCTATTCCGTTTTGAAGGTTTTATTGAATCAATATTTAACAAAGCTTATTACGTGGTTCAGTATTACGTATTTTGCGATTACATATTTTAAATTTAAAACAAGTCGGCTATTAGAAACTTGGTAAAATTATCTTTGCAAATTTATTTGGCGGGCAGGGTGGGAGGATGCACCAAAATCCATGTTTTCCCCAGGTACAAAAAAGGCTAGTTTCGGCACTGCAATAAGTGGCTTAATACAGGCAGAAATTAAGTTGAAAAGTACATTTTAAGGTCCAGGCTTTCAAGGTAAAAATAAAATTATTAAAATAAATAGGCCTTATATATATATATATATATATATATATATATATAGCTAAACAGTACTTAAAAAACACACCATATACAGGGTGTTCCGTTAAAGGGGTCCAATATTAATAGGGGTAATAGAGGAGATCACATGGAGCATAAATCAGTATATAAAGCCTGGTCGGATCTCAATAGTTTTCAAGTTACAGCAAATAGAATGAAAATTCGGAAAATTGTAAAAGAACCCTCATTGCTAAACTATCGATAATGCTACATAAAAACGAAGCACATATTTAGAAAGAGCAGAAAAAAACCTACAAAATGACATCAATTGTATTAAAATAGCAATATTTATTGACGAGTTACAAGACCTGAAACAGTGAAAAAAAGTACGAAATCCAATATACATCAAAATAGTTAATCGTTAATTCCAAAAAGACAACTCTAGCTACAACAAGGAAAATGTAGTAAAATTTGGTCCATTCCGAAAACTTTCGAAAAAGCTTACAATGAACCATATCGGTTTAATTGTGTGAGAGAAATTAATCAGTTTCTTAGTTACAACTCCGCTTTCTTTGACACTAGCAAAGGTTAAACTCCGCCCATCACGATTGGAAACACCGCCTTTTTAATTACTCTCAACTATACATTTTCGATCATGCTTCTTCTGAGATGCAACATTTTTAATTATTCAAGAGTTGAATGAACCAAAATAACTTTACAATAACAGTCTACATTTTAAAGTGGTCTTTTATTGATATAAAGCTTAAGTTAAATTCCTTAAAATTAAACTGGTGGTGAAAATTCGGAAATAATTAAAAATATTGCGATTTGTAACTATGCAAGAAGTTTCAGTACATGTTTTACATGGACAATTATTGTATGTATATGTGCATCATAATTTATGATAGGAAATAATAATAACAAATAGCATAATAATTTTATTAATTATAAATTTAAAAAAGACACTAAATTTTAAATTAATTCATACAAACTTTGTAATTTACAATTTGAGTACACCACAGTCTGTGACTTACAAAATACTGTGCCAAAAAGTGTTGAAAATAAAAGAAAAATGACAAATAAAGAATTACATTCCACGTACTTTATGACATATGTGAAGCATAGTCTTCTGGCCTGCGCTGCACAGTTCAATGTCGGAAGGCAGACGAACGGACATTATTATAATAGGTGTTCGAAGTTGCGCCCATTAACAGAATCGCACAGCCGACAGCGACGTCGTAAAGATTGGCGAACACGCCGAAAAACTCCGACGGAGTTGGGAATGTCTCCTGCAGCGACAACGATTCGCGCTAGTAAATCCTCCGGTGTATCCACAAGCGTTTCATACACCAGCGATTTAAGGTGTCCCCAAACAAAAAAGTCTAACGGATTGAGGTCTGGAGAGCGTGCAGGCCAAGCAACAGGTCCACTGCGTCCAATCCATTTCCCAGGATATGTTGAATTGAGGTGATTGCGAACACCTATGAAAAAATGTGCCGGTGCGCCATCGTGCATAAACCACATATTGTGGCGCAATGTTGCTGGCACATTTTGCAGTAACTGCGGTAAGATATCCCGTAGGAAAACCAAGTACGTACTGCCATTGAGTACATCTGGGAGTAAATATGGTCCTATGAGATAATCGCCGAGGACACCTGCCCATATGTTCACACTGAACTTTTGTTGTGCGTTCGACGGGAAAACAGTGTGCGGATTTGTATATGACCATGTGTGCATATTGTGCGTATTTACCACGCCCTCTCTCGTAAATGTTGCTTCATCAGTAAATAAAATATTTTCCAGAAATTGTGGATTATTTTCTGTTACATTAAGCAACCAGCGTACGAATTCTGTCCGCTGAGCACAATATGTTACTGATAACAGTTGTACCCGCTGCACATGAAAGGGGTGCATGTTTTCTGCACGCAGAACACGCCACACACTTTGGTGAGAAACACCGACTTCAGACGCAGCAGCTCGTGTACTCGTGGAGGGGTTATCTTTAAAAATATTCAGTACATCTTCTTCCATTGCAGGTGTTCGTACATGTCGAGGTTTCCCTGCATCAATGCTTGCTGTATTAAACGATCCAGTCTCCCGTAATCGTCTATCGATTTTTATGAAGAGTTTCGAACTTGGGCAACGTCTCCTTGGAAATTGCTCACGGTACATGCGCTGTGCTAGACATGCATTTCCATGAGCTTGCCCGTACATCAGATGCATGTCCGCATATTCTTCGTTAGAGTATTCCGGCATAATTATTATACATCAACTTACTACAATCCCACTTACAACAGCCTCCCTTTAACATAACGCCCACTGATGACTGCTGTTTTATTACACTTTTCTTCCTATACACATAGAAAATTTGCATAAAAAGTACTTCTTCTTCATCATCCTGAAAGTTCATGGAGGAAACGCAGCAGTCACGGAGTTTGCTTTAAGACAAGGCGAGAGCTGCACAATATGTCATTCACTTGACCAGACTGAATAATGAAAGGGTATTGATAGAGGTTGATCAGAAATGTATAATTGAAAGATATTAAAACGGGGTGTTTACAATCGTCATGGGTGGAGTTTCGCTCTTTCCGAGCGTGCAACAGTACAGAGTTGTAACTAGGGAACTGCTTGATTTCTCCCATACAATTAAACTGATATGGTTTATTGTCAGCTTCTTCGAAAGCTTTCGGAATGGACCAAATTTTATAACATTTTCCTTGATGTAGGTAGAGTTTCATTTTTGGAATTAACGATTAACTATTTTGCTAAATATTTGATTTTGTATTTTTTCACTGTTTCAGAGCTTGTAACTCGCCATTAATTCTCAATATTCTAAAACAACTTATGTCATTTCGTAGGATTTTTTCTGCTCTTTCTAAATATGTACTTCGTTTTTATGTAGCATTATCGATAGTTTAGCAATGAGGTTTTTTTACAAATTTCCGATTTTTCATTCTATTTGCTGTAACTTGAAAATTATTGAGATCCGGCCAGGCATTATATACTGATTTATGCTCCGTGTGATCTCCTCTATTACCCCTATTAATATTGGACCCCTTTAACGGAACACCCTGTATATATAATATATATATATATATATATATTCATAATACATTCTATCGTCTCTTAGTTATATATACTTACTTGAAGTAGTAAATCATCTTTAATTTGATTAGAAGACATATAGGGATCTACTGTAGTCATTGCAACAACTTCTCGAGCTTGGCTGTCTGATAAGATCCTAGGCCGACCACTACTACAAAGACGGTTTATCGAATTTGTATTGCGAAACATAAAAATAATTACCAATAACGTAATTTTAATGTAAATTTAAATAAATTGAATGTAAATGTAAAGTTTTTTTTCTTTTTTCCAATAAACTACCTATATAAAATTCACCTGTTAATCCATGTTGAAACAGTTTGAAGAGACACTTGAAAATGCCTAGCTATACAACGAAAACTTCTTCCAGCTTGCCACATGCCAATCATTTGGCCTTTCGTTCTCCAGTTGATTGTGGGGCCATTTTGTTTCAGTAAATACATTACGCATATGTATTTATAAGAAACCTCACTTCATACATATATACTGCAGAAAAAACAGTATAGCTTTATTAGACTGAAAAAGAAGCTATAAATTCATTTAAAGATAACAAAAATGATTAATTTTTTTCTAAGGTACAACTGTTCATATTTTTCAAAAATGAGCTTTATTAATTTATCGATAAAAACGAAATTATTTTGCATAAATGACGTAAACATACATCTCATGCAAATACGTTTTACGTAATTTTAATGAAAAATTTAAAAGTAGACATTGAAATAGTAAAAGAAATATATATATATATATACTAATCAAGGCTGGGATGATTCTAGTGCCTCGCTATCTTACATCTTACTCCAATCATATGTCGTTGTCAGGTTTCTTGTGCTCGCGCGCGCATTCACTTACGCATCAGTTTAACCCTTTCAAGGGCGGTGGTATGTTTATGAAATCACTTAAGTTTAATTCCCAAATGCCACAGGGACATCAGAATTTTGGTATAAAATTTTCTGTCTATTTCGTGTATAAAATATAGCTTTTTCTTATTTCCAAATAAATTTCTTCATAAATTCCGGTGTCATTCAGTCATTTCAACATTTTAGAAAAGGAAGTTCTTTGCCCCTGAAAGGGCTAAGCTAGCTTTCAAATTAGCCTAAGATTGCGAAGCACTGAAATACGGCTTACGAATTGTTTATATCGTAAGACAGACTTAATCTCTAAGTTTATCAAGTCACTGTAATCCCAGCCTATGAGTATAATAATTTTTCTAACAGGGATGAGAGCGCTCCGAACCGAATGTCCGATGTTACCACTAAATTTTAATAGTATTCTCCACCGTAATGAAATTCAGAAATTCCGTACTTGAATAAGGTGACAAATACTATTAAAATTTAGTGGTGACAATCGGGCATTTGAGTGGGAGCGCTCTCATCCCTGTTCAAACTATGCTTTAATGCACATCATAGACGGCCCCTTAAAGCAGCATCTTGCGGTTTTTTAAGCATAATTTGAAAACTACTTGGAAGAAAAATTTGAAATTTTGAATACGCATAAAGCAGGACATAATAAATATAAATCCATCAAATAAATTGTAGGTTGCAATTCATAATTTTTTCGAATATTAATTTCATAATTCATAATTCATATTATAAAATTATAAAAAGTACAAATTTTATGTAGTTATGTTTGGGTTTTTGAGTATTATAACCAAACAAAACATTAAGCACATTAGGATTATAATTTTGGGAGATATTAATAAAAATATGAAAATGTAATTTAACATTAGAAGCTCTAAAATTTGAATGTTTATAATTCGAAAACGTATCATCCAAATGATTTAAAATTTAGTATGTAGGCATAGTTTGAACTGAAGATTGAAAATATCATGTCAAAATTGGGTGTTGCCACTGACAAAAATAAAGTTTAGGCTGGTTTTGATATGTAGATAGCCTAAGCAAATTTTATATACATAATTTAAAAGTAGACTTTATTTCCAATCGTTTGGTACCAGTCACTTCCTTCTACTATAATTTGTTGCAGAGTTAGTAGGGGGTGTTCAGTTTTTTTTCCACGACTGTACAAACACTGTAGTTTTGCCATGGTTAAAATTAACTTTTATTTGTTTCACTAAATATAACTCTTACACCACAAAAAGTATAATACTGTTTACTAATAATTTTTGGACTAAATCATGTCTTTATCCCAAGCTTAAAAAATATTTAGGTTCCAGAAAAAGCCATCTCACGATAGCTTTTGCTATACAGATAAGAGCTACTAAATATCAAAGCCCATACACGTAAAAGCCCAGACAGTTGTATGGAAGACCTATCGTAAACTTACTTCACATTGAAAGTTCGGGATTTGTAGTTCTAAACGCTATAGCTACGAGCGCTGCGATCGCCCCGACCAGCGAAAACTGCGCGCGCATCCCCCCATTTTCATAACGACAACACAACCGTAGCCTACGATGATGCACGTCGCTGTAGAGCCTATCATTTTCGACTCAAAAGTAGGGGACAGGGAGTGGGAATTTTTCCCGGGACGAGCGCCATCTACTGGCAAACCATTGTTATAGAAATTCCCCCAATCTTTTCTAAGGGGATGGCAGGAATTTAGATTATTGTTGAATTTTTTTCTGTGTGAAAGGAAAAAAAGGGGGGGGGGGGTCACAAAATTTTTGGATAGTTGACGAAATTAAGATGATTTTTTATTGTTATAATAAAGTAATAAATAGCAGCAGAAAACTTTTAAGAAAAATACTTTTTTTTTTTTTTTTTTTTTTTTTTTTTTTTTTTGGGGGGGGGGGGGGGGTAAGTGCCTGATAATTTATTAATTTGTTTTACATTAGAATGAAATGTAAAACAATTTAGTATAAATAATTTACAAAATTTATGTATAACAAGAATTTTTCACAAAACTTAATAAAATTATTACCTTCTTAAAATTTGTAGCACACTTTGAAAGAATTTTATGAATCAGTGCTTATAAGTCACACATAATTACAGACGAAGAAAAGGTGCACACAATTTTTGGATAGTTGAGGCTATTATGATGATTCTTTTTTCATCCTGTTATAATAAAATAATAAATAGAGCAGCAGAAAAGTTGAGAGAAAAAGTTTTCTTGAAAAAGTTATAATAAAGATTTTAACCATTGTCAATTGGAGATTCCTCCCCCCCTACCTTTCTTTTCTTTTTTTTTGGGGGGGGGGAGAGGAGGAGAAGGGGGGTTATTTAAGTACTTGATCATTTAGATCACATTAGAATGAAATGTAAAAAAAAAAAAATATTATAAATATTTTACATAATTTATGTACATCTAGGATTTTTTTAGAAAACTTAATAAAACTGTTACCTACTTAAAATTTAATTTGTAGCACACTTTGAAAGAATTTTACGCATCAGTGATTATAAGTCACACATAATTACATATGAACAAAATGTGCACAAATTATTTTTGGATAGTTGAAGATATTAAAATGATCATTTTTCTATATTGTTATAATAAAGTGATAAATAGAACAACTGAAAAGTTTTAAGAAAAAGTAAAAAAAAAAAAAAAAAAAAAGTTATAAGGTATTTAAACATTGTAAACTGGATTTTCCCCCTTTTTTCCTTATCATTCTTTTATGAGGGGGTGGAGGGTAATTTAAATACTTGATCATTTATATCACTTTAGAATGAAATGTAAAACAATTTAAATATGCTTTTGGGAAAGGAGCAGGAATGTGTGTTTATAAATATTGTACTATTGACTTGCAGAGTTAAAATGAAACAAGATTTGCAGTCATTGGCTTAAAAAAATGTATAAAACAAAAGGTAGGAGGTGCACAAAATTTTTGGCTAATTGGGGAAATAAAGATTATTATTTTTATTATTGTTAAAATAAAGTAATAAATAGAGCTGCAGAAAAGTTTTAAGGGGAAAAAATTAAAAATTTTAAACTTTGTAAACTGGAGATTGTTTTATTTTAGGTGGGAGGAGATTTAAGTGCTTAATAATTTAATAATTTGTTTTACATTAGAATGAAATGTAAAACAATTTCATATAAATATTTTACAAAATTTATGTACAACTAGGACTTTTCAAGAAAACTTATTAAAAATGTTACATACTTAAAATGTGTACTTAGTAAGAATTATCAGTGACTATAAGTCACACATAATTATGTTTTTGAAAAAAGAGCAGAAATGTGTGTTTAATAAATATATTGTATTGAGATGTTGAGTCAAAATGGAACAAAATTTGCTTTCATTGGCTTAAAAGAATTTAAAAAATGATATAAAGCAAAAAGTACTTCAGATTCATACATTACACAGTTTCTCATACTCAGTACATATAAATTTCCGATACACATCAACTGCAATTTATTATCAATTTTATAGTTTGATTAAAAAAGTAATAAATGCAATAAAAATCATTGAATATTGTTTATCGCAATCTTCTCTAAAACTACCAAGTGCAATATTTAAAGCTAATGACTTTCTGGTTTTTACCAGCACCAGATTATCCGGAAACTGGATTTTTTAAAGGGTTCTTGGGCATTTGCTCTTAAAAACTACAACAAAATATTAAAAAACAAATTTATGTAAAAGGCTGTTGAACTTAGCCACAGAGACTCTTTGATCTGACACTGGGAAAATTACACTGATGTATTTAAAAAAAAAAAAAAAAAAAAAAAAAAAAAAAAAAAAAAAAAAAAAAAACTTCGCCAAGATGCCCCACTCTCCCCTACACAAAGACCGAAAAGTAAAGGAGTTTCGTTTTTTCATGTAATAACAGGTCATAATTTTTTTTTTTATTTAGATACTTTTTGAGATATTTAATGAGATAATGTAACTAATAGTTTTCAACTAGATATAATATTTCTGCTCTCCCACCCCCCTCCCTCAACACAATATTCAAAGTTATGAAATTTCTAACAATTATTTTAAATTAAAGCATGTAGTATTTTAAGACATTTAAGAGTAAAAATTCTAATACTATTACACAGATCAAGCAATTACCTGTACCTTGTACCTATAAAATTTCTGTTCATTATAAATCAATTTAAAATAAATGTCTTTTAAAATATATGATAAATGTGCCAGTAATGGATACCCTCCTAAGTTTTTGGTTTATAAATAAATAATCAATATAAACAGTTAACCAGTGAATCTCCAAACTAATCAGAGAAGCACCTTACCACAATGAACATATATACAAAATTTGAAGAAAATAGGATAATTCTGCATGAAAATCTTATGTATCAAAATTGAGGGGGGGGGAGTTAGCCCCCCGTTTCCTCTCTTTATACTTAACCAATGGACCCCCAAAACTAATCAGGAAAGCTCCTTACCACAATGAACCTATATACAAAATTTAAAGGAAATCGGAAAATTCTGCATGAAAAACCCATTTATCTAAATTAAGGGGGAGTTACCCCCCGTTTCCCCCCATTATACTTGATTATGAGATATCATGTTTTTTTCATTTTGTACTTTTCTAAGCTATCAAATCGTTCTATCACAACAGTATTCTCATTATAAAAATTAAATTAAAAAATTTAGAGATTGTTTTCATTGATTACATTACAATTCTATAGTTATACTGGAGATTGACAATTTTAAATGCGAATATTAATCCATGACGAAGTAAAGTGTATATATCTTATTGAAATGCTTAACATATTTAAACCTTAACACTGGAATAGATGTTTTATTAAATTTATTATCTACGACTAAAAATTAGAAAAATAAATTGAAGCAGAGAATTTTGTAAAATTATAAAATTCTTCAGAGCAGACGTCATAAAGTTAATCAATGGCTTTATATATCGATGTCAAAATTTCTCTATTAGTAATATATACTTTGCATTAGTAAAATATGTCGGTTTTAATTAGATATAATAATCATTAACAAAAATATAGCTAATTAAAGGGTCATACAATGCTAAAACGAACTCTAAGTAATGTAATTTCAACGTTTGTTTTCCCCGGGAATGACGCCCTCTACCAGATTATATTTAAACTATTTTCTTGACCCGTTTTCGCTTACAGAAATCGTTCAAAATGACAGGTTTTACAGCGCCGCGCATCATCGTAGGCTACGACACAACACTTTTCAAAAGAGTTCGTGCTTCACTTCTCACGTGTTCACACGAGTTTTTTTTTTATATAGGTCCTGTAATTTAAGAATAGTTTTTAACCTATTGAGTAATAATAACGGCACTTTTCAGAGCCAAATTTATTTTTTTGTGTATCATTTATTAATTAAATGATATGAATATCGAACAAAGTTGGCCATCCCGATACTGCCGATTTAATGGCTGCAAGAATTCAAATAAGAATGCAAGAGGAATTCATTTCTACAGATTCCCGAAAGAAGAAAAAAGGTTAGTAATAAACTGTTTTATAATTCTGTTTCTCTTTTGTAATGTATGAGTTCTGTATATAAGTCATGTATTAGTTGCTGGCACACACATTGTGATTATCAGATTTTTCACTGAAATCAGTTTTTTTAAGACCTTTTGATGTGTAATAGTCTTATTTTTCTCATACATATTTAAAATCATATATGCAGTCATATTTAATAAAAAGCACTTTCTCACCATTGAAATCTGTTATTAGGAATAAGATATGCATGAATTACTCTTCTAGATTACAACAAGTATTTTCATAATTTATTTTAAGATTTATTCTGAAAACGTTTTATTATTATTGTTCTTTTTTTTTTTTCTATGCTTCATGTACTAAAATATCCTTAAACAAGACTTTAAAAATGTGTAGTATAATATGTGGAGTCAGTGCTTTACAAATTTGATAAACATCTGATAGCTAGCTAAAAATTCTAGTCGCCTGAAAAAAAATCCCCCCCCCCCGCCCTCTTTCCTCACCCGTCATTGATTTTCAAGCAGCACGAACATTTTTTTTTTTTTTAATGACTTAGTAATGGAGAAAAAAAAAGCATAGTTTAGGTACTCAAACTTTATATAAACAAAGTTTCATACTTAAAATTATCTCAGTTATATAGGATAGGTGTGCCAGTAGTGGACACCCTCAAAGTTTTTGGTTTATAAAAAATATAATCAATAATTAAAAATTTAGCTTTAATTTTTTTTTTCATAACTCCCCCGTGTATGTTTTATAATCTGGGTTATTGTTAAAACTCTTAACTTAACCAATCAAGAGGCAGAAAATAATGCTTCACAATTCCCCTATTTTTCTGTGAAAATCTTAATGAACATGTTACAGTTCAGAGATGAGCAAAATACATCAAAAACCATTTTCGATACAAAATACATCGGTTTTAGAACCTAAAATGCAAAATATAAAATATTTTTCAAATTTAAAAATATATAATTACTAGAAAATTCTTCGGTCTGACCCAGTATAAATGCTCAAAGTTTGGCCCGAGCCTGGCACATACAAAAACTTAAACTTATTTCTACAAAAGATAGTTTTTTACACAAATGTGGCTAAAATTCTCTTCTATGAGGCATTCTGACATAAAATATTTATTTTTCATGTTTATAGTCTTAATTTTTTTAAATTCTAAAGAGCTGCGAAGTATAGGCACATCCGTTCAAAAATACTATCCTTCCTATTTATTTCTACCTATGCCCATGTAAAATATACTTTTTTATGAATCTCTATTTATTTGTACACAGATGTTTGAACTATCATTAATCCATATTCCATGGCTTGGAGAGTTACAAATCTGTATATTGATTCTTAAGCATGTTCTAGCTTGGATGAGGTTAATTTTTAAATGAAGTAAAATAAAAATCTTATATTTACAACAGTAAAGTTCAAGTGATGATTTACTGCCATTCTAAACAAAATAAATAAATAAAGCTAAGATACTGTATTCTTTTGTGTATGCCACATGGTTTTTCCCAACAAAATTTGATACTTTTCGGTTAGCCGGGCGCCAGTGATTTATGCACATATATAAATACCTATGTATATATACACACACATATATGTATGGTATATGTGTATGTATATGTAGATATGTATATATATGTCTGTGTGCATATATATACATGTATATTTATCACTGGCTCCCGGCTAACCGAAAAGTACCCAAAATTTACTTTTAAAATCTAAGTGTATGTGATACAAGATCAGTATTTGGGATTTGACTGGTCTCTGTATACTATTGATCACTGCATAAAATAGTTTGCTAGCAATTTTGCATTCAAATTTATGAAACTGGTTAGCAGTGCATTGTGAATATTTTGTAATTTTGGCACTAGCTATTAGATTTTAATAGAAAAAAAATCTGTTTTTCTCTCTAAATGAGGTATTAAAAATTAGGGTGGGTATGCGACTTTGCGTGTCACACATGGGCACAGCATACACGAAAAAGTATGGTAAGTCGATTAAAAAATCATATCTGCATGTCCGTGAAATAAGCCAACTTGAAGGAACAGGGGTCTGTCCAGACTTTTTTCCCAGGGTCCTGTTTTTGTGAAATTGTGAACAGCTTTTTATATTTGTGAAAAATCTAATAATTTTGTGAATTTGAAATGATCATTATATTCAGGTTCTTGTTTATACATTTTTAAGAATATATATAGACAATATATATTATATATGCCAAATTATATATAGGCAATCACTTCAATTAACATGATTAAAGATACTTTATCCTTAACAAAATTTTAGTTTAAAAGTTCTGATTCAGCATTATTAGTACTTAAATTCAGTATTAGTATAGTACTTTAATGATAATTTCATTGTTAAAACTATTACTAATAATAAATTTATCTAAAAGCACAGCATAATTTTGATTATTGTCATTCATTTATATATTTTTGTAATCAATTAGTTACTTTAAATTGTATTTAGTAGTAAGAACATTTTTTTCAAACATTCTAAACCACCTCTTTTAACTTCATTAAGCGCTGCTATATATATTAAACTATTTTTTTATGGAACAGTTGTTTTTTCTTTATGAATTGGAAGTCTTTAAAGTATTTCTAAAGAAAAAAAAAAAAAAAAAAAATCGAATATTTAAGAAAAATAGCATGTTCCCAAAATGGGAGCAATGGCTTTTAATGGGGGTAAATTTTTTCAAAATTTTTACTTATGCCTCCGTGCATTTATGGTTGTTATTTCATTGTTCTTTAGCTATAAAAGGGTAAATATCATTCTGAAACTGATATTTTACGAATAATTCATATAAATTAGTCCAACATCTACATTTATAATAAAAATAAAACATAAAATTGCCGATTCCATAAGCATTTTCATTATCCATCTCTTTATTTTTCCCATTTACATAATTTCTGTCCTACTATTTTACATGAAAATGATGGAACATTTTTTATTCAGCATTATATTATTTTTTTTTGCGTTTTCTAAAATTGATTTTTTTGCTCTTAGTTTTTCCATATTCTGATTTTGCTTAGTTTTTCCATATTTCTTGATTGTCTGTTGATTTAGAATTTACGGAAAGTTCTACTCCACCAAATATAACATGGGATAAATCGTCGCATAAATTATTTTCTATTACATATGTAATAGAAAATAATTTATGCAACATACATATGAGGAAGATATCTTCCTCGTATGTTACAATACTTCAATCAGGGGGCAAAAAAAAAAAAAAAAAAAAAGATTTCTGGAACAGCCGAAAAATTATCCAAGTCTAAAATATTGTTCAATCATCTTCCATGTAAAAAAAATAATGTAATGATGAAAAGTAAAGAGATGTATAATGAAAATGCCTATAGAACTGGTAATTTCATTTTGTTTTTTTATTATAAATGTAAAAGTTGGATTAATTTATATGAAATCTTCTTTAAATATTAGTTTCAGAATTATATTATCCCTTTTATAGCTAATAAACTGAAAAATAAATACCATAAATGCACGGAGTCATATGTGCAAGTTTTCAAAAACATTACCCCCATTAGGTGCCATTGGTCCCATTTTGGGAACAACTTATGCTTTCGGTAATTGTGATTGATCAATTATACATATTAATTCCGGATTGATGTTGTTTAATATAATACACTGTTATAAACATAATTTAACTAAAAAATATAATTTTTATTATAGAGTTCCCCCCCCCCCCAGAGTACGTCCAAAAAGCTATTTTTCGCTTTTTTAACACATTTTAAAAAATAGAAAATTCTAATTAAACTTTTTTTAAAAAAATTCTGAAGTCGTCAATTATCTTCAAAATTAAATTAACACGAACCTTTTAACAATATATAAAATACTTACTTTAGAAAAAAATCATAAAGCAATGTTTCCAAAATGGGAGCAATGGCGCTTAATGGGTTATAAAACCCAGTGGGTTGGATTTTTTCTGAAAAAACCCGGGCATTTGACAACCCTGTATATGGATGTAAGATACATATATTTTCTTTATATATGTAAAAGTGACAGGTCAGATTTTACTTTTATATGATTAATTTGTGAATCGTTCAGTTTAAATAAGGGAAAATTTTGTGAAAAACCTATTATTAAGACAGAATTTTGTGAAGGGTCCTGTTTTAGGGAAAATAATTTTGTGAGGGGTCCTGTTTTGAAATGAGAAATTTTGTGAAGAGTCCTTTAAAGGACCCAATTTTTTCCTAAATAGATCCCTGAGGAACTACAATCGAAATATAGGTTTGTCATTATATGGGGTAAAATGGGCATGAAAATCGCTATTTTTTCATTCAGGGCTTGTTTTCGTTGAAACAAAAGTATTTAATGTTTTTTTTCCTGTTCCAGCTCAATAAAATGTCTTTACTGGATTTGCTTCAGAAAAATTTGGGTAATCTTAAAACAGATCCTTCAAAAAAATTCTGTCTTAAAAAACTGCCTTTCACAAAAAAATTTCATATCAAAAATGGATTCTTCACAAATTTAATCATCTTAAAGGATCGATCTGTCTCAAAACAGGTAGAATCACAAAATAACCTATTTAGCTATACAGTAAATTTATATATCTAAATTTAGTATATTCGTATATAATAATTGCTCATCAGGATCAGGTGGGGTAAAATGGGTATGAAAATCGCTATTTTTTCATTCAGGGCTTGTTTTCATTGAAACAAAAATATTTAATATGTTTTTTTTTTTGTGTGTTTATTTATGCAACTGATGTCTTGGCATAACATTTAAGTAGTTACACTAGATTAATTTTGACACAATTATTCAAATTGGTAAAGAAATCATATGAGTTGTAATTTTCCAACTGGACAAAAACCCCTGGCCCGGACATTTTTTGTCCAGCTGGAAAATTACAACTCATATTTAAGTACTTGTTAGTTTATTTTTTTAATTTTAAATAGTTGAAAAATTCTTTTAGTTTTATATACACTTTTTATCTCTGAAGTGGGGTAAAAATGGGTATCATATGGGGTAAAAAGGTATTCATTGAATAAGTAATACAGGGCTTGAAATTCAATTTTTCCAAGGAGGGGAGTCTCCCTCCCAACATTTTTAAATGGAGGGGAGTTGTAATGTTTGGGAGGGAGAAAAAAAAATATTTTTAAACCCCACTATTATTTTACGTGCTATTTAAATAATTACATTAATGCAGACATGACAAAATACCATTGAAAAAAATTATGTCAACTCAGAATGATTATGTAAAATGTTTATTTTTTTATTATTATTATAAAAAAAGGAAGAAAGTTAAATTTTATATATGCAGTGTATTTTTCAAGTTCCACCAAATGTTAGGGACACAACAATTAGACTGTTAAATGAATTTCTGAATTTAGATTTTATTTGATTTAGAGTGCTGAAGCATCTTTAACAAGGCACTCTTTTACTCCTTCAGAAGGATTAAAAAGGGTTACTCCTTTACCTGAAGGAGTAAAAGTAATAAGATTTTTGCAGCTCTTATAATCTCATTTTTGTTTAGTGCTGACTAGGCCAATTTGACAGAGTGCAGCGACCGGTGGCTTTTACTGCCTTTTTTTTGTTTGTTTTTTCACTCTTTTCGGTCTCAGGAAAAAAAAAATCCTTTAAATACGTCTATTGGTCATTGGAAAAAAGCCCATATAAGTTGGTTACAAACTTTTATGGTCGTTTATTAAAACCTATAAAAGCCACTGACAAAATAAAAAAGAATAGCCAGCTTTATTGCAACCCTGATTCGTACTATATTGTAGATGCATACATTTTTTGTATCAAGTTTGTCACCCAACTAAATTATTTTTCTGTATTAATATAATTTTTATCCTTTCTCTTTTCAGATGCAAGGCATGGGTTAAAGCTTGTAAAAATGAAAAGCTCATTGGTGTCCCAGCTTCTGAACTTTATAAAAGAGCGTATCTTTGGCAAAATTAGTTGTAGTAAACGGCAAAATTAGTTGAAGAATTTCAAAAAAATGGCAAATTTCGTCGAAGGATCACGGAAAAAATGCGAATTTTGTCCAAAGGCCAAAGAAAAATCGTGAAATTCATCAAAGGATCTAGGAAAATGGCTAATTTTGTCGACAGATTGCAATAAAAATGCAAATTTCGTCAAAGGGTCGCGGAAACTTTATTTTCGTCAAAAGACTGTAAAAAACATGAGTTTCGTCAAAAGACTGTAATAAAAACATAAGTATCGTGGAAAAAATGCGAATTTCATCAAAGGGCCAC
This sequence comes from Maratus michaelseni, assembly GCA_963931845.1. Lineage (NCBI taxonomy): Eukaryota > Metazoa > Arthropoda > Arachnida > Araneae > Salticidae > Maratus > Maratus michaelseni. Next base: position 16,456,500 of record OZ007599.1, on the reverse strand, counting down.
AGAGAAAACGTAAATTTCGTCAAATGGTCGCAGAAAAAAATGCTAATTTCGTTAAGGGATCATGGAAAACGTGCAAATTTCGTCGAAGGGCCACGAAAAAAAAGCGCGAATTTCGCCAAAGGATCGTCGGGGAAAAAAGAAACACTAATTTCGTCAAAGGTTCACGAAAAAACCCTGAATTTTGTGAAATAGTTCCGGAAAAGATGCAACATTCCTTTATAAAACAGCAGACACACAAAGTTCTATGCTTATTAATATAGGCATAGTTTTTAATCTGAAACAATATACTGAACTAACTTTTGAAAAATTGGGTTAACCCGAACCCAATTTGCAAGAATCTACACTCAGCCTGAAATCGACACGAATCAAAAGCAGAGTTAATCCGACCTGCAACAAGAATAATTATTGCCGAGAGGGGATTTTCTCCCCTGCCCCCTCAGCTGTAACCTTTCAGAATATTTGCTGTGAATTTCAGAATTTTTTTTTTACTCAGAAAGGCAGATAAATGCTGATGCCTTAATTAGCACTACAACTACAACAGCAGCAAGAATAGATTTATATGATATATTGCGTATTGCAGACTATTTTTGAAAACATTAGCGTTGCAGACACTTGAAGGTAGTTCTGCCACTGGGCTTGTGATGAAAAATGGATACACTACTATAACCCTAAGCAGTGCTGTACTTGGAAAAAAATATTTGTGGGAACTCGCCTTTTCATAGAGTAGATGTTACCGGATTTTTGCTAAGCCAAAAGCCAATTTAAAACATTTAGCCAAAAGCCGACTTTTTTTAATTAGCTATTATAATTATTATATTCTAGTTTTTATAGTACTATTGTATTTGTATAGCATTCATCTAACTGCAATATTTAATCAATCTCATAGTAACATTTTCCATTATGAATCATAATTTAATTGAAATAACAAATAAATCCAAATATAACTTATTGACACATCTATCCTAGTAGTTTTCATAAAGAACGATAATGAGAGGCGTTTTCTGTGCTCTCTGATTTAGGGCAAGCTGTCTCGTCTGCTAATATTCTTTCTGATTGCAACCAAGATTTCACATATCGTTCAGGACAAAATTCTTTTAAGAGAGGTAGGTCCTACACTGCTTGTGAATATAAGTAAACTGGCTCTTGCCATAAAGAGTGAATTTTTCGCATTGGTCATGATGTTGATCATACAGCTGAATGCTCTTTCACATTCAAACATTTAAATGTGTATAGTTTTCAGTCTGAAGGGGGAAAAAAGGCTGATTGTGCTCATATGCAATATTTTATTTTAAACAGTAACATACAAAATATTTCTGGGAACGGTGTTCCAACTCAACTACAGCACTGTGACCCTAAGTGTAGAAAATCATGTGGCAAACCCGGCCATGCATCAGCATTGTCGGTAAAGCAGAATATCCATGGTTACAAGGTACTGCTCTGCATTTTGTGGGATCAGCTGGGTGTAGTTTATTGTGAGCTGCTCAAACAGAACGAAACCATCGTGAGAGATTGCTGTCAACTACAATTGATGTGTTTGAACAGAGCACTGAAGAAAAATGGCTGCAATACAGACAGAGACGCGACTAAGTGATTTTGCAACATGGCAACATGCGGGTGCATGTTCACAAAAAAACGCTGAGAATTTATTCCACCTCCCAATAGACATAAGTTTTAATCCTAAATACTTCCTTATAACAACGTTTTGTGGTTTTTATATCCTTAAAAATCTGTTTAAAATAGCAAATTTGTTATTTATGTTGTATATGCATAATACTTTTTCAAGTATTTAAACAAAATATGTTAATTTTCATCACAGAATTATTTTTCTGACCTATAATGCTGAGAATTGAAGGTTTATTTTGTATTACAAGGAACTGTTAGTATGGACTTCTAAGGGGGGCCATTTTTCATCTGCATTAAATGATGTAAAATAATTATTTGACTTGGAGGATTTTCTTTTACCATAAAAGATCTTACTTTTGTAACATTCAAAGAATTCCTTTTTATTCTTGTGTAAATATTTGGAACAATTTTTCCACTTGAAGGCAGACATTCACGTTTTTTTTGCTGTCTTACTGACAATATTACCTAGATATATTTAGACATAGATAAAAGAATCGTGCCTTTCACAGCATTTTTTATTAACCACATCTGAGTATACTTTTTGGAAAGCGCAGAAATATAGCTTTCCATCCATCGATTCTTTAAAAGTGTCATTTTGCATACAAACACAAATTTCACTTTTCAGAAAAGAAACTATACTTTTAAAAACATATTAAATTAACTGTGAAAAATAATTTCTCTGTGGAGAATTTTTTCTTCTTCTTTCACACCAAAACAAACTCATCTAAAAAATGTGTGAACAGCTCTGTATTTTTCTGTATATATATATATATATATATATATATATATATTGTAATTTAAATATTTGTTCAAAACTTTTGACTGGATAATCAGCAAAAATTCTATTCAATATAACTTATCCTGTGTTCATATGGATTGTAAAATTTATTACTGGAATATTCTTTAAAAGTGTCATTTTGCATACAAACACAAATTTCATTTTCCAGAAAAGAAATTATACTTTTAAAAACATATTAACTGTGAAATATAATTTCTGTGTGGAGAATTTTTTTTCTTCTTCCACACCAAAACAAACTCATCTAAAAAATGTGCGAACATCTCTGTATAAAAATATATATTTATATCATAATTTAAATATTTGTTCAAAACTTTTGACTGGATAATTCAGCAAAAATTCTATTCAGTATAACTTATCCTGTGTTCATATGGATTGTAAAATTTGTTACTGGAATCTGATGACAATGTTTTGTAGATTGTTTTTATTATATGCTAATTAATAAAAAGAAATCTAATGTTTTTCTTGTGGTTATTAATTATGACATTTAAAAAAATGTGAGTACTTGAAAAAGTATGGAGAGGGGGTTATAACTTTTAACTTAGAATTATTTTGATCACAGTGCTCATTTTTTGGCGCTAGTAATTAAACTTTATTTTATTTCATGACATATGAAGATTCAAATTCTTTTCCAATAATTTTTTTTAACATGTTTTTTTCTGTTATTAAAGTGGGTGGTAAATCTATTTTGAGATACCAGGTGATTTTCCATTCATGCAAAATCCTATTTTAAAAATAAATTCCAAAAATCCTGAATCATATGGGACCTTAAACGCATGGAACAAAATGTGAGTAAAATATTAATCATCAGGATCCTATTACTTGAAGTATCTTTAGTTTTGTCAATAAAAAGATATTTATGACATGATTTTGAAACAGTGAAGACATTTCATCATTCTGTGTTTTGAGATACTGGTCTTAATCATGTGTATTTTTAAGTTTTCTTTTAAGCATGATGTCACTTTCATTGGCAGAGGTAATTTTCTTCTTGCTAGATTAAATCCTAATCTCGATACCAACATAATTTTAAAAATATATATTTGAAATCATTTTGGCGTGACTGTATTGAATTGTAACATTTGATGAAAATATGTATTATGGTTTAAATATTATATAATCTTTACTAACAGAAACATTCTGACTTTCTGGGAATGGGGTTCTTTGCAAGTATAGGAAAAAAGAGAATTTGGGCTCTTGGGCATTAAGGGGACTCCTCACTCGTAAAATTATGTTAAACCTATAGGAGGGTTCTTTTCAAATTTATCATTTGAATTTGAATATTTTTAATTGATACATTTATGTATTTATTTTCACAGGATAGTTGATGTTTAATAGGGCCATCTTTTACTCTTTTCATTTCGGTTAGATTTTATTTTAATACAGCTGCTTTAACTTTTCGAACTGGTTTGGAAGTGAAACTACCTTTTATTAAAGTAATCTGAAACCAAAATCTAAAATGTAAAAAATGGCCTTATTAGAGTTTAACATTGGCTATCCTCTACAACAACAAAAATGTTATATAAATTCAAACGAGAAATTTGAAAAGAGCTTTCCCATAGGTTTAACATTAACTTGCGAGAGTTTTTACTTGAGTGAAGAATAATCCTGGTACTGGTACAATGTAAATTACACAATCATAGTAAGCAGCAGTTTTCTAGATGAAAATGAGCATTATAAGTCAGATACTTTTTTTAAATTACATCATTTTCATGTGTAAAGGCATTTTTCTCTTTCAAGATTTAACCGATAATTTTAGAACTGGTAAATGAAATATTTCCATTTGAAAATGATATCTGTATGAAACTGTTAAAAAATTCTACACTTTATCAATTCAGATAAATGCTTTTTTTTTTTCCCACCACCCATCAAAATAACATCTTACTTTTAGTGCCATCTAGTCTTTTAAATGTGGTCTTATATTTTCCTAGAAAATAATTTTAGAAATGAAATTTTACAGCAAGAGAAAAAAAATAGAAAATGTATTCTTTCAGGGAAAAAAAAAATGTCTAAATGTTATTTAATGTATAATAAAATGTTTTATTAGCTTAAAAATCAGAATATTTACAGTACTTATCAGATTTTATAAAAATATAATTTACAAAGAAACTTCTTTTTTTTTTTTTTTTTTTTTTTTTTAATGAAAAAGCTTTCAATTTTCAAATAAAATAAAAAGTGGAAATTTTATTTATCCAAATAATTATGTATAATCTAATATTTTATGTAGTTTCATAAAACAAAAATCTGATATACTTACAGTATTATATTTTTAGATACAATTTTGAAAGAAACAAAATCCACTAAATATTTGCTTATAAAAAAAAAAAAATCCGGAATTCTAAATTTTCTAACTATTTCTAGTTTATAATAAAATGTGTTATGTACCTCTATGGAACAAAACCACATACTTGCAGTACTTAATAAAAATTAAACAATTGGGCATATTTATAATAGACTACTCAACATTTTAAAAGGCATTAAAAAATAAAAAATAAAAGCTATTTTATGGTTTCAGAAACAGATTACATGATACACTTTTTTCTAAGTAATTAATGGAATTTACGTTTATTTTGCGGCTGTATGACAGCAACGGCAATCACGAATTTTCAATCCTGTCATTAAACAAACTCTTGGAGTGATGAAATATTTTAATTTTTCACGAAAACTAATCAAATTATGTATTTCTTTTGATGTTTAATTTATTTTTTTTCACTTCTTATTATCGAAAAATACGAATGTTTTTGTTGAAAACTATTTGTTGTAAATATTAACCTCCTATAATAAATATTCAATTAAATTAATATGCATTTAAAAGTATATATACACTGTTTCAGACTTTAATCTCTTTTAAAATATTCGTATTCTTCGCGCCATTATAAATTATAAGAAGTAAACAGAAAATAACTAAGATTTAAAATTAAATGACTGGTTAGTTTTCATTAAAAATTTAAATATTTCATCACTCTGTTAGTTCGTGTAATGACAGTATTGAAAGTTTCCGTTGCTGTGATAATGCCGCGATCGCCATGAAAGCAAAACCAATACCTGAGCGCGGAGCACCCCGCCCACTATCGAACACTTTAGTTCTAATCGCTACCACTGCAACTCCCGTGGCGCTACTTTGCTCCCTCTTCTAACACGCGAGTGTCTTCTCTTTCTTATGTATCCATCTTTGCTAAATATATAGGCTGACTCGTCAGGCATTTCTATTTCCGCTGGACTGGTTCACGTAATGTGTTTCAATGGCGTTGAATTGGTATCTGTCTATTCTTTAACTTTAAAGGTTTAATTATGGGTAGTTGTTCTGCTATTAATTGTACGAATCATTCAAAAGGGGTGGGGGCGGATAGTTAAATGTAAAATTTACATTCCGAATTACAAAACTCGCGATGTACAAATTGCAAAACTTGTATCCGATGTTTCAAAATTTTTTCTCCGGTGTGTGGGGTAAAGTTTCGAAAGGGAGAGGTGCGCTTCTAGACTTCAATTACTCTATACTACTATACCGGGTCACTCAATGAATTCAACACTGCTTGTATAATTAATTAGTGAAATGAATGTTCATTGTAAAACCAAAAGTTTTCTTAATAAAAGTAAATAAATTTATTGCTAATTTTATTGAACAATAAATAACATGCAGGCTACAATTTGCAATGAAAATCAATGATCAAGAGTACGTATTTTATTCGAAACTTTCATTCCCTATCGTACTTTTTGATAAATTCTGCAAGGCAACTAAGACGGCGATAAACCCACACAACACATACGTTCAGATTACATCCAGTTTTCAGCTACCAAGTGCGAAATACGTTCATAGATGTCTTTTGGACGTACAGCGTCAGCTAAAATACGTCCAGATTTTGTTCAATGTTTGACATGTACCTGAGGACGAAATATCTACAAAATATGGACGTAAGTCTAGGACATAAATTGGATGAAAACCGAACCTGCCCTTGCCATGGACGTATCGACGAAATATGGACGTCAGTTTACGACGTAAATTGGATGAAAAACGAACCTGTCCTCGCCATGTACGGATACGTCCATATATGGACAAATATCTACAAAATATGGACGTCAGTTTAGGGGCATAATCTAGACGAAAAATGAACCAGTCATCCGCCATTTTCTGTATGGTTATGTCCGCTGATTTGTGTATTGTTTCTGCATATTATTGACTTTAAAAATATGACAAGAAGACTTCCCGACTGCTTTAACTACTAACTAGTACTAGTATTTGCATTTTTTAAGCGATGAGAGTTAAATACAGCAACCTTTGGATATTTTTTATGGATGTGATACACATTTGTCTTAGTTTTCAACATTGCCAAGCCTAACCCTTTAGGATTGATTTTAACAGTTCTTAGTTATATTATAAATTAAACTAGTAGCAAAGCCTTCTTTATTCACCAAAAATTAAATAAACGGATTAACTCCTCCACATCAGCGAATCAATCAATCAACGCTTCGACGCTTGAAAATGTTTGTTTTGATCGTGCAACGAACGTAGCAAAGTAAGTAATTAAAGTAGATTTTAGATTTTGTTTTCTTGATTTATCGTGATGGTGTGTATAATTTACATAAAACATTTCTTTAAGGACTTGATTTTGTTACATTTTTGATTTATTAATAGTGCCCAATTATTTTTAATGATCTCGTAGAAACTTTGAAATATGTCGACACCAGCGTTAGATTCTGTAGATCAGAGTGTTTTTATGTGTGTTTCTATGATTTTTGTCAGTCATAATGTATCTTAATAGAAAACATACAGACATTTATTTGATTGAAATGAATCTTGCATTAAAAGTGGGGAAACATTAAAAAAAGTTTGAAGATTATTAAGAATTGCTTGTTACTTGATTATAGTCACTGCAATTCCTGTATAAAACTTCAAATTTAATAACAATCTTTTATTTTTTTCTTTAACCTTATTTATACCCAATTATTACTTGGACCACAAAGTTTTTATAGTTTAGAAATTTATAATATTTCTCCTCTAATGAAAGATTTTACTCAAATGTTATTTATTCATTATAATATTGTGTATTTGAAGTTTCCTATTTACTTAATAATTTAATTTTAAAAGAAAGCCTGAATTATTCTTCTAAACAATATAAATTGTTATATTATTGTGTGTATACTTTTAAATTGTAAATATAATAATAGTTTATATGATTTTTAGCAATCATATCATAGGAAAGCAGAAGAAAAATTAAATTGAGAAAAATAACTGTTTGTTTACTTTTCAACATAGGGGTCAATGTAACGTTATTTTCTTGAGGCCCATTTTGTGAAATGTACTATATTATGAAAAATAACATTTTGTAGTGAGAAAGATTAAATCCAGTTATTGAAATTTGAATTAAACATTTATTAGTAATAACTTCTGTCAGTCCTTTCACCGTCTGAAAGTTTTCCGGCATTTTCATAAGTATGCTTGTAATTCCCAGAATATATATATATTTTAATCGCAGTTTGATGCTATAATATCTTTTATAGCCTCTCATTCTATTTATGGTTCAAAAGAGAATAATATTAAAAATATTTTTGTCTACAGCTATTTTAGCATGATTTCTAGAAACGGAAAAAAAAGTAAAGTGGTACGTAGTTGCTGCACAGGTTTATTTTATATTTATGATTAAAAAGCAAAATTTAAATTCAAATGCTCAATTTATTTTCCTTTATCCCATGTTTTTTTCCAAAACAGATGATGTCACCCTCTAATGCAGTTAAAATACTATTGATATATATATTTTATTGCGTTTGCTATCTTAGGTCTGTTTTTACTGTAACTTTGATGGAATAAATGAGATAACGTTCTGGCTTGATTAATGTTGTTTGCAGATATTTTAGGTCCTTAATTTTTTTTTTTTTAGAAGTTTATTTAAACCTGCATCTAAAAAATATTCCTATTGCTAAAAATATTAGACTGCAATGGTGCGAAATCTTTGCATGAGTCCACTGGTTAAACATATTGTTATAGTATATATATATTTTTTTCATTGCAGATACATTATTTCAATATTTTTAACCTTCTACATAGTAATTGTTTCTTAAACTGAGCCACATATCATCAGCATTATAAATAAGAATTAGTAGCGATGTCTCTACTTCTCAGTTGTTAAGGAATTTTATATTACTGAATGTCTTAAACATTTTTATACAGTGTAATGTATGTAAAACCTTGGTTATTGAATGCCCCGTTTGTTGAACAAGAGATTCGAGCAACATTTGCTTGAAACCTCAAACCAAAGTTTGGTTTTTGACCGCACATGAGGGAGGGGGGGAGGGGAATAGTATAGAAAATTTAGTTTTTAATCTTTTTCTTTCTTTCTTTCTATCTTTTTTTTTTTTTGTCATCAGAGCAAAGTGTACATTAGGGTGAGTCGAAAAAACCTAAATTTATATAATCGAAACGTAATAGTGCGGAAAAGTTGCCATTGGTAATAAGGAATAAATTCGCAAAATATTACACCAAATGGTTAATATCTGTTACCGCCGCAGGGGGGGGGGGGGCAAAGTTTCGAAAAATCGCAAAAAAAATTGTTTTTTTCAAAAAAAAAATAAATTATCCAACCATACCAATACAATTTCTAATATAGAATGCAACAGCTACACCAAGATGTTAGTAATTTTCCAGTAACATTTCATTATGGTGAAATCATTTCTATTACCGCCGCAGGGGCAGTCAAAATTTTGATAAAAACAGCAAAAATTTCAATTTTCTGTTTTTTCTAAATTTTTCATTTTTTGTTATATGTCTACAATTAAATAAATTTACATTATAGCTAGTAATAACTTATAAATGTCTAGTAATTTTGATCATGGGCATTGCCAACCAAGGGCGAGAGGGGCACGCCCCCCCCTAAAATGGCCGATGCTATTCGCACCCCACCCGTTGCGCATGCGTAACAAGCGTCTAGCCCCTGCACTTTTGCTTTTGGCTACGATTTCAAAAAATGGATCATTCTGCTGCGCGCATGCGCATTGCTCTAGACTCTAGACAGTTTCAACGAGAACCATATTAATTTTATTCCATTCCGCGGCAGTTTTTTTAAATTCGTAAAAGGATTTTGATTTAAAATATTTAGCGTAAAATAACTAAATATTTTCTTTCACAATTTTCATTATTATTATTATTATTATTTTTTTTTTTTTTTAACATTCTTAAAGAAATTCAATTTCAGACTTTTTACTAAAATACATTTTTTTTCCTCCGGATTTTTCAATTTTTAAGGATTTTTAACGATTTTATAGCGTTTTAAAGCGAATTTTTAACATCTAAAAAACAATTTTTAGCATTAAAAAAAAATCACTGCACACACGAAACTCGCTTTGCAGCAATCTCTAGAATGCACGAAATTCATTCAAGCCGCGGTCAATAACTTGTGTATGTACGCTTCGCGTACATTAACCGAAAAAAAAACATCACTGGACGCATGAAACTCGCTGTACAGCATTCTCTAGAATGTACGAAATTCCTTTATAACCAAATTTCATATTTATTTCCATTTTATTTCAAACTTTCCATCGCTTATATGTTGAAAAATGGAAACTTTACATTTTTTTTATTCAAATTATTTTTTATAACTCAAATAAATACTGAAAAATAAAACTTTCCGCCGCTGGTATTCGAACTCAAGACCACAGAACGAAAGAGAAATGACATACCACAGAGCTATACTCACTCATTTTGAAATGGCTTAGAACAAAATTTTAAATTATCAGAGAAGATAGCGCATGCGCAACGGGTGGTGGTGCGAATAGCCTGTAGAGGCTAAAGGCACCGATTAGCCACTGCGCCCTAAAATTGAGAGAAAGGGGCTTTTTGAAGGGCTTTTGGGGATTTTCCGGAAATTTTTAAGGTTTTTCGTAGGGGGGGAGGGGCAAAAGTGAAAAATTAGGGGGAATTCATGTAAAACGCCCCCTACCAAAAAATCATCAAAATTTACCGAAAAATCCCCGAAATTTCTTCAAAAAGCCCCTTTTTCTCAAATTTAGGAGGGGCGGGCCCCTCTCGCCCTTGGTTGGCAATCCCCATGATCAAAATTACTAGACATTTATAAGTTATTACTAGCTATATTGTCAATTTATTTAATTGTAAACATATAATAAAAAATTAAAAATTAAAAAAAACCGGAAAATTGCAATTTTTGCCGTTTTTATCAAAATTTTGACCGCCACTGCGGCGGTAATAGAAATGATTTCAACATAATGATATTTTATTGGAACATTACTAACATCTTGATGTAGCTGTTGCATTCTATTTGAAATTGTATTGGTATGGTTGGATAATTATTTTTTTTTGATAAAAAAAAAACAATTTTTTTTTGTGATTTTTCGAAATTTTGGCCCCCTTGCGGCGGTAAAAGATATTAACCTTTTGGTGTAATATTTTGCCAATTTATTTATTATTACCAATGGCAACTTTCCTGCACTATTACGTTTCGATTATATAAATTTCGGTTTTTTCGACCCACCCTAGTGTACATACATGAGTTAAACTGATCATAACATTATCAAAATTCATACATCTAAGTCTAAAACATGGCAGCTGAATCCACAATTTTTTTTTCTCTTTTTTTTTTCAACTAATAGTTACAATCTTCTTGTGTTTGGAAAATGGACCCATTTCGCGCATTAATGCGTGAAATGGGTCCTACAGGAAAAACTAGCGCCAACGTTTTCCCACTTGGGAATGTTAATGCCGGACGATGCGCCAGCTCTTTAATATAGAAGCCTTAATACAGATGTTATACACGCACTTTAGGTATATCATAGACGCTCCCCCGTGGTTCAGATCTTTCTGATTAAAATTATTACCCGCATACAATTATGCATCCAGGTTCACATGATATTAACAAAATCACAATAACAACCCCAAAATCAGTCAATTTTATAAAAAAAACTTTAATTTTTAGCAAATAATGGTGGAAGTTTAATAAACTTACTCTTGTTTCTCATTTCATATATTATAATTTATTGACAAGAATAAATTTATTTTAGTACATTTTAAAATCCCTATTTAGAAATCCAAATTATTTCCACCAAAACTGCAATGTTACTTTTAATTTTCTTTTGAATTTTTGAAAGCTCTGACAGAAACATACATATATATTCCGGTTCATTAATCAGGCAGTATAATATTTAATAGGCAATACTTTTCCAAAAATGTTCTGATACGTACATAATTTATAATTTACTAGCGTAAATAGTAATTATTAAGCGTCTTTATTAAATATCTGATCTAACAGTTCGATAAATATATATAAGAAACAATTTCTTATACTTAGGAAAAGTATATCACCCTAATAATTTAACGTTGAAGAACTAGTTGATTTTAATAATTTTATTCTGATTCTATGTCAAAATAATATTGTTCATGAATTTGCATATCATCCAGGAGTTTCATAAAACGCAATATATTTCGAATGATTGCTCATTATTAAGATATGCATATAACCATAGCCATTTAACATTGAATAACTAATTGGTTCCATGAAACTTATTATTTTTAAAAATAATTTTGTGAATGTTTTAGGTAACTTCTATTGCAAAAAGTATGAAGGTAGCTATTACAGCCGTTCGGAGGAAAGCAATTCCGGAAAATTTTCGCTATATTTTCACCGATCATTATCCGTAGACCCAAAACCCAGCCTACGTTCAAATGATGATATATATATGTTCTATTATGATATATATATATATATATATATATATATATATATCATAATATGTTCTTTGTTAAGCGATAGCAGTCTTATTAATAAACTGATTCCGATATAATTAACCCTTTCCGGCACAGTGGTCCCACTCCGGGCACACCTAATTTTAATTCCAAACTTGCATTCGGCACCAAGAATATTTTAATAAAATTTTGCTTCTACAAAGAAAGCTTAAAACAAGGAGTTCTTATTTTCTAAAAAAGTCGTTTGTTAAATCCAGTGTCAGTCAGTAATTTCGAATTTTACGAACAGAATTTGTCTGTGCCGGAAAGGGTTAAGCATGTGTTTTGGACTTACTAAGATCTCGATGAAGTTCGTGAGCCAGCTTTGTTCGCCATCTTGTTTTAAAATGGCAGAAACTTAATGATTTAAATTCTAAAAAAAAATATTTAAAAAAAACAAGAAATCCAAATTTACTTTTTGCTTAAAAGTTAGGTCTAGATGTAACGATTTCGGAGCATTTTTTGCTTTGCTTTTATCTTAAAAAATGGCTGATATATAAAAGTTTGAAATTCCAGATACTGCGAAGAAGCTAAGCAAAAAGGTCAGAGTGCTGCAAAAACTGCTATCGATCTTAAGAATTGGGCATTATCAGTAAATTTGAAAAATGAAAACAAATCAGATTTGTGGATTTTAGATAGGGGAGCCACGGAACATATGACGTCCGACAAAGAAAAATATGCAATCTTCAAGGACTACACATCGACTGTTGAAGTTTCAAATTCTGAAAGAATCGAAGTGACTGGAATAGGCGAAATAAATTTTTTTATACGTGACGAAAAAGAAGAATCCAAAACGGTCACCCTTGCAAATGTTCTGTACGTTCCAAATCTAGAAGGAAACTTGCTTTCAGTTGGAATGATAGAAGAAGGAGGCTTGAAAGTAGAGTTTGCAAATGGAGAAGCGAAAGCAACGGCGAAAAATGATGAAACTGTTTTCATAGCTAAGAGAAAATGAAGGCTTTATGTCGTCGAAGAAAGACAGCCAACTGCCTATGTTGCAAGAACTGCTAGTGAAGAACTATGACACTGGCGTTTGGGACACCCCAGTTACAATGCTTTGAAAAGGGTGAAGATAGATTTTAATTGCAGTGAAGAAGAACTTAACCCAAAGCAAGAAGAACTTTGCTCTGTGTGTATACAAGGAAAGATGAAGAGACTGAAATTTCCCAAAACTGATCACACAAGATCTCAAGACATACTGGAGATAATACACTCTGATGTAGCTGGCAGAATCACTCCATCATCATTGGGCGGTTCAAATTATTTTGTGACATTCACACATGAATACTCGCATTATACTTGTGTTTACCCAATGAAGACAAAAGAAGAAGTCTTAGAAAAATTTGATGAATATAGACGCATGGCAGAAAAGTTCCATGGCAAGAAAATAAAAGGTCTAAGGAGTGATAATGAGAGCGAATGCAAGAGTGAAAGATTTGATAATTATCTTATTAAATTTGGAATAAGAAGACAGCTCTCAGTACCAGAATCCCCACAGCACAATGGATTTGCTGAAAGATTAAATCAGACGCTAATTAACATCACTAGGTGTCTTCTGATAGAATCTGGAGCTGATCTGAATTTTTGGGCTGAAGCTGTATGCACAGTATCTTACATTCTCAACAAGCGACCATCCATGGCAATTAATGTAAGTACTCCAGAAAAATTATGGTCAAGTAAGGAACCAAATTTAAAACACCTAAAAGTATTTGGATGTAGAGCCTGGAGCCATGTACGCTTCTATCAGAAACGAAGCACATTTGATCCTAAAGCCAAAGATTGTGTATTCGTCGGATATCCTGATGGAATTAAAGGCTACAAATTATGGGATCCAAAAAGCAGAAAATTCTTTATTAGTCGTGATGTAATATTTGAAGAAAATATTTTCCCTTTCAAGACCAAACTTTCTGACACCATCATTAGTATTGAAAATTTTGTTAAACTCCACATTGAAAATGAAGAAATGTCAGAAGATTGTACACTTCATCCAGAATCCCAAGAATTGCGTATAAACTCAAAACAAATTTTCGATACAAACAACTTAAATGAATCATCAGTTGAAAATCACCACGTAGAATATTTAGATGCACAAGAAAAATGTTTGAATGATTGCAATGAAGAATCTGCAATTCAAAGTACAGAAAAAATGAAATGGAAGATGAAGAAACCGACTCCAGCAATGGGTCTACAACTGAAGAGCCTAGTATATATTCTTGTGATCAACAAGCTAGAAGAATGACCAGAGTGACAAAACCTCCGAAACATTTAGATAATTATATCCTGTACAATGCAAAGGAAATGAAAACACAAGATACAGTTCCAATGATAGTCACGGAAGCTCTGTCATCAGATGAAGCAAAAATGTGGCAAGTGGCAAGAAGCAATGAAATCTGAGATTGAAAATCTTCAAAGAGCTCAAACTTGGGAGCTTGTAACCAAACCACCAGATACAAAGATCATTACATCAAGATGGATATTTCGCAGGAAGAAAGATGAGGGTGGAAATTGTGTACGTTAAAGGCTCGTCTAGTAGCCAGAGGATATTTACAAACACATGGCATTAATTTTCACGAAACCTTTTCACCAGTTACAAAATTGAAATCAATTCGTATACTGTTGGCCATAGCTACAGAAATGAACTTTGATATTCACCAAATGGACGTAACAGCTGCATATCTGAATGGTACTTTATATGAAGATATTTATATGGCTCAACCTGAAGGGTGTGTAGAAAAGGGAAGTGAACGTCTTGTTTGCCATCTTAAGAGAAGCCTGTATGGTCTTCGACAGTCTGGCCGAATATGGAACTCCTGCTTAGATGACTTTTTGCTTCAATATGGACTTCAGAGATCAGAGGCAGATCCCTGTATATATTCCCACACAGCACATACGTTCATATTACATCCAGTTTTCATCTACCAAGTTCGAAATACGTCTAAAGATGTATTTTGGACGTAGACAGCCAGCTAAAATACGTCCAGATTTTGTTAAATGTTTGACATTACGTACGCACATAATATCTACAAAATATGGACGTCATTTTATGACGTAAATTGGATGAAAACCGAACATACTCTCGTCATATACTTATGGACGAAATATCTACAAACTATGGACATCAGTTTAGAACATAAATTGAATGAAAATGCAACTAATCCAATTTTCATCAGATCCGGAACCAAATCTTAACAAGTTTGTCCCCATTTTCTATTTTACGGACGTAAACTGGATGAAAACGGTACTAATCCAATTTTCGTCAAACTGGATAAAAATTGAACCTCTCAGCCGCCATTTTTTTTATGACTGCGAACTTTTCAACTGCTAAACCTTGCAGACTTCTAGAATTTATTTTTATTTATTCTATAAATTTATTTAAACTAGTAGTAAAGCCATCTCCATGGGGCTGTTCAGAACAGAAGATCAGGCGGCGCGCGGGCGATGGAGATTAAAATATCGAGTGAGTCTATACTGTGAATGAAATTGAAAGGCCTGCGTTCGTTATCATTGATTTGGATGTCCAAATCAATGATAATGAACACGGTCCTTCATTTGACTAATTAGCGTATTTTAATGATATTTTGTCAAATTAAGAAGTGAACTTGGTGGCCGAATGGTTAGAGCACTGCTCTTGATTCTGGAGGTAGCGGGTTCGATCCCCCAAAATTTCTGTTTGATTTTTCCGTTTTTTTTTCATGTTTTTTCTGTTTTTTTTTTTTTTTTTTTTTTTTTTTTTTTTCAAAATGTTTAATCGGTTGCTTTGTATTTTTCATGATTAATGGAATATATTTTATAAAAGCAAAATTTGATATTATTAACAATTACTTATTTAATTAAATACGACAAATTCAGCTATTTTACGATTAAAATTTTACATTGCAGTGTCTTTTAATATTTAAACATTATTATTATTATTTTTTTCTTTTTAGCAAATGTAAAATAAGAAATGAAAATATAGTCAATTTGCACGAATTTCTCCATGTTTTTATAATGAGTACTTCAACAGTGAATTTTTAGTACGAATAGAATGCAAAGCATATTTTACAATGTAAAATATATACATTATTTAAACTAGAAATATCAGTGCCTATTTTTGTAAAGAGGTAAAATACATGTGGTTTACCGTCTAGTTTCGTAATGAATATAAATAAAATATAGTTAGAATGTTTATAAATTTTCTACTGAATGTACAAGTATTTTAGCATTTGTTTCTCGTGTTTTATGATGTTTATTGCAATATAATAAATAATGCAATTTACATCGAAAAATGAATTTCAAGAAAAATAAATTTTTAGAAATTAATAATTATGTTTCAACAAGGTTGTTATCGAAAAATATATTTTAATAAAATGTTTAAAAGCTTTTTTATCAAATTTTAACAAAGATTTTATTTTACTATTATAAATAAAGAAATAAATCTTTTAACATATGTTAAAAGATTTATCGTAAATCAAGGTCGTGATACCAACATATGTTGGTATCACGACCTTGATTTATTAACATTCTATTTATCCCAAAAAATATAAAGCAACTGATAAATAATTTTTAAATTAATAAAAATAGGGGAAGAAAATCGGAAATAAACGGCGAGCATTCACTTTGTATCCATACTTTTCAGGTTCATCTGTGTAGGACAACCCAAACGTCAGTAAAGTACATAACAATTTTTGGTACTTTTCGGTTAGCCGGGCGCCAGTGAAAAAAAAATATAAATATATATCTACATATATGTTTGTGTATATATGTATGTATTATATATGTGTCTGTGTATATATTTATATTTGTTTCACTGGTACCCGGTTAACCAAAAAGTACCATTTTTTTTTAGAGTTTACATTAATTTTATTGAAACCACCAATACCGTGTTTCAGGAATTCGGTGATCCGAACGTCCTCTCCCTTGTTAGTTAAAGGTGCACTGGTTATAGAAAATTAAACTTTATAATATTATATGCATTGTTTTGTACAATATATATATTTATGTAACTGCTATCAACTAAACTAATATATCAGTTTTAGTAGGTGCTGTAGTTTTAGAGACATAAGTTGACAGCAGTTATGTAACTATATGATGTATATATATATATATACACACACATCATACTTTCGTATTCTATTATTTTTATGTTGGATCAAAGGCTTAAAAAATCATTTTAGAATGTTAAAAATTTTAAATTTTTCAGATATCCGATCATGTTGCTACAGCTGTATCAATCAACCTACCAAACCAAGTAAGACACAAAAAAGCCCAATCACGTGATCAAATCGCCCACAGAATTTTTGTGAGTCACCCGCGCGCAGCCCACGCTAAAAATTTGCAGGTTATGAACGCGGATCGGGCTATCTGATCACGTGATGCTTTTCATGAATGTTTCGGGGGTCTATTATGATGAAATAAAAATAGATATTCCTATTATAAGATCCATTTTTTTTGGAGAATAAGGATGTGCAGTCGCTAGTTTCACCTAATCCGAGCCACAGAAGCTTAAAATAATTGAAATAATTAAATTATTTCAATATATTAAATTATTTAAATTTCCGATAAGACCTACTCCATAACCCTTCTCTCCATCGCGCGCGCGCCGCGCGATCTTCTTTCCTGAACACAACCCATTTTTAAATATATTGCGTTTAGTTCAGCTCCACTTCAGCTAATCAATCAATCCATCACTGTTTGTAAGATTTTTTGTTGATATTCATGAAAATTGGCGCGACGGAAGTTGGTAAGTAAATATTACATTTTGTTTTCTAGATTTATCGTGGTGATGTGTGTACTTTACATAAAACATTTCTGTAACGATTCTTTTTTCTTACTTATTTATACTTATTAATAATAATTCATATGATTTTACAAGTCATACGTAAGTGGTAGAGAAATAGAATTTCGATTACTTTTGAATAAGAAAATTTTGTAATATATTTTGTATTGTTGTGTATAATGAGTAGAAATGTTATGTTATGAAGTATTATAAGTCTTTAATCCAATTAAAAAGAAAGTTTTAATGTTTTTTAAAACACAAAAATCCAGAAGATTGTCAGTTAAAAACAAATATAGTCTTGTAAAAATGCTTTTATTACCACAGATTTATGCAATATTTAGTTAAGATGCATTTTTTTGGTATGATTTAAGAAAATATGTGATATTTCATGCCTCGAAATTAAATTACTAATAATTTATATGATTTTAGAAACCATAGGTAAACGAAAGAAAAATCGGAAAAAAAGGCTGTTTTTTTTTTTTTTTTTTTTTACATTTCAATAACAAAATTTTGTAATTAGTTTCTACTATTGTGCACACTAAGTAGTAATTAAGTAGAAATACTATATTATAAGCCTTTAATCCAATTAAAAATAAAGTTGTATTGTTCTTTTAAAACACAAAAATCATAAAAATTATTCATGGTTAATTTTACTTATTACTACAGTTTTACATAATACAGTAACCCCTCAATATATCGTGCTACTTGGGAGATAAGAAAAAAACATGATATACTGGGGGGGGGGGGGGGGAGAAGAATGTTTATAAATTAAAAATAAACAGCTCTAAATTTAGATATGAGGTTTTCGATATAATATTTGTTTAAACAAGCTACGAGTTCAACAAAAAAGAGATGGTAAAGCATTGAAAAAATAGAAAACCATACATATACAGTACACATATTTATTTACATTTTACAG
Source organism: Maratus michaelseni (assembly GCA_963931845.1). Classification (NCBI taxonomy): domain Eukaryota; kingdom Metazoa; phylum Arthropoda; class Arachnida; order Araneae; family Salticidae; genus Maratus; species Maratus michaelseni. The sequence goes on along the minus strand of OZ007599.1, from coordinate 16,437,683 downwards.
TATTTTCTGAAAATAAAAATCCAGAGTTGTTTGTTGTTTTATTTTCTTTGATTGTCTGCTTGCCACTGGAAATTAAAGAACAAAAATGAACTAATTGCATTTCAGTTACTTGCTTAGATTTCGTCGTTTCAAAAGTTGGCTATGATGTCATACACTCATGCACAGTTTTTCTTTTTTTTAATTGGTTATAAAAAGGAAAAAAGTTGCCAAATTTAGGGGATTTTTTCCTTTAATGGCAACCTAGCTATTGTATTAAGTTATTGGCTTGACGCAGGCTTGAAAACTGAAAAGTCACCAAACATCAGTGCGTGGGTATAACACATCTGTTCCCAAAAATTTTACATGCTTTTTCGAGAAACTAAATTTATCGGGGGATAACTGAAAAAGAGCAAAATAGCCGAATGTGCAATATAACAAGGGATTACTGTATATCTTGTAAAGCTGTATTGTTTTTACATGATTTAAGTATATAGAAGGTATTTTGTGCCTCTGTCTAAATTAATAATAGTACTTTAAATGATTTTAGAAATCATAATAAACAGAAAAAAAAAATCAAATCAAGAAAAGCAGTTGTTTACTTTTCAATAACAAAATCTTGTAATATATTTTTGATGAATATATTTTATTATTTTTAGTTAGATATCAGTATTGGTAATTAAACAAACATACTATTATTGCACTCATATGCATTTTTTATCACAGATAATTTATTTCAGTATTTTTACAACTAACCTCTTCTAAAGAATATTACATTCATGAACTGAGTTGCATAAAATGTTATCTATATACAAGAGTGAGTGGTGACATCTGTACTTCTTAGTTGCTAGAGATTTTTATATTACTGACTAGCTTATACATTATTTTACAGTACACAGTGTACATTGGTTGTTGATTATTCATTTAAACATTCAAGATCGAACATCAATTCGTTTCTTGAATGAGATATTTGATCAATGTTTGGTTCTCGACCAGGGAAGGAAAAATAGGGAATAAGCAACTTAATTTATTATTTATTTATTGTATTGTTATGGGAGTAAATTGTACATACATGAGTTAAAGTGATCACAACATTTGCAAAATTCATGCATTTTGCTTTAGAACAAGGTTGCTGGATTCGCTAATTTTTTTTTTTTTTTTTTTTCTTTTTCAAATAACAGTTACTTAAGCTTCTTGTGTTTAGAAAATCGTCTGGCTTGTGAATAGATGTCAATCTTGCTTCAGTTGTTTTTGCTTCCAGAGGATCTTAGATGAGTAGTTATGTGTTCGAGAAAGTGATTACCATCTAAGATCCTTCGCAAGAAAGTCCTATACAAGATAATTGGTTAAAGGATGGACTCTAATATTTCAAGCAGGATCGAACTTTGAATAGGGTAAACTTTCTTTTAAAATCTATAAATGTTATTAAATAAAATGTTATCTTGTATGGTTATAGGTTTTGCAATATATATATTAATTTTCTGCTTCCATAAAGAGTGAATAATTTGGTACTTTTATGTTAGCTGGGCACAAATTATACTAACAATATATTTTTTTCAGTTACCAATAGCAACCTTTATTTTTCCCATAAGTAAATTAGAAATGAGGGTTAGGTATTAAAATAAAATGTTTTGGTTTATGGTATTATTATTCTTATTACATTGTATTTTAAATGAAATAAGTGAAAGTCATGTATTTTAAAGAATGTGTTTTAAATTAAAGTTGGGTATTTTAAATGAAACAAATGAAAGGTTTATATTTCAAAGGTAATGAATACAATATTAATGATAGGAATATTATTTCGTGATCTATTACCTGTGCGCCGCTAACATAATAGTACTCCATTAATTTTGTTGAATATAAGCTAGCACAGGTGATAAATCGTCAAATATTGTTTGAGATGCTATCGTTGACATTGCAAGCATTTCTTGTCATTCTTCATGTGGTATTGTAACAACTAAATCTTGATTATATGAACAAGATTCGAATATGCTTAATTGTAATGAAAGTTTGGGACATTCGTACAATGGCTGAACAAGTAAAAATAAATAAATATATTATACACTATATCAGAGTTTCCTCCAGTTTAAAAAAAGGGCAGGGTGCTGCTGGTGAGAATAGAGCACTTTTTGAATTCTAGAGGGCATTTTTAAGATTCTTAAGGGCAGTTTTTATTACTTTTAAAGGTATTATTTTGTTTTTTAAAGACACTTTTAATAGTTAAAAGCCTGAGCACTCTTTTCAAGACAACATTGAGTTAATTTTTTCTATGAATTATAGGTGCAGATTCACAGTCGCCAGTCTCCACGTGGCGACTAATTTTTTTGCTGTGGCCACTAACTTTCGGTGATTAAGTCGCCAAAACAAACTTTTGTGATTCAGTAGACAATTATGCCCATTTGTAGGCTGCAAGATACAGTATAAAAACATAAACCAAATGTTTTAATACCAACAACTATTGATGATAGATTTAAAACATATAAATATAGATAAATTATTTTTTTAATAATTTTTATTTTATTTGTGTGTTTTTGTTTATTTTTCAGCATTAACAATCTAAACTCATCCGAAGTAATAAGTTAAAAAAATGTAAACAAAGATTAAATAGACATAATCTGTAATCCACAAAAGTCTCAAATATGCAAAACACTCAGAACCAAGCTGTGCGGATTCGTGGTCTTACTACTGTATTTGGTACTTCTCCATTATCCCGATGTTCACTTTTCATTAAAAAACTCACCAAACTATGGGATTTAACACCAAAAATGAATGATCGTGATATTTACTTATTAGAAACACATTATTTAATTTTATTGACTCATTTATATATAATGATAAAAGTTTTTAATACATTTTGATTTTAAAAAACAAGATGGCGGACCGCAAGTGAATATGATAGCTTAGCCAAAGTTGATATTTTATTCAAACGGGCTTCTTCTTTTTTCTTTTTCTTTTTTTAGATTCTAAGGACAACATTCTTTTATTTGTTTATTGGCATTAGTGTTATAGCTTGGCAATAGTTTTTATGGAAAGTGGTTGATGGGATAATGGAGAAAAGTACCTGTTATTTCTTATTAAACCTTTTTTCTTTTCGTATTTCAAATGTAATGAGTAAAAAACATTCTTATTTTATTTATTATTTACAACTCAGTTTAAAGAATTTTTTATGTATATCTTATAACATCTTCTCTTATATTCATTGAAAATTTACATTCTGCCAATGGTTGGCATGATTTAAAAAAAAAGGTAAATTGACATGCTTTCGCATCTTGTCTTTTGGAGTTGCAACCTAATATCTAAATATCACAAAATAAATTTTGGGCAGGGGGGCAGGCTATGCTTGCAAATTGTAAAAGTATTAATATTACAGTTAATTATAGATAAAAATTAACTTCTTTACTCACTGGTCACTGGCCAGTACATGGATTTTTTTACTCAGCAGTTTTTTTTAAGCACTGGCCACTAACAAACTTACATATACTTGATTGAAAAAATTTGTCAAATAGACTCGGGAAAAAAATTGCAAAATTTAAGAAATAATATCAGGGGGGGGGGGGGGAATCGCAAAACTCGTCAAACAATCGAGGAACAGAATTGCAAAATTCGTCGAACGACAGCGGAAAACAGTGTGCAATTCGTTGAACATCAGCGGAAAGAAAGTGTGCAATTTGTTGAACATTGATGGGACAAAAACATGAAATTCGTTAATCAATAGTCAATAAATCGCAAAATTTGTCAATCGATAGTGGAAAAATCACAAAATTCATCAAATGGTCTCAGGAAAAAAAAAAATATGTGGATATCGTCAAATGGTCTCAGCTATAGGTGCAGATTCATGGTCGCCAGTCACCACGTGGCGACCACGTCCTCCATAATTCTGCAATATTTAGCAATTTTATGTATTTTCCAGGCCATAATTAAATAAATACGATTTAACATAGATGCCACATTTCTGCTGAACCACAAATTTTTTGTTTACTTCTTTAAAAAAGAAAAAAAATAGTAATAAAAAAAATCATGTTGATATGCGCTGTGAATGAACTCTGTGGTGGCGACATACCGCAATTAGCTTGCAACACAAAAAAATTCGTAACGAGAATACAATAATTTTAGATCCCACTCATTAAATTTGTAGCTCTGGGATTTTTCCGATATGTTCTTACAAGTAGACATAGATATCAGCATGCAATTCTTCCATGAATAAGCAGAACTCTTCGAATTATCATTATTTATTTAGTTACCGTATTTACCCGCATATGCGTCGATTCTGCGTATAAGTCGACCCCCCCCCCACTTTCCCGATCAAGAAATTTGAATTTTCTTAAATCCCGCATATAAGTCGACTCCGCCCTTTTCCGAGCAAGAAATTTGAATTTTTTTAAAAATACATTATTCAAAATCACCTGGAAAGAAAAGAAAGTACTAAATATACAATAATAAAGAAACTTTGATTTTTTTTTGTGCATTTATTCGAAATCATCTGAAAAAAAAAGTTCTAAATATACAATAATGAAGATAATAATATACTAAAGTAATATACAAAGTTAAACTGATTCAAGGTCCAATTCACTATCGGACTCACCAAATAATTCACAAAAATCTTTCGTCGTCATCGGCTCATCATGATACACGTCTGTATCGCTACATTCTTCCTCGTCGTTATCACTTTCGAAAATGGCATAATTTTCTGTGCCGTCTAGTTCGTTGCTTATGCAGCATTTCTTGAACGATTTTATAATCATTTCGGAAGAAATTTGATTCGACGCATCTTTAACCCACTGGACAATTTTTCATGAACCCCAAACTGACGAGAAGAAGCACAGTTGTTAGACTCTTCCGTAAAAGAAATAACTTTAAGTTTAAATCCAGCTGCGTATGAATTGCGTTTCTGTTTTCAAAAGTGCAGTAAGATAAACGAAGAAATAATGAATAAGTGTACTATCAAGAACACGTAAGATAGAACACGGGTCACGTGTTTTTAGAGAGTCGCATGTTTCTAGCCACTCGTGGACGATTCAATTGCACATAGGGGTGATACATTCTCGGAATTTTATCTACTGATCTTTCAGACGGAGGGGGGGGGGGGGGGGGGGGGTAGGGGAGTAGTAGGCTTAAATTCATCAGCACCAAACCCGTTACTCAGTCTCCAAACCTTTACCTCAGCGCTGATAAAGAAAATCAATTAATTCCTCTTTTTCTCTCCTGGTATGGAAATCGACAGTAAACGACGTCATTGTGTTATGGAATGTGAAAAGAAAACAATTGCCTTTCAGAAGGGCATTTTTGACTTTTGGTTAAAAAAAAAAAAAAAAAAAAAAAAGGACCCTCGCATAAGTTGACCCCTCTAACTTTAAACCGTTTTTTAGTCCAAAATTTCTCGACTTATACGCGGGTAAATACGGTAGTTAGAGTTGTTCTGCAAAATGAATTTGTCAATCGTTCGCGAACTTTGTGAAAACGGCCACGGAAAAATCCAGCAAATTTCATAGCTCATGAAATAAAACTGCAAATTTCGTGAACCGGTCGCAAATAAAACTGCAAATTTCCTCAATTGGTCTCCAAGAAATAATAATTAAAAAAAACGCGAATTTCAACAAACGGTCGAGGAAAAAAAACCCGTTAATTTCATCAATTGGTAGCAGAAAAAAAAGCAAAACTTATCAGTCGATTAAAAAAAAAAAAAAAATGTGAATTTCGCCAATTAGTCCAGGAAAAAAATTATGAGTTTTGTCAGTTGCCCGTGGTTTAAAGACGCAAATCTCATCAAGCAGCTACAAAAAAAAAAAAAAAAAAAAAAAAAAATATTAATCAATCACAGAAAAAATTGTGAATTTCATCAATCGGTCACAGAAGGAAAAATCCTGAATTTCGTTAGTCGCAGAAAAAAAAATACAGAATTTCGATTATTAGTCGCAGAAAAAAGCATGAATTTCGTCAATCAGTTGCAAAATAAAATTGCAAATTTCGTCAAGGAGTTTCGATAATAAAACATGAAAATTGGCGATCGGTCACAAAAATTGTAATTTATTATTAAGGATTTAAAAAATCCCCTTGCCAACAAAAGTTGCAACGAGGCTTATAGTGTTCGATCTTTCTCCATCATCCCTGAATGTCAGAAAGTGTTGAATTTATTTTATTAAAATCTATAACCTAAAAGAAAATAAATCTTCTCCATATTTTTTCATATATTCTTTTGATTTTATAGACATATTTTTTATGCAAATCTCCATGTTGAGTGTTTATTTTCAGCTATATAAAACACCTTTTTTTTCCTTTTGGCATGGGAGGGGTGGGGTGGGGGAGTTTATTCATAGAACAAAAAAATTTAGGGAATTGTTTATATACAACTATGGTGGGAAGAGTCTATAAAATCCCGCTGTCCAAATTTAAAAGAGAAAAAATATTGTTTTTATGCTTTTGTGTCAAAATATGGCCACTGGATTTTTTGGGTTTAGGAGCCACTGGCTCCTTCCAGATTTTGGGAATATGCACCTATAGTCTCAGGTAAAAAAAAAATAAGAATATCGTCAAATGGTCTCAGGTAAAAAAAATTGAGAATATCGTCAAATGGTCCCAGGTAAAAAAATTGCAAATATCGTCAAATGGTTTCAGGTAAAAATTGAGAATATCATCAAATAGCCTCGAGAAAAAAACTCTTAATTCGTCAAATTATTTCGGGGAAAAAATCGCAAAGTTCACCAAATGGTTTTGAAATGCGTCGAGCGACAGCAGAAAAAAATCTTTTTCCATTCAATCATCGCTTTTGGTGAGTGTGACTATTAAGTTTGGCCTGTGGTGGCAATAAAGTCAATTGTCAAATTTTAAGTATTACTCGCTGATTAGCGAGTGCTAATTTTTTCAATACAGATAATTGTTGAAAAATTTTATGGTGAATAGTTTAGTGTAATACAAAATTTGAATTTTGAAATGGGCTTTACCTGCCTATTAGTCATTTTGTAAAAGATTCATTTGATTCAAAATTCATTTCGAAGGAAATTTTTTGTAATTGAAGCTCTCAATGTAATTAGCAGCTCCGCTGACTAGCAGGCAAAATTCGCTAGTTATGTATTAAGAATAATTTATGAAAAATGTTTTATATATATATATATACACATTTAAAAGTACAAGATAAGTTTCTTTTGTGGGGAATTTGGTGATTATCGGTCTCATCTATTTAATTTTTAGGTACTTTCTTGTTATAGCAGACTTCGATGGTGAATTGCCAAGTAACCAAGATGTATCACATATTATAGTCGTATATGATGTAATGACATTTTATTATTCTATTGCCAAATTATAGTCATATATGTAGTATATATATGTATGTAAATAAAATATCTATGAAGTATACACATAAATAATGTATATTGTTTGAATGTAGGGAAGACTGGTACACACTGGACATATGGGCACAGTGGACCATCCCCTAATATAATATTTTATTTATATAAACAAATTTTAAGCTTCTCTTCTATTCTAATAGACAACAGCACTGGATTGATTATTTACAGCCTGCAGAGAACATGTTTAGCTCAGAATGAACCATTATATCCTGATTGGTTGTTTTGAGATTCTAAAAGTAAAATTTTTCATCATCATATTTTTCTTTTTTTAGTAATTAAAGATAGTAGATAAATAAGATAAAACAACTATTTTGCAAAGGTGTAAGATACTTGTTTTTATTTAACTTTAAAGTTAATATGTTTAAAAGAAAGCTATAAACAATATTAATATGATTATTTATTGAAAAAAAAAAAAAAAAAAAAACCTTAATATATATATATATAGTCATGATTTTTCTGGAATTATTTTGATTTGAAGCATAAGAAATTGGTAGTTTTTTCAAACTGAAATTTTCAATAGGGTGGTCTAGAATATTATATTATATTCAAATCAACTTAATCTAAAATTTAGACATAACCTTTTTTTTTTTTTAATTGCCCAGTGTAATGCCAAAATTTGTAAATTAATGCTAGTTTTCAAATTCTCAGTAACTCAGATAATGTCTTTTTTTTTTTTTTTTTAATTCTATTTTCTGGTCTGTGGGAAAAGAAGTAGTAAGGTCAAAATTGTAAAATTTTCTCACATTTTTTCAGAATATGCAGAACTCAAAGTAACATTAAATTGTATATATAAATTTATATATAATTTTTTTGAGTTTGTGTTCTGAAATAATACTGAAATACTTAGTAAAATTTCTGTTTCTTTTCTCCTTTTAATTTCAATATTAAAGAAACTAAAATTGCAAAATTAATGTAGGTGACAATGTGAAATTTTCACCTTTAAGTTGCGGAACCCGAATTTACCTTTTCAAAGTCATGGTAAAACCCAAATGCTGAAATAGTAAAATTTCATATCTATATAAGTAGATATTTTTTATTATTTATGAAGTCTTCTATTTCTGTAATATTAACTAAACATGTATTTTATAGCTACTTTTTTTTTTCTCTTCATAGATGCTGTTGAGACTTCTATTTTGACAAATGAGACGTCAGATTGCCAAATTGAAAAAAGTTATTGCAAATTGGTTGTGGCATGCAAAAGACTGATTAGGGGGGGGGGGGGATTTAAAAGCTGTTTTTGTTTGCAAATTTGTATTGCATATTTTTCTTCAAACAGTGGCATGGACTGAATGATTTTATAGATTGATTCTTTTAAAAATGCATTATTTTTTATATTAATGAAAGTATTAAATATATATTTTTAATAGATTATTTAAAGGATAATATTTTTAAAAATCAGCCTTAAGCCATGGCTTATTTTTCATAAATTAACAAAATAATTAAACTGTTTTGTTATTTAAAACTCATTGTACAATGAAAAATTTATATAATTTATAAATGATTATGCAAAACTCATTTCTTTTTTATATTAATAGATGACATCAAATAGCTGAATAGATTATTTTTTTTTAAATTTAATTTCATAGTATATGATTAAATATACAAGATTTTTTTTCTGATTTAAATAAGTTGTAAATAAAGTACTTGCTTTCATGTTAAGTGAATGAAATTGAACTTTTTTTAAATTCATACATCTGTAATGAGAGTAAATTCTTGTATGTCAATATTTTTCTTTGAATTCTTCTGCTCTCTGGAACCAGAAGTGAAGTCGATATTGTAAAACTTTGATACTTTTTTCTCCCAAGTATGTCTTAAATAATACCAATTTTACTGTCAAGAACTTTTAATCGCTTTCATTTATTGTTAGATATAAATTTTTAGCCATAATGCAAGACATACAAATCTTCTAGCCTATTTTCATTTGGTTATTCATAATATTGTTAAAGTTTTCAGTTTTGCCTTGAATAGGTTTCTTGCACCCATGTGTTTTCACCTTTTAATTTCGTTATTCAGGAAGTTAAATTTGTAAAATTTCCAATTGAAGCTATGGAATCGAATTAATGCTGAAATAGTAAAATTCATATACGTATTAGTAAATACTTTTTTTTTTCATATGTCTTCTGTTTATGTATTAACTAAATATGTGTTTTTTTTTTTTTTTTCATCTTTTTCTCATAGGTGCTGTTAAGACTCATGTAAAGTGGGATGAAACATTAGAGTGCCAAATCGAAAAAGTTATCTCAGATTAGTTGTGGCATGCAAAACGTCGATTGGATAATAAAAAATAAATAAATAAAGCATTTTTTGTTTGCAAATTTTTATTGTATATATTTTTTAAACAATGATGTTGGCTGAATAATTTTACCCATTGAATCTTTTAAAAATTCATTAATTATTATATTAATAAAATAGATTTTAAAATAGATTATTCAAAGAGTAAATTTTTTTAACAATCATGACCTTTAACTATCTGCATTACTTGTAAACCCTTAAGCCATTATATTTTTCATAAATTAACAAAATAAATAATTAAAATGATTAATATATATATATATATATATATATATGTTTAATTTGCTGTGCAATTAAATTATTTAATAATTTTTTTTATGTATAATTAAAAATCAAATATGCTAAAGAAATTTAATAATGGCAAAAGTAGATGAAATTGAACTTATGGATTTTTTTATCCATGCATGTGTAATGAAAGTACAATCTTGTACTCAAGGAATGTATTTAAGAATATTAGGGAATGAGGTGTCAGGTTGAAAAAGTTACCACATGTAAAATACATTTCTTGCATACTTTCCTACAAATTTCAATATGTAAAATTTTATACACAATATACAAAAGTTGGCAAGAAATATCTCATTTGCCTCCATGAGTTAGCAATATTTGAAAAACTAAAATTTCTTCTTTTTCTTCAATACATTTAGTCATTGTTATTCTTAAGTATAGCCATACTTAAAGGAAAAAATATGATTTTGCCTTCGAAAAAGCTATTTTAGTGAAAAAGAAAAGTGCAATAGTTTAAAAGCAATGATTTTACTGACAATTTAAATGGGGGAAGGGGGGGGGGAATGATTCATCAAATGCAAGACCTTGCAAAATAGTTTAATAATTTAAACATAATTGTTTAATAATTTAAAAAATAATAAGTATCCAATTACTATTTGTATATATTTGGTATTCTGGAATCTACAAATTTAATTATTATCAGTGAATAAATCAGGAATTTTTTCAACGAAAAGCAAAAAAGAGGTTTTTGAGATGGAAAAAAAAGATTAAGACTGAGACTTCAATTTTCAGCAGAAAATATAGCAGTATGGTACATCAGCGGTTCCGAAGCTGTGGTCCAGAGGGTTCTTCAGGGGATCCATAAAGGCCCTGTGTTCAATATAAAAACTTTCATTTTCTGAAATCGGTGACTAATCTAGTGAATAAAATAAAAGGCAATATAGTAAAACCTGTGAACATGGAATCAGGATAAAATTATTTTTTAGACAGATTTCTGTCTTCACAGGTACATTTGTCCGGTGTTTTTCTCATTGGGACCATGGAATTTTTTCGTTTAAGACAGAATTCCGCTACGTTAGAGACATGTTCTATCTTCATATGTTTTACTGCACTAAGAATTTTGTCAAAAAATGTAATACAATTAATTTGCTTATACAGTCGGACCCTGATTTAATGAATTCATCAGGACTAAAATTTTTATTCGTTAAATCGGGGTTCTGTGTAAGGCTCTCTCTCGGAAAAATATAATTCTCAATTTACTATGATTTATATCTTGTATGATTTATTTTTATTTTTGTCTAAATTATTTTTACACGGAGCTCTTGAATCCTAGAGGCCTGATGTATGTGCATCATATAAGACATTTGTGTACCAATTTCAGTACTACAGTAAGATAATATTGTTGCATGTTTTGAGTCAGGTAAATAATGTTGTCCTTCACTTGACCATCCTCTGAGGTGCACTTCTGCTTACTGAAAGGTTAGAGAAACCTGTTCTAAAGAATCAGTATATCCAGTCTTAAATCCTGGGAATCTGTGAAAAAGGGTCTATAGTAAATAAAAAATTAAAAACTGCTGTGATAGATCATATCATCAGATCTAACTGGAAATTTTCACACTAAAAAAATAAATTTGATGTAATTTAAAATGTTTAGACACAAAAATGTTGCAGTTGGGTAATTTTTTTCTAATCATGATTAGAATACAATACAGCAAAAAGTATACAAAAAAGAAAAATCATGCATCAAGCATAGATTATGAAACACTTTCAGAATACTTTTACAAAACTTCGCTATTTAATAAGGCAAATAAAATACCTAAGTAATTATTTTAGAAAATGCATAAAACATTTGAAAACCAGATTTCAGCAATTACCACCCATAGACGGAAAGTACTCCAATTCTTTGATACATTTTGTCATTGACTTCTTAGTATAACCATACTTAAAGGAAAAAATATGATATTGCCATCGAAAAAAGCTATTTTAGTGAAAAAGAAAAATGCAATAGTTTTTAAGCAGTAATTTTACTGACAATTTAAATGGGGAGAAAAAAGGATTCGCCAAATGCAAGACATTGCAAAGGGCAGTATTGTCTGCTAATAAATGAATATAATAAATTTTTACAACTGGGCCACCTCTGATTTCTAATGAAAATATTTGCAATACTTAATCTCAAATATCTGCAATTAAATAAGGCGAAAACTTCCGTTTAAAAATAGTGCTGGTTAAAAATCATATCAGCATCATTACTAATGAGAATATTATGACAATGCTGAGAGACCAAAATGATATGAGAAAAAAACCAAAAAGTTTTTTTTTTTTTTTTTTTTTTTTAAAGTAGATAGTAAAATAAAAATGTGAACAGCTGAAGTGCATAGATTTGTAGTAATCGAGAATGGATAAAAGCCAGAAGGTATCTTATAATTTCCATTTCTTATATTTATCATAAAAAGTTATTGTTACCCAATATGAAATCATACTGTCAATTTGAATACATTCACTTAGTTTTAATAAAATGACACAAAGTAATCATATACATGATTTTGGATAGCAAAAGATAAATCATTTTGATGGAAAAGATTAATTTATTGAAATAAATATATTTCGATGCATAATATAAGTTCAGTGAAGGCATGATATATTTAACTGTGTATTGAAAAATTAAAAATATTGTTTGAATGTGTAAATACACTTTAGAAGACAAAACAAAAGTAATTTTACTTGAATTTTTAAACGAACCTTTTAAAGTCACACAAATTTTGATACATCTTTTAAAGTCTAAATTTTATATATTAAAGCTTATGTCATTTTCTTTTATAACAATAAATAAAATTAATTTAAAAAAATAACTGTGTTCAGGTGAAGGACACTTAACTAAAATAGTTTCTTTAAAGGTCTTACAGAATTAAAAGTAAAGTTAAATAAGTTTTATTAGTAATAATATTAAAAAATATTTATATGCTCTCAATATTTTGAATATATATATACTTTTAAAATATTAAAAGCACAATAAATTTGACTGAAAAAGTTTTTACTTTTTATTAATTTTTATCCTTCCCTATAGGAACCCACATAACACAGATTCATCCAATTTTGGTTTAAAGTACGTAATTTGGACTTATGGACGTGTCCAATTTTCGTCTAAAAGTAGTCTGTACTTCATCTAAATCTCATCAATTTACGTTCAAATGTCACCACCTTTTACGTAATAAGTACGTCTTTTAGACGAGAAAGTGAACGTAAAATGAACATAAGATGGACATAATACGGACGTCCAAAATTTGTTCATATTATGTCCAAAATTTGTTCATATTACGTCCATTTTATGTCTTTCAGACGAGAAAATGAACAAATTTTGGACGTCCGTATTATGTCCATTTTATGTTCATTTTACGTTCATTTTCTCGTCTAAAAGACGTACTTATTACGTAAAAGGTGGTGACATTTGAACGTAAATTGATGAGATTTAGATGAAGTACAGACTACTTTTGGACGAAAATTGGACACGTCCATACGTCCAAATTACGTACTTTAAACCAAAATTGGACGAATCTGTGTTATGTGGGATCTAGCATGTGGGATCTACTCTATCTAGCATGTGTGTGTCGTCCTGATTTAGCTTATGCCTCAGCTTATACCCACACAGCACATACGTTCATATTACATCCAGTTTTCATCTACCAAGTTCGAAATACGTCTAAAGATGTATTTTGGACGTAGACAGCCAGCTAAAATACGTCCAGATTTTGTTAAATGTTTGACATTACGTACGCACATAATATCTACAAAATATGGACGTCATTTTATGACGTAAATTGGATGAAAACCGAACATACTCTCGTCATATACTTATGGACGAAATATCTACAAACTATGGACATCAGTTTAGAACATAAATTGAATGAAAATGCAACTAATCCAATTTTCATCAGATCCGGAACCAAATCTTAACAAGTTTGTCCCCATTTTCTGTTTTACGGACGTAAACTGGATGAAAACGGTACTAATCCAATTTTGGTCAAACTGGATGAAAATTGAACCTCTCAGCCGCCATTTTTTTTATGACTGCGAACTTTTCAACTGCTAAACCTTGCAGACTTCTAGAATTTATTTTTATTTATTCTATAAATTTATTTAAACTAGTAGTAAAGCCATCTCCATTTTTAAATATATTGCGTTTAGTTCAGCTCCACTTCAGCTAATCAATCAATCCATCACTGTTTGTAAGATTTTTTGTTGATATTCATGAAAATTGGCGCGACGGAAGTTGGTAAGTAAATATTACATTTTGTTTTCTAGATTTATCGTGGTGATGTGTGTACTTTACATAAAACATTTCTGTAACGATTCTTTTTTCTTACTTATTTATACTTATTAATAATAATTCATATGATTTTACAAGTCATACGTAAGTGGTAGAGAAATAGAAGTTCGTTTACTTTTGAATAAGAAAATTTTGTAATATATTTTGTATTGTTGTGTATAATGAGTAGAAATGTTATGTTATGAAGTCCGTGGGTCGGAGCCTGGTGAGCGTAGTTTTTCCAGCTCTACTTGTGATTTAAATTTCGAGTTTGAAGTTAGTTATTTTGGTAGTGGTAGTTGTAGAATACATTAATAGTCGGGATATAGTGTAGTGTTATTTGTTTACATTGTTGTCAATACTGGTGCTATTGATAGGTGGACTTTGAAACGGCCGGTGGGCCTCAGTTTCTCTTCCACAGCAATGGCGGTGTCTGAGTTCAAGATAAAAGAGAGTCCTGTCATTGACAGAGAGGAATATAAAAAATATAATTGGAATGATGGTAGAACAGCAGAGGAGCAAATAACCATAATATCGGAGTTGAAAGAATACGTGATAATTACGGAATGCGAACATGGAAATTTTCAGAAATTGAACCCAATGCAGGTGAAACAGGAGATTAAAAAAACATTCGACAGACACAGGGAGATCGACACATTTCGATACACGCGTACCAATAAATTACTCATAACTACCAAGAGCTATGAATGTGCCAAGGAAATTGTTACAAAAAAAAAGATATTTGATAGACAGGTCAAGCACAATCTCATGAATGAGAATATTACTACAAGATTCCTCATTTTCCGAATTGATGTTGATATTACACCGAAAGAAATACAGGAAGAGCTTGAAGAAGAAAATGAACTTTTAGTTCAAAATGTGAAGCGCTTCTTAACACGAAAAGATGGTCTAATGGTTCCTACTGGAACAGTACTAATCACAATTTACGGTCATTCGATTCCAGAATATGTGAAAATGTTTTATATCAGACAGAGGAGTAAATTGTTTGTAGATCGCCCGAGGCGGTGTAACATATGTCAAAGTTACACTCACGGATCAAATAAATGTTCATATGGTAAAAAATGTAAACGGTGTAGTAAACCTCATCCTGAATTAAACTGTACTGAAGTACAAATACAGTGCGCAAACTGCGGACAAGAACATGAAGCAGACGATAGCGAATGTATCGAGAGGAAGAAGGAAGCAGAGATCTTAAAATTCAAAAGCGAAAATCATACTACCCTGGCAGAAGCACGCCGACAATACAACTTGAAATCATCGAACAGCTACGCGGCAAAAATTAAACAACATGTTGTGAATGACACGGTGGAGGAAAATATACATAAACTGGCTATAATAATAGAAGAGAAATTTGAAAGTATGATGCAGGTAGTCATGCATCTATGGGGAGTAGTGGAATATGCGATTCAGAAAAGTGAAGTGGTTCAGACAAGTGATACTCAAAAAGCTACAGGATCGGAAGATAATGCCGAAGAGACGACTGAGTCATCCAAGATTATTAAAAGAGACGTCATGACGGAACTATACAAAGTTTTGCAGAATAAAAAGTTTAAAAAAAATGATCATAATCCGCTCAGCGGAAACATCCAGATTCAAGCTTCCCCGGACACTGAGGATATGTTGACAGATGTGGGATAAGAATATGGATGCTTGCGGAACGGAAAGTTTATGTGTGTTGTATTATAGTTATTATGGACTGTCGAACGCTGGGTTTTACTTTTTGTGTTAGTGTCCTTTATTGGGGTAAGTGTTGTTCCAATTTCCTTCTTTGTTTTTATTTCTTCTTAGGTCTATTTTTGTGATAGAATTTATTATTGTGCATTCGATTGCGTTTTGGTTGTTTATCATGGAGAATTTTATTATACAGTGGAATATCAGAGGGATTAGGTCTCGCTTGCCCTGGCTTAAAACTGGGAGGCTGCATAGGAGTGTGGTCTGGGCATTTCAGGAAACTTTTCTTAAAGAAAAACATGTTATATCTTTCAGGGATCGGAATATATTTCGTTTTGATAGACCAGAACATTTCTCGAAGGGGGGTGGTGGGCTGTTATTAGCGGTTAAAAAGTGTATCCCAGTCAAAATTATAAACTTACCTAAAATAACTCATGATCATGAAGCACAGGGAATTAAAATCTGGTACAAGAATCGCTGGATTGCAGTTATTAATATTTATGCTCCTACTGGTTTTGTGGCGATTAATTGGTTGGAAAATATCAGCAACATTATTGGAGATAATTACTTTATTCTTGGGGATTTCAACATTAACTTCCTGAACTGGCATCATAATCCGAAAAATAATAAACTTACTAATCTGGTTAACTGGATTAACAGGAGTAATGTGGTGGTAATGAATATGAATCATGAAACTAGAGTGCAAGGGGGTGGAAATGGGTCTCTGCTGGATTTAACTATGATTTCGGATAATCTAGCTGGAGAGTTTGAAGTAACAGTACATTCGGATCCTATGGGGTCTGACCATTATCCAATTGAGGTTCGGTCTGTTAGTGGTGGAAATGCAGATAGGATGGAATTTTGGCGCTTGATTCATTGGTCTAAAGTAGATTCGTTGGTTGCGGACTTTGATGAACAAGTGTATGAGGAGGGTATAGATAGGTGGACCAAAGCTATTACCCAGGCAATTGACTGCTGCACTGAACGGGTGCCACTTCAGAGGGGAAATATTCCACCTTGGTGGGGGGTGATCTCTCGGAGACTGCTGGCGCTAAAAAGGTACTACCATAGAAAGGCGATTAGATCATGCCAAATGGAAGCTTGGTGTAAATACAAGCTTTATAATGCTAAGCTAAAGAAACAAATTAAAAAGGATAGTAAAAAATTCTGGGACACTGTTACTAGAGAAGCAGGAAGAGGACCAAAGATTTTCAAGCTAATTCGTAGGGTCAGTAATACGGGTGATATGGATACGAATACGGATTACTGTTTCCCGAACTGTCCGCCAGATGCTAAGTCCCAAGCGAATACTCTTTCTACAGTTTTTCAAAATAGTCCGGTGGGACAGCGCATCCCTATTGATTTTTCGGGGGATGACGGAGTGGATCTTACATTCACTAGGTTTCAATTACAAAGCATCATAAAAAAAAGTAAATCTACGACTCCTGGTGTTGATGGTTTAAAAATGAGCTTTTACAAACAATTGAAGGATAGAACATTGGCTCAATTACTAGAGATGTATAATGCTATAGCACAAACTAAGATTATTCCAGAAACTTGGAAAGAGGTCACTATGATTCCTATAAAAAAACCGGGCAAAAACAGAAACGATGTTGGGGGGTATAGGCCCATAGCTTTAACGGTCACCAGTAAGAAAATATTTGAAAAATTGATTTTAGAAAAAGTATTAAACTGGAGTATGGAAAAGAAGCTATTCCACAAAAATCATTATGGGTTTATCCCTTTCAGGGACTGTGAGGCAGCGGCTTATAAGATTTACAGGGACATTAGGATTGCAAGGCAAACAAAGCGGAAAGGTTTTTTGGTGGCCTTGGATATCAAGGGGGCTTACGATAATGTCTGGTGGGATGGTCTGTTCTATAAATTAAAAAACTTTGGCTTGGGGGCTGATTTAAGCGTTATACTTCGCAATCTGGTTCAGGAGTTGCGGATCCGGGTTAAATGGAGGAACTCACTTTCGGTGCCTTTCCAGTATCATAGAGGGCTACTTCAGGGGAGCCCACTCTCGCCATTTCTGTTTGCTATTTACCTGGCTGATATTTTTGAAATTTTTGACTCGTGTATTCAATGTGTAATATATGCAGATGATATTTTTGTTTACGGCTATCATGATAATATCTTGTGGCTAAAGGGGATGTTGCAGGATAATCTCAATAGAGTAATACAGTGGTTACAGGCTTGGAACCTTGAAGTGAATCCCAGCAAATGTCAAATCATGCAAATTGGGAGATGGAGGAAAACGGAAGCGGAAATGTTCAAAATTAAAGGCCAGGACGTGTGTTTCTCTGATTCTATCAGAGTTTTAGGAGTGTACTTTAATCGACAGGGGAATTTACAGGATCATATAGCAATGTTGCGGGAAAAATCATGCAAACGTTTGAATATGCTCAAGGTGGTTGCTGGAATGAGCTGGGGCACAGAAACGAAATATATATTACAAATAACTAAGAGTATGATGGGATCTCTTCTCGATGGTAACCCTCGGATTTTAATGCATGCGAACAAAACTGAAGGCAGGCAACTCCAGGTGATTCAAAACATGGGGTTACGTTGGGCCAGTGGATTGCCGAAGTGGTGCCCAATCCCTATCTTATTACAAGAGAGTGGTATGTGGAGGAGGGAGTTGAGAACGGAGTATCTGGCCATTAAAAGATCCCTGTCAGAAATCAAAAATCAGGAATACACGGAGGTGTTATCGAAAGAACTAATCTACAGGGAAAGGAATACTCTGCCAACCCAAGGCACGAATATTACTGAAATGGTCACTTACAAGTGGGGAGGCAGAATTAAAGATCAGTGTCAGATTTTTCTCAATACATGGGCGTTCCAGAACAAAGATTTTCCCGAGGATGTCATCAAGAATTCATACTATCAGTTCTCTCAATTGTATTTGAACAATGCGGTTTTCATTGCTACTGATGCATCAAAAGATGATCACAAAACTACGATCGGGATGGTTAACCAGAACACTGGAAGTCACTTGGCATTTCAGATTCCCAATATTAACTCAATATTTACGGCAGAGGCTATTGCATTGTTGGTGGCCATAAAATATTATACGGGGAACGGAGGGAGTTATATGATTTTTACGGATGCTAAGAGTGTGTTGGAGGCGCTACAAAATGTCAACCGGAAGTCGGTAGCTATCATTACTCAGTTGAGGGAGGAAATTAACAGGAAGAGGGCGGATAAGTATTCTTTGACCTTTATCTGGATTCCTGGGCATAAAGGTATTGAAATCAATGAACGTGCGGATAACCTGGCCAGGAATGGTCCTTATTGTAATGTAAGTATCCCGTGGTTCTCGGCGGAGGATTGGATGAGGGATATCAGGAACAATAAGCAGAAAGAGTCAGACTGGAGTTGGGAGTTATATAGGAGAAGTCATATGGGTCGTTGCTGGGATTATGTCGATATTGGATATCCTCATCAGTCGTTGCTACGAAAGAGCGGTGTCATTTTTGCCAGGTTCTTGTCTAAGACGGTGTTAACTCTATCTCGGCGTAAGAGGTTTTTAGGAAGTGGGATTGCAACTTGTAATCTATGTGGTTTGGAGGACCAAACGGAGGAGCATCTGGTATTGCGGTGCAAAAAATTTTCTGGCATTCGCGAGCTTGTGTATCGGAAGGTACGGGTATCGAATACGTCTTCGTACGAGGATATTTTTGCGGTGGCAGGAAAGAAAGGTGGAGAGTGTCTGATGTGGTTATCTCGGTTGTTGGACGAGATTTACAATTATTGTCCTGGTTGGAAGTAGAGTGCAGGTAGAGAGTGTGTCAAGGATGGCTGTAGTTTTGGTGTCAGCAGACGGTAGAATTGGTTTAACTTCGGGTTAATGTGGTTGGTTTTCTGGTGCATGTGGAGTAGGACAGCTACATAGAAATATAAAGCTGCTCACCGGGCCTCCGGGTCAAAACAACAACAACAACAACAAGTTATGTTATGAAGTATTATAAGTCTTTAATCCAATTAAAAAGAAAGTTTTAATGTTTTTTAAAACACAAAAATCCAGAAGATTGTCAGTTAAAAACAAATCTAGTCTTGTAAAAATGCTTTTATTACCACAGATTTATGCAATATTTAGTTAAGATGCATTTTTTTGGTATGATTTAAGAAAATATGTGATATTTCATGCCTCGAAATTAAATTACTAATAATTTATATGATTTTAGAAACCATAGGTAAACGAAAGAAAAATCGGAAAAAAAGGCTGTTTTTTTTTTTTTTTTGTTTACATTTCAATAACAAAATTTTGTAATTAGTTTCTACTATTGTGCACACTAAGTAGTAATTAAGTAGAAATACTATATTATAAGCCTTTAATCCAATTAAAAATAAAGTTGTATTGTTCTTTTAAAACACAAAAATCATAAAAATTATTCATGGTTAATTTTACTTATTACTACAGTTTTACATAATACAGTAACCCCTCAATATATCGTGCTACTTGGGAGATAAGAAAAAAACATGATATACTGGGGGGGGGGGGGGAGAAGAATGTTTATAAATTAAAAATAAACAGCTCTAAATTTAGATATGAGGTTTTCGATATAATACTTGTTTAAACAAGCTACGAGTTCTACAAAAAAGAGATGGTAAAGCATTGAAAAAATAGAAAACCATACATATACAGTACACATATTTATTTACATTTTACAGTATTTTCTGAAAATAAAAATCCAGAGTTGTTTGTTGTTTTATTTTCTTTGATTGTCTGCTTGCCACTGGAAATTAAAGAACAAAAATGAACTAATTGCATTTCAGTTACTTGCTTAGATTTCGTCGTTTCAAAAGTTGGCTATGATGTCATACACTCATGCACAGTTTTTCTTTTTTTTAATTGGTTATAAAAAGGAAAAAAGTTGCCAAATTTAGGGGATTTTTTCCTTTAATGGCAACCTAGCTATTGTATTAAGTTATTGGCTTGACGCAGGCTTGAAAACTGAAAAGTCACCAAACATCAGTGCGTGGGTATAACACATCTGTTCCCAAAAATTTTACATGCTTTTTCGAGAAACTAAATTTATCGGGGGATAACTGAAAAAGAGCAAAATAGCCGAATGTGCAATATAACAAGGGATTACTGTATATCTTGTAAAGCTGTATTGTTTTTACATGATTTAAGTATATAGAAGGTATTTTGTGCCTCTGTCTAAATTAATAATAGTACTTTAAATGATTTTAGAAATCATAATAAACAGAAAAAAAAAATCAAATCAAGAAAAGCAGTTGTTTACTTTTCAATAACAAAATCTTGTAATATATTTTTGATGAATATATTTTATTATTTTTAGTTAGATATCAGTATTGGTAATTAAACAAACATACTATTATTGCACTCATATGCATTTTTTATCACAGATAATTTATTTCAGTATTTTTACAACTAACCTCTTCTAAAGAATATTACATTCATGAACTGAGTTGCATAAAATGTTATCTATATACAAGAGTGAGTGGTGACATCTGTACTTCTTAGTTGCTAGAGATTTTTATATTACTGACTAGCTTATACATTATTTTACAGTACACAGTGTACATTGGTTGTTGATTATTCATTTAAACATTCAAGATCGAACATCAATTCGTTTCTTGAATGAGATATTTGATCAATGTTTGGTTCTCGACCAGGGAAGGAAAAATAGGGAATAAGCAACTTAATTTATTATTTATTTATTGTATTGTTATGGGAGTAAATTGTACATACATGAGTTAAAGTGATCACAACATTTGCAAAATTCATGCATTTTGCTTTAGAACAAGGTTGCTGGATTCGCTAATTTTTTTTTTTTTTTTTTTCTTTTTCAAATAACAGTTACTTAAGCTTCTTGTGTTTAGAAAATCGTCTGGCTTGTGAATAGATGTCAATCTTGCTTCAGTTGTTTTTGCTTCCAGAGGATCTTAGATGAGTAGTTATGTGTTCGAGAAAGTGATTACCATCTAAGATCCTTCGCAAGAAAGTCCTATACAAGATAATTGGTTAAAGGATGGACTCTAATATTTCAAGCAGGATCGAACTTTGAATAGGGTAAACTTTCTTTTAAAATCTATAAATGTTATTAAATAAAATGTTATCTTGTATGGTTATAGGTTTTGCAATATATATATTAATTTTCTGCTTCCATAAAGAGTGAATAATTTGGTACTTTTATGTTAGCTGGGCACAAATTATACTAACAATATATTATTTTCAGTTACCAATAGCAACCTTTATTTTTCCCATAAGTAAATTAGAAATGAGGGTTAGGTATTAAAATAAAATGTTTTGGTTTATGGTATTATTATTACATTGTATTTTAAATGAAATAAGTGAAAGTCATGTATTTTAAAGAATGTGTTTTAAATTAAAGTTGGGTATTTTAAATGAAACAAATGAAAGGTTTATATTTCAAAGGTAATGAATACAATATTAATGATAGGAATATTATTTCGTGATCTATTACCTGTGCGCCGCTAACATAATAGTACTCCATTAATTTTGTTGAATATAAGCTAGCACAGGTGATAAATCGTCAAATATTGTTTGAGATGCTATCGTTGACATTGCAAGCATTTCTTGTCATTCTTCATGTGGTATTGTAACAACTAAATCTTGATTATATGAACAAGATTCGAATATGCTTAATTGTAATGAAAGTTTGGGACATTCGTACAATGGCTGAACAAGTAAAAATAAATAAATATATTATACACTATATCAGAGTTTCCTCCAGTTTAAAAAAAGGGCAGGGTGCTGCTGGTGAGAATAGAGCACTTTTTGAATTCTAGAGGGCATTTTTAAGATTCTTAAGGGCAGTTTTTTTTACTTTTAAAGGTATTATTTTGTTTTTTAAAGACACTTTTAATAGTTAAAAGCCTGAGCACTCTTTTCAAGACAACATTGAGTTAATTTTTTCTATGAATTATAGGTGCAGATTCACGGTCGCCAGTCGCCACGTGGCGACTAATTTTTTTGCTGTGGCCACTAACTTTCGGTGTTTAAGTCGCCATGTGATTTAAAAGTAATCAATTTCTGGTATTCCCAGTCTCCACCGTGAAATGTTAATTTTTTTTAAAGATTAAGACCAAAACACATAACAAACATTATTATTATCTTTTAATAACATTTCAGAATGATTTGTTTAACACAGCAAACTATTAAATATATTCTAATAGCAATGTTATTCGTAACAGTTTGTATCTGATAATTTTACATAGACTGTGATTTTTAAATATTAACTGTGTTTTGATTTTTTATAGTGCAAAATAAATCTCACGAATTCAGATTTTCTTTCACATGTACTTTTGTCTGGCAAAATTAAAATAAGAAATATTGTTTTTTTTATATTCCCCACTATCATGATTACTTAGCTTATACATATTTTTTTTTTTAAACCGTATCTTGCCCAACTTTATCTTCAGACTGTACATGATTTAAGATTTAATATTAAAAATTTTTTGTACATGTGTTTACATTAAATTACTTTACACTTTGAATTTTTTTTTTTTTTTGTACCCCATATAAAGACTATTGTTTTTATGCGTTTGTTTTACAATTGTGGCCACTGGATTTTTTGGCTTTAGGAGCCAGTGACTCCTTCCAAATTTTGGGAATCTTCACCTATACTATGAATGCAAAAAGGAGAAAGTACACTTTTTTTACTGAGGGGCAAGAAGGGTGCTAATTATTTTACTGGGGCACAAGAATGGTGCTAATTTATTTTATGAGGGGCAAGAAGGGTGCCATTTTGTAAACCAAAGGGCAAGCAGGGTGCAGCACCCTTCCGAAACTGTCTGGGGGAAACTCTGACTATATATATACACACGCACATACATATCTATAATAAAAAGAAAAGTTTTTAGTTAATGGTATTACAGTAGAGTACCTCTAATTCGCAAATGTCTGTAATCTGCACAGCATATGAGAATGTAAACAAAGAAATTTAATTCTTAAAACCAATATTTATCAATAACATTATTTTTTTCACTTCAACTTTAATTTTATTTCTGATATATATTATCACTTTTCATTTAATACTCTTTTTTATAGTTTAAAATGATAACATATATATAAAAGTATTTTAATTAATTAACCATTTATATGTAAAAAAAAAAAAAAATCCTTTTAAAAATGTATTTGTCTTACACATATATTTTTTACAATAGTTTGCCAAGGATACCGAAATTACTAAAAAACAAACTTTTGTGATTCAGTAGACAATTATGCCCATTTGTAGGCTGCAAGATACAGTATAAAAACATAAACCAAATGTTTTAATACCAACAACTATTGATGATAGATTTAAAACATATAAATATAGATAAATTATTTTTTTAATAATTTTTATTTTATTTGTGTGTTTTTGTTTATTTTTCAGCATTAACAATCTAAACTCATCCGAAGTAATAAGTTAAAAAAATGTAAACAAAAATTAAATAGACATAATCTGTAATCCACAAAAGTCTCAAATATGCAAAACACTCAGAACCAAGCTGTGCGGATTCGTGGTCTTACTACTGTATTTGGTACTTCTCCATTATCCCGATGTTCACTTTTCATTAAAAAACTCACCAAACTATGGGATTTAACACCAAAAATGAATGATCGTGATATTTACTTATTAGAAACACATTATTTAATTTTATTGACTCATTTATATATAATGATAAAAGTTTTTAATACATTTTGATTTTAAAAAACAAGATGGCGGACCGCAAGTGAATATGATAGCTTAGCCAAAGTTGATATTTTATTCAAACGGGCTTCTTCTTTTTTCTTTTTTTTTTTTTAGATTCTAAGGACAACATTCTTTTATTTGTTTATTGGCATTAGTGTTATAGCTTGGCAATAGTTTTTATGGAAAGTGGTTGATGGGATAATGGAGAAAAGTACCTGTTATTTCTTATTAAACCTTTTTTCTTTTCGTATTTCAAATGTAATGAGTAAAAAACATTCTTATTTTATTTATTATTTACAACTCAGTTTAAAGAGTTTTTTATGTATATCTTATAACATCTTCTCTTATATTCATTGAAAATTTACATTCTGCCAATGGTTGGCATGATTTAAAAAAAAAGGTAAATTGACATGCTTTCGCATCTTGTCTTTTGGAGTTGCAACCTAATATCTAAATATCACAAAATAAATTTTGGGCAGGGGGGCAGGCTATGCTTGCAAATTGTAAAAGTATTAATATTACAGTTAATTATAGATAAAAATTAACTTCTTTACTCACTGGTCACTGGCCAGTACATGGATTTTTTTACTCAGCAGTTTTTTTTAAGCACTGGCCACTAACAAACTTACATATACTTGATTGAAAAAATTTGTCAAATAGTCTCGGGAAAAAAATTGCAAAATTTAAGAAATAATATCAGGGGGGGGGGGGGGGGAATCGCAAAACTCGTCAAACAATCGAGGAACAGAATTGCAAAATTCGTCGAACGACAGCGGAAAACAGTGTGCAATTCGTTGAACATCAGCGGAAAGAAAGTGTGCAATTTGTTGAACATTGATGGGACAAAAACATGAAATTCGTTAATCAATAGTCAATAAATCGCAAAATTTGTCAATCGATAGTGGAAAAATCACAAAATTCATCAAATGGTCTCAGGAAAAAAAAAATATGTGGATATCGTCAAATGGTCTCAGCTATAGGTGCAGATTCATGGTCGCCAGTCACCACGTGGCGACCACGTCCTCCATAATTCTGCAATATTTAGCAATTTTATGTATTTTCCAGGCCATAATTAAATAAATACGATTTAACATAGATGCCACATTTCTGCTGAACCACAAATTTTTTGTTTACTTCTTTAAAAAAGAAAAAAAATAGTAATAAAAAAAATCATGTTGATATGCGCTGTGAATGAACTCTGTGGTGGCGACATACCGCAATTAGCTTGCAACACAAAAAAATTCGTAACGAGAATACAATAATTTTAGATCCCACTCATTAAATTTGTAGCTCTGGGATTTTTCCGATATGTTCTTACAAGTAGACATAGATATCAGCATGCAATTCTTCCATGAATAAGCAGAACTCTTCGAATTATCATTATTTATTTAGTTACCGTATTTACCCGCATATGCGTCGATTCTGCGTATAAGTCGACCCCCCCCCCCACTTTCCCGATCAAGAAATTTGAATTTTCTTAAATCCCGCATATAAGTCGACTCCACCCTTTTCCGAGCAAGAAATTTGAATTTTTTTAAAAATACATTATTCAAAATCACCTGGAAAGAAAAGAAAGTACTAAATATACAATAATAAAGAAACTTTGATTTTTTTTTGTGCATTTATTCGAAATCATCTGAAAAAAAAAGTTCTAAATATACAATAATGAAGATAATAATATACTAAAGTAATATACAAAGTTAAACTGATTCAAGGTCCAATTCACTATCGGACTCACCAAATAATTCACAAAAATCTTTCGTCGTCATCGGCTCATCATGATACACGTCTGTATCGCTACATTCTTCCTCGTCGTTATCACTTTCGAAAATGGCATAATTTTCTGTGCCGTCTAGTTCGTTGCTTATGCAGCATTTCTTGAACGATTTTATAATCATTTCGGAAGAAATTTGATTCGACGCATCTTTAACCCACTGGACAATTTTTCATGAACCCCAAACTGACGAGAAGAAGCACAGTTGTTAGACTCTTCCGTAAAAGAAATAACTTTAAGTTTAAATCCAGCTGCGTATGAATTGCGTTTCTGTTTTCAAAAGTGCAGTAAGATAAACGAAGAAATAATGAATAAGTGTACTATCAAGAACACGTAAGATAGAACACGGGTCACGTGTTTTTAGAGAGTCGCATGTTTCTAGCCACTCGTGGACGATTCAATTGCACATAGGGGTGATACATTCTCGGAATTTTATCTACTGATCTTTCAGATGGAGGGGGGGGGGGGTAGGGGAGTAGTAGGCTTAAATTCATCAGCACCAAACCCGTTACTCAGTCTCCAAACCTTTACCTCAGCGCTGATAAAGAAAATCAATTAATTCCTCTTTTTCTCTCCTGGTATGGAAATCAACAGTAAACGACGTCATTGTGTTATGGAATGTGAAAAGAAAACAATTGCCTTTCAGAAGGGCATTTTTGACTTTTGGTTAAAAAAAAAAAAAAAAAAAAAAAAAAAGGACCCTCGCATAAGTTGACCCCTCTAACTTTAAACCGTTTTTTAGTCCAAAATTTCTCGACTTATACGCGGGTAAATACGGTAGTTAGAGTTGTTCTGCAAAATGAATTTGTCAATCGTTCGCGAACTTTGTGAAAACGGCTACGGAAAAATCCAGCAAATTTCATAGCTCATGAAATAAAACTGCAAATTTCGTGAACCGGTCGCAAATAAAACTGCAAATTTCCTCAATTGGTCTCCAAGAAATAATAATTAAAAAAAACGCGAATTTCAACAAACGGGCGAGGAAAAAAAACCCGTTAATTTCATCAATTGGTAGCAGAAAAAAAAGCAAAACTTATCAGTCGATTAAAAAAAAAAAAAAAATGTGAATTTCGCCAATTAGTCCAGGAAAAAAATTATGAGTTTTGTCAGTTGCCCGTGGTTTAAAGACGCAAATCTCATCAAGCGGCTACAAAAAAAAAAAAAAAAAAAAAAAAAAAAATATTAATCAATCACAGAAAAAATTGTGAATTTCATCAATCGGTCACAGAAGGAAAAATCCTGAATTTCGTTAGTCGCAGAAAAAAAAATACAGAATTTCGATTATTAGTCGCAGAAAAAAGCATGAATTTCGTCAATCAGTTGCAAAATAAAATTGCAAATTTCGTCAAGGAGTTTCGATAATAAAACATGAAAATTGGCGATCGGTCACAAAAATTGTAATTTATTATTAAGGATTTAAAAAATCCCCTTGCCAACAAAAGTTGCAACGAGGCTTATAGTGTTCGATCTTTCTCCATCATCCCTGAATGTCAGAAAGTGTTGAATTTATTTTATTAAAATCTATAACCTAAAAGAAAATAAATCTTCTCCATATTTTTTCATATATTCTTTTGATTTTATAGACATATTTTTTATGCAAATCTCCATGTTGAGTGTTTATTTTCAGCTATATAAAACACCTTTTTTTTCCTTTTGGCATGGGAGGGGTGGGGTGGGGGAGTTTATTCATAGAACAAAAAAATTTAGGGAATTGTTTATATACAACTATGGTGGGAAGAGTCTATAAAATCCCGCTGTCCAAATTTAAAAGAGAAAAAATATTGTTTTTATGCTTTTGTGTCAAAATATGGCCACTGGATTTTTTGGGTTTAGGAGCCACTGGCTCCTTCCAGATTTTGGGAATATGCACCTATAGTCTCAGGTAAAAAAAAAATAAGAATATCGTCAAATGGTCTCAGGTAAAAAAAATTGAGAATATCGTCAAATGGTCCCAGGTAAAAAAATTGCAAATATCGTCAAATGGTTTCAGGTAAAAATTGAGAATATCATCAAATAGCCTCGAGAAAAAAACTCTTAATTCGTCAAATTATTTCGGGGAAAAAATCGCAAAGTTCACCAAATGGTTTTGAAATGCGTCGAGCGACAGCAGAAAAAAATCTTTTTCCATTCAATCATCGCTTTTGGTGAGTGTGACTATTAAGTTTGGCCTGTGGTGGCAATAAAGTCAATTGTCAAATTTTAAGTATTACTCGCTGATTAGCGAGTGCTAATTTTTTCAATACAGATAATTGTTGAAAAATTTTATGGTGAATAGTTTAGTGTAATACAAAATTTGAATTTTGAAATGGGCTTTACCTGCCTATTAGTCATTTTGTAAAAGATTCATTTGATTCAAAATTCATTTCGAAGGAAATTTTTTGTAATTGAAGCTCTCAATGTAATTAGCAGCTCCGCTGACTAGCAGGCAAAATTCGCTAGTTATGTATTAAGAATAATTTATGAAAAATGTTTTATATATATATATATACACATTTAAAAGTACAAGATAAGTTTCTTTTGTGGGGAATTTGGTGATTATCGGTCTCATCTATTTAATTTTTAGGTACTTTCTTGTTATAGCAGACTTCGATGGTGAATTGCCAAGTAACCAAGATGTATCACATATTATAGTCGTATATGATGTAATGACATTTTATTATTCTATTGCCAAATTATAGTCATATATGTAGTATATATATGTATGTAAATAAAATATCTATGAAGTATACACATAAATAATGTATATTGTTTGAATGTAGGGAAGACTGGTACACACTGGACATATGGGCACAGTGGACCATCCCCTAATATAATATTTTATTTATATAAACAAATTTTAAGCTTCTCTTCTATTCTAATAGACAACAGCACTGGATTGATTATTTACAGCCTGCAGAGAACATGTTTAGCTCAGAATGAACCATTATATCCTGATTGGTTGTTTTGAGATTCTAAAAGTAAAATTTTTCATCATCATATTTTTCTTTTTTTAGTAATTAAAGATAGTAGATAAATAAGATAAAACAACTATTTTGCAAAGGTGTAAGATACTTGTTTTTATTTAACTTTAAAGTTAATATGTTTAAAAGAAAGCTATAAACAATATTAATATGATTATTTATTGAAAAAAAAAAAAAAAAAAAAACCTTAATATATATATATATAGTCATGATTTTTCTGGAATTATTTTGATTTGAAGCATAAGAAATTGGTAGTTTTTTCAAACTGAAATTTTCAATAGGGTGGTCTAGAATATTATATTATATTCAAATCAACTTAATCTAAAATTTAGACATAACCTTTTTTTTTTTTAATTGCCCAGTGTAATGCCAAAATTTGTAAATTAATGCTAGTTTTCAAATTCTCAGTAACTCAGATAATGTCTTTTTTTTTTTTTTTTTAAATTCTATTTTCTGGTCTGTGGGAAAAGAAGTAGTAAGGTCAAAATTGTAAAATTTTCTCACATTTTTTCAGAATATGCAGAACTCAAAGTAACATTAAATTGTATATATAAATTTATATATAACTTTTTTGAGTTTGTGTTCTGAAATAATACTGAAATACTTAGTAAAATTTCTGTTTCTTTTCTCCTTTTAATTTCAATATTAAAGAAACTAAAATTGCAAAATTAATGTAGGTGACAATGTGAAATTTTCACCTTTAAGTTGCGGAACCCGAATTTACCTTTTCAAAGTCATGGTAAAACCCAAATGCTGAAATAGTAAAATTTCATATCTATATAAGTAGATATTTTTTATTATTTATGAAGTCTTCTATTTCTGTAATATTAACTAAACATGTATTTTATAGCTACTTTTTTTTTTCTCTTCATAGATGCTGTTGAGACTTCTATTTTGACAAATGAGACGTCAGATTGCCAAATTGAAAAAAGTTATTGCAAATTGGTTGTGGCATGCAAAAGACTGATTAGGGGGGGGGGGGGATTTAAAAGCTGTTTTTGTTTGCAAATTTGTATTGCATATTTTTCTTCAAACAGTGGCATGGGCTGAATGATTTTATAGATTGATTCTTTTAAAAATGCATTATTTTTTATATTAATGAAAGTATTAAATATATATTTTTAATAGATTATTTAAAGGATAATATTTTTAAAAATCAGCCTTAAGCCATGGCTTATTTTTCATAAATTAACAAAATAATTAAACTGTTTTGTTATTTAAAACTCATTGTACAATGAAAAATTTATATAATTTATAAATGATTATGCAAAACTCATTTCTTTTTTATATTAATAGATGACATCAAATAGCTGAATAGATTATTTTTTTTAAATTTAATTTCATAGTATATGATTAAATATACAAGATTTTTTTTCTGATTTAAATAAGTTGTAAATAAAGTACTTGCTTTCATGTTAAGTGAATGAAATTGAACTTTTTTTAAATTCATACATCTGTAATGAGAGTAAATTCTTGTATGTCAATATTTTTCTTTGAATTCTTTTGCTCTCTGGAACCAGAAGTGAAGTCGATATTGTAAAACTTTGATACTTTTTTCTCCCAAGTATGTCTTAAATAATACCAATTTTACTGTCAAGAACTTTTAATCGCTTTCATTTATTGTTAGATATAAATTTTTAGCCATAATGCAAGACATACAAATCTTCTAGCCTATTTTCATTTGGTTATTCATAATATTGTTAAAGTTTTCAGTTTTGCCTTGAATAGGTTTCTTGCACCCATGTGTTTTCGCCTTTTAATTTCGTTATTCAGGAAGTTAAATTTGTAAAATTTCCAATTGAAGCTATGGAATCGAATTAATGCTGAAATTGTAAAATTCATATACGTATTAGTAAATACTTTTTTTTTTCATATGTCTTCTGTTTATGTATTAACTAAATATGTGTTTTTTTTTTTTTTTCATCTTTTTCTCATAGGTGCTGTTAAGACTCATGTAAAGTGGGATGAAACATTAGAGTGCCAAATCGAAAAAGTTATCTCAGATTAGTTGTGGCATGCAAAACGTCGATTGGATAATAAAAAATAAATAAATAAAGCATTTTTTGTTTGCAAATTTTTATTGTATATATTTTTTAAACAATGATGTTGGCTGAATAATTTTACCCATTGAATCTTTTAAAAATTCATTAATTATTATATTAATAAAATAGATTTTAAAATAGATTATTCAAAGAGTAAATTTTTTTAACAATCATGACCTTTAACTATCTGCATTACTTGTAAACCCTTAAGCCATTATATTTTTCATAAATTAACAAAATAAATAATTAAAATGATTAATATATATATATATATATATATATATGTTTAATTTGCTGTGCAATTAAATTATTTAATAATTTTTTTTATGTATAATTAAAAATCAAATATGCTAAAGAAATTTAATAATGGCAAAAGTAGATGAAATTGAACTTATGGATTTTTTTATCCATGCATGTGTAATGAAAGTACAATCTTGTACTCAAGGAATGTATTTAAGAATATTAGGGAATGAGGTGTCAGGTTGAAAAAGTTACCACATGTAAAATACATTTCTTGCATACTTTCCTACAAATTTCAATATGTAAAATTTTATACACAATATACAAAAGTTGGCAAGAAATATCTCATTTGCCTCCATGAGTTAGCAATATTTGAAAAACTAAAATTTCTTCTTTTTCTTCAATACATTTAGTCATTGTTATTCTTAAGTATAGCCATACTTAAAGGAAAAAATATGATTTTGCCTTCGAAAAAGCTATTTTAGTGAAAAAGAAAAGTGCAATAGTTTAAAAGCAATGATTTTACTGACAATTTAAATGGGGGAAGGGGGGGGGGATGATTCATCAAATGCAAGACCTTGCAAAATAGTTTAATAATTTAAACATAATTGTTTAATAATTTAAAAAATAATAAGTATCCAATTACTATTTGTATATATTTGGTATTCTGAAATCTACAAATTTAATTATTATCAGTGAATAAATCAGGAATTTTTTCAACGAAAAGCAAAAAAGAAGTTTTTGAGATGGAAAAAAAAGATTAAGACTGAGACTTCAATTTTCAGCAGAAAATATAGCAGTATGGTACATCAGCGGTTCCGAAGCTGTGGTCCAGAGGGTTCTTCAGGGGATCCATAAAGGCCCTGTGTTCAATATAAAAACTTTCATTTTCTGAAATCGGTGACTAATCTAGTGAATAAAATAAAAGGCAATATAGTAAAACCTGTGAACATGGAATCAGGATAAAATTATTTTTTAGACAGATTTCTGTCTTCACAGGTACATTTGTCCGGTGTTTTTCTCATTGGGACCATGGAATTTTTTCGTTTAAGACAGAATTCCGCTACGTTAGAGACATGTTCTATCTTCATATGTTTTACTGCACTAAGAATTTTGTCAAAAAATGTAATACAATTAATTTGCTTATACAGTCGGACCCTGATTTAATGAATTCATCAGGACTAAAATTTTTATTCGTTAAATCGGGGTTCTGTGTAAGGCTCTCTCTCGGAAAAATATAATTCTCAATTTACTATGATTTATATCTTGTATGATTTATTTTTATTTTTGTCTAAATTATTTTTACACGGAGCTCTTGAATCCTAGAGGCCTGATGTATGTGCATCATATAAGACATTTGTGTACCAATTTCAGTACTACAGTAAGATAATATTGTTGCATGTTTTGAGTCAGGTAAATAATGTTGTCCTTCACTTGACCATCCTCTGAGGTGCACTTCTGCTTACTGAAAGGTTAGAGAAACCTGTTCTAAAGAATCAGTATATCCAGTCTTAAATCCTGGGAATCTGTGAAAAAGGGTCTATAGTAAATAAAAAATTAAAAACTGCTGTGATAGATCATATCATCAGATCTAACTGGAAATTTTCACACTAAAAAAATAAATTTGATGTAATTTAAAATGTTTAGACACAAAAATGTTGCAGTTGGGTAATTTTTTTCTAATCATGATTAGAATACAATACAGCAAAAAGTATACAAAAAAGAAAAATCATGCATCAAGCATAGATTATGAAACACTTTCAGAATACTTTTACAAAACTTCGCTATTTAATAAGGCAAATAAAATACCTAAGTAATTATTTTAGAAAATGCATAAAACATTTGAAAACCAGATTTCAGCAATTACCACCCATAGACGGAAAGTACTCCAATTCTTTGATACATTTTGTCATTGACTTCTTAGTATAACCATACTTAAAGGAAAAAATATGATATTGCCATCGAAAAAAGCTATTTTAGTGAAAAAGAAAAATGCAATAGTTTTTAAGCAGTAATTTTACTGACAATTTAAATGGGGAGAAAAAAGGATTCGCCAAATGCAAGACATTGCAAAGGGCAGTATTGTCTGCTAATAAATGAATATAATAAATTTTTACAACTGGGCCACCTCTGATTTCTAATGAAAATATTTGCAATACTTAATCTCAAATATCTGCAATTAAATAAGGCGAAAACTTCCGTTTAAAAATAGTGCTGGTTAAAAATCATATCAGCATCATTACTAATGAGAATATTATGACAATGCTGAGAGACCAAAATGATATGAGAAAAAAACCAAAAAGTTTTTTTTTTTTTTTTTTTTTTTTAAAGTAGATAGTAAAATAAAAATGTGAACAGCTGAAGTGCATAGATTTGTAGTAATCGAGAATGGATAAAAGCCAGAAGGTATCTTATAATTTCCATTTCTTATATTTATCATAAAAAGTTATTGTTACCCAATATGAAATCATACTGTCAATTTGAATACATTCACTTAGTTTTAATAAAATGACACAAATTAATCATATACATGATTTTGGATAGCAAAAGATAAATCATTTTGATGGAAAAGATTAATTTATTGAAATAAATATATTTCGATGCATAATATAAGTTCAGTGAAGGCATGATATATTTAACTGTGTATTGAAAAATTAAAAATATTGTTTGAATGTGTAAATACACTTTAGAAGACAAAACAAAAGTAATTTTACTTGAATTTTTAAACGAACCTTTTAAAGTCACACAAATTTTGATACATCTTTTAAAGTCTAAATTTTATATATTAAAGCTTATGTCATTTTCTTTTATAACAATAAATAAAATTAATTTAAAAAAATAACTGTGTTCAGGTGAAGGACACTTAACTAAAATAGTTTCTTTAAAGGTCTTACAGAATTAAAAGTAAAGTTAAATAAGTTTTATTAGCAATAATATTAAAAAATATTTATATGCTCTCAATATTTTGAATATATATATACTTTTAAAATATTAAAAGCACAATAAATTTGACTGAAAAAGTTTTTACTTTTTATTAATTTTTATCCTTCCCTATAGGAACCCACATAACACAGATTCATCCAATTTTGGTTTAAAGTACGTAATTTGGACTTATGGACGTGTCCAATTTTCGTCCAAAAGTAGTCTGTACTTCATCTAAATCTCATCAATTTACGTTCAAATGTCACCACCTTTTACGTAATAAGTACGTCTTTTAGACGAGAAAGTGAACGTAAAATGAACATAAGATGGACATAATACGGACGTCCAAAATTTGTTCATATTATGTCCAAAATTTGTTCATATTACGTCCATTTTATGTTCATTTTCTCGTCTGAAAGACATAAAATGGACGTAATATGAACAAATTTTGGACATAATATGAACAAATTTTGGACGTCCGTATTATGTCCATCTTATGTTCATTTTACGTTCACTTTCTCGTCTAAAAGACGTACTTATTACGTAAAAGGTGGTGACATTTGAACGTAAATTGATGAGATTTAGATGAAGTACAGACTACTTTTGGACGAAAATTGGACACGTCCATACGTCCAAATTACGTACTTTAAACCAAAATTGGACGAATCTGTGTTATGTGGGTATGAGTCAGTTTAACGAAATACCAAGTGACGAACATTGGAGGGGAATTAAACACATACTAAGGTATCTTAAAGGAACTATGCACAAGAAGTTGAAGTTTAACAGGACTAGGAAGAGTCTACAAGTCTTTTCGATGCTGACTGGGGAGGAGACAGGACTGATCGGAAATTCTTTAGTGGATATATACTTTTAATGGCAAATTCACCAGTCTCATGGTCAAGTAAAAAACAGACCATCACAGCTTTATCCTCAACTCTATCAGCAGAGTTTGTGGCGATGTGCCATGTGGCAAAGGAAGTGATCTGGATCAAAAATTTATTGAAGGAAATTTGTGAAACTTTTGTGTCTATACCCCAAACAGTGTGTGTTGATAACCAAGGTGCAATGTTTATAGCAAAAAACCGTGTTACCTCGGAGCGAAGTAAGCACATAGATATCAAGTACTTCTTGAGAGATCTAGTGCATGACAAAATAATTAAATTTGAACATGCGTCAACACAAGAAAATTATGCAGATTTGATGACAAAACAAGTGTCTAAGAAAACATTACTTAAACTGAACTTCGGAATGTTTTGATGAGGGCTGAGATAGACTTGCAGACTTTTTGTTTACATTAAAATGTACATTCCTAGATATTTGATTTTCTATCCTACCAGTGTAATAGGCAAGAGAGTGTGTTAGAAAAATGCCTATTGCATCCTGTTAATGTAATATTATATCGGTTGTAATAGTTTTGTTCTGTCGTTTTGGCAACTACAAAGTTTGTCTTGCCAGGATGGCAACCACTGTTCTGTGTTGATGTCGGTAAGTTCGTTGCAAGCATCATGCTCTGATGCCGCTAATCCTTTTCTGTTCTTTAATTAAAGCTTAATGTTCCAGATACTTATGCAAGTGTTGTTATTTGGCATGCTTAACATTCTTATTTTATAACATTAGGAACAAATTTCATCCCGCAAGTTTGTTGAAAGTCCGAGTGTTGGCTTACGAAAGGCGCATTGGGCAGAACTCCTAGTTCAAACTATAACCTTTGCCGTAGATTCCTATTGCATATGTCAAAGAAATCTACCACGAAGATTGAAGTTAAAGAATAGTTTTAGCCAATATATAAATAATATACGACGTTGTGGCCTTTGCATTTAACCACTAAATATTCCCATTTATCTTCCCCTTAGATGGCTCGTACAGGTTCTTACTTTTGAATACCACCATTTTGCAAAAGTAATTTCAGCCATATTTAATTGCAAGATCCTTTGATTAAATTAGACGAAGATTACTTTTTAGGTTTTAATGAAATTCGGAAATAAGTACCGGCATGAACTCATTTTTGAATAGTAATCTTATATCCATGATTAAGTAAATAAAGATTCGTAATTGAAAACTACGGTAGGTAGTTTGGATAAGTTAAACACCTCAGCACAGTCTTCTAACTTATCGCCTCTAATAGTATAGATTTCATAATTACATAGCAGTGCTAACATTTGTTAACATAATCAAATATAATACAACAAACAAAACATTTTAAATGTAAATCTGACGCCAGAAAAATTTTGAAATAATATTCTATATAATACATTTGTTCAAATCAAGATAATTCACATACATATATAAGAAATTACTTTAACCTTAAGCTTCTATCCGATTACCTGCCGCTTACGCCGGTAGTGTACTGCTTGTGTTTTTTCTTGCCAAGCAAGTTCTTATTAGAATAGCTTGGAATAGTAGTGCTAAGATGGCATTTGATTATAAAGAGAACTGCATTAGACTCCTAAATGGAGATGATTTCATCGACTTCTCAAAAGCATGGTCTGACTTCCCAACAATAACATACGAGAAACAACGTAGAATTGTGACGGACTTTCTTACCTACACAGATGGATATTTAAAGAACATCTTGTCTACAGAGGACTACAGTGCCATCCAAGACAAACATGAGTACGTGAGTAGTATTTTAAACTCCATCTCCTTCTTGATCTGTGAGCTGTTTGACCCCGAAAGGTTAATGAAACTTAAATTTTTCCAACTCTATGTTATTAACGATAGTAAGCTTGACCTAACTAACATTATGTATGAACTAAACTCCAGAATTATAACAGTGGTGAGCAATGATGACGGCTTTACCACAACCGGCAGTCGTAAACGCAAAACCCAGGAAATTGTTAATATCCCCGTCAAAAACAAGTACCATGTCTTAAGTGAGGAAAATTCTCAAAATTCTGATTACACCTCCATGGAACAGGACATTCCCTCGGAATGCGCCCATCCCGGCAGCTCTCATGATTCAGATAATAACCAAAATTCAAACTCAAACAAAAACAGAATCCACCCATTTTACATTGAAATAAAAGGCCATTGTCATAAACTTGCTTCCGAAATAAATGAAATCAAACCACTCATTAAATTGGATGGTGAACTCTTGAAAGTTCATTGTAAAGACGACAACGATTTCAGGAAAACACAAAATTACTTAGACACTAACAACATTTGCTACACTATACTCAGCCCTGCTGAAAAACGGCCCGTAAAGTCTGCATCAGAGGCATTCCCCCTTACACTGACCCCAATATAATCATAGAGGCACTTAAACAACACAACTTCACAGCAAACAGAGCAGCAATGCTTAAAAATAGAAAAACAGGAAACCCCATGCCAATATACCTCATAAATCTTCTCCCTAGAGAAAACTTTGATGATATCTATAAAATTACTGAAATTTGCAATTTAAGTGTAACTGTTGAGCGATTCAAAGGCTCCAACGTTGTAAAACAGTGCCATCGCTGTCAGGGATTTGGACACGCGTCCGAAATATGCAACTTCCCCGCTAAGTGCGTAAAATGCGCTGGCCCACATCTCAGCCCTGACTGCCCCCAAATTGGCAAAGTAAACCATAAATGTGCTAATTGTTCTGGTCCTCATCCTGAAAACTACAGAGGCTGCCCTAAAGCCCCTAAAATTGTTAGGAAAAACCAAATCACTAAGCCCAACCGTAGGGTACCCAACCCAAAAAATGATGTTAAAATTATGACTGACATACTTACCAATTTCAATTATACAAAAAAGATCACTAATTCTCCCATCACTAACAACACTAATACAGCTTCTACTACCAACTCGGCCTCAGATCCGGACACAACACCACAAACCTCATCTAACTCTACAGACACACAGAACCTGACCCTAACACTTATTTCACAACTACTAACAGTGTACTTAACACTAACAATACCACTGAATTTTCTGAAATCTTTAAAACTTTCCAGGAAATGAAGGAAATCCTCAAGTTCAATAAATTCATACAATACTTTAAGAACATCTCCAGAAAAACTAAAAACTGCACTAACCCACTTGAGAAAATGTTCATTATTGTGAACGAGTTCCACAGTCTGGCCTCGGAATTCAACAAACCCATCAAAATTCCACGAACTTCTCCTCTCTAATCATACTAACCTGGAATTGTAATTCTATTTCAAACAAATTTAACGAATTTAAAACCTTTATTCTTGATCACCCACATATTGACATAATTTTTCTTCAAGAAACCCGTAACTCTACTTTCATAATTAACATCCCTGGGTATAGGCTACACTCCACTCCACGCGCAGCCGACCTTAGATGGGGCGGTACTGCCATTTACATTAAAAACCACTTACCACATTATATCAATCATAATTTCACTTTTCCTAAAATTGACTTCACCAATATTATACTACAACTTCCACAAACAAACATTAATTTAGCTTCCATTTACATTCATCCATCTGGAATCTTTTCAGTACAGGATCTCACTAATTTAATTACACAACACACACATTGCTTCTTTGCTGGAGACTTTAACGTCAAAAGCAGGCGTTGGAACTGTCATGGCAACTCCAGAAGAGGTAACTCACTACACAATCTTATTCAAAACCTTAACCTTAGCCTCCATGCACCAGCCACTCCGGCACACATTAGTACAGCGCCTAATACCCACAACTCTATAATCGACTTTGCTATCACTAAAAACCTTCCATATCCTATTACAAGTACTGTTATTAATGATTTAAGCTCTGACCACCTTACTGTCTCCTTCAAAATTGATCTAATTAATCCTCTCTCCCCACCTCCTTCCGTAGCCATCGACTGGAAAAAATATACAAATTTTCTCAATAACAACAAACCTCCCTGACATTAACAACACTGCTGACATTGATACTGCTGTAGACAATTTTAATTCACACATAACCAACGCACTTACCCACTCCACCATCAAATACTTTACAAATAATAACACTTTCACTCCTCCTCCATATATCTATAACCTGTGTAAACAACGCAATCGTCTTCGGCGTCTTTTTCAAAATTCTAGAGACCCCACTCTTAAACTTCTCATCAACAGACTTAACAATAAAATCAAAAACAGAATCTTCAAAGAAAAACAAATAAACTGGTCTAATTTTCTCAAAAACATTGCTAGCGAGGATAATTCTCTTTGGCTAATTAAACGCAAAATCAATAACAAATACACCCCCATCCCCCCTCTTTCGGCCAACAACAACACTGCTTTCACTGACGAGGAGAAAGCTAATTTCCTCGCCAGAGCCTACTCAAACCAATTCTCAGCGAATCCCACCCTCGCTAGCCACAATCACATCAGACACGTCAGCGACATTGTACACAGATTCCTTGCACAACCCCCTGATGAACCCAAAAACTGTAATACAGCCTATTATTATCCACAACATCATCCTAAAACTCAAAAAACGCAAAGCCCCTGGGTACGACAAAATCTGTAACACCGCACTTACAAACTTGCCTTCTAACTACATAAACTACATCACGAAACTTACTAACTCTATTTTCTACTTTAACTACTTTCCGAAAACATGGAAAATTTCCATCATCTCTCCTATTCCTAAACCTGGTACTAACCTCTCTGGCCCAGTCAACTGCAGATCTATTTCACTCCTTCCTTCTCTCAAAGTAGTCGCAAAGTAGTCGAACGCGTCATTTGATCGCAACTCCAACACCACATTCAACTTAACAACACTTTCATGCCTGAACAATTTGGCTTTCCCCCAAAACACTCCACAACACACCAGCTACTTCGAGCTGTAGAATTTCTCAGCGAAAAGCTTAACTCGAAGATTCCTGCTGCTGCCATTTTTCTTGACATCGCTAAGGCATTCGACAAAGTCTGGCACTTGGGCCTCATATACAAACTAATTAAGCTTAAATTCCCTGCCAGACTTATACACCTTATCTACTCTTACCTTAGCGATCACACTTTTTGCGTCCGCATTAAGAACATCCTTTCCACAATTTTCCATATCTTAGCAGGCATCCTCCAAGGGAGCGTCATCGGTCCCTTGTTGTTTAACATATACTTTAACGACATTCATAGAACACCTAACACACACCTTGCTCTTTATGCGAACGACACCACAATCTACGCC
Organism: Maratus michaelseni; assembly: GCA_963931845.1. Taxonomy (NCBI): domain Eukaryota; kingdom Metazoa; phylum Arthropoda; class Arachnida; order Araneae; family Salticidae; genus Maratus; species Maratus michaelseni. Next base: position 16,397,126 of record OZ007599.1, on the reverse strand, counting down.
TACGCTCATCACCCGTACACACTATACAGGTACCTTCATACCCACATTGATGAATTCATAGACTGGTGCGACCTACGGCGCATTAAAATTAACGAAAACAAGACTGCTGCTGTCTACTTCTCTAGAAAATTTACCTATCCTAACATAATAACAATTAAAAATACCACCATCGCTTGGACTAACGAAGCAAAGTACCTGGGGGTGACCCTTGACAAAAGACTTTCATCAAAAAACACATCCTCAACATCAGGGGGAAAGTCGCCGGAGCAACGATTGCACTCAAACCTCTTCTTAATAGCAAAGCCCTGGCTATCCACAACAAACTTCTCCTCTGTAATTCTTGCATCTTATCCATAATCACTTACGCATGTCCGGTCGAGGCCTTCATTTGCAAATCTTCCATGATTAACCTCAGTCAGCTACACAATAGAAACCTACGCACTGTCAGGAATGCCTCACGTTATCTACGTAATAGTACCATTCGCAGAGACCTCAATACAACCACTCTTAGTAATAGAATCAACCACCTTGCCAATAAATTATTTGATAAATTATATGATCTCCCTAATGAAATCATCGCAGAGCTACCGGATTATGACGCACCCGAGCCTCAACACCGCAAGCGTCATAAATACTCTTGTATTACCGACTGTGAGCATTAGTGCTCACCACCCTGCAAAAAATTCTCCTCTTATCCTAATTCATTTTGCTTATATATTAAAAAAATTGTATAGCCTATTTCACATTCAAATTAATTCCATTGCTATACCAAAAAAAAAAAAAATGTATACCCTATTTCACATTCAAATTAATTCCATTGCTATACCAAAAAAAAAAAAAAATGTATACCCTATTTCACATTCAAATTAATTCCATTGCTATAACAAAAAAAATTGTATAGCCTATTTCACATTCAAATTAATTCCATTGCTATACCAAAAAATTGTATAGCCTATTTCACATTCAAATTAATTCCATTGCTATACCAAACAAAAAATTGTATAGCCTATTTCACATTCAAATTAATTCCATTGCTATACCAAAAAAAATTGTATAGCCTTAATTCATAATTAAATTCATTCCTTGCTATACCAGAAAAAAAAATATTGTATGACCACTGAAAAGTGTCTCTTTTTTTTAAAGCTTTGACTACCTTTTCCCACCTGGCATCTATGTGCTGTTTTTTATCGAACATGTCCCGAACCATATTTCTTTTTATCTTTAAACTTTATTATCAGTAGTAAATCTTACTACAGCTATACCATTTTATTTTCTTTAATTTTTAGACTCTATCCTTAATCTCTTTTACTTTACTATATTATTCCAAATTTACTTTCTACCATTTTTTAAATTTTTTCCTTTTTCTTATTAATTACTTATTGAAGTATTTTACTTTTCCCAACGGCTCATTTTTACAAGACATTCTACTCACAATAGACTGGGCGTAAAGTTGATAACAACTCGGAAGCCCCTTAACCGACAACTGTTCGGAACTGGATAATTCACTGAGTTAGAATCTAATCTCGAAAACCGCATCGCCACCCGCCATTGAGGTAGATGACGGTATTTTAAATTAAAAGACCATAAATGATATTTTTTAAATAATGTTATGAAGGTAAAATTGCCTTTCGGTATTTGCTAAACACAACGTGAAAACGGATAAACTTATTCCCCTTAATATTTTCAAACATGTGTACTCTAGACTGCAAAAGAATATAGGTATTGTTTTTTTTAATTCAGACCAGTAGGTTTTTTTATTCAAATTTTCACACAAAATAATAAAAAAATTTAATAGTATGTACTGTAAAATCGTTATTAAAACAGCAACAACAATCTCTTCTGTTATACAGAAATCTTCATAAGAGGTGCTTATACTGAATAGGATATTGTGTTGATGACTTAAATAGCTTGTATGCAGAACTGACTGAGTGTGCAATCAATCTATTTTACATTTCCTGGGTACAGAAATGAAGTTTTATCAAATATTTTTATTAAATTTTATTAATCCACGACAGTCGTTATTTTAATAGTGCAATGTATTACATGTAGCATTACGCAAAAGAGCATGTGTATTGCTGGGTAAATTTTCAACGAAATGTTCTGTGGTCAACCTTTCCACTCTCACAGTCAATATTTCCACACACCATACGCATTAGGGTGGGCCAAAAAGATTCAAAAATTGTTTTTCAAATCGTAATACCGCGGAAAAGTTGCGAATTGAAGAGACTAAAAATGGGTAAAAAAATAAATAAAATCGGTTTATATCTTCCGTTCGCGCATGTGCTATAAAATTTGCTAAAATGTGCAAAAATTGATATTTTTCCAAAAATGTTTAAAACTTTTAAATTAGTCTCTTCACGAATGTAATAGCTGAAATTCTTATCTATTACACTAACAAAACATAATATTTAAATATTATTTAAATCCATCAACATCTTCCGATCGCGCATGTGCTCTAAAGTTTTTCCGAAATTTGGCAAAAATCACATTTTTACGATAATATTTTATCTTACTTAACTTGTCAATATTTAAATGTAATAGATCTTATCGAATCTTACTTGAAACAATAATACTATAGAGAATTAAAAATTTAGTAAAAAAATCGTTCAATTCTGTTAAAGTAATCGGATAACACAACAGCAATCAAATCTAAGAAATTCACGCACGTGTTGTAATTGGATCGGCTCAAGGATTAATTACCGATTCTGGCGTCTCCCATGTTATAAACAGAAACAAAATGAGAAGACAGAAACAAAATATTAGTGCTGAATTGTGTAATAAATCTGATGAATTTTCACTACGAGGTCTCTATGTGGATGGGAGGAAAGACAACACGTTAGTGGTGGATGTAACTCATTCAAAAAGGTTCCGTAGAATAAAAAAGGAAGAGAAAAAATTATTCAAGCTAATTCAAGAACCTGGTTCAGTCTACATCGGCCATGTAACTCCAACTTTGGAAATTCTGAACATATTGTCACTTCTATTATTTCTTATCTGTCTGGTCGTGGTATTTCTCTTGAAAAATTAGTTGCCATAGGATGTGATGGCACTAATGTTAACACAAGTTGAAAAAACGGTCTGATTCACCGAATGGAAATGCATTTGGGTAAAATGTTACAATGAGCAGTTTGCCTTCTTCATTTTAATGAACTGCCATTCTGGCATCTGTTTCAATACGTTGACGGTAAATCAACGGGTCCAAATTCTTTGAGAGGGCCAATCGATGAAAAGCTAAGTGGCTGCGAAAAGCGTCCAGTGACTAGCTTCAAGAGCATTGACTGTCAGATCCCACAATAGACAGACGTATATTAAGTAAAGGTCAGCAATATCTACTCAATATCTCCATGGCAATAAAGTCGGGAAACTGTAAAGAGGATTTGGCTGTACGAAATCCTAGTCCTTTGTCACACTCGCAGTGGATGACAACAGCCAATCGAACTCTCAGATTGTACATAAGTGAAGAAAGTCCGACATCTGAACTTCAAGAAATAGTTGTATTTATTCTAAAGCCATACATGTTAATGTGGTTTAATATTAAAATAAGTAAATACTTTACAGACGGACCAAAACTTGTGTACCAAGCAATACAATACTTAAGGTACTTGCCTAAAGATGTACGTAATATTGTCGATACTGTGATCGAACGAAATGGATTTCTCGCTCATTCAGAACATTTAATGCTAGTCATCACACAAGATACTTCAAAAAACATAAGAGAGCTCGGACTTCGACGAATTCTAAAGGCGAGACAGTTGGATCAAAAGAGAACAATTATCAGAACATTCATGCCGCCAAAACTCAATTTCAAGTCTCAAGACTACCCGGATATAATTAACCTGGTGGACTGTGATTTATCTTCTCCTCATTATTAATAGTCCAGGTGCTAGGAGTGAAAAAACTGCAAATCGTGATACAGTTATACCGTTTGGTCAGTATCTACTCTATATTAATACAAAGCATATAAGAAGGGGAGGCATCATGGAAAGTGCGGGAAATTCATGGGGGCCGTTATTCAAAATGGCGTCATTTTCGGGAATTAGTGCAATTTCGTTTCTATTCATCGTATAAAAGCATGTTTGATGGAAATTTAGATGTTTTTAGATAAAAAATATTATTTGTAACACTTTACAGCACAGTCAAAAAGTATTTATGAATTCAGTTTGCCTGTTTATCTGTCTGTCTGGTCGTCTGTCTAGTCGCGTACTAACTCAAAAAAAAAAAAAAACGGATATCCAGATAATTATAATATGGTATTGTAGTATACCGTAACAAGTTCGGTATTCATTTTAAAGTGTGCATCATTCATAGCTCATTTACAGGGGCAATCAAAAGTATTCCGTTACATTATGGTCTGTAGACGAAAATCGCTTGCAATGTGTTTTAATGATGTTATACTCTTTGTAACATATTCAAATTAATATACATCAGTGCGGTGCAGTACAAGATACTTACTATAGAATATGCAGTGCATGGCAGTTTTTGTTCATTTACAGGGGCTCACAAAATAATACGGTCACAGGACTTTCAATAAGCACAATGCTGTCTATGCGCGTTTTTAATTATATAATGTGTTTTTGAACTTTGCTAGATATGAAAGAATTTCAAATTGTCATATGAACATTTTCTTTTATATAAATATACAATGTAGCGTGTATTTATGTATTTAATACAATGTAATTCTGATGACGAAGTACCACCCAAAATGAGATGTATTCAATATGGAGTTTTGTTCCAAAATTCCAAAACATATTTCATTTTAATGTTGCGATTTCTTACTCTACTCTCAGACTCTTTGGTGCGCAGACGATCAATCTGACAATTGAAATGAAAAGATTTTTGTTTGTGAAAGATTTGTTCTATATATAGTTTTATAGCGCGATGCACGATTATATACTGAAACGCGTGATAAAGATGAATTTTGTAAATATTCAGTGTCAGTATCTGTACCATTTACGTTTTCATGTTAATTAATGTTTTCGTTTTTTCTAAGAATGCAGTTTCCTTTAAACAAATAGTTGTCATCGAAGTCATCCTTTTAAAGATACCACGAATTGAGGTAAAAAAAAAATTATGATTTTGTGTGCATTTGATGTTTCAACATTTTTTTTCAAAATCATATAATCCAAATAAACTTGATGTCAAATGTCATATCAGTAAATGGATTGAATTTATCTATTATATGTTCTAGAAATAAATTTTTTCAATTTAAGATTTTTATGGCTTTTTGCTTGGTAATGGGAGATTTTGTTCACTCTGTTACAAAAATAAATATTGCATTAAATTATGTAAAATAACTTTTATTTTTCAAACTTTTTGTGCAACATAGGCAAATGAATATTTTTTTCATATAAATACATTAAAAGTAAAAATTTATGGTAAAATGTAAATTTACTTTATACTGCTAATTCTTGAAACAAAATTTAAAAGTATTGTGCGTAAAAAGTAGATTTTCACATCCAATAAAAATATTTAAAATCAGAATCAGAATATTCTAAGTACACATTTCATAGTTCTAAACTAATAATTAAAATTTCAATTGAAAATTTTTTGCTTTTTATCTTTGAAATCGGGAAAAACCCCTTTTGTAACAGAGTGGATACAGCTGTAACAGAGTGGACACAGTTGTAATAGTGTGGATACAATTATAATACAGAGAACAAATCTATTACAGTTATGCAAGAAAAAGAAATAAACAGCATTTTACTTTTGTAATTTCCCTATTTAATATTCAAAAAATAAATTAAGGTTTTTAAAATACATCTCCATCCATTCCATTTAAATCGATATTTACTCGATTCCATTTTACTCGTTCTGTTTTAAGCGTACTTATGTTTTTTTATATGTTATATTTTGTCTAATTTTCTCTGTTTCTGGTATATCTCAGGTATAAAATATGGCAAAACGATCAAGATTAGTTTCTGGGAGTAACTTGTGTGAGGTGAATTCAAATAGTTTTGATTGGACAATTTGTATACTTTGCCAACACCGAAGTGATGAAAAACTTATCTGTCCTGCAAATAATTTTAACGTAGCTTCACGCAACGCTGTATATGCAACACTTGAAAAACACTTAAGCAATTTGGGCAGTATTAACACCTTACCCGTGATATTAATAAAATTATGTTTGATGAAAATTGTAGTAAGATAGAAGATGTATTTTTAAAAAGACAAGCTAAATGGCACAAAAAATGTGCATTAAAATACAATTCCACAATGTTTGAAAGAGCTAAAAAACATAAACTTTCTGAAAGCAAAAATGAAGACTTGCCATCTACATCACATGGACGGCTTAATCGATTATCAACTTCTACAGATCTGTGCTTCTTTTACGATGGTCATGCAACAAAAAAGAATCAGCTACGTAATGTGACTACACTAGATCTAGATCAAAAAGTGAGAAAATGTGCCATCGAACAAGAAAATAGTATTCTAATTGCAAAGCTGAGCAATGGTGAGATGAATGCTCAAAAAGCAAAATACCAAACAAAGTGTCTATCAAAATTGTACAACAATTCTCGGAGTAATGTTAGAAAAAGAAGAAAGCAATACTCTTCAAATATGTCAGGGTGTAGCTTTCGCAGAATTGGTAAATTTTATGGAAAAGAATATGAACGATTCAAATTACATTAAACCAGTTTTTAAAATGAGATTCCTGACAAAATTGTATAAGGAGCGATTAACTCAGCTTATAGGAACGGATGAACAATTGTGCATGCCTGATATACACACTTCACGTTTACGACATAGGATTCTCGCACACTTCCCATACATGACGGCTTACATGTCTGGTAGAGAGTATATTTTAACATATGACAAAACTGTTGCTGATATTATGCTGCAAGCATATAAAGATGATTACGATGAAGATGCACTTGCTTTATTGCGTGTTACAAAAATGTTAAGAAAATATATGCTTCAACATACGAACTCTTTCAACGGTGATTTTGATAATCAATCCCAGTGTAAATCTATTCCCCGTTCCCTGCTGGCTATCGTAAATATGCTGTTATATGGAGTAAATATAGAAGCCAATGAGCTTGTTACTCAACCATCTCTCACAATATCACAGCTAATTTGTTTTAATGCACAATCACGTAAACCAAGCGGAAATATATTGAGGCATCGAAATGGGAGAGATACTCCTTTGCCAGTTTACATGGGCCTTTCAATATTTGGTAAAACACGAAAAAGATAAATCATTGAAAGGCTCCATTCACTTGGAATTTCAATCTCGTATCATCGTGTGCTGGAACTCTCGGCAGTGATGTGTGAAGCTGTAAATGTTAAGTATCAAAAAGAAAACGTAGTGTGTCCGGCCAAACTACGACAAGGAATTTTTACGATTGCGGCATATGATAACTTGGACCACAATCCAAGCAGTTCAACTTCAGAGAATTCCTTCCATGGAACAAAAGTATATCATTATTTCAAAATCTAACACCTAATTGTTTAGGAAACGTAAGAAGTACTTCAGAAGCTGTGACTTATGACACAATCGACTCCAAAAAAACCGAAGTGTACCAACTCTTCCAGAAGAATTTGCTTTAGTGACACCAGCATTTCTACATTCAAAACAACCTACTATTTCAAAATGCTCTGAAGCTACATCAAAATCCATGTTGTCTGCAACAACTGCAGACATGAAGAAACATGAAAATGCCTGGTTGAAATACGTCATGAGACAAGATACTAATAATATCGGGTTTAATGTTTCATGGGCTGCTTTCCATGCAAGTAATCCAACAGTTATAACCCATTTCATTCCAGGAATATCGACACTTTTACCGTTATTTTATGAAGACTCTGCCTCAGTCTCTATGATTAAACACGAGATGGGATTAATCAAACAAGTCACACAGTTTCTGAATGGAAATCAAATTCTCGTTTATGGCAGTTAACCAACCATTATTCGCAATAGCGAAGTTGATACAGTGGAATTATCCAGAAATTTATGGAGAAACAAAATTCTTGGTGATGTTTGGTGCATTTCATATTGAGTAAGCTTTTCTCCGAGTTTTGGGAGAGTGGATGTCAGGAAGCGGGTGGAATGGTGCAATTGCACATGCTGATATAGTATCTTCTAGTGCTGTAGAAAGTTTTATTAAAGTAACCCATGTAAAAAAAATCAAGATATATCCACCAAGTAACTGCCGCAGCACTCTATCACCTGTTGATTGATGCTGATCACGAAAGTAATAGTGAACAAGAATTTGAACTGTGGTGTGGGAAACGAGCTGAAGAGAATGCTATGTTCAAATACTGGCTAACTTGTTTTAATCTGGAAGTCCTATTGTTTCAATTTATTCATTCAATCAGAGATGGGAAATATTCAATGTCACGTGATTGCCTAAAAGAAATGATTCCTTGTTTTTTTTTTTTTGCTTGATCACCATAATTATGCACGTTGGTTACCAATCCACCTGAAAGATCTTTTTGATGCAGAGATAAATCTACCAAATGTACACCGTGGTTTTTCATCGGGACAGTTTGTGATAAGAAAATCACACAAACTCTTCTCAGCTATGAGCATAGATCAAGCGCCCGAACAAAATAATGCTCTTGTTAAAGGAGATGGGGTTGCAGTAGGGTTATTACAGAATCCATCGGCACTTACACGCTGGATGTTATATCGACCGGAAATCTGTAACTTCATACAAGATTTTGAGTGTAATATTGAAATAAAATCCGAAGAAAAAAAATCGATGCCATCATGAGCAATATCACTCATTTCAAATTAAATTTTTCGCTAAAGTTCAAGCACTTTATAACACACTGAAAAAGTTAGGTAACCCATTTTTAGAAGATGGTGAAGATTTACCTGTCATCGACACGAGGGTTATTGTTAATAAGGAAATTAATGCATCAATTTATTCAGCTGAATCAACTGGTATTATTCAATTCCACAGTTTCATTGAGGAGTGCCTGGTAAAAAATTCCTCATCAATATTTCAACCTCTGAAAAAAAAATTCTCTCTTTAGTACTCCGGCAAAAAACATCAGCCAGAAAAATGCAACCCTAAAGGTTTTAAAAACAGACGTCCAGCTATTTTCCAGGCTTTTAATAGTTGCACAGAATCGTCAGTTAGACCTGCAAAATTCTTTCAATTATGAAAATAAACCATTTTCTCCTGCTTTTTCCAGTAACGGAGAATTTCGACTCAGCCATAAAAGTGATTTAGCACATATTTTAGAGGAAACTATTGAGAAGAATTGAAGCACCTTTCCAGGAACATGCGATGCTTTAATTTATGATGGGCCAGTTCTTTTTAACATTTTAAAGCCTCACCAGTCTTCAAGAACCTTTAATGATTACTACATTAACACATTTCACCCCCATTTATGTAATGACATTGAGAGTTTTAGTTGCCAAAGAATAGATTTGATATGAGATAGATACATTACACCAAGCATTAAAGGTGAAACCAGTCAAAAAAGGGGGGCAGGAACGAGGCGGCAAGTGCTATCGCATGTCAAACTACCTAAAAATTGGTAAGGCTTCTTAAGAAATTCAAGTAATAAAGAAGATTTATTTAATCTGCTTGGAACACTAGCTATAAATACCATAAAAAATACACAAGTTATAACCACTTCAGGTGAAGAAGTTAAAGAAAATAATATTGCACTAAGTTCCTTAATTGGAATGACTTGCCCTGGCCATGAAGAAACTGATACAAGGATAGTCTTGCACCTCAAAGACATGGCAGAAAACGGATTTAAAAATATTGTTATACGCTCTGTAGATACTGGTGTATTAGTTTTAGCAATTGCAAATTTCTTTACTTTGTCAGATAGACACCTGCAAACTGTTTGGATTGCATTTGGAACAGGGAAGAATTACAGACTTATTCCCGTCCATACTGTAGCTGCAGCAATTGGAAAAGAAAAAGCAATGTCGTTACTAGGATTCCATGCTTTCACAGGTTGCGACAGCAATCCTGGTTTCACAGGAAAAACAAAAACGTCAGCTTGGAAGACATGGATTCTCTATAAAGATGCTACTACCGCATTTTCATTTTTATCAAAACCGCAAACTTCCATACCTGACGATATTCTAAATATTTTAGAAAAATTCGTAGTATTGTTGTACTGTCCAACATGTAACAGCAAGAGTGTAAATGGTGCTAGACAGGAATTGTTTATGACAAAAAATCGTCCTATTGAACATCTTTCACCAACCAAGGGTGCACCAGAGCAACATATTTTACAGGAGTGCTTTCCAAGCTGGACACAGTTGGGGACAAGTACATGAGCGGGAAATATGTCCCCCTCTGTAAACAAATGGGGATGATGGTTGGATAATTTTTCATGGAAATTAAAATGGTCGGAGCTGCCCGAAATTGCAGATTCTTGCAAAGAACTAATAAAATGTATGTGCAAAATAAGTGTAGTTGTAGGAAGGTTGGTCTTTCTTGCACATTATTGTGCAACTGTAAAAACGAATGTGAATGAGAAATAATATGCTACAAACTAAAGTTTCTATATTCTTCAATTTTATGTCATTCATTTGTAATGTAGCATTAATTTTTTAATATGTTGTATAAGTAATGCATTAGTAAAATGCAATTTTATTATTTATTTATTCCATTCATTTTACTCACTATACAATAAAAAATACTTTAATAATTGAACTAGTTTCATTTTAAGCATATTTCTGATATTAGAAAGAAAATTTTTGATTAAAAAAATCGAAAATGACACTTTTATATGACGAAAACGGAAAAAATTGAATAACAGCCTAAATCTTAAATTCCTAAGACATTTCATTATGCCTCTTTTATATGCATTGTTTTAATATAAAGAAGATACTGACCAATAGGGATATTATTATTAAAAATTGCAGTTATTTCATACCTAGCACTTCCCTTAATAACAATCGATTTAGCTGATGATCTATAAAATTTATACACAAGTTAAAAAGGCACTGTGCTCGGAGACATTAATGTAACGGTAACCGTATTATTTTGTGAGCCCCTGTAAATGAACGAAAACTACTATGCACTGCTTATTCTACAGTAAGTATCTTGTACTGCAGCGCACTGATGTATATTAATTTGAATATGTTACAAAGAGTATAACATCATTAAAACACATTGCAAGCGATTTTCGTCTACAGACCATAATGTAACGGAATACGTTTGATTACCCCTGTAAATGAACTATGAATGATGCACACTTGAAAATAAATACCGAACTTGTTACGGTATACTACAATACCATATTTTCATTATCTGGATATCCGGTTAATTTTTTTCTTTTGAGTTAGTGCGCGACTAGACAGACGACCAGACAGACAGACAAACATGCAAACTGAATTCATAAATACGTTTCGACTGTGCTGTAAAGTGTTACAAATAATACTTTTTATCTAAAGACATCTAAATTTCCATCAAACATGCTTTTATACGATGAATAGAAACGAAATTGCACTAATTCCCGAAAATGACGCCATTTTGAATAACGGCCGCCATCTTGAATTCCCCGCACTTTTCGCGATGCCTCCCCTTCTTATATGCTTTGTATTAATGTAGAGTAGATACTGAACAATCGGTATAACTGTATCACGATGTGCAGTTTTCACCTTATTTTTGTCGTGTAGCACTTGGACTATAAAGGATATCAGTGACGATGAAATTAATTCACATATTCAAAGTGGCTCAGTTCCTATTTGGGATATAACATTCCAGAATTTCCCAGTCCATACTAAAGCAGGTGAACGATGTGTCAAACTCGTAATAGAAACCTCAGTAAAAGTTTGTGGAGCAGAGTCTAGTGAAGGTTTTATCAGAACAACTCTGCTGTCAAGGTCAACTTCACCCATAAATCTGATTTCAAAGTACCTTCATCTAAGAATGAGTGAAAACGGTGGTGTTCAATTGTTCAACATGTGTTTCGTGTACTTATGACTCTCTTCACATAAAACTTAGTTTTTCCAATACGAAAATGTGTTTATAAATAATACTAATGATCTAACATAATTTGTTTTAAACACTTAAACTTGTATTTAATAAAATAAACCAAAAAAGAAAAGTAATTTTTGACTTTTCCCCCCTTAAATTGTGATTTACCTTTATTTCTATTTTTTTTTTTCAAAATTTCATTAATGCAATTCCCGACCAGAAGATGTTGATGAATTTAAGGATTTAAGTAATATTTATACATTATGTTTTGTTATTCTATAGCGCTTCCCAACCTTTTTTCTTTCACGTACCCCTTGCTTAGGCTTTTAATTTCGGAGTACCCCCTATTTATCATTAACACTCACCACCCCCATCTTCCCCCACATATTATTAGAACCTTCATCTCCCATGAATGAAAATTCATTTCAAGAATTATGCATTGTTATATTTCCTATTCATTAAGGGAGCACTGTTGTTTTCCGTTTTATTTAAAGAATTAGGTTTATTAGTTATCAAAACAGGCCTTTTATAACAGCTAAGCCCAGGTTCTCTTGCATTTCTAAATAATCAGATTAGTTCGAATAACTTTTATTTCCCGTAATCATCAGGTTGAATTTCAATCACAGTTTCAGAACTCTTAAGAATTTCGGATTTCAACGAGTTATCCATTTTAAACGGAAAACAAATCATTCAAATAATAAGTAAACATTTCAAGTTAAATTCTCATTAAAGGGAAGGAAGCTTTCCAATTAATATCGTTAATGATATAACTCCGCCTATTCGAAAACGAAAATAAGGGCCTGATTTTCAACACTTTTAAAATTAAAAATTAAACCCAACAGCTCTGGCGTAATTTAGGCGTTTTGCAATTATTATTAAATAGAAACAATAAGAAAAAAGAGGTGGGAAAGGAACATTGTATAATGATCAATGGAAGTTTTCGCGTAGATTTGGGGAAATATATAAGTACTCATGCAATATGATTAGCAGTGGGCGAAGCTAATGACGTTGAATTATCAATGAATTATTAGCATTTTGAGTGTAACATAGTTACACATGAGGCTAAACTTTGTAATCCAAAACTATCAACTTTCTTTATGTGGTTTCAGTTAAACCATTTTTGTGATTACCGCCATTACCGATATTATTTTTACGTACCCCCTGCAAGCCCGCCACGTACCCCCAGGGGTACTCGTACCCCAGGTTGGGAACCGCTGTTCTAATACATAATAATTTCAGCTATTATATTCGTGAAGAGGCTAATTAACAAATTTAATTTTTTTTGTAAAACTGAATTTTTACCAAATTTCGGCAAACTTTAGATCACATGCGCGATCAGAAGATGTTGATGGATAATATTTAAATATTATGTTTTGTTAGTGTAATAGATAAGAATTTCAGCTATTACATTCGTGCAGAGGCTAATTAAAAAAAATTTGAAATTTTTTTAAAAATGTCAATTTTTCCCATTTCAGCAAACTTTACAGCACATGCGCTATCGGAAGATATAAACCGATTTTATTTCTTTTTTTACCCATATTTAGTCTCCCCAATTCGCAATTTTTCCGCGGTATTACGACTTGAAAAACAATTTTTGAATTTTTTCGGCCCACCCTAATGTATACATTGTGTTATGCAGCGGAAAATGTTCATTTGAGAATTGATAACATCCGAAAATTGATATTTCGGGTGTAGAAAGCTGATTAACACGCTCTAAAAACTATTCGAAAGCGCCCCCCCTTTTTTTTTTCAGTACTTTTCTTTTTCTTTTCTTTTGAAAAGGACAGCAAAATAAACGAATGTTTCAGAAATGCTTCCTTAAATCTAAAAACTCTATTGGTTTACTGGGATATAAGACCTTTCATATCTCAGGAGAATTTATGTTATATTTTCGCAAATTTTTCCTAGATCCAGAAGTAATCTTTGTTTACTTATTTTATTAATGTACTTTATTTTATTAAGTTCCAAAAGTTTGGTTTATCATGCTCCATTCACTGTGCAAGGCAAAAGTGTTTTTAAATGTTTTTTTTTATTATTATTTTTTTATTTTATGCATTAATGTACAAAAATGAATCCCTGAATGTGTCAAAAAAATTTCTGTTAAATTCGAAGATATTAACATTTTTGAAAAACTCTCAAATTGAAATTGTCGAATTTTACTTCGGAAAAAAAAAAAAAAAAATAAATAAATAAATAAAATAGCCCAAATATACTCTGGTACATTTTACGACATGCCATATTTTTACTGTCTTTTACTTACATTTACTTGGTTCTTGAATCTAAGGATAGGAATTTGTAATCTATTTTAACCCATTTCCATGAAAAAATTGTAAATATAAATCTACAGGTGTGTTTCCGATGTCAATACATGTTAATATTTTTTAGAACTTAATGATAAATTAATATATTTTTCTTCCATTAGCCAGCCACGGGAGATAAATTGCCAAATTTTCTTTGTAACTCGTACAATTTTATACTAGTTTAAATAAAAATGGATTTAATTCTGCGCTAATAAACGCTTTGCATAATATGCCAAATGGCTGCTAAACTGCAACAATGAAACATTTTAAAGGCTAAAAAGTAAAATATAAATTATAAATAAAAAATAAATTGTGGGATATATAGATATATATATATATATATAAAGAAAACATTATTAGTTTAATAGTATTTCATTTACGATTATACGCTGAGAAATAAATTTTAAAATCTTAAAAATGTAGTTTAAATATTGCTTCATCTTTTTCTTTCTTGTTGCCCTGTCTTAAGTAAGAAGTACAGCGAAATTTATATATTTTTAAATGAATTCACTTGCTTGCGCTTTTTTCAAAGAATAAAAAAAGCAGCGAATACATGAAATTTAGTAAAATAAATAAAAATTTATATAATGTGTTTTTTTTTATAAAAGTGTTTTTTTTTTAGTTTTTTTTTAAGTTTTTTTTTATAATAGTGTTTTTTAATAGTGTTTTTTTTTATTATTACTTTTTTAGTTATTCAACTTAATTTTTTTACTATAGTTTGTTTTATAATTTGACAAATTTAAATTATTTCCGTAGTATGCTATCAGGCAATTTAAATTATCAACTACAATCGTTTTCAAGAATTTTTTCCTAATTCATGTCTTAGGAAAAAACTGAATGGGATGTACACAAACGAAAACTTTAACAATATATTATTATCAAACTTTTACTTTTTATAACTATTTTTCTAGGCTACAAAAGGTTGGAAAATTTTCAGATTATAGTTATATATACATATAAAATGCTAAAAGTTAAGAAAATTCACATGAAGTGTTAAGTTTAACAAAACACAGGAAATGGGCGGAGCTTCATAATTATTGTTGGTACTATGCATCAGACAGCACCTGTAGAATATTAGCATTGACATCTTATAATAAAATGTGTCGTTTAAAATAAGGTATTGAAAGGCAGAAAAATATAGCACTGGTTCTGTTTGCGAAAAGCGAGATTTTTCTGGCACTGTCCACCAGTTTCTTTTGAATGATATTTAAAATAATAATATAACAAAACTCAATTTAATAATCTATCCTTAAAAGTGCATCTCAGTGCTTCAAATGGCTTTGTGCTCGCCAGAAAAAGTTTCTTTTTAACTGTAAGGTGCAACATTCGATTGTTAAAATTAAAGAAAATTCGCTAAAAATGTTTTTTTTTTTTCCCCGAGAATTTAGTCTTTTTTCAGTCAAGCATTTTTGTAAAGATTGGTCATACAATAAAACAACTTCCAATATTTCAGATTGGAAAATTTAAAAGTCAAAAGCTTGGGTCCGCTCATTTTAGTAATTATAATTTTGATTCTGGATGAAGATAAATAACTGTGTAACTCCTGATAATTAACATTTCATATTAGTTGTATTGTATTTCTTGAAATTCAATGGGGGACATCTCAGTACGGCGCATATAGATTTAAAAAAAAAAAAAAAAAAACTATTGATAGTTTATCTGAAAATTGTTCAATAAAATGTTAGAAAATGCATGGCTATTCGTGTTCAAAAGTTTAAAGAAATAGTAAAACGTGCTCTTTTTATTAAACATGACGAATATCAGCACCTATAAAATAACAAACTAAAACATTGTATATGCATGAGCGCCGGCGGAAAGAAATAGAAGGAGGGTCAGGACTGTGGACTAGTTCTTGTAATTTGTAACCCAGACGACAGTTTTTAAACATAAAGAAGCAACACAGAAATTTTATCATTTAAAAAAAATTAAAATATTCAAAAATAAATTTCTACTAGCATTTTTCCTAATGGGAAATTGAAACTGGTTATTAATTTTATTCGTTCCGCCTTTAAAGATAAATTTAGAACACGTGAACGCAAAAAGAAAAACAGAATGAAAAATTGTCTTCCACGGGGTGTTAAAGAATGAACGGAGGTGCAGAAACGCGCTGACAAAAGATTCTTTATTTTAGTGTTTTATTATTTTAAGTCACTTAGAAAGAATAAACATTTTTTCTTTCAAGAAAAAAAAATGAAATCCTAGTAAATTAAATTTAATTAATTAAATTTCACAAAAACGACGTCTATATCTGTATATCAAATACTCAATAATTAAAAATATAATTATAATTAATACTCAATCACATTTTTTGTTACTGTAAGAAGGTATAAGAAATAAATTAATCGCTATAATTTTCAGTACCATTGAACTTGAACTTGTACCTGCTATACTTACTCACTGGAATTAAAAACATGATTATTATTTTTTTTCATGCATAAATACTTCATTAAAAATCACAAATTTTAAAGAAAGAAAAAAGATGTTATACACATAAAAATACATTGAATAACCGAAAGCGAATACTTTTCAAATTTGGAGTTTCAGCATTCTTTTTTCTTTCATTTATTATTATTATTATTATTATTATTTTATTGTTTGAAAAACAAAAATATTAATCTGTAAAGATTTTTTTTTTTTTTTTTAAGAAATGAGTTTGGAATTATACGGTTTTATTAATTAAATTTGAATATCAGCACGAATTAAATTCATTTATCAGAAGATGGTTTTAAGTTTGAATGATTTATATTTCTCTTTTGTACATCACTAGTTGCCTTCTTCATTTTGCGTGGTATATTTTAAAGAAATTTTCATCCTAAGCTAATTAAACCGAAAAAAAAGGCGTTAAAATTTTATATTAATACGAAATTAAATTATGTCTAAAATTCAATAAAATATATTTTATGTGTTGATTTAGGAAACTTACCGTATTGTTCTAAAATACCGAAATTCAAAGCCCCACCAGTGACTGAGAGGTTCTGCTATCAAAGCTGGTAGACGGGAGGTGTTGGGTTCAAACCCCTGTCGCGCTCGTCGACCTAACCGTTCGGAGTTTTCCGTGGTTTTCTTTGAACCTTGCCGTAAATACGGGTTAGGATTCCTTAGAAAGACTTCCACGGAGGGCAGTGCCCATCAGGTCCTATATCTCTCGTGTAGATAATCGGCCGTCATAAAATCAACCAACCAACCGAAACTCTAAACTTCCAATTGTGTTGATAGCAAAGTATCAGATAATATAATCTGAATGACCTAGCTGCAGTATTGTCAGTTAAACGAACATCTTAAAGGAAAGAAAATGAAACCCCATTTACCTGTTTCAGATATCCAAGTTGATTACGTGATCGATGTTGAACAGCAGAACCATACCTAAATCTAACAACGCATTTTTCCCGCTCGACTTAAGCTGTTAAAGTATTATTTTAATGAACAGTGGTTGCAACCATTCTCTTCAACTTTATACCACATTACAAAATAATTTCTAGTATTAATAAAATACTAAAAAATGTGTCGAAAAACTATTAAAATATGGCACTAATTAACAATAGTTAAAAAATAAAAAAATTGAAATAAATAGCTTTCGAACGAGTAGCTTTGAAAGTGACTCACGTTCTCGTCTTGTTTTCGTAAGAAAATCTAAATCTAAAACTGTTACCCTGGCTCTTTATTTAGGTTCGAATATCATGATTTCTGATTTCAGTTCATTTGTTTTAGCATTGGTAATCTTGAAAGTCAAGTTTATAGCCAAATCCCACCAATGCCGCCATTATTTCGCTAAATTTTGCGATATTTGGCGAAGAGTTGCCAACTTTGTGACTTCTTTTACTACCAGCTGTTCAACAACATAATAACTGATTTAAATTTCATTCACATTGAAATTCTTTGACCCGTAGTGACCCCAAAATGACACATCAATCGAATTTTTTCGAACATGTGACCCAGCCAAATGGTCTCCTCCTACCCCAAATTGGTAGGACACAAATTTAGTCAAAATCATTAGAGAAGTTTTTTAGATAAAATGAGCTTGACCCGTAATGATCTCAAATGATCAACTAATCGAATTTTTCAGAAAATGTGACCTAGACCTATAGTCTTCTCGTTCTCGAAAACACAGTTTCGAAACAAAATTTGATAAAAACTGTTTCATTCGTTTTTTTTTTCATGAAATTTCTTGACCCTGGCCCATAGTGGCCCAAAACTATCGACTAATCGGATTTTCTCTAACATGTGACTTAGCCAAATGGTCTTCATATGCTCGAAAACGGTAGGATAAAAATATTAGTCAATCGTTTTTTACATAAAATTAATTTGACCCTGAGATGTAGTGACCCAAAATGACCCCTAAACGAATTGTCTCGATAATGCAACCTAGCCTAATGGTCTTCTCGTGCCCGAAAAAGGTAAACTACAAAATTTAGTCAAAATCGTTAGAGTCGTTTTTAGATAAAATTAGATTGACCCATAGTGAACCAAAAATGACCCACTAATCTAATTTTGTCGAACATGTGATCTAACCCAATGGTCTTCTCTTGCTCGAAAAAGGCAGGATACCAAATTTAGTCAAAATCGTTTCAGCCGTTTTTTTAAATAAAATTAGTTTGACCCTGAACCATAGGGACCCAAAATTACTCACCAATCGAATTTTCTCGATCATGTGAGCTAGCCTAATAATCTTCTCGCAATCCAAAACGGTGCGATACAATATTTAGTCAAAATCGTTAGAGTCGTTTTTCACATAAAATTAACTTGACCCGCAGTGACCCTAAAATGACTAACTAATCGAATTTTCTTGAACATGTGACCTAGCCCAATGGTCTTCTCGTGCCTGAAAACGGCAGATACAAAATTTAGTCAAAATCATTTGCACCGTTTTTAGATATTCCTAGCTTGACACTGATCCATAGTGACCCAAAATGACCCACTAATCGAATTTTCTCGAACATCAGACCTAGCCCAATTGTCTTCTTGTGCCCGAAAATTGTAGGATAAATTATTTACTCAAAATCTTTTCAGCCTTTTTTATACATAAAATTAGTTTGACTATGGCTAATTAGACTATGACCCATAGTGACCCAAAATGTTATTCTTATTATCTAATTCTCTCACACTCTTTCATCTGTTCAAATTACAATGGACTTTTTTTCATGTTATTTTACAAAATATTTTTTCAAATATCACTTTTTATTATTAAGTTTGTTAGAAATTTTGTAAGAAATTTTAAGGCTAGTAAAAAAATTAAAGATTATAAGAAATTTTAAAGTTGCTTGTTATTTTAAAAATCACGTGTTCCATTCTGCAAAACTGTAAAAAAGGTTTTAAGCAACCCTATTATTTTGAATTTTACTTTGTAAGAAATAAAATATACAGTTTTCATTAATTTTAAGTGATAAATATATGTACTTTTCCTCAAAAATTGATGCGCTAATTACAAGATAACGCGTATATAAATTAGTCGTATAAGCTTATTATTATTATTGTATATAATAATTATTATTATTAATTAGATGAATAGTGTCTAACTGAAAGGACATGCTGAAACAAAACTTGTTTCAGCTTGTTTAGCTTCTTTCCCTGAAAGCGGCATCTTGTTCGGAATGGCAGAGCGGAACATACGCGGCTCGCATTTCGCAGTGCCTTTTCTTTCACCTAGCGTGACGACCTCAGTCATGACTGTGTCTTACGTAGCACCCGAAATTTGCGTTTCTTGGTTTCTTCTTCTCGTTTTGTGGAGAACTAATCAGGCTGGGATATCAGCCAAAGAAACGGTGTGACGTGTGGCGTAAATGAAACGAAAAATAATGCTCTGGTGCACGGCAAAGTCCTTTTTACTTTTCCCTTGCCTAGTTCCGGTGATTTTCATGCTACAGTTGCCGTTCCAATGCTATTTAGGGTTTTTCACAATGGAGATCACATTCCAATACAAAAGAAAACTGGGTGTTGCTATTTGATATTTTCGAAATTTTCTCACTGTAACCGTAACTGTTTGAGTGATACTTGGAAATTTTTTCAGAGAAAATTTCTCACGCCTTGCATTCATATTCATATTTTAATTGCTTAATGGGAGTATAGCCAACATAGTGAAAAAGTGCTGATGACCCGGGTTCGAGTCCCGGCTTGGGTACTTTTTCACTATGTTGGCTATACGCCTATTAAGCAATTAAAATATGAATATATGAATGCAAGGCGTGAGAAATTTTCTCTGGAAAAATTTCCAAGTATTAAAAAAATATGAATTTATTCAATTTTCGATGTTGGATTTTCTTTGATTTCGCGTTTGCGCAAGGGTTGGCGGCTCACAGAAAATATTCCATCTTGTGCTGCGTTTGTAGCCTTGCCAACATGTTATGGCGAAAAAGGTTTCAGGCTGAGTATCGTTCCCAAGTGGTTCAGTTGGTAGAACGTCACTGCGCTATACTGATGACCCGGATGCAAATATCCGAACCCTATAGCTCACAACGCATTGGCGAGCGCCAAATGATTTGGCGAGGACAGCGCTATTTCGCGCATGCGCATAACCTAGCCAAGCAGTTCAGTGCACACCTACGCATATGCAAAGCAATGGCTGACGGTGAAGTGTTTTGCTACGAGAAACTAGAGATAAAAATAAATAAGAAAATAAATACCAGATAAAAGCAGATACACCGGTGAAAATACAGGTATGTGAAATAATTTCAGTGATCTGTATATTAACGTAATATCCTTTAGATATTGTCAAATTTTCAAGATAAGACAGACATGAGGCATGCCATTAGAATATCGATGTTGATAGTTGAGACTTTAATCTTGTGAAAATTAAATTAATGTCGCACCAATTAACACTATCTGTAAGATACAGTTACTTTTATTTTTGGTTGCGAAAGCGTCTTTGAAGACGCCAATTTGGTTATATATATATTTTTTAGTTTTTGTGATGAAAGGCAAAAAACAAACAAAAATCTTAATAATTTCTACATTCCCCAAAAATATCGCTTTTTTTTTAATAGAGTTTTCCTTACTAATCACCCAATAATAATTTAAGAATTATTAACACGACATTTTGACATTAATAAATGTGTCTTATCTTGAAAAAAAAATGTTTATAAAGAGATAATAATAATACAACACTGAAATTATTTACATTGTGGTTAAATGAGAGTTTGTATGCAAGAATGTATGAATATATTGAGTGAATGAACAACCATTGACATAGAAAAGTTAGGTAAACATAAACTATTGGTAAATAGTAACATGAATAAAGAGTAACCTAATGTTTCAATGCAATTAATTTTTGTAACTGTAAATATAAATAAATGTATTATTATGCATAAACATGTACAACAGTCTTAACAGCATAATCACATTCCCCCCCCCCCTATCTTGAAAAAATAAATACAGTAAAGTTTAACCACTGTTTATATTATATTTTTATTTATTTATATTAGTAATATCCTCCCCCCCCCCTCTTTATTTTTAATTGGGAGTCAAACCATTTAGAATATAAATTTAGGCTTAAAAATTCTATCATAAATTGCAATGAGGGTTTTATTGAAAGTTGAATATTCATTTAATGTTTTCAACTTGTCAGTTTATATTAGTATGGAGACTTTTAAAGTGTATTTCTGGAAATGTGGAGTTTGATTTGAATTTGGAGACATTTAAATTGAAAAATTGCACTTTACCTAAATAACAGAAAGTTGTGGTCATAACATTTTCTCATATTACTGCTTTTGTTGATAGTGACATGGTTTAGCCAAAAATTTTTAAAATATATTTATGTATAAAAATAATATGAATTATTTAGTAATAAAACTTTTTGGTACTTTTGTCTTATGGCGTCCCTCAAAGATAAATCACCAAGCGACCAAGATTTATCGCCAAAGTATAAAGCATGTGTGACATAATATATAATCAATATAGCATTTTGTGACATATATGGCCAAGTTATAGTCATGTAATGTGTATATGTTGTATATATATATATATATATATATATATACAGCATATATATATTATGTGACGTGTATAAGATGTATATAATATGTATAATGTTCGTAAATAATGTAAATAAACATATCATTATACATAAAAATGTACAACATATCTTATCAACAGCATAATCGCTTTTTTACCCTAATCCTGAAAAAATAAGTAAAGTTTAACCACTGTTTTTGTATATTTTTTTATAGTAATGTTTCTTTCCCCCCTTTTATTTTTAATTGGAAGTCAAATCATTTAAAATATAAATTTAGGTTTAGAAATTCAACATTAGCTTCAACAAGCACCTATTAATATAATGCAACACTACTACTTACTGCAGTATATATATATATATATGACATGTATATAAGATTATATATGTCATATAAGATGTAAATAATGATGTATATGGCACATGTATGAGTGTTTGGAGTATATGTATGCATATATAAGGTTTGCGATGAACATGGCAAAATCATAACTGCAACCTTGGCATAATCATAATTCTAGTGGCTGTTATAACATAAAAGTACTGCCTTTTTACCTATATAACAGGACACAGGACTAAAAGAAGGGCAAAAGGAGATAATGTTATAAAAAGAGAAAATTCCAATGATATTTTTTAATAGTATATATTATTTAAAAACAAATTTAATAGCGCCATTACCAAGTTATCTTTCATAATTTTTTTATTTCCTTGAATTTATCTCATTCAGACTATTGCATTTTAAGTTTAAATGATTCTTGATTGTCATTTAATGAAAGTTTACGAAACTCAGATAATTTTATTTTAAAAGTTTCAAGCAGCAATATGTACTTTCGAACAATAATACATCAAAAACAGTATCATAGTACTTTATTATATTTTTTGTTTGCAGAGTTGCCAAGTCTCCGGATTTTTGCACACCAGTAATTTTTTAGAGAAAATGTTGTTCTCTTAAATCGCAAATTGGTCTGATTAAAAAAAAAAACATTTTCTGTATTAAATTACTGGTATCCAAAAAGCCGGAGACTTGGCAGATCTGTGTTTGCATATATTGGGTTTTAAGGAAGTTTGTTTCGGTGGATCTATTGTAGGTTTTCTCATTGAATGCCTCGTGTTTTGGTTAGTGAGGTAATATCGCAAAAGATCAATTAACCACATACTAATCCAGGGAAACCTTTACTACTCAGCCCATGTCTTAAATTTTTAGTGTAGATCGAGTCTAAAATCTGAAAGTATTGAAGTAGTTTGTAATTGATACTTTTAAAACATATAAGTTAGTTGTAGTTAACTATTCTTTTTAATAAACTAGTTGTGGTTCGCTACACACAAAATTTCTGTTCTCTAACCACTGATAGTTTTATGATGGAAAATGGGGCAATGGGAAAACATGTTGTTGAAACATTTTAAAAAAACAATAATTATTTTTAGATTTTAAGTCATTCTGCAGAATTTTATGGTGGTTCTGAAATGACTAGCTCGACAATGCGAAACTTTCTGATACATTTTTAAATGCAAAGGCATAAAAATTAGCAAGCCTGACTATTGAAGCAATTTAGAATTGTAATGAGCTTTCCATTCTTTGCTAAATAGATTACTTATCGAGTTATAAGCGATTTGTGTCATGTGACATGTTTTTCTCCTTTCTTGTGCTGCATTGTCGAAATTTCGGTTTAAAATGCCAACTTTGGCAATGTTTTTTGAAAGATCTTTTGCCTTTACCAAAAAGGGAAAACATAATTCGATTACATAGTTTCTTGAATAAGCACAACTGCCAATTTCATGTGTTTGCGAAATAAATTGAATTAAAAAATGTATCAGAAAGTAAGCAGTTTGGATTTCTCAAAACAGCCTTAACAAATAGTCGGTTCGTTTTAACAGTGTCTTGTTGCACCATTGATTTTTTTTCCATTCTTTATATGTGGAAACCTATATATATATATATATATGAAATCTAGTTGCAAAACATTTATATTTAAAAAAAAACTTTTTTTGTTTGGAAATTGCAATTTTGAACTTTTTTACAAAATTTATAGGATTGTAAAATATGTATTTTGTAAATAAAGATAAACAAAAATTTCAAAAAGGTCTGAAGTTCAAGTTCAGGAAGGAAAGGAAATCTTGTTATCTCTTTTAGACTTATGTCCGTAAAAAATTATGAAAATTTCGTGTTTTTGGCGATTTATTGCTAATTGGCGATACAATGAAAAACACTTTTATGATAGATACTCTTTTATGAAAAACTTATTCTATGCATCATACTGAGTAAGCTTAACTTAAATAAATACACTTTTATAACTATGGTTTTGCCATATACATTTATATGTATATATACAGAAAAATAACTATCATACTCAGTAGTTTAGAACAAAATTTAAAAATGTTTTAAACTAATAGTTAATGTCCAATTCTGAGCACTGTCAATTTGACTTTTATATTGGTAGTATCAGAGACAACAAGTGTGTGTGCGTGTGGGAGGGGGTTCACCCCCCCCCCCTCACTTATTTATAAGAATTGGTAAAATTTAGAATAATTGGAAAGTTAAGAACACTTCCTGCAAAAAAGTTCTCCCCCGTCGTCAGTTTCATTTAAATTCTATGTTGTCTGTCTTTAAAGGGGAAAAGAAAGAGCTTCTCACACAGCACGGAAGATTGTGTATGATTCTTTGTAGGAGGGAGGGGGGTGATCATAGATTACTCCAGAGTAGGCTGTTGGACGATGTCCAGGGCTAAGATAGAGAGTATCGCTTTTCTGAGAATTTGAGACTTTGGTGAAAGGTACTTGCAAACCACCATGTCAGAAGAGCGACTGGATGAACTGATGCTATTAATCTGTGAAGCAGACATAACTGACATGTTGGATTTAGACAATTTAGCGGGAAAATGGGCTATTCTGAAGGATAGGTGGGTGGTAATTTAAAAATGTAGAGAAGGATAATTTTTAGCCTCTTATACTAATATGTATCTTATTTTTAACAAGCAAGATTTGTCTTTTTTATGTATTTTAAAATGTATACACTTACATAACACAACAGCATGCGATTTTATTTATAGAAACATAACTTCTGAAGTACTTCAACGTTCTTAAATTGTTACTTTTGAGAACTGGTTAATGTATGGTATTTCCGTACGCATTTCCTTTTAAATTGTAAGCAAAATCCTAATTAATAACAGGAATCTCAACTCTACTTATATAGTAAAAGAATAAACATTTTTTTTACACATACTGAATAACAGCATTTAATTTTGACTGTGGTTAGACAGAATGAATGTGAGCACTTAGGACTTCTTTTTAATTCACAGTATTGTAGAAAAGTTGACTACGATGCTGAGGAGGGGGGACTATCACAAAGTCTTTCTCACCCTCGATCCCATACTCGGCAAAATTCAGGTCATACCCCCTCACTAAAACAGCCTTCGGCACGCCCCTGACAACAAGAGAAAAGTATTGTTGCCATAACAGAACAACTTACTAAATACTGTAATACATAATGAGAGCATTTATTGCCAAAGTATAAAGCATGTGTGACAATAATATATAATCAATATAGCATTTTGTGACATATAATATGGCCAAATTATAGTCATGTGATGTGTATATGTTGTATATATGTATATATATATATTATGTGATATAAGATGTATAATATGTATAATGATCGTCGTTCAGGAGATGACGTCTGTCAAGTCCATTAGCTCTCGAATTGTCAAATTGTTATCGCGGTAAATTGTAGTTTTCCATATAAAAAGCTCTGTCGCTTTTTTTTTCTTTGGTATTGCAGCGTTTTTTCTAATTATTATGTTGTTCTAATCTTTATGAATTCTTTAATTCCTAAGATTTAGTTTCTTTATTTCAGTTTTGTTGAAATAACATTTTTTTGTAAATTAACTTCATAATTAAAATAAATAATAAAAAAAGCTTCAGATTAAAAGCTATTGATGATAAAAATCCACATTCTTTGCCTAACAGACCCTGTAGTATTATAAATTTTTATATCTCAAATTTCAACGTAAGAGTGGGGGAAATATATAAAAGATTTGGGATATCAAGATTATTATTATTTTTTTTAAAAAGATTAACAATGTAAGCAAATTATGACATACATTGTAAGAGAAATATGAATTATTATCTAGATTCATATTTTTAAATTATGAGATTCAATAAGTTTCTATGGGTCGGAGTAATTTTTTTCGTAGTGGATTGGGATGAATATATATTTGTTTCGGGTTAACCAGACATAAAAAAAAAAAAAAAAAAAAAAAAAAAAAAATTCAAATTTAAAACTATATAGTATTTGAATATAAATGAGTATTTCTTTGTTAATTTTTTAAAATAAATGATAAAACTAATATTGGGAATATAATTGTTAACTATTATTCTATAGTTAAGTTAGAAAAAGGGAATAATTTTCTTTTAATTTGGATTTTAGGTTGGGTCAATGAAATTTTTTGTGGGTTTCAATTGACTTCAAATAGAATATTCAGATAATCCAACCTGTATATACATAATTTTTTTTTATTTACACGGGATATTTTTTTCCATTATGTCAGCACAATTTTATATTAAATAACTATATATTTACTCAGTAATCTTTTTCTTTCTTTTTTTTCCCGTTTCTTTCGTATCAAAAGTAGATGGCTTGAAAAATACATGATTTGTTTTTTGAAGTTTAAATTGTATTTTTTTTAAAGTAAAAATAGTTTAGAAAAAAAAACTTTTTTACGCATGCAATGTTTATCTTGAAAAAAGCATGTCTAATTTCATAACTGCAATTCACGTTTTTTTTTTTTTTTTTTTTTTTTTTTCAAATGTTTCCATTATAATAAACTATTTGGCATGACCACCGAATTCAGTAATGGAAAAATGACTTTTTTTAAGTGCGAGACGGTGAATTTATTTTAAAATATTTAATTTTTGATCTATTTCTTTTTTAAGATCATAATTTAATAAACTAAATTATTAAAGAGTATACATATTTTGAATTAAACTGTTAATTTTTTGCACAGTTTTTTATTTATATTATCTAATTTTTAATATTTAAAATATTTTGGGTACTTTTCGGTTAGCTGGGCGCCAGTGATATATGTGTGTGTGTATTATATATGCATATATATATATGTATGTGTGTGTTTTGATGTTCATAACTACTCATTTTATTTTTATATTTTCCATATCTTCTGCCTGCCAATTCGCCATTTCTATTTTACTCAAAAAGCAATTTAAAAAAAAAATGTATAGTTTTTTTTAATGCTAAGCAATTTTGACAAATGAAAACTTAAAAAATAATCCTAATGACAAGCACACGAAATAGTTGAGAGTTAATTTACAAAATAAAAGCCAATCTAAATAAAAAATATAGAAAACATTCTTTTACTATTTATTCATCTCCATGTAGGTATAAAAAGATAAGTTAGATTTATTGATTAGAAAAAAATACTCAAAAGTTTATTAGAGGAATTTACAGTCTCAGAAAATTTATTACAAAAACAATAGTATATTTTGCTTACTGCCATAACTTCTTTGCCTTTCCTTTTAACAAGGCAGGTCTCCTTAAAGCACATACTCAGAATATTTTTTCAAAAAATACTACTCATGTATGATAAAGGATCAGTCAAATTTAGCTGAATTTAATTAAGTCCTAAGTGCTCACATGCATTCTGTCTAACCACAGTCAAAATTAAATGCTGTTATTCAGTATGTGTAAAAAAATGTTTATTCTTTTACTATATAAGTAGAGTTGAGATTCCTGTTATTAATTAGGATTTTGCTTACAATTTAAAAGGAAATGCGTACGGAAATACCATACATTAACCAGTTCTCAAAAGTAACAATTTAAGAACGTTGAAGTACTTCAGAAGTTATGTTTCTATAAATAAAATCGCATGCTGTTGTGTTATGTAAGTGTATACATTTTAAAATACATAAAAAAGACAAATCTTGCTTGTTAAAAATAAGATACATATTAGTATAAGAGGCTAAAAATTATCCTTCTCTACATTTTTAAATTACCACCCACCTATCCTTCAGAATAGCCCATTTTCCCGCTAAATTGTCTAAATCCAACATGTCAGTTATGTCTGCTTCACAGATTAATAGCATCAGTTCATCCAGTCGCTCTTCTGACATGGTGGTTTGCAAGTACCTTTCACAAAAGTCTCAAATTCTCAGAAAAGCGATACTCTCTATCTTAGCCCTGGACATCGTCCAACAGCCTACACTGGAGTAGGCCATGATCACCCCCCTCCCTCCTACAAAGAATCATACACAATCTTCCGTGCTGTGTGAGAAGCTCTTTCTTTTCCCCTTTAAAGACAGACAACATAGAATTTAAATGAAACTGACGACGGGGGAGAACTTTTTTGAGGGAAGTGTTCTTAACTTTCCAATTATTCTAAATTTTACCAATTCTTATAAATAAGTGAGGGGGGGGGGTGAACCCCCCCCCCCCACACACACACACTTGTTGTCTCTGATACTAACAATATAAAAGTCAAATTGACAGTGCTCAGAATTGGACATTAACTATTAGTTTAAAACATTTTTAAATTTTGTTCTAAACAACTGAGTATGATAGTTATTTTTCTGTATATATACATATAAATGTATATGGCAAAACCATAGTTATAAAAGTGTATTTATTTAAGTTAAGCTTACTCAGTATGATGCATAGAATAAGTTTTTCATAAAAGAGTATCTATCATAAAAGTGTTTTTTTTTTTTTTTTTTTTTTTTTTTTTTTTCATTGTATCGCCAATTAGCAATAAATCGCCAAAAACACGAAATTTTCATAATTTTTTACGGACATAAGTCTAAAACAGATAACAAGATTTCCTTTCCTTCCTGAACTTGAACTTCAGACCTTTTTGAAATTTTTGTTTATCTTTATTTACAAAATACACATTTTACAATCCTATAAATTTTGTAAAAAAGTTCAAAATTGCAATTTCCAAACAAAAATAGTTTTTTTTTAAATATAAATGTTTTGCAACTAGATTTCATAAATATATATATATATATATATATATATATATATATATATATATATATATATATATATATATATAGGTTTCCACATATGAAGAATGGAAAAAAAATCAATGGTGCAACAAGACACTGTTAAAACGAACCGACTATTTGTTAAGGCTGTTTTGAGAAATCCAAACTGCTTACTTTCTGATACATTTTTTAATTCAATTTATTTCGCAAACACATGAAATTGGCAGTTGTGCTTATTCAAGAAACTATGTAATCGAATTATGTTTTCCCTTTTTGGTAAAGGCAAAAGATCTTTCAAAAAACATTGCCAAAGTTGGCATTTTAAACCGAAATTTCGACAATGCAGCACAAGAAAGGAGAAAAACATGTCACATGACACAAATCGCTTATAACTCGATAAGTAATCTATTTAGCAAAGAATGGAAAGCTCATTACAATTCTAAATTGCTTCAATAGTCAGGCTTGCTAATTTTTATGCCTTTGCATTTAAAAATGTATCAGAAAGTTTCGCATTGTCGAGCTAGTCATTTCAGAACCACCATAAAATTCTGCAGAATGACTTAAAATCTAAAAATAATTATTGTTTTTTAAAATGTTTCAACAACATGTTTTCCCATTGCCCCATTTTCCATCATAAAACTATCAGTGGTTAGAGAACAGAAATTTTGTGTGTAGCGAACCACAACTAGTTTATTAAAAAGAATAGTTAACTACAACTAACTTATATGTTTTAAAAGTATCAATTACAAACTACTTCAATTCTTTCAGATTTTAGACTCGATCTACACTAAAAATTTAAGACATGGGCTGAGTAGTAAAGGTTTCCCTGGATTAGTATGTGGTTAATTGATCTTTTGCGATATTACCTCACTAACCAAAACACGAGGCATTCAATGAGAAATCCTACAATAGATCCACCGAAACAAACTTCCTTAAAACCCAATATATGCAAACACAGACCTGCCAAGTCTCCGGCTTTTTGGATACCAGTAATTTAATACAGAAAATGTTTTTTTTTTAATCAGACCAATTTGCGATTTAAGAGAACAACATTTTCTCTAAAAAATTACTGGTGTGCAAAAATCCGGAGACTTGGCAACTCTGCAAACAAAAAATATAATAAAGTACTATGATACTGTTTTTGATGTATTATTGTTCGAAAGTACATATTGCTGCTTGAAACTTTTAAAATAAAATTATCTGAGTTTCGTAAACTTTCATTAAATGACAATCAAGAATCATTTAAACTTAAAATGCAATAGTCTGAATGAGATAAATTCAAGGAAATAAAAAAATTATGAAAGATAACTTGGTAATGGCGCTATTAAATTTGTTTTTAAATAATATATAATATTAAAAAATATCATTGGAATTTTCTCTTTTTATAACATTATCTCCTTTTGCCCTTCTTTTAGTCCTGTGTCCTGTTATATAGGTAAAAAGTCAGTACTTTTATGTTATAACAGCCACTAGAATTATGATTATGCCAAGGTTGCAGTTATGATTTTGCCATGTTCATCGCAAACCTTATATATGCATACATATACTCCAAACACTTATACATATGCCATATACATCATTATTTACATCTTATATGACATATATAATCTTATATACATGTCATATATATATATATATACTGCAGTAAGTAGTAGTGTTGCATTATATTAATAGGTGCTTGTTGAAGCTAATGTTGAATTTCTAAACCTAAATTTATATTTTAAATGATTTGACTTCCAATTAAAAATAAAAGGGGGGAAAGAAACATTACTATAAAAAAATAATCAAAAACAGTGGTTAAACTTTACTTATTTTTTCAGGATTAGGGGAAAAAAGCGATTATGCTGTTGATAAGATATGTTGTACATGTTTATGTATAATGATATGTTTATTTACATTATTTACGAACATTATACATATTATATACATCTTATACACGTCACATAATATATATATGCTGTATATATATATATATATATATATACAACATATACACATTACATGACTATAACTTGGCCATATATGTCACAAAATGCTATATTGATTATATATTATGTCACACATGCTTTATACTTTGGCGATAAATCTTGGTCGCTTGGTGATTTATCTTTGAGGGACGCCATAAGACAAAAGTACCAAAAAGTTTTATTACTAAATAATTCATATTATTTTTATACATAAATATATTTTAAAAATTTTTGGCTAAACCATGTCACTATCAACAAAAGCAGTAATATGAGAAAATGTTATGACCACAACTTTCTGTTATTTAGGTAAAGTGCAATTTTTCAATTTAAATGTCTCCAAATTCAAATCAAACTCCACATTTCCAGAAATACACTTTAAAAGTCTCCATACTAATATAAACTGACAAGTTGAAAACATTAAATGAATATTCAACTTTCAATAAAACCCTCATTGCAATTTATGATAGAATTTTTAAGCCTAAATTTATATTCTAAATGGTTTGACTCCCACTTAAAAATAAAGAGGGGGGGGGGAGGATATTACTAATATAAATAAATAAAAATATAATATAAACAGTGGTTAAACTTTACTGTATTTATTTTTTCAAGATAGGGGGGGGGGAAATGTGATTATGCTGTTAAGACTGTTGTACATGTTTATGCATAATGATACATTTATTTATATTTACAGTTACAGAAATTAATTGCATTGAAACATTAGGTTACTCTTTATTCATGTTACTATTTACCAATAGTTTATGTTTACCTAACTTTTCTATGTCAATGGTTGTTCATTCACTCAATATATTCATACATTCTTGCATACAAACTCTCATTTAACCACAATGTAAATAATTTCAGTGTTGTATTATTATTATCTCTTTATAAACATTTTTTTTTCAAGATAAGACACATTTATTAATGTCAAAATGTCGTGTTAATAATTCTTAAATTATTATTGGTTGATTAGTAAGGAAAACTCTATTAAAAAAAAAAGCGATATTTTTGGGGAATGTAGAAATTATTAAGATTTTTGTTTGTTTTTTGCCTTTCATCACAAAAACTAAAAAATATATATATAACCAAATTGGCGTCTTCAAAGACGCTTTCGCAACCAAAAATAAAAGTAACTGTATCTTACAGATAGTGTTAATTGGTGCGACATTAATTTAATTTTCACAAGATTAAAGTCTCAACTATCAACATCGATATTATAATGGCATGCCTCATGTCTGTCTTATCTTGAAAATTTGACAATATCTAAAGGATATTACGTTAATATACAGATCACTGAAATTATTTCACATACCTGTATTTTCACCGTGTATCTGCTTTTATCTGGTATTTATTTTCTTATTTATTTTTATCTCTAGTTTCTCGTAGCAAAACACTTCACCGTCAGCCATTGCTTTGCATATGCGTAGGTGTGCACTGAACTGCTTGGCTAGGTTATGTGCATGCGCGAAATAGCGCTGTCCTCGCCAAATCATTTGGCGCTCGCCAATGCGTTGTGAGCTATAGGGTTCGGATATTTGCCAGCGGGTCGAGCCGGCCAGGCCTGTATCCTAGAAGAACTCTAATAAATACAACAATCTTAATTCGCATTTCAAAGAAGGCGATTTCTGTACTCAACCTTTAAACGTCATTTACAGAAATTGCTCTGTTTTGAAAGAAATACGGAAAAAATCCATTAAATTTACGGAAAGCTTTCTGCATATTTACGGATTTGAAATCTCTTTAACGGAACTAATGCCATTTACGGAAATTGTACTGAAGTTTTGGAAAAATGAAACTTCTCTGTAAAATTTTACGGAAAATCTCTTGTATTTTCACGGACATTTTTAGAATGTAGCCTTAAATCGCTAAAATAATTGAGTAAATTTACTTTTCTCAGTATACTCTTCCCATGATTTGCAAATTTCTTATCATAATTAGAGATCAAGGGAATTAAGTTTCCATAGAAATCCTCCGGGGATTGTAATCCTGCAAGCAACAGGATTTTGCTGCCAGCGTTTTATAATTAAAAAAACCCTAAAATAGTTTCTGAATAGTAATACTCATCGCTTTATTTAATGATCGATTTTTCCGTGATTAAATAAAACAATTTTTTTATTTAAAATACATACCGGAATTTCCGAAAAGTTAGTTAATCACAGAAAGGCTGTCATTAAATAAAGCTACCCGAAAAATTTCGGTAGGTATTTTGAATGCAAAAAACTCTGGCCGCGGCATCCCAGCTTGCAAAATTGCAAGCCAGAAGTGTCATCGAGGTTGCATTTTCCGAAAAGACCGTTTATGTTTTCCAGTCAACAACAAAATCCACACGAAATGTTTTTGCCTTCTAATATTTATCTCTTTCTTTTATAAAGTTGTTTTTCGAAAAGCATGGTTTCAATTATAGGTCCATTCAGGGACGGCTTTAAAAGGGCGCAATGTCCCTTGGGTACTACAATGGAGGGTACGCAAAATATTTGATCTGAGATTAAGACTTATAAAAAATATCATCTTAAGAACCGATTAAAAAAATCTCTCTCAGGGCGCGGGAGTAGCACATGGGCGTGAACTTTAGTAGCCACGGTGCGCCAGGGCTATCAAAACTTTCCCTAGATGTCCGTTTTCTATCCACAATCGTATGCAAATACGTCCGCTTTGGTTTCCGATTCTGAAAATTCCTTCGATGTATCTTGAATTTCTTTATGATAATAAAAATCTATCTCTTTTGCTATCTATCTATTAGTTGATGATTATCCCTAAGCAAATTCTCGAAATTTAGTACACTACTCAGAATATGTGTGTGGAAAAATATTGGAGCGGCTTAGGGGCGCGAAATTTTCCTTGGCTGAGGGCGCACCGGCCTTCGGGCCGATGGGCCGGCGGGCCAGTCCGAGCCTGAGTACTTCAACGTTCTTAAATTGTTACTTTTGAGAACTGGTTAATGTATGGTATTTCCGTACGCATTTCCTTTTAAATTGTAAGCAAAATCCTAATTAATAACAGGAGTCTCAACTCTACTTATATAGTAAAAGAATAAACATTTTTTTACACATACTGAATAACAGCATTTAATTTTGACTGTGGTTAGACAGAATGCATGTGAGCACTTAAATTTTCTTTTTAATTCACAGTATTGTAGAAAAGTTGACTACGATGCTGAGGAGGGGGGACTATCACAAAGTCTTTCTCACCCTCGATCCCATACTCGGCAAAATTCAGTTCGTACCCCCTCACTAAAACAGCCTTCGGCACGCCCCTGACAACAAGAGAAAAGTATTGTTGCCATAACAGAACAACTTACTAAATACTGTAATACATAATGAGAGCATTCTTAATTGGGTAGTTATTGTTAAAATACACGTAAAACCTATCCAGCCAGCGAAACAGTGTAAAATTAAATAACTTCAGAGATACGCAACTTGTACATATATTATACAAACTTATGAAAAAAATAATAAACTATTTAATTGTTTTAGTTTAAATTCATAAAGTACTACTCATTTAAACAGGAATTTTCAAAAGCATTAAATTTGCTTGCATTTGGTAAGGAAAAACTGTTGCTTGCCAAATCGCATCTTTTTACGCTAAATACTTGAAAGTATTTTATTTTTTTACCGATATTCTACTGGGATTCTGCAGCTAAATTTGACTGATCCTTTATGATACATGAGTAGTATTTTTTGAAAAAATATTCTGAGTATGTGCTTTAAGGAGACCTGCCTTGTTAAAAGGAAAGGCAAAGTTATGGCAGTAAGCAAAATATACTATTGTTTTTGTAATAAATTTTCTGAGACTGTAAATTCCTCTAATAAACTTTTGAGTATTTTTTTCTAATCAATAAATCTAACTTATCTTTTTATACCTACATGGAGATGAATAAATAGTAAAAGAATGTTTTCTATATTTTTTATTTAAATTGGCTTTTATTTTGTAAATTAACTCTCAACTATTTCGTGTGCTTGTCATTAGGATTATTTTTTAAGTTTTCATTTGTCAAAATTGCTTAGCATTAAAAAAAACTATACATTTTTTTTTTTAAATTGCTTTTTGAGTAAAATAGAAATGGCGAATTGGCAGGCAGAAGATATGGAAAATATAAAAATAAAATGAGTAGTTATGAACATTAAAAAACACACATACATATATATATATGCATATATAATACACACACACATATATCACTGGCGCCCAGCTAACCGAAAAGTACCCAAAATATTTTAAATATTAAAAATTAGATAATATAAATAAAAAAGAGTGCAAAAAATTAACAGTTTAATTCAAAATATGTATACTCTTTAATAATTTAGTTTATTAAATTATGATCTTAAAAAAGAAATAGATCAAAAAATAAATATTTTAAAATAAATTCACCGTCTCGCACTTAAAAAAAGTCATTTTTCCATAACTGAATTCGGTGGTCATGCCAAATAGTTTATTATAATGGAAACATTTGAAAAAAAAAAAAAAATAAAAAAAACGTGAATTGCAGTTATGAAATTAGACATGCTTTTTTCAAGATAAACATTGCATGCGTAAAAAAGTTTTTTTTTTCTAAACTATTTTTACTTAAAAAAAAAATACAATTTAAACTTCAAAAAACAAATCATGTATTTTTCAAGCCATCTACTTTTGATACGAAAGAAACGGGAAAAAAAGAAAGAAAAAGATTACTGAGTAAATATATAGTTATTTAATATAAAATTGTGCTTACATAATGAAAAAAAATATCCCGTGTAAATAAAAAAAATTATGTATATACAGGTTGGATTATCTGAATATTCTATTTGAAGTCAATTGAAACCCACAAAAAATTTCATTGACCCAACCTAAAATCCAAATTAAAAGAAAATTATTCCCTTTTTCTAACTTAACTATAGAATAATAGTCAACAATTATATTCCCAATATTAGTTTTATCATTTATTTTAAAAAATTAACAAATAAATACTCATTTATATTCAAATACTATATAGTTTTAAATTTGAAATTTTTTTTTTTTTTATGTCTGGTTAACCCGAAACAAATATATATTCATCCCAATCCACTACGAAAAAAATTACTCCGACCCATAGAAACTTAATGAATCTCATAATTTAAAAATATGAATCTAGATAATAATTCATATTTCTCTTACAATGTATGTCATAATTTGCTTACATTGTTAATCTTTTTAAAAAAATAATAATAATCTTGATATCCCAAATCTTTTATATATTTCCCCCACTCTTACGTTGAAATTTGAGTTATAAAAATTTATAATACTACAGGGTCTGTTAGGCAAAGAATGTGCATACTTTTATCATCAATATTCTGAAGCTTTTTTTATTATTTATTTTAATTATGAAGTTAATTTACAAAAAAATGTTATTTCAACAAAACTGAAATAAAGAAACTAAATCTTAGGAATTAAAGAATTCATAAAGATTAGAACAACATAATAATTAGAAAAAACGCTGCAATACCAAAGAAAAAACAAGCGACAGAGCTTTTTATATGGAAAACTACAATTTACCGCGATAACAGTTTGACAATTCGAGAGCTAATGGACTTGACAGACGTCATCTCCTGAACGACGATCATTATACATCTTATGTCACATAATATATATATATACATATATACAACATATACACATCACATGACTATAATTTGGCCATATTATATGTCACAAAATGCTATATTGATTATATATTATTGTCACACATGCTTTATACTTTGGCAATAAATCTTGGTCGCTTGGTGATTTATCTTTGAGGGACGCCATAAGACAAAAGTACCAAAAAGTCTTATTATTATTACTAAATAATTCATATTATTTTTATACATAATTATATTTAAAAAAAATTGGTACTTTTCGGTTAGCGGGGCGCCAGTGGTATATATACATGTATATACACACATATACATATATATCTACACATATGTATATGTATACATAGACATATATATACACATATATGTATGAAAAAATATATATATGTATATACATATATATTTATATATGTACATATATCACTGGCGCCCGGCTAACCGAAAAGTACCAAAAAATTTTGGCTAAACCATGCTACTATCAACAAAAGCAGTAATATGAGAAAATGTTATGGCCACAACTTTCTGTTATTTAGGTAAAGTGCAATTATTCCATTTAAAAAGTCTCCAAATTCAAATCAAACTCCACATTTGCTGAAATATACTTTAAAAGTCTCCATACTAATATAAACTGACAAGTTGAAAACATTAAAGGAATATTCAACTTTCAATAAAACCCTCATTTCAATTTATGATAGAATTTTTAAGCCTAAATTTATATTCTAAATGGTTTGACTACCACTTAAAAATAAAGAGGGGGGGGGGGAGGATATTACTAATATAAATAAATAAAAATATAATATAAACAGTGGTTAAACTTTACTGTATTTATTTTTTCAAGATAGGGGGGGGGGGGAAATGTGATTATGCTGTTAAGACTGTTGTACATGTTTATGCATAATGATACATTTATTTATATTTACAGTTACAGAAATTAATTGCATTGAAACATTAGGTTACTCTTTATTCATGTTACTATTTACCAATAGTTTATGTTTACCTAACTTTTCTATGTCAATGGTTGTTCATTCACTCAATATACTCATACATTCTTGCATACAAACTCTCATTTAACCACAATGTGAAATAATTTCAGTGTTGTATTATTATTATCTCTTTATAAACATTTTTTTTTTCAAGATAAGACACATTTATTAATGTCAAAATGTCGTGTTAATAATTCTTAAATTATTATTGGGTGATTAGTAAGGAAAACTCTATTAAAAAAAAAAAAAAAGCGATATTTTTGGGGAATGTAGAAATTATTAAGATTTTTGTTTGTTTTTTGCCTTTCATCACAAAAACTAAAAAAATATATATAACCAAATTGGCGTCTTCAAAGACGCTTTCGCAACCAAAAATAAAAGTAACTGTATCTTACAGATAGTGTTAATTGGTGCGACATTAATTTAATTTTCACAAGATTAAAGTCTCAACTATCAATATCGATATTCTAATGGCATGCCTCATGTCTGTCTTATCTTGAAAATTTGACAATACCTAAAGGATATTACGTTAATATACAGAACACTGAAATTATTTCACATACCTGTATTTTCACTGTGTATCTGCTTGATTTGTGGAAGAGCTACTTATTTATTTTCTTATTTATTTTTATCTCTAGTTTCTTGTAGCAAAACACTTCACCGTCCGCCATTGCTTGGCATTTGCATAAAGCGTAGCGGCGTTAAGCACTGAACTGCTTGGCTAAGTTATGCGCATGCGCGAAATAGCTCTGTTCTCGCAAAATCAATTGGCGCTCGCCAATGCGTTGTGAGCTATAGGGTTCGGATATTAGCAGCCGGGCGCCAGTGATATATGTACATATATAAATATATATGTATATACATATATATATATTTTCATACATATATGTGTATATATATGTCTATGTATACATATACATATGTGTAGATATATGTGTATATGTATATGTGTGTATATACATGTATATATACCACTGGCGCCCCGCTAACCGAAAAGTACCAATTTTTTTTTAAATATAATTATGTATAAAAATAATATGAATTATTTAGTAATAATAATAAGACTTTTTGGTACTTTTGTCTTATGGCGTCCCTCAAAGATAAATCACCAAGCGACCAAGATTTATTGCCAAAGTATAAAGCATGTGTGACAATAATATATAATCAATATAGCATTTTGTGACATAGAATATGGCCAAATTATAGTCATGTGATGTGTATATGTTGTATATATGTATATATATATATTATGTGACATAAGATGTATAATATGTATAATGATCGTTGTTCAGGAGATGACGTCTGTCAAGTCCATTAGCTCTCGAATTGTCAAACTGTTATCGCGGTAAATTGTAGTTTTCCATATAAAAAGCTCTGTCGCTTTTTTTTCTTTGGTATTGCAGCGTTTTTTCTAATTATTATGTTGTTCTAATCTTTATGAATTCTTTAATTCCTAAGATTTAGTTTCTTTATTTCAGTTTTGTTGAAATAACATTTTTTTGTAAATTAACTTCATAATTAAAATAAATAATAAAAAAAGCTTCAGAATATTGATGATAAAAGTATGCACATTCTTTGCCTAACAGACCCTGTAGTATTATAAATTTTTATATCTCAAATTTCAACGTAAGAGTGGGGGAAATATATAAAAGATTTGGGATATCAAGATTATTATTATCTTTTTAAAAAGATTAACAATGTAAGCAAATTATGACATACATTGTAAGAGAAATATGAATTATTATCTAGATTCATATTTTTAAATTATGAGATTCATTAAGTTTCTATGGGTCGGAGTAATTTTTTTCGTAGTGGATTGGGATGAATATATATTTGTTTCGGGTTAACCATACATAAAAAAAAAAAAAAAAAAAAAAAAAAAAAAATTTCAAATTTAAAACTATATAGTATTTGAATATAAATGAGTATTTATTTGTTAATTTTTTAAAATAAATGATAAAACTTAATATTGGGAATATAATTGTTGACTATTATTCTATAGTTAAGTTAGAAAAAGGGAATAATTTTCTTTTAATTTGGATTTTAGGTTGGGTCAATGAAATTTTTTGTGGGTTTCA
Organism: Maratus michaelseni; assembly: GCA_963931845.1. Classification (NCBI taxonomy): domain Eukaryota; kingdom Metazoa; phylum Arthropoda; class Arachnida; order Araneae; family Salticidae; genus Maratus; species Maratus michaelseni. Next base: position 16,357,387 of record OZ007599.1, on the reverse strand, counting down.
ATTGACTTCAAATAGAATATTCAGATAATCCAACCTGTATATACATAATTTTTTTTATTTACACGGGATATTTTTTTTCATTATGTCAGCGCAATTTTATATTAAATAACTATATATTTACTCAGTAATCTTTTTCTTTCTTTTTTTCCCGTTTCTTTCGTATCAAAAGTAGATGGCTTGAAAAATACATGATTTGTTTTTTGAAGTTTAAATTGTATTTTTTTTTAAGTAAAAATAGTTTAGTAAAAATAGTTTAGAAAAAAAAACTTTTTTACGCATGCAATGTTTATCTCTAAAAAAGCATGTCTAATTTCATAACTGCAATTCACGTTTTTTTTTTTTTTTTTTTTTTTTTTTTTTTTTTTTTTTTTCAAATGTTTCCATTATAATAAACTATTTGGCATGACCACCGAATTCAGTTATGGAAAAATGACTTTTTTTAAGTGCGAGACGGTGAATTTATTTTAAAATATTTAATTTTTGATCTATTTCTTTTTTAAGATCATAATTTAATAAACTAAATTATTAAAGAGTATACATATTTTGAATTAAACTGTTAATTTTTTGCACTCTTTTTTATTTATATTATCTAATTTTTAATATTTAAAATATTTTGGGTACTTTTCGGTTAGCTGGGCGCCAGTGATATATGTGTGTGTGTATTATATATGCATATATATATATGTATGTGTGTGTTTTGATGTTCATAACTACTCATTTTATTTTTATATTTTCCATATCTTCTGCCTGCCAATTCGCCATTTCTATTTTACTCAAAAAACAATTAAAAAAAAAATGTATAGTTTTTTTTAATGCTAAGCAATTTTGACAAATGAAAACTTAAAAAATAATCCTAATGACAAGCACACGAAATAGTTGAGAGTTAATTTACAAAATAAAAGCCAATCTAAATAAAAAATATAGAAAACATTCTTTTACTATTTATTCATCTCCATGTAGGTATAAAAAGATAAGTTAGATTTATTGATTAGAAAAAAATACTCAAAAGTTTATTAGAGGAATTTACAGTCTCAGAAAATTTATTACAAAAACAATAGTATATTTTGCTTACTGCCATAACTTTGCCTTTCCTTTTAACAAGGCAGGTCTCCTTAAAGCACATACTCAGAATATTTTTTCAAAAAATACTACTCATGTATCATAAAGGATCAGTCAAATTTAGCTGCAGAATCCCAGTAGAATATCGGTAAAAAAATAAAATACTTTCAAGTATTTAGCGTAAAAAGATGCGATTTGGCAAGCAGCACTTTTTCCTTACCAAATGCAAGCAAATTTAATGCTTTTGAAAATTCCTGTTTAAATGTGTAGTACTTTATGAATTTAAACTAAAACAATTAAATAGTTTATTATTTTTTTCATAAGTTTGTATAATATATGTACAAGTTGCGTATCTCTGAAGTTATTTAATTTTACACTGTTTCGCTGGCTGGATAGGTTTTACGTGTATTTTAACAATAACTACCCAATTAAGAATGCTCTCATTATGTATTACAGTATTTAGTAAGTTGTTCTGTTATGGCAACAATACTTTTCTCTTGTTGTCAGGGGCGTGCCGAAGGCTGTTTTAGTGAGGGGGTATGACCTGAATTTTGCCGAGTATGGGATCGAGGGTGAGAAAGACTTTGTGATAGTCCCCCCTCCTCAGCATCGTAGTCAACTTTTCTACAATACTGTGAATTAAAAAGAAGTCCTAAGTGCTCACATGCATTCTGTCTAACCACAGTCAAAATTAAATGCTGTTATTCAGTATGTGTAAAAAAATGTTTATTCTTTTACTATATAAGTAGAGTTGAGATTCCTGTTATTAATTAGGATTTTGCTTACAATTTAAAAGGAAATGCGTACGGAAATACCATACATTAACCAGTTCTCAAAAGTAACAATTTAAGAACGTTGAAGTACTTCAGAAGTTATGTTTCTATAAATAAAATCGCATGCTGTTGTGTTATGTAAGTGTATACATTTTAAAATACATAAAAAAGACAAATCTTGCTTGTTAAAAATAAGATACATATTAGTATAAGAGGCTAAAAATTATCCTTCTCTACATTTTTAAATTACCACCCACCTATCCTTCAGAATAGCCCATTTTCCCGCTAAATTGTCTAAATCCAACATGTCAGTTATGTCTGCTTCACAGATTAATAGCATCAGTTCATCCAGTTGCTCTTCTGACATGGTGGTGAGCAAGTACCTTTCACCAAAGTCTCAAATTCTCAGAAAAGCGATACTCTCTATCTTAGCCCTGGACATCGTCCAACAGCCTACACTGGAGTAGGCTATGATCACCCCCCTCCCTCCTACAAAAAATCATACACAATCTTCCGTGCTGTGTGAGAAGCTCTTTCTTTTCCCCTTTAAAGACAGACAACATAGAATTTAAATGAAACTGACGACGGGGGAGAACTTTTTTGAGGGAATTGTTCTTAACTTTCCAATTATTCTAAATTTTACCAATTCTTATAAATAAGTGAGGGGGGGGGGGGTGAACCCCCCCCCCCCACACACACACTTGTTGTCTCTGATACTAACAATATAAAAGTCAAATTGACAGTGCTCAGAATTGGACATTAACTATTAGTTTAAAACATTTTTAAATTTTGTTCTAAACAACTGAGTATGATAGTTATTTTTCTGTATATATACATATAAATGTATATGGCAAAACCATAGTTATAAAAGTGTATTTATTTAAGTTAAGCTTACTCAGTATGATGCATAGAATAAGTTTTTCATAAAAGAGTATCTATCATAAAAGTGTTTTTTTTTTTTTTTTTTTTTTCATTGTATCGCCAATTAGCAATAAATCGCCAAAAACACGAAATTTTCATAATTTTTTACGGACATAAGTCTAAAAGAGATAACAAGATTTCCTTTCCTTCCTGAACTTGAACTTCAGACCTTTTTGAAATTTTTGTTTATCTTTATTTACAAAATACATATTTTACAATCCTATAAATTTTGTAAAAAGTTCAAAATTGCAATTTCCAAACAAAAAAAGTTTTTTTTTAAATATAAATGTTTTGCAACTAGATTTCATATATATATATATATATATATATATATATATATATATATATATATATATATATATATATATAGGTTTCCACATATAAAGAATGGAAAAAAAAATCAATGGTGCAACAAGACACTGTTAAAACGAACCGACTATTTGTTAAGGCTGTTTTGAGAAATCCAAACTGCTTACTTTCTGATACATTTTTTAATTCAATTTATTTCGCAAACACATGAAATTGGCAGTTGTGCTTATTCAAGAAACTATGTAATCGAATTATGTTTTCCCTTTTTGGTAAAGGCAAAAGATCTTTCAAAAAACATTGCCAAAGTTGGCATTTTAAACCAAAATTTCGACAACGCAGCACAAGAAAGGAGAAAAACATGTCACATGACACAAATCGCTTATAACTCGATAAGTAATCTATTTAGCAAAGAATGGAAAGCTCATTACAATTCTAAATTGCTTCAATAGTCAGGCTTGCTAATTTTTATGCCTTTGCATTTAAAAATGTATCAGAAAGTTTCGCATTGTCGAGCTAGTCATTTCAGAACCACCATAAAATTCTGCAGAATGACTTAAAATCTAAAAATAATTATTGTTTTTTAAAATGTTTCAACAACATGTTTTCCCACTGCCCCATTTTCCATCATAAAACTATCAGTGGTTAGAGAACAGAAATTTTGTGTGTAGCGAACCACAACTAGTTTATTAAAAATAATAGTTAACTACAACTAACTTATATGTTTTAAAAGTATCAATTACAAACTACTTCAATACTTTCAGATTTTAGACTCGATCTACACTAAAAATTTAAGACATGGGCTGAGTAGTAAAGGTTTCCCTGGATTAGTATGTGGTTAATTGATCTTTTGCGATATTACCTCACTAACCAAAACACGAGGCATTCAATGAGAAAACCTACAATAGATCCACCGAAACAAACTTCCTTAAAACCCAATATATGCAAACACAGATCTGCCAAGTCTCCGGCTTTTTGGATACCAGTAATTTAATACAGAAAATGTTTTTTTTTTAATCAGACCAATTTGCGATTTAAGAGATTTTCTCTAAAAAATTACTGGTGTGCAAAAATCCGGAGACTTGGCAACTCTGCAAACAAAAAATATAATAAAATACTATGATACTGTTTTTGATGTATTATTGTTCGAAAGTACATATTGCTGCTTGAAACTTTTAAAATAAAATTATCTGAGTTTCGTAAACTTTCATTAAATGACAATCAAGAATCATTTAAACTTAAAATGCAATAGTCTGAATGAGATAAATTCAAGGAAATAAAAAAATTATGAAAGATAACTTGGTAATGGCGCTATTAAATTTGTTTTTAAATAATATATACTATTAAAAAATATCATTGGAATTTTCTCTTTTTATAACATTATCTCCTTTTGCCCTTCTTTTAGTCCTGTGTCCTGTTATATAGGTAAAAAGGCAGTACTTTTATGTTATAACAGCCACTAGAATTATGATTATGCCAAGGTTGCAGTTATGATTTTGCCATGTTCATCGCAAACCTTATATATGCATACATATACTCCAAACACTCATACATGTGCCATATACATCATTATTTACATCTTATATGACATATATAATCTTATATACATGTCATATATATATATATATATATACTGCAGTAAGTAGTAGTGTTGCATTATATTAATAGGTGCTTGTTGAAGCTAATGTTGAATTTCTAAACCTAAATTTATATTTTAAATGATTTGACTTCCAATTAAAAATAAAAGGGTGGAAAGAAACATTACTATAAAAAAATATACAAAAACAGTGGTTAAACTTTACTTATTTTTTCAGGATTAGGGGAAAAAAGCGATTATGCTGTTGATAAGATATGTTGTACATGTTTATGTATAATGATATGTTTATTTACATTATTTACGAACATTATACATATTATATACATCTTATACACGTCACATAATATATATATGCTGTATATATATATATATATATATATATATATATATATATATATATATATATATACAACATATACACATTACATGACTATAACTTGGCCATATATGTCACAAAATGCTATATTGATTATATATTATGTCACACATGCTTTATACTTTGGCGATAAATCTTGGTCGCTTGGTGATTTATCTTTGAGGGACGCCATAAGACAAAAGTACCAAAAAGTTTTATTACTAAATAATTCATATTATTTTTATACATAAATATATTTTAAAAATTTTTGGCTAAACCATGTCACTATCAACAAAAGCAGTAATATGAGAAAATGTTATGACCACAACTTTCTGTTATTTAGGTAAAGTGCAATTTTTCAATTTAAATGTCTCCAAATTCAAATCAAACTCCACATTTCCAGAAATACACTTTAAAAGTCTCCATACTAATATAAACTGACAAGTTGAAAACATTAAATGAATATTCAACTTTCAATAAAACCCTCATTGCAATTTATGATAGAATTTTTAAGCCTAAATTTATATTCTAAATGGTTTGACTCCCACTTAAAAATAAAGAGGGGGGGGGGAGGATATTACTAATATAAATAAATAAAAATATAATATAAACAGTGGTTAAACTTTACTGTATTTATTTTTTCAAGATAGGGGGGGGGGGAAATGTGATTATGCTGTTAAGACTGTTGTACATGTTTATGCATAATGATACATTTATTTATATTTACAGTTACAGAAATTAATTGCATTGAAACATTAGGTTACTCTTTATTCATGTTACTATTTACCAATAGTTTATGTTTACCTAACTTTTCTATGTCAATGGTTGTTCATTCACTCAATATATTCATACATTCTTGCATACAAACTCTCATTTAACCACAATGTAAATAATTTCAGTGTTGTATTATTATTATCTCTTTATAAACATTTTTTTTTCAAGATAAGACACATTTATTAATGTCAAAATGTCGTGTTAATAATTCTTAAATTATTATTGGGTGATTAGTAAGGAAAACTCTATTAAAAAAAAGCGATATTTTTGGGGAATGTAGAAATTATTAAGATTTTTGTTTGTTTTTTGCCTTTCATCACAAAAACTAAAAAATATATATATAACCAAATTGGCGTCTTCAAAGACGCTTTCGCAACCAAAAATAAAAGTAACTGTATCTTACAGATAGTGTTAATTGGTGCGACATTAATTTAATTTTCACAAGATTAAAGTCTCAACTATCAACATCGATATTCTAATGGCATGCCTCATGTCTGTCTTATCTTGAAAATTTGACAATATCTAAAGGATATTACGTTAATATACAGATCACTGAAATTATTTCACATACCTGTATTTTCACCGTGTACCTGCTTTTATCTGGTATTTATTTTCTTATTTATTTTTATCTCTAGTTTCTCGTAGCAAAACACTTCACCGTCAGCCATTGCTTTGCATATGCGTAGGTGTGCACTGAACTGCTTGACTAGGTTATGCGCATGCGCGAAATAGCGCTGTCCTCGCCAAATCATTTGGCACTCGCCAATGCGTTGTGAGCTATAGGGTTCGGATATTTGCCTCCCGTTCGACAAAATTAACAATTTTTAAGCACCCGATCGTCGAAATTCATTATATTTACCGGCCCGACTGGCGAAATTCATGATTTTTCCATTCCCGGTCGGCGGAATTCATGATTTTAACCAGAGCCCGATCATCTTTGTGCTGGACCTGGGGCACACTTCTATGACAGGGCCCCCCTTCTACCTCGGAGCCCCCTTCTCACAAGTTTCGTGTCACAAAATTCATACATTACAAGTATGATGTAAAACAATGTTATGTACAGAACTTCGTAGGTCGTAGCCTTATCAGAGTTTCAGCTGAGTGATGCATCCTGTCTATAGGTCATTTCATGGTAACTTACGTTAAATTTAGAATAATTTTCTTTAGTAAATTTCTTAATATAACACCAAAAAAATATTGAAAATGTAATCTTGATATGATTTGTAAATTAAATCTATCCAAAGCGAAATATGGATAAAAATTACCTACCTTTGGTGCTATTTCTTGTACAGTGGCTTTATTATGACAGTGAATTTATTATGGTAACTTACGTTTTTTTTTTCAGAAACGTAAACAGTTACCATAGTAAATATAATTTTCAGAGTTCAAAAAATAGCACTAAATTTAAGTAATTTTTATCCGAATTTCGCTTTGTACAGGTTTAACTACCAAATCATATAAACAGTTCATTTTAAATATTTTTAGTGAAATATTACTAAAATTGCTGAAGTCAATTATTCCAAATGTAACGCAAGTTACCATGGAATGATCCCTATCCTTTGATTTACAAAATAACACCCTTCTTGCTCCTCATTCAAAAAATTAGCACTCTTCTTGCCCCCAGTTAAAAATAAATGCCCTTTACTCTTTTTTGTATTAAAAAATCTGCTTGTGTAGTAAAAGCTGGTTCATTGTTGTCTTGAAAAAGGGTGTCCTGACTTTTAAATATTAAAAGTGGCTACGGAAATAAAAAAGTTCGCTTTTTTTAAACCTGGAGAAAACTCTAGTTTTATGTTAAAAAATGTCAATTCATAAAGTTTCTGAAATACAGATTAGTAGCGTTGCATTAAAAATTTGTAACAACATTTATTTTCTACAGTAAAAACAAGCCATTTCCAATTAATCAATTTTATTCAGCTATTTAAAGATATATTAAGGAGGATCTTGAATCTTATTTATACAAAAATCATATACTAAAGTAGCCTAAAAACTCTGATAATAATTAAAAAAAAATATTTTTTTAAATGTATTTTCAAATAAAGAAACACACTACAAATTATATATCAGTTGTATACTCACAAACTCAAGTGCCACATGATTACTGAAGCCAGGTGTCAGGAATTTCTGTAACTTTTTCATAATATATTTCTCAAACAAAATAATCTATCTAAAGCCATTATTTGTTTTTACATTTATAAAGTGATAAAAAGGTTTTTGATCTTTCTTTAAATCTACAATGACTAATATCTGTAAGAATTTTTGTAAAGTTAAAAGTAGTAAACACATCAGATTTGAAGAAGAAAAACTACATAGGAGTTCAACATATTACTTAATTACTGGAAGTAATATTTTGCTAATTGTTAAAACATTAAATCATGTTTACATCCACTCAAAGATATAGTAAATGTTTATATACAGATCTCAGCAAAATACAATTTTTTACATAAAATCAAAATTGAAGGTTAAAAAGAATAAGGCATAATCCCATAACATTTTGATATATATATATAATTTGATTCAAAAATATTAACAAATATGTGTTACTTTTTTATAATACACAAAACAAATATATTTCGATAAGTGAGCTTTCTCTCCGAACAGGTGATACAAAAAATCATGAAATTTGCATAATCAAAGAACCTGAAATACTCTAAGGTAAATATTATACAGTCGTTTGTCCAAAAAATTATTCAAGTTAATTACTCTAAGTGTAACGCAAGTTACCATGGAATGACCACTATCGTTTGATTTACAAATAACATCCTTCTTGTTCCTCATTCAAAAAATTAGCATTCTTCTTGCCCCTAGTTAAAAATAAGTTCCCTTTTCTCTTTTTTGTATTAAAAAATCTGCTTGTGTAGTAAAAGCTGGTTCATTGTTGTCTTGAAAAAGGGTGTCCTGACTTTTAAATATTAAAAGTAGCTACGGAAATAAAAAAGTTCGCTTTTTTTAAACCTGGAGAAAACTCTAGTTTTATGTTAAAAAATGTCAATTCATAAAGTTTCTGAAGTACAGATTAGTAGCGTTGCATTAAAAATTTGTAACAACATTTATTTTCTACAGTAAAAACAAGCCATTTACAATTAATCAATTTTATTCAGCTATTTAAAGATATATTAAGGAGGATCTTGAATCTTATTTATACAGAAATCATATACTAAAGTAGCCTAAAATCTCTGATAATAATTTAAAAAAAAACTATTTTTTTAAATGTATTTTCAAAGAAAGAAACACACTGCAAATTATATATCAGTTTTATACTCACAAACTCAAATGCCACATGATTACTGAAGCCAGGTGTCAGGAATATTTTTTTTCTGTAACTTTTTCGTGATATATTTCTCAAACAAAATAATCTATCTAAAGCCATTATTTGTTTTTACATTTATAAAGTGATAAAAAGATTTTTGATCTTTCTTTAAATCTACAATGACTAATATCTGTAAGAATTTTTGTAAAGTTAAAAGTAGTAAATACATCAGATTTGAAGAAGAAAAACTACATAGGAGTTCAACCAAGGGTGATTGTGTTCCGGTATTTTGTACACCACTAAATTTATATAGCAATACTCTTAGTATGTCATCGCAGAAGTTATCGATTAAACAAGAAAAAGATTGGTATATAAATTTAGTGGTGTACAAAATACCGGAACACAATCACCCCTGGAGTTCAACATATTACTTAATTACAGGAAGTAATATTTTGCTAATTGTTAAAACATTAAATCATGTTTACACTCACTCAAAGATATAGTAAATGTTTATATACAGATCTCAGCAAAATACAAATTTTTACATAAAATCAAAATTGAAGGTTAAAAAGAATAAGGCATAATCCCATAACATTTTGATATATATATGTAATTTGATTAAAAAATATTAACAAATATGTGTTACTTTTTTATAATACACAAAACAAATATATTTCGATAACTGAGCTTTCTCTCCGAACAGGTGATAAAAAAAATCATGAAATTTGCATAATCAAAGAATCTGAAATACTCTAAGGTAAACATTATACAGGGGTTTGTCCAAAAATTATTCAAGTTAATTACTCTAAATGTAACGCATGTTACCATGGAATGACCCTTCATTCAAATAGAAGTTTTGTGATTACATTTTAAAGAGTTGTAGTTTTTTAATTGTATAAATATGATGCTGAACAAATGAAAATTGTGAATTGTATAAACATAATGCTTAATAAAGTAAAATTGAAATAGTAGAAGCACAGGATAAAAAATAAATTAATTATTCAATATTTATAGCATATTTACACCAACTACCAGCAGATTTTAAAATGCAGTGAAACTTCCATTTAACGAAGTCTCATCGTTACACTTAAAAACTTCGTTATGAAGAAAATTCGTTAAATAGAAATCAACTTAAATTCATGAAATTTTTCCTTCAGATATGACAAACAGGTAATGGATTCAGAGGCATTTGTTTCAGTTTCAATTTTGAAGCCGTCTTTTACAAAACAGTTGTGTACGGTCGATGCAATCACGTCACATTACCAATCGTTGGCTCAAGCTTTCATCAGTTCTGATACACAGGTTCTCAAACTAATGTTTTCACTACATTGTCTTTTTTCTGTCTTTTTCGATAATGTCTTTCAAGACTTTTTATTATTCCTTCTTAGACTAATGTCTGAAGTTTAGAAGTTGTAATAGCAGGAACAAAAAAAACTTTGATGTTGTTCGATTTGCATTTTGAAGCACATTCTTGTGGATGTACTAAGCAATTGTCTATCAGCAGTGGTAGGTCAGAATGGTAACTGTCTGACTTTAATTGATATTTTTTGCTTCAATGCATCGAATGCCATTAAGTCACTGCATCTTCTATATCACTGAATGTAAAAAGGGGATTCCCTCAACTGTCAGCGCTGGAGTCTCGGTGTGAGAGAGTAATTATAACAAGTGTTTTTCTTAATGTGAGAAAAAAGTGTTTTATTTAGCACCAAGCAGAATGGAAATTATTTAAATGTGTTCATTTTCGCACAGTCCGCCGAAATAAATTCGCATATCCAACGCAACAGCAACCTCTTAGTTTAAATTCTGTACACGTACAAAAGTGGAATAAACTTCGTTATATAGAATATATTTTTCGTAATATGGAGATTAATTTACATGTTAATGGTGTTCAAAGTCAAAGTTTTGCAGAAAGTTTCGTTAAGTAAAAAACTTTTGTTAAATAGGGACTTCGTTAAAGGGAAGTTCTACTGTATATTAATAAATGCTGATAATTATGCATCATTTAAATAGAAGTTTTATGTTTACATTTTAAAGAGTTGTAACTTATGTATTTTATAAACCCGATACTTAACAAAAGTTACAGTTTTGCATTATTTTAGTTTGCTTTTGTATTATTTGCTATTTTTAACTGTAATATGTATTTAATAAAATGCATATTGTTAAATTAGTGTTTTGAACAAGATTTATGATTCACAACCACTTCCTGGCACAAATAAGTAAATATCGATATAAAGCAAAAAAAAAAAAAAATATATATATATATAGATGAATATATAAAGAAAAATAAATACATACACATTGAAGAGAAACTGTTAAAGATATCACCTTTTTGAGTTGCAAAAAAGAACATGCCTAATTAGTAAACAAGAGCTGTTTTTCTAGTTTTAGCTTTTGCAAAAACATCAATTATGTCATCATAATCCAGTTTTTGTGTTAAGTCACTATTTAAACATAACAATGCCAAAGATGATAGTTTATCTTGCTGCAAATAAGAACGTAGAGGAGATTTAAGTCGTTTTAAAAGAGAAAAAGATCTTTCAGCAGTGCAATTCGATATTGGCATAGTTAAAAAAATTGGGGCAATAGTCTCCACATTTGGAAATCCTGAAGACAAATATGGATTAATGTGTAATGTTTTGAGGATTTCTGTAATTTTATCACCTTTCTCTATAAAACTACTAAACTGCAACAATTCATCAGGGAAATCTGCATCTAGATCAGTAGCATAATCTAACTGCAAAGATTTTGCAGTTTCATGAAGAGATGGATTATTCTTTAAATTTGATAGGCCGGAAAATTTCCTTGATAATCTATCATATGGCTCTTTGCGGAAAGAATGTTCACTTATTAAACTGTCACACAAAACGTAATGACACATTTTGATGAACTTATTACGAGGCTCAAACTGTACTTCGGAACTAGCTATATCATCAAGACATCTACTTCGAGGTGTAAATTTTTTCCTTGTAGCTTCATATGAAATTGGCACTGGTAGAAGATCCATGGCTTCTTTTTCATACAGATCAAAATTTTCTCGAACGCTTTTTACAAATTCAATCAATGAATGGAATAGTGAGCTAAATTCACCAATGTTTGCAGAAGAATCTTGTAAAAGCTTGCTGGTTTTGTTTACCCGTTGTAAAACTATATCCCAAATGATGGTATTCAAAGCCGTTTCTGTCTTCAAAAATTTTTTATGTAGAGAGGCAGCCTCAAGTCTGGTACTCGCCTTCTGGTCTCTGTCATTACTAAGATCGTGCAAAATATTAATGATTGCAGAGTAATTGTTTCTTAAGGTTTTTGTTGCTTCGGCATTGGCACACCATCTTGTTGCTGAACAGTTCTTTATCGTGTGAGTTAAGCTGTCATGTAAAAGTTGCCACCGGTAAGTAGAATTGGAAGAAAATGTGTACAACTCTTGAAGAAGGGAAATTTTTTTTAAAACAGTGGTACATGGTTCTACAGCATGAACTCCTACAAGGTTCAGGGAATGTGCACTACAGGGTATAAATTCTGCAAGGGGGTTTATTTGTTTTATTCTGGCTTGCAGCCCAGAATATTTACCTGCCATATTCGATGCATTATCATAACTTTGTCCCCTGCAAAAACTAATATCAAGATCTAACTCTTTCAAGGAAGAAGCACAGTTTCAGTAAGATATTCTGCACCATGTCCATAGATTGGTACAAATTTAATAAATCTTTCCACAGGGCTATGCTCAAGATCAACATACCTTAAAACAAAACAAAGTTGATCCAAGTGTGTCACATCTGGAGTTGAATCAAGGATTATTGCATAATATTTTGCACTTTTTACCTCTTTTATCATATTGTCTAATACCCGTTTAGCCATCAACTGAACAAATTCATCCACACTAGTGGAAGACATATAACTAGTATAGGATTGCCATACTTTTCTAGATGTGCAGCAAGCAAAGGATCAAATTTGGCAATCAGTTGAAGGCTGCCTAAAAAATTCCCATTGTGAACTGATCCGATTGTTTCATCATCGCCAAAGAAAGGCTTGGATAAAAATTGAACAGTTTCAATAACTCTCTTCAAAACTGCTCTCCAATAACTCACTTCATTTTGAAATTCCATAATCTGAAATTTGAAGCCATTTTTAGAATGCAATCCCAGAAAGTCTTCATCGAATCCACAAGTGGCTAGTTTAGTAAACAATTTGCATACCCAACAAAATAAACTCTTGTTGGATGGAGATCTTTTCACCATTCTGTTTTTGACGATCAAAATTTTTTGCACTCAAAAACCTGTTTTTGCCACAAATTTTTCTGGATGTTTCTGACAGGATTTCAATATTTTTATCAGGTGGATTATTAATGAAATACTCAATCATATTGTCAGTAATAATATCCCATGTGGCAGGATCCTGGTTGTATGAGAAGCTGATGCTTACTACGGAATTAAAATCTGTACAAGTTGGTAATTCCATACTTTCTGAATCTTTGTCTTCACTCAGATTCAGTACATTATCAAGATTTTCTTCAACATTTTCAGTCTTGGTCAAATTGGCCTGATTTTCAATAATACCAGTCAGCAAATTCTTTGGTACAATGTTTTCATCCAACTGATTATTTTCTGAAACTTTATTTGGTGCTTCAATTTCAGAAACATGATTAATTTCCAAAACGTCACTTTCACTTGTTGGCACTACATCAATTTCTGAAGCGTCCTGCATGGAAACTGTATCAATATCAATTTTTGAAGTATCATCATTTGTTGGAATTGGAACACTATCAATTTCTGAATCATCAATTTCGCTTGAGTTTCTTACACGTTCATTATCTGAAGAATAAGAATCAGCTTTTTGAGTATATTCAGTCATAAATTTAGCCATTTTCTGCTTTTCCTCATTTCGAGCTTTCTGCAATTTTCTTTTACTAGAACCTGACTTTTGCTTCGGAGATATAGGAAGCATGATTGATGACATAATTTAAATTGTTATTAAAACAATCGTAGCTAGCTTACAACAATGTAAATGTTATAACTAATAAGTAGTAGAATTTAGAATGAAATAAATAGTATTACAGAATACTTATAAAGCATGGATAAATCACGTGTGTAATTTCAGACGAGAAAAACTTACGAGCGAGGAGCCACAAACAAGTTATAAACAAGACACTAGACCGTTATGGATAAATAAATTTTCTTCTTCCACATTATACTCTTCATGATGCTATTTACAGTCGCTACACCTCTAGTAATTGGCTCAAGTTTGTCTGACGTAATATTCAAGCTTTTACGAACTTCGCAGTTTACGCTACGAATATTTTTCATTTGTTGCGAATCCTAAGATAAGGACAGAGTTGTTGACATCACGATTGGCAAAATTATGGCTGGAAAATTTTCCATCTTTATGCTGTATTGTGCAAAAAAAAAAAAAAAAATTCAAGCTATCTGAATAGACTACGAAAAAGTTATCTGCGATCTGATTGGTTGATAATAAGCAAGTCCGCAAAACCATTGGCTTATGTCGCAATGACGGACCCTCATTGATCGCTAAGGCTAAAATGTAGGTAGATTGCTTTACGGAAGTGTTTTTTTCTCAAACATGCCCTATTTCATTAGAAATAGAGTACCTTTATAACATAATTTATAACACACAAACAAGTACAGTGATGAAAAATATGAAAAAAAAAATTTCAAATGTTAATGGAAGCATGTCTTAATGTGTATTTTTCTTGTAGTACACAAAGTGTATTTGGGGCCCCCTGAAACTGGAGACCCGGGGCACGTGCCCCGCGTGCCCCTGCGGTAATCAGGCCCTGATTTTAACGCGCCCGATCGACGAAATTCAAGAATTTTACTTACCCAATCGAGGAAATTCATGATTTTTACTCACCCGCTCAACAAAATTCATGACTTTTGTGCTTCCGAATGACGAAATTTCCGAGACTAATTGACGAAATGAACAATTCTTAAATTTCTTGAGATGGTGACCACTTTTGGCATGCGAGCCACAGGTTGTGCATGTGTAATGCATATCATGTTGTGGGTTATTATTTAGTGTATAAACATACCTATTTTATTATTGTTAGATCCTAATTTTAGACAAATAATAAAAAAAAAAGGTGTATTTAGCGTTTATCATTAATTCTAAAATGGATTTATCGTTAAAAGAGAAAAAAACGGGGGTTCAGGGGGGCAAAGCCCCCCTGAAAACAAATAATCAGCTTTTCATTTACTGTTTATTTGCTTTATTTTAATATTTTAACCTCAGAATCATTAAGTATTTACTGTAATCTCGAACGTATTTACCGTTTTCTTGATGTCGCCAACTTTATATATACTTTACTTTACGATTAGTTATTTTAAGTATATATTATAAAACCAAAATTTAAATTTTTTTAAAATAGATAATAAACGAAAAAAAAAAAAAAAAAAGCAAAGCAGTTAAAATCATAAATAATTTATTACATGTTTTAACAAATATTCATGATTTTAATTGCTTTGCTTTCCTTTTTTTTTCTTTTTTTTGTTTATTATTTACTTAAATTTTTTTTATGTTTAAGCCTAAAAGGCCTAAAAATGACCACTTGGCGAAATTTACTACTTGGCGAAAACGGCCTTTTCGCGGCGCAAAAAAAAAAAAAAAATCCAAGATGGCGGACAGCGGGCTAATGCCGAATTTGTTCCAAAATATGTAACGTGTAGATCATATAAAAATATTTTTCAATAATGCTATAGAAATTTTTTGTTTTAATTTTTGTCCAGGAATTATATAAACTCTAAATTTTGTTTATATATTTCTTAAAAAAAAGATTAAATATTACGAAATAAAATTATCCAGAAATATTTAACTTGCTTCAGATTTTCATGGGTTTAATAAAACTTAAACAAATAAGGATATTTTAACAGACTTGTCAGCATTTTAAGAGACATAAAAAAAAGAATATCACACATAAACAGGATGCAGAATACACATTTTATCAATCCAAATTAAATGCTTTTTTTTTTTTTTTCACCCATCAAAACATTTTGCTTTTAGTGCTGTCAAGCCTTTTAAACATGGTTTTGTATTTTCCCAGAAATATTTTATTTTTAGAAATAATTTTTCAACAAGCGAAAAAAAAAAAAAAAAGAATTTTTTTTCAGAACAAAGAAACAAAATTGAAAATTTTATGTCTAAATGTTAATATATAATAAAATGTATTTTATGTATCCTCATTAAACAAATGTATCTACAGCATTTATAAGATTTTATAGAAATAGTTTTTATGTTTCTTAAAAAGAGAATCTTACGCAAAAAAAGTTATACAAAAATATTTATTTAAAATAACGTGAGATTTTGATACATATTTAAAACATACCTACTTATCAGCATTTTAAGAAGGAAAAAACATATTTTTCAAAAATTGCAATTATTTCATGAGTTTGTAAAAAAGGTACAGAATACATTTTTAATTAGGTCATTTATGGAATTTTCGTTTATTTCGTGGCAGTATAGCAGTAACGGCAATCGTAAATTTCCAATCCTGTAAATTAAACTAGAGTGATTGAAAACTAATCATATTTTTCTGTTCACTTGTTATAATTGAAGAATTTTTGTAAAAAACTAATTGTTGTAAATATTAACCTTATAATAAATATTCATTTGTTGAACACATTAAATTCTATATTTAAAAAAATAAATATCCACTTTCAGAAATTAATATTTTAAAATAATCGTATTCTTCACGAAATTATAAATTATAATGAATAAACAGAAAATAACTAAGATTAAAAATTAAAAGAAATACATAATCTGATTAGTCCATTAAAAATTGAAATATTTAGTCACTCTGAGTTTGTTTAATGGCAGGATTGAAAATTTCTGATTGTCATCACTGCCATTCTGCCGCAAAATAAACTAAAATTGCAAATCCAAACATTACATTTCCAAAAACTGACCATTCTTTGAACTGACCCACCACCAAAACCTGAGCATTGAGCTCCTTTCCCGCCCACTTTAGTTCTGACCGCAACCACTGCAAGTACAGTGGGGCTACTTTGCGCCGCCTCCTAACACGGGAGTGTCTTCATTTTACAATATACGCACTTTGATTCCATCTTAACTAGAGTTGCAAAGGGTGGAAAAAAACGGCTTTATTCCCGAGAAGAAACCGTTTTTTTTGGGAGGGAAATATTAAACATTCTCGGGAGTTTTCAGAAAGTTTTAGCCATGGAAATTTTTAATTTGTAATCAAAATGTTCTTTTTCAAATATAAACAAAATCTATAACATAAATACAGAAAAATAGCACAGTTTACATGAAAACTAGTTAAATACATGCTTAAGCTGCAGAAATATCAAGTAAGAGAAATTAAATTATCATAAGTTAGTTGATATTTTAACCGTGGATAAGTAAAAAGTGCAACAGGATGAAGACAGATTCATCTTGCCTGACATAAATATACACATCACCCTTTTTCTCCGATTCAGACAATGAAAACAGAAAAGAAAACGAACAAAACTAAAAGAAATCAATGAAAAATACATTAACTCACAAGATAATTAATATAGAGTGTGCCTAAATAGCTAATATTCCAGCTAGCAGAAATTAAACTATTATAATTTTTAAAGAAACATTCAAATCCTTACCAATTCACAGCGTTATTGTTGTAGCAAATGAGTTATAATAAATTATAAAAATTTAGAGCGCAAAAGCCTAAGTTTTGTGAATTCATAATAAAAACCTATTTTAAACTTTTCAGAACAGTGCCTGAAATTTATTTTTTTTTTAAATTAAATTGAAAATGACTATTTTTGTTTACTTTCAAAACTCCTTCAAAATTTCCAATATTCCCCAAAATTCCGGGTTTATTCCCAAAAATTCCCGGGTTTATTCCCGTCCCTCAAAAACTGCGGGTTTTTTGCAACTCTAATCTTAACCCATTAAAGCCGGAATTACTTTTCTATTTAAAATGCAAAAATTGCATTCCATACCAATTTTTCAAAGTAGCAACTTTAGTCTTTTATTACGGAGTTTCTGTCATCAGTTAAAGAGATTATTTCGCTTAAAATATACTGGTATATAAACAACAAAATGGAGGGCATTTATCCTATTACCATATGGTAACAGTAGGCTTTAATAGGTTAAACTAAGGCTCCTATATACCGGGCTGGCTCACGCCTCCATTTAGTTGCTCAAGCAGACGCCTGACTTGGCGTCTTATCGCGTAGATGGCGAGTGAAATTATTTACTTAATCACAAGCAAAAATATAAGAATAAATAGCTAAGATATTTAATAGCGCCATACATTAAAAAGTATTTTTTTAAAAAAACATGTAATTATGCTTTTGTATAATAATATATTAAAATAAAAAATGCATTTTCATCAATTAACATTTATTGCTTTGCTTTACATGAATAATTAAAAATGACAATATAAATTTAACTAATTCTAAATTTGATTTAATGTGAAAATATATATTCACATGCATTGGACTCTTATATTTTTATTACTTTCAGTATGAAGTTAAGGTGTGATATAATTTGTTATTAATAAAAGAATCTTAAAATGCTGACATTCTAGGGAATAAATTTCGTATGTTAGACAGTCAGTTTTTACAATTTAATCGCATGTAAAAAAAAAAAAATAATAATAATGATGAAGAATGAGAACCTTCCACGTTTCGAATAATTTCTGTTTTCTTTTCATGTTATCTCAATCTCTTTCAATCACCCCCCCCCCCCCCACACACACACACATCCCTACAATCCAAAAATTTCAACCAACTGAGTACGCAAAAGTTTAAAATTTGTAAAAGTTATTTTTTTTGTCTACTTATTTATTACTTTATTGCAACAATAAATAACCAATTATTTAAATTCCCCCTTTTCGAAATTACCGATCTCGCCTCCTCCTCTCTGTTCTCAAATCCAAAGAAACTACTTTCTGACAAATTTCTGAATTCATTTTTGTTCAAAAACACATGAAAATAGCAGATGTTCTTAAGATCTTTCAGAAAATACTGTCAAAGTGAACGGTTTCAATCGAATTCCCGACGCGGCAGCCCGAGAAAGGGAGAAACTGGTCGTCACGTGACAATGATCGCTTATTACTCGATAAGTAATTTATTTGTCAAAAATTAGAAAAAGCTATCCGATTCCAAATCGCTTCAATTGTCAGTTCTGCCAATTTTATTCCTTTTCGTTTAAAAATGAGTCAGAAAATATGTCAAAGTTTTGCGCTCTTGAGCAGGGAATTTGAAAACCACATTAAACAAAACCCTTTCACTTAAAAATGTATGGAAAATTCCATATAGTAAAAACGTCAAATTCACCTTCTTAAACTTGAAAAAATACTATACAAACACATCGATAAAAAATTATTTGTTATTATATAAAAACAATGTATGGTTTTCTGACTGTTTTTTTTATCCTCTGATGATGGCTAATGTTTAGCCAAAAGCGCTTAGGTATTTTGACATCTGGTTTTACATCATAAATTGTTTTAATGCTTTAAAACAATTTTTAGCATTTGCACCTATTATAGTAACAAATAAATTTTTATCAGTGTGTTTGCATTGTGTTTTTTCAAAACTCTTTAATTTTCAAATTTTTGTAATTTTACAATAATAGTAAATAAATAAGGAATCGTCAAAATTTCCCCTTCCCGCCAAAAAATAAAAATACCCCCCCCCCCCCCCTTCCCCTTCTCTCTTCTGCAGCTGATGAAATTAAAAATCTCTAATTTTTTTTCTTATGTGTTTGTTACTTTTTCAAGCGAGAAATATATGATAATTTCAATCATGCTCCCCCCCCCACCCTACTGTCAACTTTCAGTTAGTATTTTTTCCTTTTGACCCCTCCCCCCTCCCCCCTCCCCCCCTGCGTGCAAAATTCAAAGTGTAAAGTGTAAAATCTTTAAATTTTGATTAAAGAAAGTACCTTTTCTACACTTTTTAACAACAGTAAATGAATTTAACTATCTAAATACCCCCCCTCCCCTCCCTCCATCCATCCAAAAATAAATAAGGTGGAGTTTCTAAAAATGGGGGGTGAATAAGATTTTTTTCTCTATCTTTAACAATTAGCCTTTTCTCACCCGTCCTGCAATATACTATATCGGTCTCGAAGAACCGGTTTATTGTATACAAGTGATCTGGTTGGCGTGGCATTTGGCGAAATTCTTCAATCCTGATCTATTCTTCTAGCATTTATATGCAAATTATTCCGCCTTTCTTCATTTATATTGATTTTAAATATTCTAAATCCACTCTTTGACAGATTTGAACAATTTTATGCGAAACAACCGTCCATTTTAAGCAAAGCCATTAAATAATAAGCCCAGTCACATAAATGGGAAACTTTTCGCAAGTTGAAAATAGCGCCATCTAGCGGATGGGATGCTTGCATTCGGCATCAAGAATATTTTAATAAAATTTTGCTTCTAAAATTAAAGCTTGAACTTGAACTTGAACTTGTGATAGGTTCAATGGGCTTCCAAGTTGCGAAGCAACTGCACACCTTGGCTTTGAGTAGGTGTATATCAAATCCTGAGAGAGCCATATGAAATGTCTAGCCGTAGTCCAATTGACTACATAAAATAGGATAGTGTTAAGTATATCTATAAAGTAATTAAAATTTACTAGTTAAAGTATAAAAGTAAAAATAGTTCATAGTTCAAAAAAACAAAAATAATGCCAGACGAGGTAAAGTAAAGATGTTAGGAGAAGTTTAGGAGAAAAGTCAATATAAAATTATTAATAAAGAATTATATAATAATTTTTTTTTTTTAAATTAAAGAGAAAAATTTTGAGGTAAGAATTATAGCTCGGAAGGACTATTCATCAAGAAGAGTGGAGTACCTTGGTTTTTTCCGGTTGGATGGACTGCAAGCATCGTAGTCAGGAAGCTCATAGTTGAGTTCATTTGGGATGTGATTAATGTCATTGTAGAATTTTTTCGCAAGGTGTTTAATGCGATGTTTGAGTGAAGTCGTTTTCAGATCCTTGAGGATTGTGGAGTTTTTGAGGTATCTAGACCCGTTCCTGATGTAACGGAGCTGTTTGTAATGGGTACTAGAGAGGCTGTTCATACTGGTTTTGCAAGTAAAGCCCCATATTGGACATGCATATGTGATAACAGAGAGAATGCAAGCATTATATATTAAGAGTTTGTTGTGTATGGAGAGTGAGTGACTGCGAAGAAGGGGGGCGAGGGTTTTGGAAATTCCGGCGACTTTACCGCGGATATTAAGAATATGCTTTTTAAAGGTAATGAGTTTGTCAATGGTAACCCCCAGGTACTTGGCATCGTCAGACCAGGGAATGGTAGTGTTATTGATGGTTAATCTATTAGGAGTGGAGGAGGTTCTAGAGAAGTAAACAGCAGTAGTTTTAGATTCGTTTATCTTAATGCGCCATTGATTGCACCATTCCATGAAGATGTTGAGGTGGTGTTGTAGATTTTTGTAAAGATTGTATGGGTGATATGCAGTGCCATAGAGAACAGTGTCGTCCGCATAGAGTGCGAGTGATGTGAAGAGTGTGCGTGAAAATAAGGAGTTCATATTTTCTAAAAAAGTCGTTTGTAAATTCCGGTGTCAGTCAGTAATTTCACTTTTTACGAACAGAATTTGTCTGTGACGGAAAGGGTTAGTTGCGTAGTGATGTAAATTTCCATCACTTTTTATTTAACTTTTAATAAATAAATCAACTTTTTCGCCACCACTATATTTATATAGAAATATTAATCCAGTAAATTTCCCCATTTTTTTTTCATTATAGTTTTAGCTTTAATGTAAAATATCCCAATAATTAGCAAGCTTTTAAAGGAAGTGCAAAAACAAAACATCGATACAAATGATAAAAATCGTATAAAATATCGATATATATAAATCGTATCGTTTCTCTGCGACGGCCTTCTGTTTCGCCTTCCTTCCGCAGCAGATGAAGTGGCGCTAGTGTCCCCGCTAACAAATTTAACACTATCTGACTGGGCTTATTATTTAATGGCTTTGATTTTAAGCGATTTTGTCACTCGATAATCGTTTAAACATTTCTCGCCTCATACGCAAACGGTAAGTGGGCATCAAAATGCTTGATGATTCAGCCTGTATTACCGGAGCCCTAGGTTAAACAGGCGATTCATGTTTCACAAATTTCAACGAGGAGAGCTGTACAAGCGCTCTCACGTTCTCTATACTAGACAAATATCAGTGCTTCAACTGAACACGCTTGGTACGCAATTTTTTTTCATTAATAAATGTTTATTTAATTTAGCTGGTATGACTTGAATATTTGTAGCATGTTAATAATATGTGTTAATTCCAGTATTGGACAAGACTTCAAGATTCAATCCCACGTGGCTTGTTTTGAAGTAATCGAAGTGCAATTATCTTTTTTTAATCTTTTCAAAAGAGCTAACATGACAACATCTTTTAATTTAATGAACAAAAAATATTTTTCAAAAGTATTTTCAGCGAAAAATGTATTGAAATTTCAGCTGTGAATTCCTTTGTGTATGTTTCAGCGATCATGTTAACAAAAACTGAGACGTGTCTGTGAGTACCTGAAAATATTCCCCCACCACCAGATTGATTTACAACCTTAAAAAAAATCCATTATAGCTATAATTTTTATTTTTTTTTCGGATTCATATCGATTTATTATTTTATGTACTAAAATATTTCGTTATTATTATTATTTTTTTACTATCGGTAATAGCATGTATTATCTTAATTTTATAAGAAAATTATATCGAGTAGCTGATTTTTGATTAATTTTTTAATTAAAAGAAAGCGAAACAAAACTAACAAACAATAGTGTCGTTATTTTTGTTATACTAGAAAAATTACTAGAAAAGTCATTACATTAAAGTTTTTTCACATTATAAATCTGAATTATAGCCTTTCTGAAACCCAGTAAATAATAACAATAACATTTATTGAAAATCTAATTTTTAACATCGATACAAATACCGAAATTTTTTTTTGAACAATATAAAATAAAAATTAATATGCTAAGGCATATCAAGAAAGTGATGCCCCCCCCCCCCCCCAATCACTTTTTTTTTCAATAAAATTTCCAGTTTCTTTCAAAAATTAGATTCTTTTTTTCGATATTGTATAGCTGCATTGCCTAAAGTTTCGTTACCTTTATAATATTCCCTTTCAAATTGGACAGCAGTAATTATCTTTTAATATAGTATCTTCTCCGTATTGAAGTTCCCTCAATCTGACAGAAGGATAGTAAAAACTGCAATAGCGTCACCAACATAGATCTCAAAGAGTGCTATGCTACGGTAGAAATTTAATAGCTGTATCAAATGGATGTTTTAACTCTCCTTCAAACTAAATTTTAGAAAAAGACGGACCCTCAAAATTCACTGCAGACCATAACACTGAAATTTGAAAATAGGGAACAGTATATAAGCAAACAAATACACCGTACACCAAAGATTAAAGAATATTATTTGATGATCGTTTTATTGATGTCTTTAGAACAATGCGTGTTTAGACTTTAGCGTGCAGCGTATGCACCAGAGGAAGGCGGATGATTTTTGAAAGGGTGTAATTTGAGAAGTGTTGTTTATTTAATACGATGGGAAAATGTAAGTGGCTGTAGAACTCTAAGTAAATTCATTTAATTTTTTCTCTATCTAATTGGATTATTTTTATTATAAGCGTTTCATTTAAAATAAACAAATGAATAAACAGCGCATATTTGTATTAATAAATTAAGCAAGAATTCTCGTTAATAAAAAATAAGGGTTGTCATCGAGAAACGAGAATTTTTTGTTTTTATCCAAAAAACATCATTTACTAGAGTGGACAGAAAATGCATTTCTGTCATGTTGTCCATATTTTTTTAGATCGTAAGACATTTTATAATAAATCCGTATTTTGAATGACATTTATTGATGCATAAAGTAGAAAAAACTATCTAGGAAACAATTTTCGAAAGCCTTTCAGAAGAGGGAGGAGCTACCATTGTTTTAATATCTTAAAAGTACCCCGTTTTATAGGAAAGTTTAATGGGAAATTGTCGGATGCTAATGTGTTAATATTAGTATTAGTAAGAAATTTTTATGCGAAAAGACTTTAGTATTTTTATGATGTATACCTTGAAATGTCATTTTAGTATGTTGAAGTATTTTTTCATCCAAGGACATTTTAGTAATGCAATTTAAACTTTAATACAGAGTTCATTTATTACTTTAAACAAGAACATTTTTCTGTTAAATTCTGTTTATTTTCTTGTTTAATATTTTTTTCTAAATTAAAAAACATTTAAATATAATAAATATATTTTAATTGCTGCATGTTAATCGCTTTTAAAAATTTTAATACTTTTATGTGTCATCCTTAAGTTTATTAGATTAAAGTAATCAATAATTCATTGAGAAATTCGTAACATTATTAGCATAACATCTATCATACCAGATTTAACTTTTTTTCTTCTTTTTTTCGAATGAGTTTTAAAACTAACCAATCTCATTCTTTTACAGACAATACAATGTTGTAGGACATTTTTTCTAAATGTTTCGAGATTTTTTCGAATGGAGTACAAGCTCTGATATCCGCAACCCTAAATTCTGCCCACATTGTTTTTGATGTAAAAGCAAGATGCGTACACACCTCCCAATTTCCAAAGAGCATGCCCTCCCTTTTTTCAGATTAGAAATTTCCTATTTTAAATTTCAATTGCAGAATCCGCAGTAATCACGTTTAATTGTACAATTCATAATATTTTTCTGCTATTAAATTTGACGAAAAGGTCTATTAAAAAATTGTAGTAGAAATTTACGCAAGTTCTAAGAGTTATTTTTTAAAGAACAAAAAAGTACTAGATTTTTGAGATTGAATATTAAGTTTTCTTAATAAAAACATAAGTTTTAAACTAATATAAAATTTCTAAGGCTAAGAAAAAAGAAATGAAATTGTTAAAGATTTTAAATTGAATTACTATTATATTAAACTTAAAACTTATTTCTCTGTAAATGTTGCTATGATTATAGAGCTTTGATTGCTCTCTTTCCAAGATGAAAAAAAAATATGCTACTTGTTGTTATCTCATCTCGTATAATACAGAGAAGATAATGTAATTTATTTAGTGGTTAGGAATCTCACTTAAAAGTAAAATTGGATGAATCACTTTTTAAAAAATGAAATGTTGTTTCAAGAGGTGATTTAGAAAACTGCACACATTACATAGAAGAAATAAAAGGACAAAGAGAATTTGTTTGAAATATACTTTTCATAAAAGATTCCGCAATAAAAGAATGGTTGATTAGAGCATAGGGCGTATGAATAAATTGCACGTGTTCTGTGTGTCCGTCTGCCATTCAGGTAAAATACATGAGGATGATGTCTTTTTATGTAACTTAATTTTCTGAACTCTAAAGACTAGTTATAAACTAAAACGTTAAGACTTTTTTTTAAAAATATTAACTATATTCTTTTTAAAAGTAAACTATTAAGATTTCTTTTTAAATACAGCAAGCTAAAAATTATGAAGACGAATTAATATTTATGCTTTTCTGTGTTAAAAAAAAAAAAAAAAAAAAAAAAAAAAAAAAAAAAAAAAAGCGCTGTGCTTGAATAATTGCAAATTTTTAAATATGGCTAAAATTAATATTCTTTAATTTTTCTAAGTTACATTGAAAAACAAATATATATATATATATATATATATATATATATATATATATATATATATATTTCTATTTTTCTAAGTTACATTGAAAAACAAATATATATATATATATATATATATATATATATATATATATATATATATATATATATATATATATATATATATATATATATATATTTAGTGGAAAAATATGAAAAAAAAATTATAATAAAATAAAATAATATATTTACTTTCTGGAAAACCTTAAAGAAAATATACTTGAAGTTGGTTTACGAGTGTTTTTAATTTATTTTGAAAATTTCAAGCAAAATTATCACAGTTAAAAATAAGGACCTATTAGTTACCTTGTGATATATTTTTCCTTTTCAATAAAACAATTTTTATCTTACATTAAAAAACAAGAAAAAAATGTTAACTAAAGGTATAAACATCGTTTAAGATAACAGACTTCACCTTCTGACCGAAAACAGATTTCAATTGCCATCTAAAAAGTAATTACACGTTTAGAGATTCAAATATTTCAATGATAACACTGGTTAACATTTTTTATATATTTTTGATGAAACACATATTTTCTTATTATACTACCTCTTACTAATGAAAGGTGTTATTTGAAAATAATCTATCACGTCACATTTTTAAAATTTTTACATTTTTCAATATTCACATTTTTAATTCTATAATATATCTATCATGTCACATTCAACTTACCGGCATTGTCAACTTGGATTCTATATTCTATTTTCTTGCGTTTTTGTGAACTAAAGTAGTTTTCACTTGATTAATTTTAACACAATTATTTCAAATTGGTAAATAAATCATACGAGAGAGCATCATACGAGAGCAATCATACGAGAGCGTGGCGGCTTTAGCCAAGCGATCTCAGGTTCGAATCCTGGCCCGGACATTTTTCGTCCAGTTGGAAAATTACTTCTCGTAAAGTAGTTTTGTTTTGGATAAAATGTCTTATAGAGTGTGTAAATTAAATTTTGATCGTTTTTGTTACGTTTGTGGACAATTTATATTCGCAAAAGAGGAAGATCGATATCGGAATGTTCTAAAACAGTATATGTGCATTAATTTGGATTCTCAGGGATTAATCAAGATAAAAAGTGGGTCCCACATGTTTTTTGTGAAAGCTGTAGGCTTACTCTTATATGCTGAGCTTCGGGAGAAAAAAGTATCTTCAATTTGGATCATCAATGCTGTGGAGAGAACCTTCAAATCACGAAAATGACTCTTATTTTTGTTTGACAAACACTGCAGGCTTTAATT
Organism: Maratus michaelseni; assembly: GCA_963931845.1. Classification (NCBI taxonomy): domain Eukaryota; kingdom Metazoa; phylum Arthropoda; class Arachnida; order Araneae; family Salticidae; genus Maratus; species Maratus michaelseni. Next base: position 16,330,470 of record OZ007599.1, on the reverse strand, counting down.
CAAAAAATAAACATAAAATTCAATATTCTGACATTTCATCAGCATCAAAACCCATATCACATTCGGAAACTCTGTCACATCTTGTATGTACAGGTGTGTCAAGTGCGAGTTGCCAAGATAGTGACGATCTGTTTATGGAAGATGAAAATGATGACGAATTCGTAATCGAAGATGATAAAACGCCACATTTAATAAACCAAAATGAGTTGAACGACCTTGCGCGAGAATTGCAACTATCTAGAACAGTGGAACTTATTGACACCAAATATCAAATTAACTTATTACCGAAATCGAAGTCAAATTTTCAGCAGTTATTTCACAAAAAAAAAAAAAAAAAAAAAAAAAAAAACGGTCACCCATAGATTCTTAGGAAATCATAAAGATGAAAATTATGAAAAAAATATTGCTGTTTTATTAAAAAACTATCATGCAATGGGTGTGAACATGTCTCTGAAGGTACATTTTCTCAATTTACACCTTGATTTTTTCCTGAAAACTTGGGCGCCGTGAGTGACGAGCAAGGCGAGCGTTTTCACCAAGACCTTAAACTTTTTGAAGACAGACACAAAGGTTTTTGAGACGAAAGTATGTTAGGGGACTACTGCTGGTCTATTTTAAGAGAAACAGATCAAGAAAATTATAAAAAGAAGAGTAAAATCAATCGTTTCCAATTTTTTCTTTTTGTATTTCATGTTATTATTATTTTTTAAGTATTTAATAAATATTTTTTAACTAGACGCGACAGATTTTTTTCAATAATCTTCCCGTACTCAGTGCACTAGAATCTATGAAAAAATACACATTTCGGTGAAAGTATATAAACCGTGTAAACCAGTGTAATTATTTGGTATTTATTAGTAATTCCATGTAGAGGAAAATAAACTCAACCCGGAAATATAACCCTAAAAAGTGTAACTAATATAAAACAGTGTTTTTGAAGCTAATTTTCGTCATCAATACTTCTCTTTCAATACTTCTCTAGTGCACAGAATTTAATAAAACATTAGATTCAGTTACACATTGATATAAGTTGGTGGTGATTCGTTTTTGGTGTATGCGAAATCTATATGAGATATGAAAAAGTTTTGGAATTGGCACATCCGACTAGTTGTATTAAGATAAGAGTTAAAAACATTTAAGATAAGAGTTAAAAACATTTTGTTAGAAAATATGTAAAACCAAAAATTTTGGTAAATTTAATGAGCAATGGATGTAAAATTGTGCATGAAGTTTCAAATATTCTAAAATACACTTTTTATTTCAAAAAAAGATCTGAATAAATTAAATAAATTATCATCCTTTTCATATGCTTGACATGTTTTTTTTTCTTAAAATCCAATTGTTGAAGTACATATAACAGGAAAACAGAGTTTCAGTGTGTGTTAAATGAAAGATTTCTCGAAAGATTCCTGAAAAATAAAACGTCGCAAATAAATACATAAATAATAACAAAGCAAAATCCTGCCTAGGCCAGGATTAGAATCTTGATTATTACAACGTATTGCTGATCCACAACGTAATTTTCCAAACACCGTAACTCCGTGGTGTCAAAGTGGAATACATAAAAGAAAAGGTTTTAAAGAAATTTGTCGAAAGAACAAGAATAGAAATATGAATCTGAAGTGGACAAAAATATTTTGATGTACATTAGATGGCAGAGCTAAATACTTATTTTCTCTTGTTTTTATTTTTTTGTGCATTTTCTATTTATTTATAACGAAAGTTAAGAACTTTAAAATCAGTAAAAAGCAAGAAATAAGCGACAAAAAAGAAGACTAGTTCTGAAACTTGATAAATAATAAGAGAAATTATAGGTAACCAACTATATTATTACCCCCCCCCCCCTAAAATTTCAATTTCTAATTCCTTTACGTTTTATTTGCTCTATTAATTATTAATACAAGAAGGGCAAAAAGAGAGTCCTATTGCTCAGTTTTTCCAATTTTTATTTCAAACTAGAAGGCTATGCCGGCGGCGCTGTCCATTTCCAAAATGAACTTTGAATAAAACGAAATAGTTAATTCGACATTGTATTTTAAAGTAATATGGACCTTCACCTGCAAAGTCCTTCTGCTGAATGCGATACAAACGCCATTGCTCTATTCTATTAGCTTATGCGTTAGACAAAATTCGGGCTATTAACACTAGAACGGCGGAAAAATATATATATGAATCAATATATATAAATTAAATATTTTCCAACATTTCAAAAACTAACAAATCTAGAATGTTGAATTTTTTTTAGAAATATTTGTTATATTTGTTTAGAAATATTTGTTAGTTAGGAAAAGTAAAAAAAATTCAAACGATTTCTTCCAACCAAACAAAAATATTCAACGGACAAAAGTGTTCAGGGGTCAAAATGACCCCTACGGTTGTTCTAGTGTTAAGAAGCAAGTATTTTAGTTGATCATTTATAATAGAGTTTGGTAGGGAAATGTGACCGTTATGAACAACAGAAAATAAAAGTCACCACACTACTAAAAAAGAGAGCATTACAATTATTTCAGAGATTGACCATTGAACTTAAATAATGTTCGGGTTATTCATTTTCGATTGTTATTTCTTGAACACCAGGCCTCTCAGCTTGGTACTAAGTACACTCAGAAAAAGGAATTGATTAAAACAACAAAACATGTTTTGTAGTTTTAATCAATTCCTTTTTCTGGGTGTATGGTTCTGGAAGTTCAAATACAATCTCACTCTATGTTACATTATATTTCTTAGTATACGTCTTCTTCTGGCAGGTCTACTACAGTTTTATATCTTTGTATTTTACAGAATAAATGCAGACAAAAATTTAATCAATTATTTGCACACAAAGAACGGTGTTTAACTTTCATATTAAAAAAAATGTGAATCATAAAAAAGTGGATTTGAAAGCTGAGTTGTTTGAATAAAATTAAAATAACATTCACTAATTTTTCATTTTATATACCAGTTGCAATCCTGTTACCAGTAAACTGGAAAAAACCTCGATAACTGATTCTGGTAGAAAAATAAACCTCTAGTTTGCATCCAATAAAATCTTCCTTATCTTCCGTAATCGGATACACAGCCAAGTCTGATGTCAAATATTACAAGTGTTTGCAACGATATGTTGCTTATTATGAAATTGCTTTATAATGATCGAAATTTTATCTAATCTGAATTTCAGATGCTTATTCAATCTACCTTTTTAACCTTATCTAGGCTAAAATGATAAATCAACAAATATTGTTCCATTGGCCACCAATGGCATTTAAACCTTTTTTTTTCGTACATTGTAAATATTGTTTTAATGCTAGTAAAATGAATTCAGATTAAAAATATATATTAGTAAATCTTCTTTTTCCCGTTTGCTTCATAATGAAAAACCATAAAGTTAGTCATTGCTAAGTAAAAAATATCGTGTATTTCTTTGCAATTGAATTCACTGTCCAGAGTCCCCTTCAAATATCAAGAAAACTTGAAAAACAAATAATACGCCTATTGCGGGTAATCCGATTACGGGAGATCAGTCCAATCTCTTTTAACCTTTAAAAAGAAGAAAATACATGCAAAAAAGAAAAAAACTAAAAAGAAAGAGGAATTTAAAAGAATATCGAAAATTTATTTCAGCTAGCAATTTAATTTCAAAATGTTATAACCAAAATAATAATAATAACAATAAATAAATTAAAAAAACTGACCAATTAAAAAGAATATCGAAAATTGATTGAAGCAAGCAATTTTTATTGCAATTTTTTTTTTTGTGATAATAATAAAGCATAATTGTATAAATTTTCTTAAGAATAATCTTTAGTTCTTAATATTGGAAGCACTGAATAATTCTATACGAAAATTGAATTATACAAAAATTTAAATATTTGACTCCCTTTTTATAGCATCAAATACTATTTATATAATTTACATTTCAATATAAAAAATTACTCCAAAAATTCTGTCGTACACGTGAAAAAACATCATTTTTGCGAACATCTCGCTCGGATTTATGCCTTTTTGGCTTAAAATCAAATTGTTTGGCGACAAAAGTAAAATCAAAATCATAAATATACAAATAACATGTAACTCACACGTACAGTCATTTTCATAATTACATCTGCTATTTTCTTCTGTAAGTCACATGATGTAGGAGTTATATAAAAATAAAAATAAATTTTTTAAAATGTGTAAATCAAAAACAAAATTGTTACTCAGATTTTATCGAATCAAATTTTCAGATGCATTTTTCTTAACTTGAACCAAAAGATTAATCGCCAAATATTGTTTGAATAGCAATCTTTCACATTGAAGCGTTACGAAAATTCCCTTTCACGTTTAAATTAAATATTTTCGTTTTATAATATCATCTCTCATTAAAACTGTTTTCTTTTTTTTTCTTTTCTTTCCTTTTTTAAAAAAAATAAAATTAGTAACAGCTTTTTCTTTTATTTTTCAAGACGTATAGCCGTTTCAATTCTTTCTCCAACGATAATGGTCGCTAAAAAATGAACAATGGTAAGCTTTTCGTCCAAAATAACAGAACTTTCCATCGTTATTCTATAACTAATCAGATGAACTGTTCCTTAATTGAGAAATGCCCATTGAATAAAATTAATAGGAAGTTAAAGGAGATGATTGAAAGAGGTAGTTGGCCAGATTTTATGAAAGTGAAGTTAAGTATTAATAAACAAGGTGTGATTCCACGTCTCGTTGGGAGAGTTAAAGATCATAAAGAAGGTTATCCGTTACACCCCATAGTAATGAGGTGTCAAGCACCAACATACTTCTTGGAAAAGACGTTTGTTTTACTATTAAAGGATTTATTGCCACATTCGAACTATGTTGTCAGTTCCACAGCGGAATTTGTGGATGAGATTAGGACGCTTAAGATCCCTCAGGATTGCATTTTGGCAAGTATGGATGTGAAATCCTTGTTCCCGTCTATTGATATAACTGAAGTGAGTTCAGACATTAACGATAGGATTGACTGTTCAGAAAAAATTAGTGACAATATTAAAAGGACTTTAAAAAGTGGTTTACAGTTAATAATTGTTATGTTTCTTGTGTTTGAATTCTTTATGTTTGATGGAAACTTGTATGTGCAGAATATGGGGACGCCAATGGGTTCTCCCATTTCGGGTTTTCTAGCTGAATTTAAGATGAGACCTTTGGAGGAAAGAATTTTTGTAAGTTTTGAGAAATTGCCTGTTTTTTGGAGGAGGTATGTTGATGATGTCTTTTTGATTTGGGGTTGGGGGGTGGAGTCTTTCGTTAGTTTTGTTAAGGAGGTTAATGATTTGGATAGTAATATTCAATTTACTTATGAATTAGAGGAAAGGGGTAGTCTCCTTTTTTGGATACCTTTTTAACTAGAGGGGGGGGGGGGAGTATTTGAAGAGAACGGTTTATAGGAAGAATTTGAATAGTCTGCATGTCATCCCAAATTCGGCGTATTCTCCTTTTAATTATAAGTTTTCCACTTTCCGTTTTTTAGTTAATAGAGCTTTTATGGTTTGTTCTGAGGAGTTTTTGAATGATGAATTAAATATTATCCGTAGTATTGCTGAGTGTAATGGTTTTAAATTGGGTAGCATCAATAAGTTGATTAATTACTATAGAAATGAAAATATTGGGGGGAGGGATCAGGGTGTAAGTGAAAATTATAAGGGTGAGAGTGAGTGTTCTAAAGTTAAAAGAGTTTATTTTCCTTATATGAAGGGTAGTTTTGAGAGGTTAAAGTTTAAATAAAAAAAGTTTGACATTGATTTAATTGCGAAACCACCACATAAACTAAAGTAGTTACTTTATAGACAGTTTGACCCGATCTTTCAGGGGTATATGAGATTCCGTATGTTAATGAGGGGGGGTGATATAAGTTATTATGTTGGTATGACAGGGAGAAAATTAAGTATAAGAAAGAGGGAACATGAATCTGACATTAAATTTGGCTGCATGAAAACAGCTTTGTCTAGGTTATATTTGGAGGGGGGGATAAAAATTTTCTTTGAAGATATTAAATTGATTTTTATTTCGAATTATTACCGCAAGTCCCTTATAAGAGAGTCCATCGAGATTTATTTGCGGAAAGGTTTAATCTGTAATGATACTTTCTCTTTTGTTATTCCACCTTTATGGTTAGAGCTTTTAAATAAATATTGTGGGGCTAATTCGAATAGAGGGAGGCAATTGTGTATACAAGCTTGATTTGAGGATTAATGTTTTTCTGTTTTTTTACTTTGTGTGTTTGATTGTAGATGGCGTGATTGTTGTGTTGTATTTTGTATATATTGTAGCGTCCAGTGTCATTCGGGTTTGTTTTTTGACGATGTATGTGTGCTTATGATTATGGTTTTATAGTTTAAACCGAAACAGGTCAAGTTTGGAAATTTTGTTTTACATGTATTTGACACCTTTCTTAAGTAAAAGATATTTTTAATTTGTGTATATAACTTGGTACTGATATAAGGTGGGACGGAGGGTAAGTAAATGTTGGTGATTGATAGCATAGCAGCCTGAAATCTCTGAAAAATGTTCAAACAAAATCATAAAATCATCAGTATATATAATCAGTACAAAAGTATTCATATGTAGCAACTAATTTGGGCCAGAGAGAGTACAAAATAATGCGGCTTTTCAAAAATTTTGTTTTTGGAGGTCTGATACCTACACTTCTTACTTCCGTACGGGAAGTTTAAATGTGCCCCCCCCCCCCCCCCCCGCTACCTTTGAGCGCACATATATCAACGCGAGGTGTTAGTTAATTAACGCCCTGTTTCTCGTTCTCCATATGTGGTTAATTTTCTTCCCTTAATGTAATCGATAGAAAATATATATTTGAACGATGTAGGGAAAGTTTTAATCTTACGGTGAAAATGTTACTAATTTGAGGTACTGCAGTATTATTTTGGAGTATTGCAATGGAATTCTTTTATCCAAATTTTAAATACTGAATATATTTTTTAATTTATAAATGAAATATTAATGTCACCGCACATTTCAAATATACAACATGAATATATTAAAAAAACCCGTCTTTTGTTTTTGTTTTTTACGCAGGAAATATCTTTTAAGATCTTGAATTTAAATTAATTAAAAATTGGATTTTGTGTTAGTTTAAATTTTGAGCGTTTAATAAAATTACTGTATAATTAAAATATTTAATAGAATGTTTTTAGTTTTATTTTTATGCAAGTGAATTTTAAAAGCCAAAAATCAAAAATTTAATTTATTTACTATTCAAGCACATACACAGGGAATAATATTTTTAAGTATAAGCATTCTTTTTATAATTTTATAACGTTATTTTGATTCTAACTTGTTAAGCTTCGATAGGTATATTATTTAAACCAGAAAAATTATGAAATATAGTAAAAATTTAATTATGATTTTTATCCTGTTTTTGTAATATTTTACGTTTTTTGTGCGTATTGTTTTTTTTAAGTATGAAGCAAAAATATAAATATATACATTTTTGTTTGGTAATATTTCTTCTGGGACAAAAGTTTAAACCTACTGATATTATTAACTTTCTTTTGTTTATTTGTGTTAGTGTCTTTTTATGTTATCTTACTATTTTAATTACTCTTTTTTACCCTTTATAAGTTTTTTTGGGACCCGACTAACGTCACAAACATCTGTTTGCAGCCTGCGAAACACAAATGTTGAGTATGGCTGCTCTAGAGTTTAACATTTCTATTAGTTTAAGATTAACTTTTAAAAATGCTTTTAAAAAAATAAATGCGTGCCGGAAAAAAATGTGAATAAATTTTTATATGAAAAATATGAATTTGTTTTCGTTATCTTTGCAATATATCATTATTATTAATTCAAATGCAATGGAATCCCTCTTGAAGTAGATTCGATTAGATGGATGGAAAGATAGTGATGGATGGTAAATAGCGATAAGATGGATGGAAAGCCAGACGCCAGAATATTTCGTGACGGGTGACGCGAAATTCACGTCTTGTGGACATGTATAATTCTGCCCACGAGAACCGCAGTAGTTTTCCATTTTATGTGTTACATTTTATCTCAAAGTACCTACGCAGAATTCGTATTTTTGCAATTAGAATACTATGCTTATAAATATTTCAATTACTGTTAAGGTTAGCTTAGTCTACCATTTCCGTTGGAGGGTTTTTTCTTGCGATAATTTAGACTCTTTGGTGTTTTATGACTATCTTAGCATGTTTAAAATTCAGAGGTCAGCTGAGGTCGTCGCTGACAGGTAGGTCCAGGCCTCTTTCTTTTGTTGAGACTCCCCTTTCTTTTGAAGATGACCACAATTACATTCGGAAAGAATGGGCTATCTAAAGATAGCCGACTCTCTCAAGCAGACTTGCTGCTAACAAACCGACTTTTATTATAAACAGTCATTTATAATCTAAACACTAACACATAAAATATTTTTGTTAAATAATGTACTATGCAACTATAACGCCCGTAGGCGGGGCTTTCTGTTTAAACTACTCGTCACCGATGTGTTAATGAAACAAGATACAAAACAGTGGGATAAAGTAAAACCTAAATGAAGAAATGTGTCTCTATATGGGCATTTGCGGCGCATGCTCGGTGTTTTGACTTCCTTCTTATATATATGTGTCGATTTCTCCAAAATAATTGAAAACCTTTTGAACCTTTTCCTCCCCGCCACTATCTCAGGAGTCCATTTATGCACACTGTTATCATCTTTTTGTGCCCATGATTTTTTTGTTAGAGAAATTCAAGTTTAAACAGTCATTGAAGTGTCAATCTAAAGAAAGAAGAAACACAGATATAGAATATTTGTATGAAATATAGCAGTTATCTGGCACGTCTCAGGGCAAACCATTAGTTTTCTTTCTATTAGTTCTCACAAGAAGAAAACCCCATACCAATACCAAGATGCAGATGCTCCTGCTCTGCTGGACATATAATGACCAACGTTTTTGTGAAGACCTTGATTTTATCAGAAAAGGCATATTTTCTAAGAAATGTTACGGGGCCAGCTCTTTTGGAGTTCCTATTCATTACAGGGCCTGGGGCTTTTATTTTCCGTGGCCCCTTTTTCTGACTGGCGCCTGTAGACTGATAATATGGTTGTGGGTGGAAATAACGACAACGAGTCAAATTGCAATTTCATTCTATTCTTTCAGTGTTTTCAATCCAAAACTTTTTAAAAGCTGTATTAATATTTAAGTTTTATTTTGTTAACATGATTAAATTCTGATTTTATTAAGTAGTCCTCTGTAGGAAAAGGTATATATTTAACATTCTAGATACAATATTAATTTTATTAGCATTTTTTAGTACTGGGTGTGATTTCCAACAGAATATTGAAACGTGTGGTTATATGCCTTTTAAAATATGAGGATCTTTGTAAATAAGATGTAATTATACTAGTACAATTTTGAAATCTTTTACTATCTATTGAAATATACTGTGTTTTGCCTTAAATATGTTTGTCTCGAGATATTAAAACACTATATAAAATGGGTTTTTTCTCTTAAGCTTTGTGATATTTTTTTCTGTATTTCTAAATTTTGGAAATTTGAAGTCTTTACTATTAAGAGATTTAAAATTTTGAACACATCACAAGCATAAGGAATATTTGTTTCATAAATATAAATCTAATTACTTTTTAAAATAAAAATATATTCCCTTTGCCTTGAGAGGGAAGAGTTTCTGGACGAATACGCAGGATTTTAAAATATATATTTTAAAAAATATACTATTTCAAAAGAAATTACCTGGAGAATGCAATGTTGTCTAAAATCAAATATATAAAAAATAAATTTATTCTACATTTCTGTAAAAACAAAGTAATTACCCAATACTAATTTTGCTGCAAATAATAATAATAATAATAAAATACATCAATCGATTGGGAATAATGTCTAACTATTAACTAAAATAATTGTGCCTCAGAGAGCAGGCCCCGATCATGACTAATTGGAGCCCTGGGCAAAGATAAATTAAGGGGCCCCATTCAAATCGTTGCAAGATTATTCATATAGAACTGATGGTCAGTCATATGTGTAATTCATTAACAATATTTTCGACCCTTGGATTTTAAATAGAAGAGAATTCTTAGCTCCGTCAATTCTAAATTAAGTACCTTAATTAATAAAAATACTCTTTTTTTTCTTAGTACAGAACAAAACTCCTTTATATAACTTTAGCAACTTGTCATATTACTTTAAGATGAATTTAATAACTTCAACTTATGGAAGATTGTCAAATACTCTAACATGTAAATATGAGTTAACCAAGTTACTTTTTTTTTTTACATCTTTTTAAGTTGTACTTACACACAACACAACATAATATCAAATCAAATAGATTCTACTTCACAAGTAGAAAGTGTTTTTTCAATAAATCTAAAGAGATTGCAATTTAGCTAATAAAGCATATAGCTATTATGTTCTATGCTCTATGCTTGCAGCCAAAGCGGAGCGGTGCTTTGCTACCGAGTGGTTGAGGTTAGCTTTGCGAAATAACTGAGCTCTGTCAGTTTAAAACGAAATTTGTTTTTCAGAAAGTTTAGTTATAAACTTTTAAAGATGAAATTTGAATTTTGTATTTGAAAATTTTCAGAGTTAGAATTGGGAAAATAAGTCAATATTTTATAAATTAATATATAGATTTGGGGGCCCCTTGGTCAAAGTCCCGATTTGCCCATGCGATAATAACGGCCTGTGAGTGAGGAATAAGTCGTCTACATTGTACAAATGGTACAAACTTTCATTTTACAAATAGTAATACCTATTTTTTATGCTTTATTTCAGTTTTTTGGATCAAATCAGGCCAGAAATGTATACAGTCTATTTACTTTTTCGTAAATCTTCATAATGTTTAAAGACTGTATTAAGACGCAGGGCTTTACTAATGTGATAAAAGCTGATTAGCCAGAAAAAAATTCTAGTCTTCAATAAAAAAAATATTTACCACCCCCTTTCCTCCACCGTCATTGAATGAATTATTCTTGAAATTTTATTACGTTTTATATATTTACTTCAAATGAACTATTTATAATCACTTTTATGTTAATATAATTATTTTTATGAATATGATAGTTTAATCAGTTTTCTAATTCTAAACACAAAAATCTGATTTAAAACTTACAAAAAAAAAAAGAACCTTGAGCATTCCAATTGAGCAGAAGTATCCAATTTTAGATGAAATAATCAAAATAAAAAAAAAGTTGCTATAAGTAGTGAATTATTTGATTGTTAACTGCTGACATGCGGCTAATACGAATATAATACCGTTTTTAGTAAGATTAAAAACTTATTTGAATGCGTAATTAATATATTTCACATAAAATTTCTTTTTGCTCTAATTGGTGGGTAACCTATCTGTACTAATAAAAGAAAGTTGTTTGTGTGTGTGTGTGTTAGAGATAAGTTCAGGCTCTCTTTTTGGAGCCCGAGTCCGACGATTTTAAATCCGAGCCCGAAACATTTTGTGTCTTTAGAGCCCGAGCCTGATACCGAAAAAAATTGCATAATATTTAAAAATTGTTTTAAAAGTAATATCTTATTTTTTGAAAACTTCGTACAAGAAAATAACTGTTAATCCCGTGCACATAATTAATTTTATGGAAATTTACATTCAAATTTATCAAAAGAGAAGTTTGGTATCAAATAAAAATATACTTCTGTAAAAGGATGTTCATATTTTTCTCTACCAACAAGCAAATCTGATGGATATATTAACAAAGTGCGTTTTATGAATAAATGCATGGAATTTGCAAAAATTATTACTTCTATGCCGAAGAATCGAACAACGTTTTCTATTTCCTATAAAAGGTGTATATCGTAAATTATAATTGATTCCTTAATTAAAACAATATTTCGTTTTCCTGAAAATCAGCATAAATTAAAAATTTGACACCGTTATCTGAAAGATCCTGTGCTTTTATAGGAAAAGTGGAAACACTGTTAGTTCGATTGCTTTCTATCAGAATACATGATAATTATGTCTACTTACGAATGAAAATGACTTCGCAAATGTTCAGAGCAGAGTTTTAGCATGAACATGAACAGATATCATGATTAAAAATAGAATCACTAACGTTATTTTCATATGAAGAGCAATTATGACTCGCACACAATATAATACTAAAAATATTGCAACCTAAGCTAATGCTGATTGACTAAAGATAAAAAAGATATTAATTTCACGTCAGATCTCTAAAAATAAATAAATGAATAAACGTTCCAATTAAAAAATATCTTACTGTCACAAACGAAAATCTACCAACAGATATTATTCGTGCCATTGGCGCCATATCACCTAGTAATCAGTCGCGTTGCAAATATCGTAAATTTATTTTAAAGTAGCATTATAATACTAGAAAAAATAAGATTTCTGTGTTCCCCTTTCTATTCATTCTGATTAAAACAACATTAAAATGACTTGGAATGGAATGTCATCATGGGTCAGTGCCAAGCTAATTGTATCTAAAAAAACGGTTCAAACGATCTTGAATACATTTTGTATTTTACCATTTTCAGGCATGTAGAACGATATGGTATATACTAAAATCTTCCCTGAAAAATTATCTGTCGAACAGTGTAAGTTGCACCAAATCCACTCAGCAGAATTCGAGTTATAAGCAGTCGAAGCGAAATTTCCATATATATATACTAAGGAATTTAACCCGGGCTAGTTTTTATAACAAGTATTGAAAAAAAAAAAATCATCTCAGAGCGAGGGGAGTGTGAAAAAAGAGATATTTTTCTAACTATTGTTATAAAGTATAAATGTAATGTAAGTATATTTATAATAGAATTAAAATTAAAATTTTTAAGTTAATTTCCAAATAGATTAGTAATTTTTTTATAACACAGAAAATATAAAGTAAAATGTAAAAGACAAGGCTTCACCCGCTATCGGACCGGTTCACATTTTCGAAAAATAGACCGGTAAATTTTTACTTTATATAAAACATCACTTTTTTTTTTTTTTTTTTTTTGGAAAATGAAATTTATTTGGATTTATTAAAGAAAGGATAAAGTGTTTTGAAACGAATGTTAAACGAAACCCTTTGTGTGATCTTCGATCACACTTACCCACTTGTTTAATGTAACATTAAACTATAACACTTAGCTCTACATGCAGCTATAAAAGCGTACATACCGGGTGTTTTATGAAGGAATCCATAATTTTGAAAATAAATAACTCGGAAACGGTGATATAAAATAGAAGCATGAAACCAGTGGTATGTTTATTAAAACACCCGTAAGAATCTGACACAGAACTCAAAATTTTAGTTTAAAATAGTGCCAATAGATGGCGCTGCAAGTAGCATTACAGGTCCCTATAAAGAGATTTCAGACGCCAAGAACGATCGGTCGTCGAAGATTTCATCTTTGAAACGTGATCGCTATTAGCGTACAGTGAAAGAAATTCCTGAATTGTCACTGAAGGACATTGTTTACCGCAACAATCTTTTAACACTCGATGAGCTGGAGGCTATTTGCCAAGCTTGTGTGTTGATTTCATGTGACATACTACAGAGACTCACTGACAATTTCATTCTTCGTTTGCGCCATGTGTGTTGTGTGTGAAAGGTTCAAATTTTCAATCCATTTTGACGTGATACAGCCTAAATATCGTTATGCTACCTGCAACTAACTAAAATTTTTTACCTAAAATTTTGAGGTTTCTGTATCAGATTCTTACGGGTTTTTTAATAAACTTACCACTGGTTTCATGCTTCTATCTATCACCGTTTCCGAGTTATTCATTTTCAAAGTTAGGGGTTCTTCGTAAAGCCCCCGGTAAGAGTAAAAGCCTTAAGAATCAATATTTAAAAAAGAGGGAGGATTGAGTAAACTTATCCCCCCACACCGTTTGTCCAACTTCTGTGGTGTCAAAGTAACACACAAGTAGAGGAGAAATGTAAGTTCTAGTACAACAGGACGGACACGTGACCTCTTCCAAGCCCCTCTTTCTTGAAAAGATAAGAGCCACGATAACGTTCTCTAACACAATAAAGAATTCTGAAGATTTTTTGTCGGGAAGATGAAATGTCGGGAAGTTGTTCTATAGAACGATGGGAATAAGATATTTTAAATAAGAGGAGATTGAAAATATTTATAACAAAAATTAAAACTCATTTTTAACAATTAAATGAAATATATTCGAATTATTTTAGATAGTTCACCATATTCATGGAATGTTGTTACACACTATATAAAAAATGTATTATGATTGAAACATATTTGCAATATTCATCACTTTGAGGAATGTAATATGAATTATAAAAAATAAAATATTTCCTGTTATTTTCCACATCGTCAAGATGTTACAATTCCTCCTTTATGGAACCCTGTTTTTCTTATAAATCCCGCCTTTTGTATATATGTGGTGCATTCTCAATGTCGCACCACTTCTGTGCAGAAAATTTCTCAATGTAGTCTAGTATTTTTTTTTAATGTCTTAGCAAATTCCTCACTTTTGTTCAGAAATATCATCTGAATTAAACATTAACCCTGGCTTACATAAATTATTCCATATTTATTGTACGACATTACGGATTGTTATTTATTCCATATTTATTGTACGACATAAATTATTCCCGATATAATGCTAATAAAGAATTAAATATTTAAAATATATATCAATTAGCTGTTTTAATTCAGATTCATTTTTTAAATATAATGTTTTTTTGGATTTACATGTTTTAAAACATTGTTATTGGTCTCATTTCAAACATATTAGTTATCTATATTTCCACGTCTTTTTTTTTTGTGGAGTTTAACATTATTTAATCATTAATTAAAGATTTTCCTGCAGAATAGTATACTACTATTTCAGGAAACACATTAATTGTGTTTCCTGAAAACATATTATTGTGTATTAAACGAATTGACTAGCTTTATAATATCCATTGGCATTTAACCAACGCCCCCTAGATAAGAAAGCCGTGACACGCGTCACGAAAACGTCATACCAAGCAGGCAAAACAAAGAAAAATTCTAACAACTTGCATGTTTCGATTTCATTGGCTCATAGAATTAATAATTATTGTTTACGACTAATAGTTAATAATTCCACGAGCCATCGAAATCGAAACATGCAAGTTGTTACAATTTTTTTCTTTGTTTTGCCTGCTTGGTATAACGTTTTCGTGACGCGTGTCACGGCTTTCTTATCTAGGGGGCGTTGATTTAACCCCACCTGAGGCTCGGATTTTTAACTTTTTGAGACCGGCCCCCCTGGTGCCCCTTTAAGATTTTTGCTGTAAATTGTTAATAACTTGCCCTATTTTTATCCGATCCTCTTCGTTTTTAGGGACCTTTCTCCATTTAGCTTACCTCCCATTTCTACGTTCCAGTTAAGAACTTAGGCCCCTGGGGCCCTGTTCGGGCCCCGTTGAAATTTTTTGTTTCCTAAACTGTTAATAACTTGCCCGTTTTAATCCCATTTTCTTAGTTTTGGGGCCCTTTAATCCTTTTAGTCACTCCTCCTTTTCCACTTTGCAATTACGACCCTTCATCTTAGGGCCCTGCTCAAAACTATCAGCTGGCCTCTTTTGTGTCCACTACTATAGTCTCGACTTGGGAGGAATCCCAGGACGCACTTACAAGACACCACTTTCTATCGGCTGATGACATTTCCCAGGTCGCGTGCATTAGGACTGGTGAACCAGATCTATTTCTGATTCATGAACTTGAATTTGCAGTAAAATCGCTGCCGCCTAACAAGGCGCCTGGTCATGACGGACTCAGTCTCGAGATCGCCCGTGAGGTCCAGAAATATCACCCTCAGTGGCTGTTATACTTGTACAACCACTGTCTGAGAGAGTCTTGTTTCCCGCGTCCATGGAAGCGGGCGATTGCCGTGTTCTTTCCCAAACCCGGGAAGGAGCGCAGCGACCCTGCGACTTACCGCCCAATTTGTCTTTTGCCGACCTTCGGGAAGGTTTTCGACAAAATGTGCGCAACCCGCTTGGTACTATATTTGGAGTCCAAACATTTGCTCGACGCACAGCAGTACGGCTTTCAAAAGAAAGTTAGTACGGTCGACGCGCTCCATCGAGTGATGGAGTACATACCCAACGAACACAGAACTTTCGGGCCACTGATGGCTACGTTAGCTTTGGCCCAAACTGTCAGATGGAGGGCCGCTATCATTGGCCGTAATGGCAACTTAAAAAAACTGTCACGCTGGCCATAATGAGGCCGCAACAGAATTGGCCAGAAATACAATAAGATCCCCATAATTAGGCCACTAACGGTTAATCATAAATGATAGATTGCCTAAAACTGGCCACAATTATATTTTAAATGGCAATTATTAATGGAAACTAGCCATAGCTAGGCCATTAAAAATCATAATGAATAAAAGCTAGCCAGAAACTTGCCGTAGCAACGCCATTTGTGGTTTTCAAGAATTAAATCCAGCCCAAAACTGCCCACAAAAATGCCTTTTTTGAGTATTATAAATGTAAGCTAGCCAAAACCCAGCCATTGTCGCCCAATAAAGATTATTTAGGCATAAATCAAAATTTATTCTATAAAAGAAAATATTTTTTAGGAGTTTATTTAAATGATAAAGTGTTTTTGCGTGCAATAAAGTACTAATAATCATTTATGTACACTTTTCAAGAAAATTATAAATTCAATTACCTGGATTTTTTTTGTCAAAAATTTGAGAAACACAATGTTTGACATAGTGAATTAATTTTATTTTTTCAATTATATATATTTAAAATTTTTATCCAATGCCATTTTTAAATAATCATATTTCATATAAATTTTAAAAGTACATGATTAAAAAAAACTAATTAATTCACTATGTCAAGTATTTTGTTTTGAAAAAAAAAAGAAAAAAAACAAGGTAATTTGAATTTATAGTTTTCTTGAAAAGTGAACCTAAATGATTATTAATTAGCACTTACTTTCACGCAAAAACACTTTATAATTTAAATAATTTTCTAAAAAGCATTTTTTTAACAGAATAAAATTTGAATTCTTTTATGTGTATGTATGTCTAATGTTAGTTTTTTTCTTTCTTTTTTTTTTCACAATGGTTTTAAAATAAATTATTGTTAAGTATGTTACCAGTATAAGATGTCTATTCATTAAATCACTATTGATAATAAAAAAAAAACATTTTTGCATCATTTTAGTTTTATGAATATTAATTTTCACCTAAGTAATAAAATAAATAAATAAAAGAAAATTGCAATACATTTTTATTTTATATAGTCCATGAATGACCATTTTTTATGATTATTTATCTTTTAAAGTTTAATAGCCAAATATTAAAATAATAATAATATTCTAATCTTTTCACATGAAAATTCAGTAATTTGAAATTGTCATGACATTTTTAATGTTTTTTTTCTTATTTTAGTTTTCTAAATTGTATTAAAATTTACAATTTTTTTTAGAACAATTATTTTCCACACTCAGAAAAAGAGAGGAAAAAACTTCTTTAAAAATTATTATATAATACTAAAATAATTATTTTAAATAAATTACAGTTTATTATATATTGTAGTTTATTATTATAGTTTATTTTTATAGATTATTTTTATAGTTTATTATTATAGATTATTTTTAAATCATATGCATTATCGGAAAATATTATTTAATAGATTTAAAAAGCGTTAAAGAAAAAAAAAATTGACAGAAAATTAAATCTCAATATTTTCTATTTTAAGGTGGTTCTCAAATTGCCTGCTCGACAACACGGAACTTTCTGACACATCTTAAAACGTAAAGGAATAAAATTGGTATGCCTGACTGTTGAAGTGATTTGAAATCGAAATGAGTTTTCCATTTTCTGATAAATAAAATGCTTATCGAATTATAAGGATTTTTGACGACAATTTTATTCCCTTTCTCAAGCAGCCGCTTTGGGAATTCGGTTCAAAATGCCGACTTTGACAGTATTTTACGAAATATCTTCTGCCTTTAACAAAAAATGAAAAACGTCTTTCAATTACATAGTTTCTGAATGACAACACCTGCACGTTTTATGTGTTTCTAAACAAAAATTTATTGAGAAATGGGTCAGGGTTTAAGAACGTCCTTAAGCAATAAAGTACAGTATCAGTGAATCTCATGAAATAAGCAATTGTAAAATAAATATCATTCTACATTTTGAAAAGAAAAGCACGTTAAAAATTTCGTGCGGTTTTATAAAAAATAATTCTATCGTGAATCAAATGATGCAAAAAAGATTATAACAACATATATATTTAATGAATAGACAAACTGATAAAACCTTACCAATGTTTAAGAAATTACTGGTTCGCTTCTCTCATACAACATATAAACAGGCAACATCTCTTAAGCGCTCTCTCTAACTAAATGAGAATGACTAGTCAAAAAAAGCCAGATTTGAGCCTCGGGCGTGTGTCTTCCGAGAATTTTCAGTCTCCCCTATCTTGACCTTGATCCCCCGCGTCCTTCCAATGCGTCCTTCAACCGAAACTCTAATTTACTAATACATGGAAGCCTTTTTGAAGAGGAGGGGGTGGGGGGCGGGAGGGACAAAATATTTTAATGTATTTTATAAAGCGGCATATGCCTTATAAAATAAATCACTTTGTCTTTTTGTCTTGCTTTCAATTATATGCATAATTTTTCTTTAAAATATTATTTAATTTTGATCATCTGGAAAAAAAAAACTTTTTTAAACAAATTTCCTACGATATTAAAAATTAGTTGCAACACCGAATTGTAAAAAGTGAATTATATATTAGTAGTATATTGTTTAGGTCTGAATTTGTTTAAAATTTTAAGGATATTCATTTTTATTCCAGTGTGTTCATAAGAAAATTCAATGTATTAAGGCTGTTCTCAAATCGAAATCAGCTAGTTTCTGTCACATTTCTGAATTCAGTTTTGTTCGAAAATGCCTGAAATTGACAGGTGTTCTTATTCAGAAGCTATGTAATCTAACAGAGTTTTCGATTTTTTAAGTAATGACGAAAGATCTTTCAGAAAATATTGTCAAATGTGACGTTTTGAACCAAATTTCCGGCGCGACAGTGTGGGAAAAGAGAAAAATCTGTGGTCACGTTACAAAAATCGCTTATAACGCAATAAATTATTTATCAAAAATGAAAAACGCCATTTGATTCCAAATCACTTCAACAGTGACCCCTGTCAATTTTATGACTTCACGTTTCAAAATGAATCAGAAGAGTGTCAGGAAGTTTCGCGTTTGTTGAGTAGGGAATTTGAGAACCGCCTGAGAAATACTTTGCAAACAAGTTAATTTTATTTGTAATTTACAAAAATAGGTAAAAGCAAAGAGAAAGAAAAATTTTCAAATGTATATTTTAGTGCATAAAATCGAAATTATTATTATTTTAATACGTTCATCTAATTAAACAATGTTCTTTAAACAGTGAAAATTATTTTGAAAAAATATTTTTTTTTATCTCCTATAATCAAAATATCAACTACTTAGCACTGGCCTTCTATTTTCTAGATTATGAAGGACTTTTATACGCTGGCTGGAAACTTAACTTACTCGCATCTTACTTAATATGCTTTCATAGAAAAACAAATTTTAAATAACGAAAATTATGCTGAAAAAGTGAGGAAAAAAGATTTCTCTCTGTCTTATTATCAACATTATAGCAAGTAGACGACATTGGCCTTCTGTTTTCTAGGTGATGACAGGCTTTTACATGCTGGCCTAAAGTTTAACTTTAGTGGCTACTGAGCGCGGAAAATGCAGTAGTTTTCTCTGCGCTCGCCCGTTATCCGTTAGTCGACTGCTACCGGATGTAGCGGCGCATCAGTTAATATACAATGGTGACTGGATACAAATTGCCGCAAAAATATTTGGCCATAATGTTCACAGCAAGCGGCCACATATGACGTGTTTGTTGGGTAGCTGTTTCAAAGAGTCAGAGAGAATTCACATCTCTTCTCATGCTCGATATCAAGTCAGTGTTCAATAGTGTTCGACGCACAGGCGTCCTCCAGTTTTGGGAGGAACTGGGCGTTGAGCCGTGGCTCCTTGTGTTGATAGACGACTACCTTTGGGGTCGGTCTGTCATCCTGTCAGATGATGGGGAACACTACTTTAACGTAGGAGTACCACAAGGTTCGTGTCTCGGACGCTATCTCTGGTTGGTTGTCATTGCATTTCTGTTGAGACGGTTGTGAGACGAGAAGGACGAAGCCTATGTTGTCTTGGTTTTCGCTGATGACGTCTTCCTAGCCGCACGACGAGAAGCTGTCATGAGGTTCGCGGAGCCGTTTGCTAGAGAAGTTTCTCTCAGAGATCCATGCTTGGACGACGGAATGCCGCCTCACGTTCAGCTTTGAGAAGTGCGGTTACACGGTTATGAAGCCCGTGGGCAAGTACCATAATGCCCAATCTATTCCCATCCGCCTGGAAGGGAACAGAATACGCTTTAAATGGCAAATTCTGTACATGGGCGTCATAATCGATTCCCACCTCAGTTGGATGCCTCACCTGACCTCGGTCCAGGAGAAGGCTTTTAAGGTGCTGAATAAGATGAATCGTCTCAAAGCAGCCAACTGGGTCTGAAACCGAAATTTCGCAAAATGCTCTATTCAATCATAGCAGAAAGAATCATTCTTTACACGGCATCTATTTGGTACTCAAGCAAGGTAGTGGTAGAAAACAGGTTGCTCAGCATGCAGAGGAACCTTCTGCTCTCTGTAACGAAATGTTACGCGACGACCTCCACGGATGCTCTGCAGGTCTTGTCAGGGTCGTACCCTTGACTTGCGTGCGGAGCTGGACAGGGACGACATGGCCCTAGTCCGATGGAAGAAGAGCGTTGACGGTACCGGATTAGACTCCGAATCGGTCGACCTCTGGAGGCATACTCCCAATCTTGAGGATCTTTCGCGGGTCCGTTGGACCGCGGATTTGACTCCGCGAAATACGTGTTCGTACTACACGGCCGGATCCAAGCAAGAGAACGACACTGTTGGTTGTGCGTTCCTTGCCGTGTCAGAGGAACAAGTAGTAGCGGAGAGCCAGTTCCGTCTCTCGGATGGTGCGGAAGTGTTTGCGGCTGAGGTCCAAGCTATCAAAGAAACAATCAACCATGCCCACCTAAGAAGTCTCGGGGAAATCGACGTTTTCACAGACTCGAGATCGGCGCTCCAAGCGCTTCACGGACTGGTACCTCAGCACAGGCCATTGTCGAGATTAGGGACCTGATTAAAACTACAGGAATTGAGGTTCATTTGCATTGGGTCCGGGCCCATGTTGGTCACATCTTTAACGAAAGGGCGGACATATTGGCAAAAGAAGCCACTACACGACAGTCTGTCGACGCGGTGATTCCAGTCACGCGCCGCCGAGCCAAAAAAGACCTCTTTGGGCGTGCCTTGTTCAAGTGGCAAGGGAGATGGGATCAATCTGGGACCGGCCACTAGGCTTATGAAAATTTCCCACGCGTTGGCACTCGCCGACTTCAGGGTGATTTCTACATTAACCAGGTCTTCACGCGAAACGGCACCTTCGGTGACCACCAGGCTCGTTTCTTTTACCACGACTCTACATGTTTTTGTGGAGTTGAGGTAGGTAACATTAGCCACGTGCTATATCGGTGCGTGCTCTGGAGGTCTGTGCGGGAAAAGTACTTTCCTCGCGACTTCCGGACGCGTGCGCCACGCGATCTCTGCCTGGACGGCTATGCCAGAAAAGAAATCCAGCTGATTATTCACCGACTCCTAATGCGTACTTTAGATCGAAACCTAGGTCGCCGAAGAGCAGGCTGCAATAACCGAGCTCTTTGCGGTCAACGACCGCATTTGAACGCAATGCCGATCGCCCGTGGTCCCCGCGGAGCAGGAGGTAATGGTGCATAACCAAGTTCGTAGGTTTGAGACTTGTCTCGTAAGCCGGCAGTTCAATATGTGATAGTTGCTCTAGTCACGCATATGTTGCTGTTGTTGTTGTTGCATGCTTTTAGTCTATTGTTGTTGTTGTTTTAAAAGTTTATACATGTTGAACCAACCCACTTTCTTTCAGGTCCACTACGAGAGGGAACTGTGACTATCTCCGTAGATTTTCACATCCCTTGAGTTCTGGTACAGCAAGTACGGGTTGGAACATCCCGACTTAAGGCCTAGGGCCTTGTTCCCTTCTGGGTTTCCAGCTCCGAATCTGTTGTGGGACGCCGGCCCGTCTACAAGTGTCTCGTGGTGACTCCTTTACTGGGTTTCACCGCGTATCGCAACGTCTTACGTCGTCGACACGTGGGTTTAAGGTTAGATGGTCCGTAGGTGACGGTCCTCTGACCGGCCGAAGTGCCGCAGGGACACAAACCTGCTGGCGCGATAAAAGTCCCTCAGAACTTGGGTTTGGTGGTCGTCAACGAGCAGGGCGGTCCCTCAGGGCGCCTGCGGCGCAGCTTACTTTTGTATAATTGAGTTAACATTGGATATTAGAATCTGAGATATGACTCATAAAGATCTTTAATATAATATTTCAAAATTTATTGCGTTATTTCCTAAGCTTAAACATATAAATAAGCATATCATTTCATATATAAAGTGTATTCATCATTTCATTTCATTTTATTTTATTTATTTATTACCAGATGATTATATTGTATAGAAATGTAAATTAAAATCGAAAAGGCTTCAAACTGGAACTATATTTTATCACAATGCAGATTTTTTCCTACTTTCAAACATTAAATTCAAATTTTATTTTTCTTGTATTTTTCTCCATTTTTGCTCATTATATCAGCAAGGTTACTATCCGTTGCACATAGTAGAAAGGCAAGACATTCGTTTTTATGGTAATTTATTTTATGACTTCTATTAAAGGCGTTAGAGATATTAATTATTTTTCTTTTTGATTATATATATACATACTCAATTTCAAAGCTATTTTACAATTTGAATTTGTAATTTTACTTTTAATTTTGAATAATACTTAATCTGAAGTGTTCAACTTAATACTTGACTCCACAAACATAACAAAAGCACTCACTCACTGATGGGCTCAATGTCAGTCCTCAATGATAAAACCAAACGAAAAAAACTGCTATTTCTTTAAAGACAACGTCATACATTTGTCCCTCCCTACACATTATTCTCATGCATATATAGATATATATATATATACTATACATATATATTATACTAAAATTTTGTGTCTGTAAGAGAAATCCTTTAACAACTTTGCATAATCCCATATAGCACCAAAGCTCCTGAACACCTCCCCAGGAGTTCCAATTCATCCCAAATTCCTCCTGAAACTGCCATGACGCTATCAGGCGTTCCTGGGGAAGATACTTTAATCCCTTCCCCAGGACTGATCTCCCAGATCCCTCCCAGGGAGCAAGCTCCTAGGGATGATATTCCTAGGGAAGTACCTAGGAAGAGACGGTGCTGGTGCCATCTCATGGGTGATTTTGACACTGAAATAACTTACTAAATTTTATTTTAAAAAATTTATTTCATTTGCTCTGGTTCGATATTTTAATTAATAAAGTTTATATTATTATTTGATTTCTTTTATTTCCTAAGCACATCTGGTTATTGTTTAACATTTAATTATTGTTATAATATTTAAGTATCCTTATTTATATATTTTTTTAATTTATAAAATGCAATTAAAATGTAGTTAAATACATTGAATTTAGAAAATTAAATTTATTCCACATCATAATTTAATAATTAAAATAAATTAATCTTTAAATATAAATTGAAAAAATATTATTAATTTTATTTCTGGTCTTTTAAAAATTAACTTATATATTAATTCATTTTATTATTACAATTATTAATTATTTTTTCTGGTCTTTCAACAATTACTTATATATTTATATATTTTTACTATTATTTTTTCATCTAACTAATAATTTTACATTGATTTAACTTACATACGCTATTAGTTTCTATAGAAATCATTTAAGTTTAAATATAAAATTGATTTACTTTCTCCTAATAAATTATTTTTATTTTCAATTATAAGAAATCATAATTATTTTTTTAGAAACACGAAATTTATCAAAAGTTTAATATATATTTCTATATAACCATATTTTATAGATTAAGGATTAGAAATACCTATTTCAATGTAAAAATTATTTCTTCTGATACTTCAAATATAGTCTTATATATTAAATGTTTATTATTATTTGTATTAACTAATTAATAATTTCATATTAAATTGAATCATATATATAAATAATTTTTGGATCAATATTTAATTTTAAAATATAAATTCGATTTATTATTTTTCCCCTGACCATTTTAAATTATCATATATATATATATTTACATATTTGTATATATTCAGAATTTACCAGTTAAGAGATTATACATATGCATTTTTAAATTAAACAATCTATTTTTAAAAAAAATCTTACTTCCATTGTAAAAGATAATTTTCATGTAAGTTTCAAAATCGAACCATATTTAAGTCTTCTTATCGAGCATATTTACTTTTATTATTATTCTTCTACTAATTATTTCTTTCTGATCTTTTTAAAAGTTACATATATATAATATTATTACATTTTCGACAAATTAATAATTTTATATTTATTGTCATTATCAAATCAATAATTTACTTAAAATCTAAATTATAACACCAACTTAAAGAGATTACATGCTTTATTGAAAAATGGCACATTTGGTTTTAAGAAATACAAACCATCCCCCCCTCCCCCGAATACGAGTTTTGCTTGAAATTTTTTTATTTAAAAGTATACATCCTTACAAAATTGGGTTAAAGACATATATTTTATTATTACATTTTCAACCAATTAATAATTTTATAATTTACTCTATCTCATTTTCTGCTACATTCCCCCCCTCCCCCTCCCCCGAATACGAGTTTTGCTTGAAAGATTTTTATTTAAAAGTATACATTTCTACAAAATCGGGTTAAAGGTATAAATTCGTGCAGATTTAAGGTTTAATTAACATTTTAATCACGGGCCAGGTTAATACCACTTGTTTAATATAGGTGTTGGAAATGAGCATATGTTCGCTAAATGATGTCAATTTTTAATTATGTATGAATTTTTAATAAGTGTCTGTTCCGGAGGTTTTACCTTATTTAGTTTTATTTTATTTTTTAAATACAAATTAGTTATTTTCTATTACCTCTTTCAAATTACGATACACAATATATTTTTTAAATTATTGATAATGAAGGCGAAATCTCAATTTAGCGAACTTCAGAAATATAAACAACATACAGATTCAGAAAATACAGATAAATATTTCTCCAGAATTTAAAACTGAATTGTGTTTTGCTCTAGTTGTTAAAACCGTCATTTCAGAAACCTATTTTCTATATAGCAAACTTTCTGGTTCGGATATTTATAAAAGATTATTTTTCGTGCGAATTCTTCACTCTTCTTTCAGCAAGGAAATATTTCTATCGAGATGTCAGGAGCGGTTAGTAACTGATTTAGTAGTAAACTCTGAATGCATTCTGATCCGCCCCCACCCCCTTCCCGTTTGTCAGCTAAGAATGTTTGTATGTTGTCGCAAGCGTGCAATATTTGCAAAGGGAAATCGTTGAAAGAAAAAACGCGTTATTTTGAGAATAACAAGCTATGTATTTCATCTCCTACAGTTCTCAGATAATTGAGAAAAATTGTTTGCCCGTATAATAAGAAATTGTTTTTAAAAAGTCAGCCAAGGTTACGGTAAAAGAAAAGAAAATAGTTTTAGTATTTTTACACAATAATTCGTTTACAATAATAAGAAGAAATATTTTAAAGACATTTCAAATTTCCCGAAATATCAGTTTTATTAACTAAAATGAAATTATATTTCAAAAAATTACCAAAAGTATTTCACATCGTTAATTACATCGAAAATAATGTATAAGTTTTCTATCCCCAGAATAATTTCACGCGATCTTTAAATGGAGACTTAACTATAAATTTTATTAATTTATTACAATAATAAAATAAAATAATTTTGAAACAGACACGAATTTCATTAACAGTTTCTATTCTTATATAATTCAACCTGTTTTTTTTTTCAGTATAATGATGGAATTTTGCAATCGATATTCATCCAGAACCCAATATGATAGAATTATATAAATTTGTTTAACAGTGTTTCCCTTTCCAATGACAATACAGCATTTTAATATTTTCCCAACGTAATTATAAACTAATTAAATTACATTTTAAAGAATTTTTCAAGTCGTCCCCCACAGGTAGTAAATCGCCATATATTATCTGTAACTCCTACAATTGCATCGAAGTTGGAAAAACAATTGATTTAATTATGCGCCAATAAATTATCGCCAAAATATGTCAAATCTTTGTGAAACTGCAACAATAAAATATTTAAAAAAATAAAGAGTAGAAAATAAATGATAAATAAAAAATGAATTGTGTAATATATATATTTTTTAAATATACTTTTAACAGTTACTAATTTATTAGTAATGGATTTAGTATTGTACGTTGAATAATCAATATAGAAATCCTAAAAAGATTTAAAATAATGTTTCATATTTTTTTCTTTCTCTTGCACTAACTTAAAAATGAAACAGAGCAAAAATATATGATTTTTAAAATAAAGTCACTTAATAGAGCTTTTTGCTAAGCGTAATAAAATGTCGAAGGTTTTGCAAAAAGAAAGAAAAGAAAAAAGAGAAAGAAAGAAAAGAAAAATTTATTACTTTGATAGTATTCCCTTGACAATGATGAAAATAATTAATATTTTAAATTAAACTATCCGTGCTTTGCATTTTAAATATCCGGAAATATTATTTTATTATTAAATTTAAAGTAATTTGCAAGAAATCCTCAAAAAGGTTCGACAGCATTAAATGTTTGAAAGCTAGTACATAAAGAATTTTCTACGTGCAGATTCACAGGATTTTAAGATTTTAAAAAATGGCATAATGGAGACTTAAGTGTAAATTCGTTTTATTTATTACAATAAAAAATAAAATGTTTTTATTACAGATACGGATTTTATTAACAGTTTCTTTTTTCATATTTCATTAAATATAGATGTAAATAAGAAATACCCATATTTTAAATATTAAAAGCTAAAAAATATTATTGTCATAAAAAAAAGTTTTATGCAGGAATTCGAAAACTAAAAGACATTTATTTTCTCTTAAATAATTGTAGACATGCTTTTTTTCTAATTATGATTTAAAATTTTATTGTATAAATATGAAAGGCTTTGCATTTTGCTTTGCAATAAAAGTTATACAATTCCTTCTTATACGAAGCACGAAAAAAATATGTACTTCTATTTATCCAGTTTCATAAGAGGAGAAAGAATGCTTCAATACCTTACAAACATCTCTTGAATAACGGCCCTGTAGCGCAATGGATAGAACACGCGTCTAGTGTTTGTGAATACCCTGGTTCAAATCCTGACAATGGAATTTCGGTAAGAAAGTTGTTCCCATAAACTGTGTTTCATGTATCCGTGCTTAGTAAATGTGATATCTGCTAAATGAAAATTCGATTAAGAAAAAATTATACATTTTTATTTAAAAAATAATTATATACTGTTATATTACTTTAAATCATAATTAAAAAAATAATCGTATTAAGTGACCTTGAAGTTTCCCAAACTGCTCCAGTATCACCTCCTAAAATCTTCCCTACACCATCCTGAGGAGGAACCTGGGGGAGGACCTGGGGAGCTCCCCAGGATGCTATAAGGCGGACATTTTCTATTCCTGAGGACCTACTTCCCTGTGACAATTTTCTGCATCCTCAAGGATGCCTGGAGGATGAATGTAACTCTTCCTGGGGATGTCCCTGGGAAGCAAATGTGCTATATGGGATGTTGGTATAGAAAGTTTTCCAATAAAATTGTATGCAATAAAAGTAATATGAAATATGTTACAGTGTAAAACGTTTCCTATTTAATTATTTCATTTAATATTTCTTTTCTAAAAGAGAGGATTGTATGTATTGTAGTGTTATGTAATTCATACACGAATCACATAATTTGTTTCATACAACCTGGCAATTTGTCCCAATACCTTTACATGTTAAATTGGAAATGACTCCAAAATTTTTCAAAGCTCATCCCGATTTTGAAGATATGATGGCTGTTCAAAATGAAGAAATAAATGTGAGTGTGTAGCATTCTCTGGTTTGAGGCTATAAGATGTGAAACTGAAAGGAAATTGGACAGAACAATAAAAACAGAGAACAATGTGTAGGGAGGGACAAATGTATGATGTTGTCTTTAAAGAAATGGCAGTTTTTTTCGTTTGGTTTTATCATTGAGGACTGACATTGAGCCAATCAGTGAGTGAGTGCTTACGTTATGTTTGTGGAGTCAAGTATTAAATTGAACACTTCAGATGAAGTATTATTCAAAATTACAAATTCAAATTGTAAAATAGCTTTGAAATTGAGGTTATTCCAGACTTTGTTTCTTTAAGATCTGATTACTTATTATGATATCCTATTTGTTACCTTATTGTGTATTTATCCAAAATGCTACATGCAATTTTAACTTTCTACATCTTTTATTATCGATTGTATCTCTTCTTTCAAAGACTAATAAATAAATAAAAATACGTATAAGTTTTATATTGTTATGCTTATTTTCAAAATATTATTCTCACAAGAAATTAAAGAATAGCATATTTATTTCTTAATTTAGATGATATTATTTTTCTCGCTTTTCAGAAGCCATCTAATTATCATATTTGGTCTCTTCTAAAACTAACTACTCAATATAAAATTGATATATTTAAAGAGAAAAATGGTAGAAAGGGAAAAAAACATATCAAATTTTATTGTATTTAATATAAAATATGATTGTTGATTTTCTGATTCAGTTATTTGTAATTAAATGATTATTTCAGAATGCATTTTCAGCATTTTCAGCATTTTTTTTCTTTTTTGGGTAATCCATCAGTGATAGCATGCTGATCAATAATAGTTGAGTCTTAGAACATAATAAATTATAATAAAAAGCAAGTAATTCGCATGGAAATTACTTGGAAAACTCCGAAAATTCCATTTGAAATCAACCCGAACACGAGAAAATAAAATTTTTCTAGGCCCAGAAACCTCAGTAAAACAAAAACTGAAAAATAAAAAACAAAAACAAAACAAAACAAAATCTTAGAAAAACATACTATTGATTATTGTGCGATATACGTGTTATTCTTGCACATTTTAAATAAAACAAGCTACGGAGATTATGTCTACAACACACATACAGATAAAAATTTTGGAAAATTCTACTTAAGAACAAAAATATTTTTACAAGTAAAATAAATAAATAAATTAAGACTCTTCTAAAAGAAAAAGGAAAAAAAAAAGAAAGACTTAAAAAAAATGCTGTTCAAGAACGCGAAAATTCTGCAATATTCTCAAATGTAAAATAATTAAATATTTAGTCATGAAAATTCGTTCAAATCAAACATCGATCTTCGTTTTCTGGTAAATGCATTGCATCTTGAATTAAAACAGATTGCAACTCCTTACATGGATCAGAGTTATCTGCAGTTTGAGGGTTTTCCTATTTAGTGGTTTTTTTTAACTACCATTATTCTTAGGCCCGCTTGCAATTTTATGATTAAGTATTGTGAGTGGTCTCATTTTTTTCCTTATGTATTGTAGATTAAGAAAAGTGATGGTGGACATCCGGGACCCGTGACTGGGGAGGGGGAGGGGAGTGGAAAGGGCTGAAGGGTGGAAGCGAAAAAAAATTATTTTTTCTGTTTCAATAAAATATATGTACATATATTAGTGTTTAAAACTGTTTTATAGAATGAGAAAAGCGATGGTGGGCATCCGGGACCCGCGATTGGGGAGGGGGAGAAGAGGGGAAAGGGTTGAAGGGAGGGGAGAAAAATATTTTTTTCTGTTTCAATTAAACATATGTACATATATTAATGTTTAAAACTGTTTTTTAGAATGAGAAAAGCGATGGTGGACATCCGAGACCCACGACTGGGGCGGGGGAGGGGAAAATGTTGAAAGGGGGGGGGAGAAAAAATTATTTTTTTCTGTTTCAATTAAACATATGTACATATATTAATGTTTAAAACTGTTTTACAGAATGAGAAAAGCGATGGTGGACATCCGGGACCCGCGACTGGGGAGAGGAAGGGAGGGGGAGGGGGAGAGAGGGGAAAGGGTTGAAGGAAGGAAAAAAAATTATGTTGCAATAAAATATATGTATATATATATTAATGTTTAAAACTGTTTTATGAATGAGAAAAGTGATGGTGGACATCCGGGAGCCGCGACTGTCAAAGTATGAAAAACCACACATCAAAATATGATAAACAACTTTGCTTTTTCCTCTGTTGGAACAGAAACCAGAAAAAAACCACTTCATCATGTCTCATATGATACAGGATGTTCTAATTTGAGAGAAGCAGTCTAATTAAGTGAAAATAATACTTGGCATGCGAGGCCTAGCGAGTGTATCAACCGAAACGACGCCCATGCAATCGACAGTTTGTATCATAGAATCTGCTGGACTAAAAATGTTACACATGTGATTCGTAGAAATAAATTCTATGACCAACACAATGAAAGTTTAGCAGCTACTGTAACGTCAGAAACTGAATTTTTCTGTATGTTGGAAGATTTTCTTACTCAAGGAAATGTTACAAGTATGGCCGATTTGCAAGTCCCCGGTGTTGAGTTTTCTGTGCCTAGACGAAAAAATGAATCTGAACGTGTATTTTAAAAAGAAACTAAAAATATTGCTATTGGTAAACTGGACGATGATACCCCAGATGAACAATTTAAGGTACTTCTTTCTGCAGTCAAAATATTAAGAAAAGCAGCTTTGAACGCAACGCGCTGGACATTTGAAGGAAATTTAAATGCTGATACTGAGCAAAAATCCGAATTATTGAATATTTTCATTAAATGGTGTCTGGTTGGAAAAGGTGATATCACGTCAGAGAAAAAACGTGTGAATGAAGTTGATGATCGGGCTAATCGTTTGTCTCAAACACTAATATTTGGCCGGTTATCTGATTATCAGGCTTCAAGATCCAAATCAAAAGTAAGCAAGCATACACGTGAACTTCCAGTGCAAGTTTTCACTGGTTTATCAGTTTATCAGTTGACTCGTAGCTCTAATCTTGTGAATTTTATTTATTCACTAGGCCTCTCTGTACATTACTCTCGTATCTGGAAAATATTAAATAGAATAGCTAAGCCTGTAGCGGTTAAAATGGATGCTAATTTAGGACTTTACGACATAATGTAAGGTACGTCCACTCATTTTGCTATTGATAACATGGATTTTCAAGAAGATACTCCTCATAGTCGGAATACTCTTCACGGAACAGTAGAGGTTATTTACCAAATTATTGAAGCAGGCGATGTAACTGAAGATCTCAAACTGGTTTCTGATGAAGAAAATGTTGACATTCCAGAAAAAATTTACCCAGCCCTAGAATATTCACTTCCCAAGGGCACCGCAAAGTCCAACAATGAGTATTGATATTCCATCATCACATAAGACACTATACCTTACAAATTCAATAGTGCAAGATCTTGTATGGATAATATATTCCCCTTAGTTTAACTGCTTCTCTCAAATTAGAGCCTCCTGTATCATATGAGACATGATGAAGTGGATGTTTTCTTGTTTCTTTTCCATCACAGAAAAAGCACAGTTGTTTATCATACTTAGATGTGGTCAGAGCTCGAGTAAATGATTTTGAGGTACAAGCTTCTTCAGAAATCATTAAATCTATTTATTTTGCATCTTCAAATAGCATATTTCTACAGTTTGCCATTTTTTCTTATGAGAGTGATTTGTAACAAGTTAGATGCCAGTTCACTCGAAGTTGTTGTATATTTTCTACTGAAGCATCACCACCTAAATTGTCCAGTATCTGTACAATTGTATCGATGATATATTCCACTTATTCCACTTAAATTCTGTATCACAATGCTCATCTTCCATTTTTTAAATTTAATTATTGTTTTTGATAGATTTTTAAAAGTTTCTTCTCAAGCACTTTTAAAAAAAAAATCACTACTTTCTCTTTTACAAAGTATACAAAATCATTACATCTTTTTCTCTTGGGTGGTTCTCCTCTTTCTACCGACTCCATTTTGTTAATAATCCTTCTTTGTATTCAGTACTTACCTGCAACAAAAAGATTTTAGTGCCAAAATATTTTTGATAATTTTAGTGTGAAAATGATATCATTTTAGACTTCAGTTTTACACAGGTATGCCATTAAGTATCTGTAAATTTTGGAACTACCATAATATAATGATAAACGTTATGATTCTTATGACATAAAAAATTATACCAACAATTAAAAAAAATCGACTCCCCCCACTCAAACTCCCTTTGAACCCTCTTGTTGTGAGTCCAGGTACCATCAATTAATTTTTTAAATATTTTATACATTAACTATACATTCAACTAAAACAACTACAACAAAACATTTGGTTTTAGCTTTTTCCCTTCAAACAGTCTCATTCCAACCCCGGTAGAGTGTCCGGCATGTTCACCATTTCTTTTCTCTTTCTATAAAACAGTTTTAAACAATAATATACATACATATATTTTATTGAAAAAGAAAAAGAAATTCTTCCTCCCTTAAACCCTTTTTCCTTACCCTCCCTCTCCCCAGTCGCAGGTCCCAGTTTCTCATTCTGTAAAACAGTTTTAAACATTTATATATATATATATATATATATATACATATATTTTATTGAAAAAGAAAAAAAGAATTTTTTTCATCCTCCCTTCAACACTTTTCCCTCCCCTCCCCCTCTCCTTCCCCAGTCGCGGGTCCCGGATGTCCATCATCTCTTTTCTTATCCCATAAAACAATTTTAAACATTAATATATATACATATGTTTTATCAATATAATTTTTTTTCTTTTCCTCTCTTCAACCCTTTCCCCTCCCCCTCTCTAGTCGGCGTCTTCCGCTTAGATCCAAAATCCATAAATCAAACAGTGCGAGGCAACAGGAAGTACGCGAATGATCAATGATCGATACAGTCAAATAAATGCGATAAACCAGGCCATTAAAATACACCATTTTCGGACATACATCTGAGATTTGTGAATATTCGGAGGAGGATTTTCGTCCTTCGAATAGAGTCACCCCTCTACCGTGAAACTCCATTAAGACATCCGCTAATTAACACTCACGGCGAACCGAAAAATAACTTGCTATACGCCCCCTTACGTGGTGCATTCTTTCCTTGAGCTATTTGTAAACATTGTTTAGTAAAAGGTCCTAGAAATGGTGATAACTTGAGTTTCAAAGGATTGAGAATTATTTAATGTATCGGCAGTCAAAATTATTATATCACTCTTTTTTAAAAAATAATTTCCAAATTTAATTTAGATTTCGAGAATTCTTTGAATCATTTTTATTCTTAAACGGGTAAAATTTGCTGTTATTGTTTCTCAAATACCAAGAAATCGGGTAAACATGTTTTTCTATAAAAGCAAAAGATTTTAAAGAAAATATTGTCAAAGTCGATTTTCGAAACAATGGTCACGGAAAGGTCACCATCTGAATACAATTGATTAAGATTCAAAATGTTCCACATTAACAGGAAAAATAAAAATATTCTTCGACATTTAAATAGTAATGTCTTACAGATACAGATAAAAATCTCTTCTAAATATGTTGGAAAGATTCATATTGTTCTTCTAAAGAAATAAAAGTGAGAATATTATCAAAATTTGATGAAAATATTGGTTTTAAAATTTTATATTAAAATAGTTCATTTATATCAAAATAACATTTCTGTTGCATACTACTTCTATTACGACCATACATGTTTTTTTTTATAAATCTCTGAGAACAGTATAACCTGCTGAAGGAAATTTTAAGCTGTATTTTGCCGCCTGATTTAATTTTTTTATTTTTTATCCTGAGTTATAATCGACACTCTTTCTTTATTTGCGTGTTCATACTTTAAGCCCAAATGATTTGTCTTGGAAACTCATGCCATTAACCAAAATCTACCCCTAGAAGCTCTTGACTGCATTACAATTGACAACAGACAAATATGTGAAACAAAAAGTTTTTTAAATAAAAAAAAGTGTAACAGTAAACAGTTAGTGGTACAATATAGTATCTAATAAAAAATTCTCAAAAAAAACTTTTTTTTTTAACTTAATTTTTTTTTTTATATCTTTATTTGATAACAATGAATAACAAATTAAAATATTTTTCACAGAAATACAGTCCGCTTAATAAGAGATGAATAATTTAGTTTTAATGAATTTAAATGTTAAAAAATAATAGACCCAGAAGAAGGACTTAAGTTCTGACTTGTGAAATAACTGAACATATTTGCATGTACACATGGGCATACATTTATATACTTAAATAGGCTGATGTCAAACAAAATGTATTGAGATTCCAATGTCCATAAATTATTTTTTAAAAAAATAGTAAGAAAAAAAATTTACGATTTTACTGACATTAATTTTATTTCCTGTTTTCGCAGATTATAAAATGCTTAGAACTGAGGAAATTTTTTTGTGTATGATTTCTTTCTTTCTATATGAGTGAATGACTTAAGACTGTTCTTAAATCCAAATGAACTACTTTCTGAAACGTTTAACAATTCATTTTTGTGCGGAAATTCATGAAATTGGCAGGTGTTCTTGTTCAGAAACTGTGTAATCGAAAGACGTTTTCTATTTTTTTTAAAGCAGAAGATCTTTCAGAAAATACCGTCAAATTCGATGTTTTGAACAGAATTCCCAACGCGACAGCAAAAGATAAGGGAAAAACGTGTCGTCACGAGACGCGAATCGCTTATAACTCGATGATAACTAATTTATTTATAAAAAAAATCCCTGATGGCTCGGCCTACAGGCACAGGTAGATTTCGAAGATGCAGACCGTGGGGCGCCGGTTTGTTGGGAATTGCAGAAGAAGTGACCTTTTTGCTGTGATGCGGCAGTTGGCACGGGCCACTTCGAAACGTAACTTGTTTACAGGTGGAGCCGGCAGGGATTTTTTTTTGTTTTTATTTATTTATTTATTTATTTATTTTTTGCTATAAGGGTTGGTCTTATAAAAAACTTGTCAATATAAAAGTTTTAGATAATATTAAGAGGATTTATAATAAATCTAAGCGGGTTAGATATGTTGTGAATAGACGAAATTGTGAAATTTTTTTTCTAAAAAACCCCTCCCCCCCCCTTGGGGCCATTTTGGATGATATGAAAAATCTGTCATACTTAAATTTTCGGCCCTTTTCCTAGAAGTAATAATAACTTTAAACGAATTCGATACGTATCATAATTAAGAAATTGTGGGGTTTTTTCTGTTTTCACAAAAAGTCCCTCATTCCCCCCCCCCTGGTTCGATTTTGCCCATTAACGAACTTGACCGCAATTTTACGCCCCTTGATTTTATGTATGAGTTTGGAAGAGATTTGTGCAGAATTATTGCAGTTATAGTGTCCATAAAAAGTGACATAGGAAGTGAACTGGGTGAACTGGGTGGAACATAGAACATAGTGACATAGTGGAACTGGAACATAGTGAACTGGGGGTGGTTTTGGGTTCTGGGAGTCATGATCGGCGTAGATCTGCAAAAATATTTCAAAAATTCCAACTTAGTGGAGAATGTAATAGGCAGTATTTCTTACGAAATCTATACCTAAAAAATGGAAAACTCATTTCGACTCATTTCACAAAATCGTAAGGGATAGGTAAAAATGCTTTTCAGATTCTTTTACGACTTAGCAGGAATGTTGTTCGTTAATGTGGTTCGTGATACAGAAAAACCAATGAAAAGCGGAACCATCTATAACGGAATCCTTGTTTTAAACAGAAAAAAAAAATCATGCTAAAGTTGAAAAAATATAAAAAAAAATTATGCCTGTTAAGACGGGAAAAAGTCTAAAAAAGAAAAATTACTTGAGTAAGAGATTCCGTCATGGCAGGTTTTACTGTACAAAAGATGGAGTATATGTACCTGCTAAAACGGAAGTCAGACTGAAGAGGAATTATTTTGAGTTATTTCTGATTTCATTTTAGCAAGATTTCTGTACATAATACTGTCGAAATGCGTTAACGTGAATGTGAAGGGGGGGGGGGTGTTAAAATTTTTTAAGATATAAGTAGTTCCTTATACGTTATAAGTAAATCAGTAACTAAATCTGTGTATAATTTTGACAGTGATTGTGGGGACAGTTATGGTAAAAGTATTTCAGATTAAGCTTAAAATGTAATCTGCATTCATGTTATCGACGTTCGATTGTATCTGTCATTTGATATCTAAATTTCATTTTTTATTCAAATATTAATATATGATTAAATTATGTGTATATTTGTCTGGCATCATATATTTTTTCTGCTTTTTTTTTTTTTGTACAACTGTTATGTAATGTATTACTATACATGCCATAAAAGCACAAAGAAACTTGTTAATAACACCATAAAAATAAGGAATGCGTTAGGCCTTTCGAAAGAACTTTGTCTTTCTTCGTCCGGCGCAAAGAAGACGTGCAACCACTTTGAAGACAGGAGCAAGACTGAAAGGAAATGGTAGGGAAAAAGGGACAAGTTAAGAGAACAGCCAATAGGAAAGCAGAATGCATCAGCCAATCACAGAAGATAATTACCTAGAATGCAGAACATAAGGAAGATTATGAAGAAAATTAAATAATAATAGTAATAATAATAAATAAATAAATAATGTTATTCCTTCTTCAGCCATCTGTGCTCGTTTTTACGCTCTTCCTAAAGTTCCTAAAACCAATATTCCTGTAATATCTATTGCTTAAATACCTATTGCCTAATAATATTGGTACTGATACTTACCCTCTTGGTAAGTTTTTAACTTCTGTATTTTCTCCCTTATGCATTACTAATAAGCATACCATAAATATTTCTTATGATTTTGTCAGTAAATTAAAAAATGTCAATCCTGTCAATTGTTCTATGCCATCACTTGATGTCAAATTGTTATTTACCAATGTTTCAATTGAAGGTACTCTTTCGTGTAGGGGGGGGGGGGGAAGCAAGATCTATATATACCTGCCTGGGGGCCTGTATATATATATATATATATATATATATATATATATATATATATATATATATATAGAGAGAGAGAGAGAGAGAGAGAGAGAGAGAGAGAGATTAGAGTCCTGATCGGGTCGTATTATACACGATAATTATAGCTGAACCCAACCAGAACCCCATAAAAGCATTTTTATCGACCTGAACTTGAAATGATAGAAAATTAATCCATATTTTAATATAATTACGGAAAAGTAGTCAACAATTATATCTCTAGTTTAAATTTTAGTTTTTAAGTATGAAAATTAGCATACATACACGCATTAATATTCAAATTAATAGTTATTCATCTAAAAATATAATTTAAACTTATTTTTGAAAAATTTGGTCAACCACAATCCGAGCCGTAAGTGTCAAAATCCAACCCGAAACAATTAAGGTGAATCCACTTCAAAATGAAAAAAAATAGCGCCGAGCCGGGTCAGGTTTGTTTAAAATAGGTTCACCCGACTACCTGTAGGACATTAATATGGATGTATGTATGTACGTGTCAACTCGAAACTCGTAATAATTCAACCCCAACCCAAAATATTCAAACCTGAACCCAGACCGAAAGAAATTAATACATATCTTAAAGCTGTTCTCAAATACAAAGGGGCTACTTTCACACACATATTTTAATTCATTTTTATTCAGAAACGCATGAAATGGGCAGGCGCTGTTTTTCAAAAACTTTGTAATCGGAACACGTTTTCTATTTTCAGGTAAAGACAGAAGATCTTTCAGAAAATACTGTCAAAGTCAACGTTTTGAACCGAATTCCTGATGCTTCAGCGCCAGAAATTAGAAAAGCGCGTTGTCACGTGACACGAACCGCTTATAACTCGATAAGTAATTTATTTATCAAAAATTGGAAAACTCATTTCGTTTCAAATCGCTTCAACAGTCAGGCCTGTCAATTTTATGCCTTTGCGTTTAAAAATGAGCCAGAAATTGTATCAGAAAGTTTTTCGTTGTTTAGCAGATCATTTGATACAACTACTGAAATGTAGTGTACAATTATATCTCTAATATCAATTTTTTTCTTGTATAAAAATTAACACATTTACATTCATTCAAATATATAGTTCTTTTCCTTTGCAAAATATTCATGCCTTTTTTTGAAAAATCGTGTCCACTCTAACCCGATCTGAAAGAGTCAAAACCCAACCCAAAACAGACCCGAACCAAAAAGGTTTAAATTTGATTCGACCCACAACGAATAAAATTAACTTCAACCCGACCCGATACGAACAGCGGGTTGGTCGGGTTTGGGTAAAATCGGGTTACACGACGCAATACAGGACTCTCCTCCCAACTCGAGGCCGATAAAAGAAACGTTTCGTCCTTCGCATTCCGACCCGAACCCGAAATACTTCAATCCAAGCCGACCCGAGATAAAATATTAAATTATAACTTTTAAACAGCAAAATTAAAGATCAGACAGGAGTAGATGGCCAGCCGAAATAAAAATAAGAACATTAGGATGAGTTTGTTTAAGTTAAACGAAATGCATCGAAATGGGAAACACGGTCACCTAACAGATAAACTGACAGAATTCTTTTACTTTATTTTTATTTTTACAAACCACAGACAATTGAAGGCCTGAACGAATTAATCACTGCGAAAGGAAACGGTTATATTACACGTACCCAAATAAATATATCAAAGATAGGATAATAGATTGCCTTTTGATTAGACTTAAAAAAGGTTTTTGATATCAGATATTATAGCCGGAATAAAGGAATCTAAATTAGAAAATAAGTTATTTTCAGTACATTAATTTGCAAATTAATGTAATTGATTTTGTATCATAAGAGTTCCAACCCGACCAGACTCGAGTGGAAATCTAAAAGTCAAAATATTTTCCCCGACGACAATTGAACTTTTACCCCGACAGGGGAGGGCGCAGTTATGCCCCCCGTATCCTCCTGTAGCGCCGCCCTTGGTGTTTAGAAACTAGATTATTCGAATTCCATTATTCTGATAGTGAAGTCAAAGATTTTATTCATTTAACCAAACTTTGCATTAGTCATACTACTTTCGAATTTAATAGTAAATTTTACAAACAATCTGATGGCTTAAGCATGATAAATCCTTTATCACAAATTCTCTGTGACATTTATATGCATTATTTTGAAGAAAAGTTATAAAATCTCTTAAATTTTAAATGTTGGATGCGGTACGTTGACGATACGTCTTAGTTGATAATCATTTTGATATTTCCTCCATTCTTAAAACTGTCAGTTCTATCGACCCACATATTCAGTTTACTTTTATTTAGAAAATTGTAATACATTCCCCTTCCTTGATGTTTTTGTTACCAGATGTGATTCTTTTTCAAAACCTGTGTATATAGAAAACCCTTTTCTGTCTCTAATCCCTCTCATGTTCTCTCAAATCATCCAGTCAACCAGACAATCGGTGTCTTTTACATTTATGAAGAACGTGCCCTCAAAATTTGTTCCCCTTAATGATGAAATTAATTATTTAAAATGTGTTGCTGTCAAAAGAGGTTTCAACCCTTTTGATATCAATAATGCTGTTAATAAATTCAATAAACACTCTAGTAAATTTACCCTTTCTAAATTTGTTATAAGCAAACCTGATAATTTAATTGTTATGCCTTTTTATCCTCCTTGATGTTTCACATTAGCTAAAGTTTTTAAAACGCTTCAACTTTAGTGTTGTCATTAAACCTGCCAATAAATTTAAATTCCCCTTCACTAAGTCTCCAGTTACTCATCTTCGAAAATGGGGAATCTATAATGTTCCTTGCAATGGTTGTCATCTTTCTTATATAGATCAAACTAAAAGAAATCTTGAAACACGCTGCCTTCAAAGTGGTTGCACGTCTTCTTTACGCCTGATGAAGAAAGGCAACGTTCTTTCGAAAAGCCTAGTGCATTCCTTATTTTTATGGTGTTATTAAGAAGTTTTTTTTGTATTTTGTAGTATCAATCCAGTTTATTCCAGTACTTTAATTTAGAGATGGCATGTATAACATTAAAGTTTCAGTTATTTTGATGTTTGAATTTGATAGTTATTTTTAACTTAAATGTATTCTACATAAACTAAATAAAGCTAAAGTTTTAAAACGCTTCAACTTTAGTGTTGTCTTTAAACCTGCCAATAAATTTAAATTCCCCTTCACTAAGTCTCCAGTTATTCATCTTCGAAAATGGGGAATCTATAATGTTCCTTGCAATGGTTGTCATCTTTCTTATATAGATCAAACTAAAAGAAATCTTGAAACACGCTGCCTTCAAAGTGGTTGCACGTCTTCTTTACGCCTGATGAAGAAAGGCAACGTTCTTTCGAAAGGCCTAGCGCATTCCTTATTTTTATGGTGTTATTAAGAAGTTTTTTTGTATTTTGTAGCATCAATCCAGTTTATTCCAGTACTTTAATTTGAATTTGATAGTTATTTTTAACTTAAATGTATTCTACATAAACTAAATACGTGTCATCTTTAAATGAGAAATTTTGTCAAATTCTGTCAAACAAGTTTGACGTATTTTGGTTTCAAAGAATTTATTATATTTATATATACGTGGCGCCCGAATACTCTTATAGAAAAATCTGATAACATAGAATCCGCTATAAACAAGTTCCGTTTTCAGAGATTTTACCATATATCTATAAATATAAATGGTGTGAGAATAAGTTCATAACAACTGATTAAAAAAAATTTCCGTTTATATATGCCATATACAAAAATCGGCCTTTTTTGTGCCTCTTTTCACTGTGGCCTTTTTAATGGTACCCATTTTTCTGAAAAGCATAAAAACAGGCTAAAAACCGAAAAATAAAAAAGACATAATTTAGGCAGTAAAGGCCCACACATTTATAAATATTGATTATATGTTACATATCTTGAAATACTAGAAAAGTTATTTGATCACCCCGATTCTACATTAAAATTAAATCACGTGTATGTCTACACCAACAATGCAAAATACCGGTATAAACCTCCATAACGGACATTTCTGACGTAGTGATGCAACGAATATTCGGCCATTTTGTCGTATATTCGGTTGGCCGAATACCGAATGCAGGGCTCCCAAATCGTCCGCCAACTGAATAGCAATATTTTTTAACAGAAAATTTCATGGTAGTTTTCTACATAAAAATTTTCTAAGAAAATACCGGTATTGAAAAACGCACTATTTGGGAGACCTGATGCGAATGTCAGTTGGTGGGATACTTTGGATATTAAACGAAATGCTCTGAGCTAACCGAATATATTCAGAATAAAAATAATATATCTTCTTTTTTCTTGTTATGTTTTTCTTAAATTCAAACGTGATACTTTCTAATTCATTTATTCAGTCATTTTTCTGCTTCTTATTTATACACTAAGAAGTCGAATAGCATAACTCTGTTTTCATTAAAAGCTAAGAAAGTTTTAGAAAATGGTGCCAAAGTACACTCGAGTCCAACACGATCGTCTTCCATGATTCGAGTCCCGGCTTGGGTACTTTTTCACTATGTTGGCTATACGCCTATTAAGCAATTAAAATTGAAATATTATGAATGCAAGGCTTGAGAAATTTTCTCTGGAAAAATTTCTAAGTATTAAATATGAATTTATTCCATTGTCGATGCTGGATTCTCTTTGGTTTCGTGTTTGCCCCAGAGTTGGTGGCTCACGGAAAATATTCCATCTTGTGCTGCGTTTGTAGCCTTGCTAACACGTTATGGTGAGAAAGTTCCAGGCTGAGTATCGTTCCCAAGTGGTTCAGTTGGTAGAACGTCAGTGCGCTAATCTGATGACCCGGGTTCGAGTCCCGGCTTGGGTACTTTTTCACTATGTTGGCTATACGCCTATTAAGCAATTAAAATCTGAATATTATGAATGCAAGGCGTGAGAAATTTTCTCTGGAAAAATTTCTAAGTATTAAATATGGATTTATTCAATTGTCGATGCTGGATTCTCTTTGGTTTCGTGTTTGCCCCAGGGTTGGCGGCTCACGGAAAATATTCCATCTTGTGCTGCGTTTGTAGTCTTGCCAACACGTTATGGTGAAAAAGTTCCAGGCTGAGTATCGTTACCAAGTGGTTCAGTTGGTAGAACGTCAGTGCGCTAATCTGATGACTCGGGTTGTAGTCCCGGCCTGGGTACTTTTTCACTATGTTGGCTATACGCCTATTAAGCAATTAAAATTTGAATATTGATTTTTTTAACCGACCTATTCCAATCACTTCGTTTATATATCTATCTTATGTATAATGCAGAATGTTTCATTACGATAACGTCCTAAATACTGAACTAATTTGAATCTTAATGGGACAGTGTATTGATTAACAGTATTTCGGATGAATTCATTAATAAAGTATATGTAATTTTATAGTTTGTTTACAGGAACACTCAAAAACAAATCACCCAAAACTTGTGAACACCATAACGTCCGAAATTCTGAGCTGATTCAAATCTAATTGGTACAGTGTCATTATCTTGCAACTATCATGGATAAGTTTGTTAATCAAGTATGAGGCTCTTAAATTTCGTTTCCAGGGACACACAAAATTAAAACATACAAAACGTCATCACGATAACATCCGAAATACTGAACCAATTCAAACCTAATTGAGACAGTGTATTAATCTTGTAAGTATCTCTGATGAATTCGTTAATCAAGTATTTTGCTTTTAAAATTCTTTTACAGAGACGCACAAAAGTATAAATGGCATTCATTTAATGGTTCTATTACAGCCTATTGGCAATGTTTAAACTACGAATTCAACAAATTTTTAGCAATTTTGATATAATTGCCTCAAATTCATTTAATTACATTTAGTAAGCCTAATTTAAAATTTCTGCTCAAATTGCCTTTCTCGCCAAAAGCGCGAACGTAGAAGGAATGAGACCACTTATTTTAATTTGTATTAAATCTGATGTATGCACCTTAAAATGAAAAAAAAGTACCTATTCTCTCGACTCAGCTTGAAGGACGTTGGAGTCAGCTGGAGTTAAATTTCTGCCCTGCTTTTACATACTACCAAAAATAAATAACTAATTATCGAAATCTTCTTACCTTCAGCGATTTATAAACTATTTTTAGTATTCTCCATATTCGGTTTCTCGAAAATTAATGAAGAAATATGATAAATGTCTTTAAAAAAAAAAAGAAAGTAAAATCATGCATCAAACATATATTATGAAACACTTTCTAACACTTCCCGATTTCTTTAACAAACCTTCGCTGTTTAATAGGTAAGTAAGATGCTTAAGTAAATATTTTGGAAAACGCAAAACACATTTGGAAACCAGATTTCAGTATTTACAAGCCATAGCCTTAAAATTACTTTAATTATTTTCTGTAGCCCTGTATATAATCTATAGATGTGTATATACACTTTATAGCATGCTACAATTCAGTTTATTGAGAAAAAACGCAATACAGATGAAAATTCAACTTCAGTAGTTTCTACCAATAGAAGGTAACATATTTGAATTCTTATGTACCGCCTTGTATATTGCTTAAAGTTTTTCTACACGATACATATTAAGCTAAAATTTAATTTAGGCGAAAACACGCTGTACTCTACTGAAATTACACTTCTAGAAATTATCATACA
Source organism: Maratus michaelseni (assembly GCA_963931845.1). NCBI lineage: Eukaryota > Metazoa > Arthropoda > Arachnida > Araneae > Salticidae > Maratus > Maratus michaelseni. The sequence continues at coordinate 16,286,962 of OZ007599.1, read as the reverse complement.
CAAGCGGTTATGTATCTGACATACGCTGTACATAATATTGCATGGCCCTGCATATGATTTTGTTTATATTCACCAAACATCTGTTAGTATACTAAGCATATTTCACATTCAAAATGCGTAACTCGATTAAAAAAAACCCTTAAGCAATTTACGCCGATACAGAGTAATTCTTATGAATAGTTTGTGGGGCCTTGTGGTATTTATGCATACCACGTAGTATAGAATTTTTCTTTAAACGCATACCTAACTGAAAGCGCTCTTCCAGCAATTATCGCTTTAGGCCTGTATCGCCCTGTACTGCGGATACAGTACTGCATCCAAAATCTTTTGTGTGTCCCTGTAAATGAACAATATATGTTATGCACATCATAGTATACAACAGATATCGTGTAGTAAACCTCATAATGTATATCAATTTCATTGTATTGGAAATAGTGTAACGTAATTAAAATACGCTGCAAACAGTTATTATCCGTAGACCATTTTGTATGTAACCGAATACTTTTTAGTGATCCTGTAAATAAATGATAAATGCTTTACACTCCATATTCTACAGAAAGCCTGTTTTAGTGTACCCCAGAAATTGACAAACATTTCATTATGTTTGTAACATTCTCACATGATTAAAATTCACCATAAACGACTTTTCTCGAGAGACCGTAGAATAACAGAATTATTTTGAGATTCCCTGTAAACTAATTATAAGTGATAAACGTATGCTATTCGATAGTAAACTAGTTGTAGTGCACTTCAGTGATGTATATAAATTTCAATATATTTGAAATAGTGTAACATCATTAAAATACACTGCAAAGGCGTTTTCCCCGTAGACCATGATGTAACGCAATTCTTTTGAGTGTCCTTTTAAACGAAGTATAGATGCTCCATATTTCATTTTCAATGCCGAACATGTAATAACATGTATCAATTGCATGGCAATCATGTGAAGATTGCCATAATAGATTTCAATGATTTAATTAAAATCCCAACAATCTCTGTCACACTCGTGACCATCATCAGATAGATGGTCACGAATGTGAGTGAAATTGTTGGGATTTAAATGAAATCATTGAAATCGATTTCACGTCTTAAAGCATGTTAAACACTTCTGTTCATTGCTATCTGCTGTTAATCTACCAGTTGTAATAAATGAACTGACTTTTTACATAATTCCTGGCATATGAATTTCCTCAATCGCCGTGTTTACTTGGATACTGAGAGAACTCTGTTATAACGATCAAATATTGCGGCCCCGTTGTATTCATTAGAACCGTGTTAAACTGAATTTATAACTTGTTACTTAAAACAAATGGCAATTAAATATCAATTCTTAATTTCTTTATTTAAGTCTCTTGTCTAATAAAGTAAATCAAATTTATTTACTGCCAATAATTAAAAAGTACATAAGGTTTCGGTGCATTTAAAAAATTTCGTTTACCTCTCTCAGAATTGCGAAACTTTCACACGCCTTTATGGTGCCATTTTAACTTAAAAAAGCATGAAACTTATCGGTACGACTATTAAGGTGTTTTTTCATTTTGCAATATCTTGTATTATAACTCGTCATTACAGCAACGGTAGTAGGTCCAATCGTGGAAGATCCCATCGGAAAAAATTAAAAGATAAATTGAATAAGTTTAAGTCATCGACGAGTGGTAAAGAGGTAGATGGTGTGTTTAATACGTCCGACGACCACAGTGGCTTCGTCTTCGAGATCATTATAGCTCTTGTGACTGTTTCCCGATAACGGCCTTCTCCTCAAAAATCGACTCTAAACGCTAATGTCGTTATTCTCTTCTGAAAGATTCTTGGCCTTTTATAAGGAAAATTAAAAACGGTATTCGATTTCTAGAATCAGAATAAGCATTAGGGTGGGCCGAAAAAAACTTTTTTTTTTTTGATTCGCTATACCGCGGAAAACTTTGCTTTAGGGTTGCTTAGTAAAATAAAATGAAAAAAAATTATTAAATTTTAATTTTAGCGGCAGAGCTGCTCAAACAAATTTTTTGGAAAGCAATAGTTTTCTTTATTTTTTAAAAGCTATAAAAGAAAAAAAAACGCTATAGTGAAAAATATTTAAAAGAAAGATATAAAAACACATTTTAATAAAAAAAGAAGCAAAATTACTTCATTTGAGGTAGCGCAAAACATTTAAAAAATCCTTCAGTTAACGCAATCAAGTTGTATTCACTCAGTGAATGTTGGCTGGGTTGTGGGCCGGGACTTTTTTTCTGTTTTGATTCGCTATACCGAAAAAAACTTGTGTCTAGGGTAGCTAAGTAAAATGCAAAAACAAAATAAATAAAATTTTACTTCTGGTGGTAGCGCAAAAGGCCTAAAATTTGAGAAAAAAAAACGCGTTTTAGGCCAAATTTTAGGTCTTTTGCGCTACCACCAGAAGTAAAATTTTATTTATTTTGTTTTTGCATTTTACTTAGCTACCCTAGACACAAGTTTTTTTCGGTATAGCGAATCAAAACAGAAAAAAAGACCCGGCCAACATTCACTGAGTGAATACAACTTGATTGCGTTAACTTAAGGATTTTTTAAATGCTTTGCGCTACCTCAAATGAAGTAATTTTGCTTCTTTTTTTATTAAAATGTGTTTTTATATCTTTCTTTTAAAGATTTTTCACTATAGCGGTTTTTTTTCTTTTATAGCTTTTAAAAAATAAAGAAAACTATTGCTTTCCAAAAAATTTGTTTGAGCAGCTCTGCCGCTAAAATTAAAATTTAATAATTTTTTTTTTTATTTTTTTTTACTAAGCATAACCCTAAAGCAAAGTTTTCTGCAGTATAGCGAATCAAAAAAAAGAAAAAGTTTTTTTCGGCCCACCCTAATAAGCATACCTGTTATGCATTTAAGAATAAAAGTAAATTAATGAATATGAACATGTCAGAAAGTGTTCAGTTTAGATTTGAGAACAACCTTAAAGTACTGAAACGATATTTACATATTAGAATTTATTCAATTGACTGTTTTATAAATTGTGGATATTTTCATATACGAGAAAAAAGACATGATTCAATAATAAATATTCGAAAATGTATTATTACATTATTTGATTATATGTAGGGCCTGATTGAAATGACACGTCTCATACATTTCTGTACCTACTGATTTTTTCGGGAGGTTACATTTATTATTATACACGTTTATTTAACTTAACTTGGCTCATGCATGTAAAGATTAAATTTGTATCGATTCTAGAGTTCTAGAAATTACGTACAGTTGTGTGTACCCGATGGCAATACACTACTTTTACAGTTTCATAACTCAATTATTAATTAATAAATCAATTTTCATTATTAAAAAAAAGTTTTTTTTTATAAATCATGGATGGTTTAAATAATTTCCAGCTATGAATTTTTTAAGACCTATTACCACGATTCTCAACAATAAATAGTGTTTGCTATAAAAAAAAATCAAACATTTGCAGTAATATAAAAATGCTTCTGCTCTTTCCTGATGCCATTTTTAAACAAGAACAAAAAATCATGCAAGAGTTTATAAAGATTTTTTTTTTACACTACCAAGTTCCTTTGGAATAGTTTCTAGACTGACAAACAAGATTACGACAGGGAGAGTGTTACCAGATTAAATAAAATTTTTTAAAGAAAAAATATAATTCGTATAGATCATCATCTAATTTTATAAAATTATTTTTCAAGCAATTTAGATATTGGGCAAAAGTTCAACTGTAAATTCGATTCAAAATATGATATCAAATCAAGTGGCCAATATGTAAAAAAATACAGAAAAGCAGAAAAAAAGGTAATCTAATTACTCACAAGTAAATTAGCCTTGTTAGAGCATACTCTGCGAAATCAACGAAAATAACGTACTGAAGAGTCTTTATGAGTAAAACCAGTCAACGGACGAGGGTCGATGCACCTGCGACATTATTGAAAAATTAAAAGTATGCAACTAAATTTTATTATTATTTTTTTTATTTCCAATTTAAATTATCCAATAAGTATTTACTAAAATGTATATAATGGGTATTAAAATGACTTAATATAAACTAATAGTGCAATAAATGAATTTATTCATGAACGTTACAGCAACATAATTGATTTATTGATATTACTGATCGCAAAATTCTAGTGTGTGTAATCCCTTCCTTATTTTTGAACACTGTTGTGAGTGGCCGCGAATGTTTCTAAAACCAAAACGTTATTGACTACAGAACCACTCTCTTTTAGTTCCGCCTGCACATAAGGAATTTGCGAATCGAATTAACAGTCATTTAACTCAATCCGATTTACGCGTGAGGAAGTATTTTAATATAGAAATTTATTTTCGAAGTAGGAGAATTTTTTTCTTAGAAATGGGGAAAATTAATTTATTAAATAGTTGTGGAAATTTCTCCGTGTTAATCTGGCTCTGCTTTTATCAGAAAAATTGCTTATTTCTAATATATCATACAGTTGAGCATATTTTGTTATAGCGTAAGAAATTTGAAATTAAAATCATAAACTGTAAAATATTTATTGATGGACACGCTGGAAAAACTTATCTAGCAAACCAAATTTCTAGAAACTTTTAGGAGTGGGCGGAGCTTTTACTGTTCAAAAACACAGATTTAAAAGGATTAAATAAACGTTTTATGATTAAATGAATATTTTATGCACATTTCACCATAAAATTTTCAGCATTTCATGATGAACACTATAGCCATATCTCAGTTTATTGTGTAGAAATGGCAAAAATGTTATACTTGAAATTATAGTTAAAACTTCACACATTTATCTTAAAAATTGAAATAAAAAGCCCAATGTTTCGATATTTACATTTATTTATGTGTAAGTGCGCTGTTAAAACTAAAATTTTACAATGATTTTAAAACGCATACGATAGCTTAGGGCATGGTAATAGTTGTTAATAAAACAAATAAAAGATTTATTAAATGAATCCCACTTTATAATGAATAATTAATTAAAATTTCACTTGTGTAAATCAAATTTTAATTGAATCAACAACTTATTTTAATCAACAGTTAGTTCAGCCAGCCATACATTTGAATCACCTGGTAGTGGAACCATCATATATATTTTTTATTATGATGTTTTGGGAAAAAAAAATTGCTTTAGCTCACACATATTTCTTTAAAACAAATGTTTTGTTTGATTCCCAATTAAAGAAAAAAAAAAACGCATATCAAAGATTGCATTGTGAAAGCCTCGCATAAAATGTTTCTGCTGTATAATAATATGATAAAAAATAAAATGAGAAATAGTAACATTTTTGACGATATCAACTAAACTAAATATAAATTTACAAAAAATAAAATTTCTCACATCTGCACATTTAACATAAACACCAGAATTCCAAAATATAAAAACGATGTTTAAAAGTTTTAGTACTGTAGAATAGTTTTATCTCTTAATTCTTACCTCAGTTACCTTGGCGCATTAAACAAAATGCCTATTAGACAGTTTTGCTACTCGTTTATGTATTTATTTACCTGTTGTTAATGTGTAATTTTTATTAAATATTTATATTTAGTTAACTATTTCACAATCGCCTTATTCTATCACAGAAAAAACGTATTCCGAAACCTGCTATTAAAAAAGGCGATTACAAATTTTGTGATTTAAATATAATTTTTTTATTTCATTTTTTTAAAATCTATAATAATGACGCCATACACTTTGGAAATTAAAGTAGTATACGTACCATGAACCTCTATACCAGTACTTCTAACGAAATAGCCTTTCCAAGAAGGAAATCGTTCCTCGAAAAAAGACTCAAATAGGTGGCGCATGTGGTAAGACAGATCCTGCGTACGTCACTATTTCGTCTGCTTCACCGTTTGACACTGACAGTGACAGCCATAGGCGCTGCTGCAGCACGGATTCTGGCCAGCTGCGCAGAACTGTGCGCGTAGCTGTGCAGCTGCCATTTAGTGCCGAAGTCTCCACACAATGTTATCACTATTGTGTTAGAAGTCCTACGTACCTTGCTTATAGATGGATCGTTTTTAAGATGACAGCTTATATGCCTGATTTGTTTTGCAGAAACAGTTCATTTTTAGTTTTTTACATACATTGTTTTGGATACGTTTTTTCCCGCTGGAAACGCAATAATGTAGTTTTGTCTAATGTCTACTCCACCCTTCGATTTCTCACTTATCTACCTTCCCTCTTCATCAGATGAGCCAAAAATTTAAAATTTTCCAAATAAATTAAATACGTTGTGACGCTTTAAAGAGCTGAGAGATTTCTGTTCAAACCTGCCCCATGTAGGGGTACCTTTGTACAAATAAACCAAATATGAAAATATTAAGAGTTTTTATGAGATACTGCATAGCTTTAAGAAATATAAAATATTCGGAATAAAATTAACTACATTTTATTGAAATTACTAATTTTTTAATATTTAACCAAATTTATATACATCAAAGTTGATGTCAAAGCTCAGTGTTAAAACAGCATGTCGGATCCCTCCAGTTATGTTTGGTTGTGGCAACTTTTTTACAATATCCTTGAAATCCACCAAACTGATATCTGATGCCACTGGAAAATAAATTTATCATCGTCTTTTTTTACGAAGAAATCTGAGATTAAACTGTGTTTTATCCTCCAACTGCAATTCAATCCAACCATAATAATGAAGAATGTTAACAATGAATGCCTTGCACAATATAATATACATTTTAAATAATAATAAAGTTTATATATGTTTAAAAATGAAAAAGAATTCAAATATATGACAAAACAAGAAATTCTCATGTTAAATAAAAACACTTGACAAAAAAAAAGTTGTTTCTACACCTAATGTATAGTAGTCTACTGCCCTGTATCAGTACAACTTTCATATTAAGTAAAATAACTGTTAATTAATCTCTTAATTTTCATATTTTCTAAAAAAATCTAAAACTAATAATATTTAGATACATCCATAACTCTTTACTTCATAGTTTTAATTGTTCAATGGTTCCCCAACTTTTTTGTCCAATGGTGCCCTATCACATGGTGTTTAGCATTATAACTATTTACTCAATTAGGCTTACGAATATGAATAAAACAAAGCTTATAAGCTAAAGCTAACATCTTTATTTAAATATTGAACAATCAATTAAAATTTCAGGGATACAAGATTGTCAACAAAAAGGTTACAACTTTATTTTGTTAAGTTTTGATTGAAGAAAGAGAAAAACACACACCTTGCATAGACAGTAGTGTGCATGCAAAATGGTAAAGCTTTGTATCCTTGTTGCATTGAAGCAGTATTAATGTGCTGCCATCTAAATTTTAAAAATATAATTTATTTCAAGCAAAATATTTACAGTGTTCAAAGGTGCCCCCAGTTCTAACGTGCCCCCCTCTCCCCTAAATTTTTAAATATTTATAAAAACTTCGATAGCACAATTTTGAGAAATGAATCTCAACACACAGTGTGTCATATAAACATACTTTGACTATATGACACAAAAAAAGGATTTCTCTGAATAAAAATATGCTTTATTGCACCAATGAAAAAAATTATATATAAACTGAAGATATATCTCGTTAAATTAATCCCATTTTATAATGAATAATTCATTAAGTTTTCACTTGTGTAAATCAAATTTTAATTGAATCAACAACTTATTTCAATCAACAGTTAGTTCAGCCAGCCATATATATGAATCACCTGGTAGTGAGACCATGATATATATATTTTTTATGATGACAACATCTATTTTTTTCAATGGAACTACAAAACGCACAATGAATGAGATAGATTTTGAAAGATTTTTGGAAAAACATTTGCTATAGCTCACACATATTTCTTTAAAACAAATGTTTTATTTGATTCACAATTAAAGAAAAAAACGCATATTACATGCAAATTACATTGTGAAAGCCTCGCACATAATGTTTCTGCTATATAATAATATGATAAAAAATATAATCTGAAATAGTAAAATTTTTGTAATAGTAAAGTACAATATAGTATTTTGTTTTCAGGGAATAAGATGCAGCACTGTTAAGAAATATGATTTTTTTCCTATATCTCAAAAATATGTTTTCCTAAGGCATTGTTAATTAAAAAAAAAGCTGTTAAGAAATCGTTAGTTTATAGTTATTAATTAAGAAACATGTGAGAAAACAAGATTCATATTGTTTCAGTGGCATTTAACCCTTGCAAATTACTTTATATGATTAAAACGAAAACGCTGATATGAACCACGCGAAAGCTTAATCTTGCACGAACCAAAGGCAATTTTTAAGAGTGAAAAGAAAAAAAAAAGAACTTGAGTCACTTGGAGAGACGATTTCTTTTTCTTATTGTCCATAATTGCTTCTTATTGTCCATATTGAAACTGTACAGATTGAGGGTTTTTTGATTGGTTGATAAATGTCTGTAATCCTTGTACGTAATTATCAAGGGATATAAAGTGTAATTAAAAGTGCTCTCATTTTGAAATTTTAAAGAAAGTTTTCCACATTTTCGATAGATTTAAGGAAGTCTAAAATTATTTCAATTTCATAGATCTTGGGAATTATCTTTAGATAGGAAAAATATGAATGAGAATCAAGCATGGGAATGAATGCCATCAATATTTTTCAAAATATACACGATTAACAAAGGTCTCGAAGCCAAATCAAAGAACTTCTACTTTTTCTTCATATTCTTTGCCCAAATCATTCCATAAACAGAATGATTCTATTATACGCCCATCGCTCTTGAATTCATTATAACTGCTTTCTACCCTCACAGAGATCAGCAATTGTTCATGATTTTCGGAGCAAAGCGAACATCCCGCTTGAACTTGAACTTGAACTTGTGATAGGTTCAATGGGCTTCCAAGTTGCGAAGCAACTGCACACCCTGGCTTTGAGTAGGTGTATATCAAATCCTGAGAGAGCCATAAGAAATGTTTAGCCGTAGTCTAATTGACTACATAAAAATAGGATAGTGTTAAGTATATCAATAAAATAATGAAAATTTACTAGTTAAAGTATAAAAGTAAAAATAGTTCATAGTTCAAAAAAACGAAAATAATGCCAGACGAGGTAAAGTAAAGATGTTAGGAGAGGTTTAAGAGAAAAGTCAATTTTATTTTATTTAATAAAATAAACATAAATAATATATATTTTTTTAATTGAAGAGAAAATAAGAATTATAGCTCGGAAGGACTATTCATCAAGAATAGTGGAGTACCTTGGTTTTTTCCGGTTGGATGGACTGCAAGCATCGTAGTCAGGTAGCTCATAGATGAGTTCATTTGGGATGTGATCAATGTCATTGTAGAATTTTTTCGCAAGGTGTTTAATGTGATGTTTGAGTGAAGTCGTTTTCAGATCCTTGAGGATTGTGGAGTTTTTGAGGTATCTAGACCCGTTCCTGATGTAACGGAGCTGTTTGTAATGGGTACTAAAGAGGCTGTTCATACTGGTTTTGCAAGTGAAGCCCCAGATTGGACATGCATATGTGATAACAGAGAGAATGCAAGCATTATAAATTAAGAGTTTGTTATGTATGGAGAGTGAGTGGTTGCGAAGAAGGGGGGCGAGGGTTTTGGAAATCCCGGCGACTTTACCGCGGATATTAAGAATATGCTTTTTAAAGGTAATGCGTTTGTCAATGGTAACCCCCAGGTACTTGGCATCGTCAGACCAGGGAATGGTAGTATTATTGAGGGTTAATCTATTAGGAGTGGAAAATGTTTTAGAGAAGTAAACAGCAGTAGTTTTAGATTCGTTTATTTTAATGCGCCATTGATCACACCAATCCATGAAGATGTTGAGGTGATGTTGTAGATTTTTGTAAAGATTGTATGGGTGATGTGCAGTGCCATAGAGAACAGTGTCGTCCGCATAGAGTGCGAGTGATGTGAAGAGTGTGCGTGGAATGTCATTAAAGTATATTATGAATAAAATGGGGCCAATGACTGAACCCTGAATAATACCACAGAGTATTATGTGTAGTAGAGAAAGTGAGTTGTTTACGCGGACGTAGAAGTTACGATCACCAAGGTAAGAGTGTATTAAATGGATAAGTCCAGACGGGAACTTAAGCCGAATTAATTTGTAAATGAGGCCCGCGTGCCAGACTTTGTCAAAGGCCTTGGCGACATCAAGAAATATGGCAGCAGTAGGCTTCTTCTCATTGAAGTTTTCAGTTAAGAATTCCACAAATCGAAGAAGTTGGTGTTGGGTGGAGTGCTTGGCTCTGAAGCCGAATTGTTCGGGCATAAGAATGTTGTTGTTGTGAAGGTAGTCATTGAACTGTGATCTAATGACGCGTTCGATGACTTTACTTAGAGAGGAGAGAAGACTGATGGGACGGAAATTAGTTGGATCATTAAGATTGCAGAATGGTTTAGGAATAGGAGAAATGATAGAGGTTTTCCAGGGTTTAGGAAAATAACACTGTATGAGGATAGAATTAGTGAGCTTCGTAATGTAGAGAATACAGTTGATAGGAAGTTGTTTAAGAGTATAGTTGGAAATTTTATCGTACCCAGGAGATTTTTTATTATTAAGTTTTTGAATTATATTGTTGATCATGATGGGTTGAATTTCGGGGAGGGGGGTAGGAGGGGTTGAGAGGAAGTCATTAACAATATCATCGACATTGTTAAAGTGTGTTTGATTTGCGAGGAAGGGATTCGGAGAGAATTGCTTTTCATATGAGCCAGCAATGCATTCTGCCTTGTCCTCGTCAGTATACGCAGTTTGACTATTGACAGTAAGGGGAGGAATAGGGGTGTAATTATTATTGAGTTTCTTTTTGATTTGCCAAAGAGAGTTATCCTCGCAAGTAAGACTTTCGAGAAATTTAGACCAGTTTTTTTGCTTATCTTTTTGAATAAGGGTTTTAATTTTATTGTTGAGCCTGTTGACAGCTGTTTTGAGGGTGGGATCTCTGGTATTTTGGTAGAGTCGACGGAGTGTGTTGCGTTGTTTACAGATATTATGTATGTAAGTGGGTAAGATGTAAGAGTTATTATTTTTGAATTTGGTGTAAGTGGCATCTTTTTGAGCTTTGTAAATGATGTTGTTGAGTTCATTAACTGCGTTGTCAATGTCAGTAGTGTTGTTGATTGTGGGGTAGGTAAGGTCGGTGTTGTTGAGGTAATTTTGGAATTTATTCCAGTCAATTGCTACTGAAGGAGGAGGAGAGATAGGGTTGATAAGATCAATTTTGAAGAAGACAGGAAGGTGGTCAGAGCTTAGGTCATTAATAACAGAAGTGGTGATAGGGAAGGTAAGATTTTTGGTGATGGCGAAGTCAATAATAGAGGGGTGCTGGTTGCGAGCAACTGGAATGTGTGTTGGTGTAGTAGGTGCGTGGAGACTGAGATTGAAATGGCTAACCAAGTTGTGAAGAGATCTACCTCTGGTAGTGGTGGAATGACAGTTCCACTGCCTGCTATGTGCATTGAAGTCACCAGCGATAAATGCGTGTTAGTGTTATGTAATGATGTGTGTCAGGTCGTTTATGGGGTATCGTCGCCCGTGTCGTGCGTAAGAGGATGTGAAGTTGATTTTGGCATGGGGCAAGTTGACGACAATACGATCCCGCTTGAGAAACTTCATTAAAAGTAATATAAAATTTTCTTTGCAATAAATTCCGGTGTAAGTTTTAGAATTTAATAATACAGTATTGAGGTGCATTTATTAATATTTTTATTACCAGTCAGGGCTGGGACTATTTTTAGTTCAATCATACCAAAGTTTACGATTATTTTTTTACGTTGTAGATATCTCTTTAAAATATCCTAGTTTAACTGCGTGGAAGAGATTATTTTTCAAAATGGGGCACGAATAGTATTTAAAATAAATTGGGATTTGTACGTAAACGTAACAAATGACGTTCGTACTATAACTAGTTTTACAGTGTAAAAGAAATCATCGTTATTATTTCTGTAAAATAAATTATATCGTCTATTATGAGCGAAATGAGGCAAAAAGGTCATTTCTTCTGCAATTCCTAATAAACAGGCGCCCCACGGTCTGCGTCTTTGAAATCTACCTGTGCCTGTAGATCGAGACGTAAGGGATTCTTTTGCTTATTACGTATGCCACGTTTACAGATGCGAATTCTTTTTTCGACACTAGACAGCACTGCAAAATTTACCATAAAAATCTTGCTTTGCGAATGATTACCTCCATGGATTAATATTTCTCTGACTCACGATGAACGAACCTCTTGTCTTCAACTACTGAATCACTCCACAACTAGGTGGCGCTATTAGTAGCAACGTCTGAACTTCGCTCCGTAAAGATGTACCCTTTACAACGGAGTGGGGTAAGCTAAAAGCTTGTCTAATATGTCTTTCTCTTCCCTTTTTTATGATATTTAATTTGTTATATAGATCGTCAAAATCGGTTCAGGGGTTCACGAGCTATGAATTAAAAACTTCTTCCTTGTTCAGGCTCTCATAGCTCTATTGAATCAGGCCATCGCTTCCTGAAAACGAGCCTTTTTGTGCAGTTTAACTAATGTTAAACATATTTCTTTTTTATTTAGGACTATAAGAACTTTTACCTTTAATTTAAGGCATTTTGCATGTAATTCTGTTCAGTATTGTAGGAGTTATATCCTTTTTTTTACATGCTGTTTTACTTTGTTTCTGTGCCATTTCCAAAATTTTAAATTGTTTGTCTTTGTATGCACCCAATTTATACATATTTCCTTTACTGTTAATTGGTGCAGCGTCAGGCTTGTGTATAATTTTCCTTAGTTTAATTTGGTACCTATTATATTTAGTTTTGAACATGTTAAATATGTATAAATTGTAAATTAGTTTACGTTGTTTTCGTACGCCTTCTGCTGTTTTCCTAGTGAAATCATTATGCCGATTTCTATCTTTGCACCGATTTTAACACGTATATCTTGTCATTAACGTTTGGTTTTGGTACCAACAACTAAGCTGTGTAGTTTTTAATGTAGTATATTATAGTGTCATTCGTTTCGATTTTTTGACTACATTTATTTGTGTAAGGTGTATCTTTCTATTAGCTGTTTTTTTTTCCGTTATCTTATTTGCAAATGGCATTTTCAGGAAATAAGAGAATAAAAAGGAAAAAATAAAAGTATGATGTTTACTTTTTAACTTGTCCACATAAATTCTTATTATTTATTATTTTTATTATTATTTATTTTAACATCTAGTTTTTCTTTACCCATAGTATTTGGTTGCCCCGGTTTATAGTTTGATTTTCCTTTGGGGCCGTCTCTTTATTATTATTATTATTATTATTATTTAAGTCGTAAATAGGTGTCACTTGAAAAATAAAAAAAAAAACCTTCTTGCGTCTATCTTTTGGAAGTTTTTTGTTAAAAATACTTAATATGCTCTGTTTTTAAATTTTACACAAACTTGAATCGTACTTAGCTCTAGTGATATATTTTTTGTAATATTTTACTTTTATGTAATTTTATTTTCTATTTTTAATCTAGCTTCAAAATTTTTGTTTTCAGCCAAAACAATTCAAAACTTAAATGTGATTTTCCACTTTTGAGTGATAATTTTTATTGGCATGATAGTCATTTCACTTTATTACGGGTATTAAATTACTTAAACACTAATTACTATTTTTATAATCTGTACATTTTATATTGCATTTTAACTTTTCTAATTTACATTTTGATATTGTTAACCCTCATTTAAGTGAATAAATAGCCATTTTCTCTTTTTAAATTTATTTATAATTTATTTCAGCTACTTTCGAGTATTTATTATATTTTGCCATTTTATGTCAAGTGCAGAGTCATGATGCCTTTAAATTTCTATATTTTCATCCCTGGTCGGCGTAGTCCTACTTTGCTTCACCAAAGGTAAACTTTCGTTTCCGGGATCGGTTGTGAGGCCCTTCTTTCATTTTTTCAATTTGGGGGCAATTTGTGCCCCCCCCCCCATTTCTTTTCTTTCTTTTTTTCTGTCATGTTATATATCTTTCGTTAGGTCTTCTCTTTCTTTTGGCATTGTTCCCCTCCCCCTTGTTGCCCTTTTCTCTACTTTCGTTCCTGGCCCGTTTTATTTCCCTTCCCCCTTTTTTCTTTTTAGCTGTATTTGCGTTTATTTTGTTACCGCATTACCTTTGGCGAAAACTTTCTTCTCCCAATCTCTTAACTTTCTTCTACATCATGACTCGGTTTTACACCTAAGCTTTGTCAATATTTTCTTCCGGTATGCCTAATAAATGGAATACAACCAAGTGCAGCTGGGACTCTAGAACTTAGGTACCTCCAGGTAAGTGCCTCTTTTCATATTCATTCTAAACGCTTTATATATATATACTTTTGGCAATTCTTTCTCTGGTGACACCCATTCAGCGGTTTTGTTTTTATGCCCATGCTTTTTTTATTACTTTGGGCTCAGCCATATTTTAAAGCTCTTCTTTTTTCATTTATATAACTTTTCAGTACATTCTATTTGGGTGCATTTTACATTTCATATATTTATTTACTTGTCTCTGCGAATTTGTTTACTGGTACATTTCAGGAGTTATTTTCAATTTCATAAATTTAATTATTTGTCCATGTGATTTATATTTTATTAGGGCTCATCTTCCCATATTTAATTACTGTGTATTTAAACTCATTTTGAGTGCATATTCTAAGTAAATTCACATTTGAATTTAGTATTTTTGATTTTTTTTCTTTACACTATTTTATTATTGTGGCAGAATTTTGTAATTATATATACATTGAATATTCCGTAAAATTACTTTAATATTTGAATTCTAGAATTTAATTTCTAGAATTAATTCTGCACAGAAGGAATGACGTTCTTTTTCTCTCTCCTCTATTTTGGCTAGATCCCTTTTATAAAAATTTCATTTTACTTTATTTCTCAAAAACGTCCTTCTAATTATCAAAAATATTTTGTATTAGTCATTTTTGGTAGCTACGGCTACTGGTTTTTGCTATAATCTTTCTATATCCCATTTTCTTCAAGAAATATAGACAGCTCTAGCGATGCTCCTTTCTTTTATTCTGAATCTAAATTAAGTTTTAAATATCAATATTTGAGTTTTTCTATTTTATTTGCTACTAGTATGTAATAACAATATAATACATTGCGAAAAAAAGAATTCCATATTGTGGAACTATAACTATACTAAGTATTATAGACCATCGTATTATAGACTAATGGCAATGGTGCAGCTTCATCACACATCAACTCCTATACAGTCAATGATATCATTAGAACCATATGATGAGGCTATCTCAAAGCACCTGACAATAATTAAATTAGTAAATCAATATGCAGAACACGTCAAGAAACACAATAAAAAACACCCTAAACAATCATGTGACTATTTACTACTGTTATTAAGAATAGCAATGAATAATGGGAAAAAATTCAATATATTTTCAAGATACTTATTAAACGAGCACAACAGGGAGAAAGCAATTAAAAAAATGACAAAGGTGATCAATGGATCACAAAAATTACAGGATTTGGAATCTACAAAAGAGAAAACAAATGTCATCCATTTACTGCAACAATTAACTCAACGCCTCAGACAACGAACAAAAGGCAACAATGAAGTTGCAGAAAAATACAAACACCAAATCATAAAATTACTTGAAGAAAAACTGAGAGACAATTTAGAAGTCGACCTTCTAGCTAACGGAAATGAATCAATAAATGTAAGAATGGATGTAAATGATCAACTCGATACGAACAGAAAATCTAGTCAAAACATAAACTCTTTATCATCAACGGTCTCTATGATGGAGTTACAGTTTTGACGTAAAAATTGGGTCAGGAAATCAACTCCAACTTGAAAATTCCAATGAAAAATAACACAGAAGAAAAACAAAATAAGTTAATAATAACAAGCAAAACTCATCTGAAAAATTAAATGATGTTATGACAAGCTCAAAAGATAATGTAATTGGAGCCCCTACCAGTACGCACATGGTTACAGAAGAGGACATATTTCCAGAAGAATTTGAAGTGGTTGAGGTGGCATCATTAGACCCTGACGAAGTGGTTTCACTAGACCTAGATGATACCAATATTGATAAAGTTGATTTACTAAAATATTGTAAACGATTAAAGGAACGCATTTTGGAATTAGATAAATCTAACAAATATAATGAATCGATGGCAGAAATAATGAAAGATGACAGAGATAAATGTATTGTTCAGTTAGAAGAAGAAAGGGCAATAGTTGTTCAAAAGATGAAGAAAGTAATAGCAGAAAAAGACCAAGTTATAAAGGAACTAAAATATGAATTAATAATATCTCTAGATCAGAAAAATGATTTAAAGAAACAACGTGAATTAATAGATGAACTCCAACTTCAAATAACGCAATTAAAACGAGAAAATGAAAAATTAGAATAAATAATGAGTGAAAGAGTGGAACAAATAAAAGAAGATGATGCAATAGACTTCGAAAAAACCAGTCATGAAGAATTAGTTCACTATTGTGAGCGTCTAAGAAAGCAAAAAGCGGACTGTATAAAAATTTTTGAGTTTGAGTTGCGTTGTACACAAAGTGTACTGGACGAAAAGTATGAAGAATTGGCTGACTTAAGAGATTAAAAAAGTAATAGCAGTAATGGAACTGACTGAATCACTGAAAGAAAAAGAAAAAAATATTTGAATTTATGGAACAGAATTCAAGGAATTTGGAAGAGGAAAATTCATCAAAACAAATAGTTATTAATACTTTGTTAACACAACATTCAGCAGAAGATGGAATCTGGAATAAATTTGACAAAATGAGTGAAAAATTAGATAACTTGAAGCAAGATATAAAGGATCTAAGACAAAATGATAATAAATATCCCCCAAAAATTTTATTTAATTTCTTTCTAAAAGAGAAAGAAACAATTCTCCCAGTGGAAGAAGCAATAAATAAATTGAAATCATTGGAATTGGAAGAACTAAAGAATTGCACTGGCAGGAAACTGACGAATGGAAAACTACAACTTCAATTAAACACCATTGAAGATTTTAATAACCTTAGAACAAAATTATTTAACTCAGAGATAAATGGAAAATTCGTACTAAAAATTCAACAAAAGAAGTTAATAATCTTTAAAATTTCACATTTGATAACAGAAGAAGTTCTTAAATCCATCCTTAAAAAGCACTTAAAAGATAATATAGAACTTAATTCAGCTAAGAGAATCAACAAGGGCGAATATTACAACCAGATAATTGAAACAGACATTTCCACAGCAAATATTTTACTTAAATTGGGCAGAATTAATTATGATTTAAAATTTAGCATTGTAAAGAAATATATTAGCTTACAGAGGTGCTTCCGATGCCAGCTCTACGGTCATGTAGCAAATAAATGCTCTGAAAGTAATCTTATAAGATGTGCACACTGTGCATCTTCCCAGGACTCCAGACAATGTCAACTTCAACCCAATTCTGATTGCCATAAATGTATAAATTGTGTAAGATACCACAGTTCCCATTCACATGAAAAAGACTTTACACCAATTTCAACTTGTCATGCAGCATCTAGCAATAATTGTGAAGTATTTCAATATGAAATCTTCAAAGTGAAGAGTAATTCTTCAAAAATAAGTTACTAAAATTTACTAAAGTCGATTGTAACTTAAACCGACTATAAAATTTGTAAGAATAAGGAGATCAGAAAGATTTAGTAGGACTAAATTGAAATTTAAAATCAGTAACAGGTGTAAAATTTCTTATACAATTTGATAATTTTTTATTATATAAGTTTATTCTTCTGTAAATTTTTTGTTTTGAAACTATTTTGTTTGCATTTGAATATTTCCTTTTGTTATTCTGTAAATATGTACCTTTCCAGCTGGGCCCTTCAACAGCATAGTTAATTTTCTTTAATTCTTATATTAAGTTAGCATCTTCTCCAATTTGTTTTAATTCTGTTCACGTATTGATATTAAATGTCTTTTAAGTATTAAGGCTGGTCCCAGCTGAATTGAAATTTCTTGTACATTTTAATTTGCTGATATTTTATGCTTGTTTACTCTAGTTTTATTATTCATTCATTATTGTTCATTTAGAACTTACTTCTATCCAATTTTATTATCTACTTCAGTTCAGTATTATTCAGTATTATGGTAGTATTATTGCTGTATCATATAGTATTATTTACTTTCTTTTATACTTTTTCTTATATAATATTTTTAAGTATTAAGAATGTCGTGATCTCAACCAGTATTGTAAAGTAACTTTGTACTAATTTTATTTTATCTCTAATGTAATATTCAACATCTGTACTCTAAAATAGGAATTTTATATAAACATTTCCCCTCGTGGAGAAAAGTTTCTATGCTTAACGGCTGGATCTCCACGAGAGGGTGATTTCTTGTCTTTAATTACTTTAATGGATTGAGATAACTGTTAATACTGTTAACCTAATTTCCACTGAAGTTATCTGAGAATCTATACATTTTTTAATGTAACTCATCTCACAAGCACACAATTTTTTTGAACGATTTTTCTAAAAATGTGACTTTTATGCAATTGTATTCGAAAAAATAATTTTGAATAAAAATGGCCGCTTGGCATATAAAAAAAAGAAATGGTTAGCCCGTATTTGTCTTCCTCGGTCACATGACTTGCGCTTTTATTATATAGATTACGTATGAT
Source organism: Maratus michaelseni (assembly GCA_963931845.1). NCBI lineage: Eukaryota > Metazoa > Arthropoda > Arachnida > Araneae > Salticidae > Maratus > Maratus michaelseni. Next base: position 16,268,405 of record OZ007599.1, on the reverse strand, counting down.
AGGATTTAATAGAATTAAGAAAAAAATTATTAATATCTTTTTTATTCGATTTTCTTACAATTTGAAATGACTCAACAAAATTCTGCAACGATTCTATATATTAAATTTCAAAACAATCGGTTATATAGTTTTTGCACTGTTATATATGGACATACGGACAGACAGATGGACGGATCAGACGACTATAGGTGCTGCGTATTTATATAATTACGAACGCACCTAAAAATATTACAATGTGACGTACGTGCCTCGACCCGTTGTCAAAATATTAATACTCTGATATATTTTGATACAGATGAAAATAGAATAATATATTATTAGAAATATTTAATTTCAGTCACATTTCTACACAAGTTTTTCTAATTTTGAAATTATTTTTTATATGTTGAAAATTACTTTCCTCCTGTGTAAGTAAATTATTTCTCTAACTAGAGTTCAAAAAATTAACAGTGAGTCAAAATTTCACTTAATGTGAGAAAAAATATTATCAACAAATAATAATATAGAAAGCATGTTGCTGTCTTCCAAAGCATTATTTTTTATCTCATACTATACTCATTATTCAAAAATGAATATTTATTTATTATTCTTTTACCGTGATGCATCTTTAAAAAGTCCTTCCGGCCTGTACCGGGAGGAAAAGGTAGCTTTCCTATATCTTCGTTTTAAAATTTTAGCTAATGTTACACGAAAACAGCAAGTTAAAATGCAAAGAAACGTTTACAAAACATTCGTTAATACTGAATTTGAATAAGAATTTCGCCAAATTATTGAGCAATAGCCAAATTGGCTTCATTTATAAAGACTTATTTTGGTCGCCAAACTTGGCGATATTTCGCCAAATGTCACAAATTTTGCTAATTTTGTCGCCAATGTCGCCAATTTTGGCGCTAACGTATATGAATATATAGTTTTATGCGTATGATTGGAAAAATTATTACAACAATGAAAGAAAATAATTTGCGAGTAATCGCGTTAATGTGCTGTTTTGTTTCAAAATGTCAGCCACCCTAGAAATTCAAACTGCTCTATCTCAGCCATTTTTTAAGATAGAGGTAAACCAAAAAATGCTCTGGAATCCTTGTATTAATGCCTAACACGTAATTAAAAAATAAATTTGAATTTTTAATTTTTTTGTATATTTATTTTAGTTTTAAATTTTTAAATGGCCGCCATCTTGAAACAAAATGGCGGACCAAGCTGGCCAACGAACTCGGTCGAGACATTGGTGAGCTTAATACACACAATTAGTTTCATCAATATCGATTTATAAATACGAGCGTTATCGTATGACATAGGTCATATATATATATATATATATATATATATATATATATATATATATATATATATATGGATATATCTATATATATAAATCAACATTTGAACGAAGGGTGGTTTTGGGGTCTGGGGGTCATGATCGGTGAAAATATACCAAAATTTTCCGGAACTGCTTTCCTCCGAACGGCTGCAATAGGTAGCTTTATAATTTTTTGTATTGAAAGCTACCTAAAAGAGTGTTGAATTCAGACACTTTCCTCCGGGAGGGATTTCTTTGGCTCTGGTGGGACATTGCTACGTTCCGAGGAGGGGGGAGGGGTGAAATTGCATTTTTTAACCTTTAACAGCATAAAATCTCAAATCTTCCAGGGGATATTTCAATGCTCCAGGGGAGAATGTCCCCTCCCGGTCCACCACCTGAATTCAACACTGCACATATTTTAATTCAGACCAATAAATTGTGCATCGTTTAAGTGACAAGAAGTTGGTGAACATTGTAAAAAGAAATGACATATCTGCAAATGTTTCTTTTTCTCTTTCTGTCTTTTTTTTTTTAACAATATGCGCGCAAGTAACAAAAAGAAAGTTTTGAGAAAAACGAATGAAAGGTTAAAAAAGAAATTGGTTACTCTTCGGGTAAAATATTCATTAGCGGTTTTCATTATATATATATACTAGCAAGCTACGCTGGTCAATTTCTTTTAACGAACCTTTAATCAAACAAAATATTGACATTTCATAAATAACTTTTATATTTTAACAGAATAATAAGGCTACTATAATTTGTGACTCGTGCTATAGCCAATATACACGTCAGGACACGCCGCCCTTATCATTATCTTTTTACGCATGAAGGTTTCGCTATGGTACTCTATTGGAAAATTTGGTAATTTTTGAAATTCAATATTTGAAAAACGGCATAATCATTAGATTTCAAATTTATATCAAGAAAAATACAATTTCTTACCTTTCAAACGCAGTTTGTCTAACAATTTTCTGACAAATACTTTTTGAGCTATCATTTTTTTCAGTAACTTCAAATGTTTCATTTTCCGAGATTAATCTGTTGCAACAATTAGCGAAAAACCCAGTCGTCAGCAACGCATAGTTTTTTATTAAAGAGTCTGTTGGAGCAGGGATTGTCACCACAAATTTGCCACCATCACTTTTGAAATCGGTTCCGTGGTTCCAGAGATTCCATAGAAATTGTAATTTAGAATGACTTCAGAACGCTTTTCGCTCATTTCACCCATTTAAATTTCGATTTTTTTAAATTTATTCTTAGAGGGCATTTACATCTTATAAGTAACTACAATGCTAAATTTCAAATTTCTTGCCCCTTCAGTATAAAAAAGTCGCAATTTTCGAACATTTTTTGATCCTGCACCCCATCGATGTTAGTGGCACCGACATAAAATATAGCCTATGTTGGAGTAGGGATTGTCCCCATCAATTTGCCACCATTACTTTTGAAATCGGTTCTGTAGTTCCAGAGATTTCATAGAAATTGTAATTTAGACTGTTTTTAGAACGCTTTTCGCTCATTTCATCCTTTTAAATTTCAATTTTTTTTATTTTGTTCTTAGAGAGCATTTACATCTTATAAGTAACTACAATGACAAATTTCAAAATTCTAGCTCCTTCAGTATAAAAAATAAAAATAAAACAGCCCAGTTAAACTGAGGGCATTGAGTTCACAGACTATTCACACTAATTGTATATTATACTATTATTTCAAAGAATTTGAAATAAGCCCATCGAAAAATAAAGAAATAAACAATATATTAAGGGGGGGGTCATCCCCCCGTTACGCCCCTCATAGTTAACTAATGAACCCCTTAAACTAATCAGGTAAATCTCTAATTACAATGAATATATATACAAAATTTAAAGAAAATCGGATAATTCTGCATGAAAAACCCATTTATATAAATTAAGGCGGGATTAGCCCCCTCCGTCCCCCCCCCCTTTATACTTAACCAATCAATCCCGAAAACTAATCAGGGAAGCGTCTTAACCCAATGAACCTATAAACAAATTTTGAAGCAAATGGGATAATTCTGCATGAAAACTCATTTATATAAATTAAGAAGGGGGATTAGCCCCCCTGTCCCCCCCCCCTTTGTACTTAACCAATCAATCCCGAAAACTAATCAGGGAAGTGCCTTAACACAGTGAACCTATAAACAAAATTTGAAGGAAAATGGAATAATTCTGCATGAAAAACCCATTTATATAAATTAAGAGGGGTATTAGCCCCCCGTTCCCCCCTTTATACTTAATCAATCAATCCCGAAAACTAATCAGGGAAGCGTCTTAACCCAATGAACCTATAAACAAATTTTGAAGCAAATAGAATAATTCTGCATGAAAAACCCATTTATATAAATTAAGGGGGGATTATCCCCCCGTTCCCCCCCTTTATACTTAACCAATCAATCCCGAAAACTAATCAGGGATGCGCTTTAACACAGTGAACCTATAAATAAAATTTGAAGAAAATGGGATAATTCTGCATGAAAAACCCATTTATATAAATTAAGAGGGGTATTAGCCCCCCGTTCCCCCCTTTATACTTAATCAATCAATCCCGAAAACTAATCAGGGAAGCGTCTTAACCCAATGAACCTATAAACAAATTTTGAAGCAAATAGAATAATTCTGCATGAAAAACCCATTTATATAAATTAAGGGGGGATTATCCCCCCGTTCCCCCCCTTTATACTTAACCAATCAATCCCGAAAACTAATCAGGGATGCGCTTTAACACAGTGAACCTATAAATAAAATTTGAAGAAAATGGGATAATTCTGCATGAAAAACCCATTTATATAAATTAAGAGGGGTATTAGCCCCCCGTTCCCCCCTTTATACTTAATCAATCAATCCCGAAAACTAATCAGGGAAGCGTCTTAACCCAATGAACCTATAAACAAATTTTGAAGCAAATAGAATAATTCTGCATGAAAAACCCATTTATATAAATTAAGGGGGGATTATCCCCCCGTTCCCCCCCTTTATACTTAACCAATCAATCCCGAAAACTAATCAGGGAAGCGCCTTAACACAGTGAACCTATAAACAAAATTTGAAGGAAAACGGAATAATTCTGCATGAAAAACCCATTTATATAGAATAAGGGGGGATATGCCCCCCGTTCCCTCCTTTATACTTAACCAATCAATCCCGAAAACTAATCAGGGAAACGCCTTAACACAGTGAACCTATAAACAAAATTTGAAGGAAATGGATAATTCTGCATGAAAAACCCATTTATATAAATTAAGGGGTGATTATCCCCCCGTTCCCCCCTTTATACTTAACCAATCAATCCCGAAAACTAATCAGGGCAGCGCCTTAACACAGTGAACCTATAAACAAAATTTGAAGGAAAACGGAATAATTCTGCATGAAAAACCCATTTATATAAAATAAGGGGGGATATGCCCCCCGTTCCCTCCTTTATACTTAACCAATCAATCCCGAAAACTAATCAGGGAAGCACCTTAACTCAGTGAACCTATAAACAAAATTTGAAGGAAAACGGAATGATATTGCATGTAAAACCCATTTATATAAATTAAGGGGGGGGGGGGAATTAGCCCCTTGTTCCCCCCCCTTAATACTTAACTAATCAATCCCGAAAACTAATCAGGGAAGCGCCTTAACACAGTGAACCTATAAACAAAATTTGAAGGAAAACGGATATTTCTATGAAGAGTTATCGCATTACGTACGTACATACATACATACAGAACCGGCTGGCAAGCTCTCAGGGCTTGATAGCCTGTTTGATAGCTAAAAAATCGCAATTTTAGAACGTTTTTTGCTCCTGCACCCCTGGGGTTAGTGGCACCGACATAAAATATAGCCTATGTTGGAGCAGGGGTTGTCACCATCAATTTGCCACCATCACTTTTGAAATCGGTTCGGTAGTTCCAGAGATTACCCCCTACAAATAAACAAACAAACAAACAAACAATCTTTACTCCTTTATAATATTAGTATAGATATATATATGTGTGTGTGTGTGTGTGTATAAATAAATATATATATATATAGAAAGAGATAGAGGAGAGAGTGAGAGAGAGTAGAAAGAGATAGAGATATGAAAAACAAAAAAATCAATTATTTGAGGATTTAGTTCTGAAGACTCCCCTTGAATACATGCACATCGCATCGAAAAATGTAAAGAAATTAGCACAAAAACTTTACAGGAAAAATGAATTTCAGTACAGAACTTACAATATTTGCTATATATATATAAACAGGGTGTCCGAAAAGTCTGGAAACGGTCGAATAAATACAAAAATAAACATCGGATTTAAAAAACGGACAAATACATGTTCAATATTTTAGAAATATCAATTTAGAGATATCAAAGTTTCCCCACAATTCTAACCCTGGGAGTAAGGGGATGCCCTTTAAAATCTTAAATGATAACCCCCGTTTTATTGCATATTCGGATTCTACGGGTAAAAATACGTAATTTTTGTATTTAAGTTTTTTTCGGAAAATCGTAGATGGCACTGTAATTGAGTAAAATGCAGTGAGAATCATTTTCTTTGAAAAGTCTGGAAATGGTCAAATTATTCGAGAAATATGCATCGGATTGAAAAATGGAAAAATGCGTGTTCTTTAGTATATTTCATTATTCACAATTAAATTAATTATAGAAATCATTTGTACTTCTAGCTACATTTTTACTTTTCGAACGCTTCGTATAAGGAAAAGAATTATAATTTTGAACTAATTCATAATTTGAGAGGGAGAGAGTAACGCGATGACGACTTAGGAGGGTACCGCCAAGCATGATGCGCACAGATTTTGATAATTTAAATGTATGTTGTAGGGTTCATGCCCCTAACTATTCAGGTCAAAGGTAGTTTCCTTCAAATGGGGTTTAGTTTTTGAGAAATTTCGTTTTAAAGTTCCGCATGTGTTTCAAAAACCCATTAGTTTGACTGTCTGAGCAAGGTCTCTATGGCGCAGAGCTAGCGTTCGCTTTTCGAGATTTGCAGTTGAGGGTTCTGTCCTCTCATGTATCTTTTTTAACTAATTCTATATATTTGACGCGTTACAAGTTTTATTCAAGGGTATGAATTCTTTGAATTTTTTGATATTTTTCTAATAAATTCCATTTACATTTTCGCATTTTTCGTGAAAATTTATATTTTTGTACAATTTTTAATCTAATATTTCTGTCTACGAAAATCCAAACGTCGTGATATCTCCTCTTTTTAAAACAATTATCGTTTTAACGTTTATTTATTTATTTATCATATTTATGAAATAATGCATGTTTTTTTATTTGAAGTTTCTATTTAAAATTTTTTATATGATTAAGAAAAAATTAACAAAATAATATATCTTTTAAAAATTTGATTTGTTCTAAATATATTGTAATATGTTAACTGGTGAAATACTAAAATATTTTCCATCACCCACATCGACATTTTTAGTTTATTAAATATGGAATTAATTGCGTGATACATATCGTAAAAATATTAAAAACAAAATATCGCAAAAATATTGTAATATATTATTTTTTTATTTGTGTAAATCAAAAAAAAAAAAAAAAAAGAAGTTGAGTTTGAACTTTACGGTTAAATGTATTTAGATAAAAAAAAAAAAAAAAAACTTACTAAATTAAATTATATAAATTAAAATTTTTTATACATTCCATATAAGCGTTACTGTTTTAATATTTTATTACTCCTTTCAAGATATGCTATTGAAATTACCTAATCATACATACGTTTAGAAGATTTAAGATTAGAAATATTTTCTATAATTTATAAAAAAAATGATAAATTTTCATTTAAAATTCCATGAAGTTAAAAAAATGTATTATTTCAGAACGATTATTAAAATATAAAAGGTAAATAATAATAAATTTTAAACAAAATTTAGATAAAAATTATCTTGGAATTTCGTCAATAAAGATATTAATTTCAAAATTGCGAAAAAATAAAATTGTAGGTTTTCATGAAAAATTCGAAAATGTAAATGGATTTTATTAGGAAAATATCAAAAATTTCAAAGATGCAGAAATCACAATTGTGCTTAAAACTTGTACTGGATCAAATATATAAAATTAATAAAAAAAAGGTAAAAGGCACACATGAGAGGACAGAACCCTCACCTGCGAATCTCGAATTGCGAACGCTAGCTCTGCGCCACAGAGACCTTGCTCAGAGCGTCAAACTAATGGGTTTTTGAAGCACATTCGGAACTTTAACCCGAAATATCTCGAAAACTAAAGCCCATTTGAAGGAAACTTTTCACCCGAATAGTTAGGGGTTTGGCCCTACAACATACTTTAAAATCATCAAAATCTGTGCGGTCCCCTTGTTAGACTTAGACTCCGACTCAGACCCCGTTTTGGGTGAATATGTTGTTAGACTACTGTCGCAAGAAATGTTTCAAAGAAATGTCAAGAATTTTTTGTAAAAATCACCCTGTGAATAGGCCGATTTATTTAATCCATTTACAAACCATTTTGCGATCGCTTTTATAGGTAAAATCACCAGATATAGAATGATTGATAAATATTGCGCCTATGCCATGAAGCATTATTAGCACAGTGGTAACGATTCCAATTTCAAAAGGAAATCTCTAGAGTTAGAATCCAGACGATAGCACTGCGTCAACAATTTTGAAATTCATTTAATTTTGTAAAAAACAATTTGCATGAGTACTCTAGAGTTTGGGAAGTCGAATGGAGTTAATCCAGCTGTTTTCTTTCATATCATTTCCGGGATTTTTAAAAGTTGGGCTGCAAACACCACAATGAAAATCTTTGCAATTTTTTTCTTCTGCATATTTTTCCATTCTTTGAAGATCATGTCTGTAAAAAATGTGTGAATTGTTGCTTACTGCTCCTGTTTATTCCAGTGACTGGAACAAGGGAGTATTGTAACAGGTCTAGCACATGTGTCAATATGTTATATTTTATAACGTTAACTTGTGTACAAACAAAACACGGGGATTTTTTTTTCTTACAGATTTTAATGGCAATCCTAAAATAATGGAATTGTAGGAGAAAAAGAAAAATAATTCTAATTGAATTACAGTTACATTATGACACTATTCCTGTTCGAAAAGATATGAAATTAACTCATTTCAACTTGATACGAAAATATATGAAATTAACTCTAACCAACAACAATTAACCTTTTAGTGACGAGAAATTGTGTTTATCTAATGTTGAAATCCCGCGAGAATTTTCAAAAATTTGAATGGATTCGAGTTGAAGTCATGTGAGTCGGTTTCGGTGACCCTCTTTTTCATTAAAAAGTTGTGATTTTTTTTCATGCGAAAATACTACATATATGAGTGCATATGTCATTCGTATGCCAGTCAATTAATTTTTCCAACTTATACTTCTGAAAAGAAATTTTCTTCATCTTTAATCAAAAAAATTATAAGGAGGAAAAAGCTTTACGGAAAATGTGGTAAAGAAAAATAATTGCTGTACATCGTGTATAAGTGAGAGGTCATTGTATATATTATTATTATTATTATTATTATTATTATTATTATTATTATTTTACATAAAAGATAAAATTGATATTAGAGACGTAATTGTAGGCTACTTTTCATTAATTATGTTAAAATATCGAATAATTTTATTTCATTTCGGATTTGAGCCTTGTTTTAGCCGGGTTCATGTTGGATTACATATCGATGGGTTATAATTTGTGAAAATGCTTTAAATGCTGCCACTAGATGACAGCACTAAAGTTAAGATCCCACATCTCTTGGGAATGACTTGTTTCTGTAAACTTTAGTCAGAGATTATTATATAGACTAGTATATAACTCCCGTCAAAAATGACGGATTGTTGATCTGCGTTTCATTTTCATAAGACTTCATACAAACAAACAGCATGGAGATTTATTATTGAAAGGTTTGTATTGTAGAAAAATACATTTTAAAAAGGACAAATGATTTCTACAAATAAAAATAATAAGGATATATATATATATATATATATATATATATTACTTAGTATTAAATTTCTGAAATAGTTCAACGATTGGACAAAATCAAATATTAACAAATAATCCATGTGCGAAAGTTTTTGTAAAAAAGTGTTATCAATGAGTTTTTAAACAGCTTGACTTACCATATAACTCATTGTTTGATTACATAAGCAAAATTAAATGGAAATTACGCTGTACTATGCATTTCTTATATTTTAATTACGTTTGATAAGAAAGAATCATTTTACAGTATATGACCCATTATCCGAAAATCCAAAATCCGGAAAAACCCGAAGTCCGGAAAGAAAAATTCGAAAATTTTCTAAATTTGTAAACTTTTACTAAAATTTTTCGAAAATTTTACCGGTTCCTAATTTTTTTTCAGTCCATTGTGTTTCAATGTTTAATCACTAAAATATTGTTACTTCAGTGGCGGGTGAACATGCCCCCCCCCCTTCTCTTCCCGAAATAAAAAACAAATCATTTTTCTCTCGAATTTTAGTTTAAAATTAATTTATATTACAATTCGTTAGAAACAAAAAATAGTTATGTATTTATTTCATCAGGGGTGATTCTGTTCAAGTTTTCCTAAAAATTTAAGGCATTCGATTTCGAAAATTTAAGTCTTCAGTCCAAAATTTCGAACATAAATATCTCGAATTTTGAACGATAGTCGCCGAAAAAAATCAATTATGTCTATCGTTCGCAGAAAAAATAGAAAATTTCATCAAAGGATTGTGGAAACAACGTGAATTTCGTCAAAGTACCGAAAATAAAAACGCAAATTTCGTTGCAGGATTGCAAAAAAAAAAAAAAAAAAAAAAAAAAACGCTAATTTTGTTAACAAATTGCAGAAAAACGCGATTTCCGTCAAAGGCTTACGAAGAAGACGCAAATTTCTTCCAAGGACTCCGAAAAAAATGTAAAATTTCATCAAGGGATCACAAAAAAAAAAAAAATTGGTTAAAGGATCGCAAAAAAAAACTGCGAATTTTGTCAAATAATCGCGGAAAAACATGAATTTCTTCAAAGGGTCTAGAAAAAAAACACAAATTTCTTCAAAGCACTGCGAAAAAATGTCTAATTTCGTTAAGCGATCGCGAAAAAAGTGAAATTTCGTCAAAGGATCGAAAAAAACAACCGCTAATTTCGTCAATCTCAGAAAAAACTCGAATTTTGTCAAAGGATCGTGAATAAAAGGCAAATTTCGTCAAAGAATAGCAAAAACGCAAATTTCCTCAAATGATCGCAAAAAGAAAACGCAAATTTCCTCAAAGGATCGCAAAAAGAAAACGCAAATTTCCTCAAAGGATCGCAAAAAGAAAACGCAAATTTCCTCAAAGGATCGCAAAAAGAAAACGCAAATTTCTTCAAAGGACTACGAAAAAATGAAATTTTGTCAAATAACAGCAGAAAAAATGCAAATTTTGTCAAAGAATCACGAAAAAAAACATGAATTTTGTCAAATAATCGTGAATTTCGGGAGGACCCGAAATCCGGAACGATGGAAGTAATTTCAAAATCTGCCAGTAGATGGCGACACTATACTGAATCAACCTCAAATCTCTCCCAAGGAAATAAATCACCGCATTCTGAAAAAAAGAAGTGCTTACAGAATTTTTTTTTTACAGAAATGTTAATATATATATTTTTTTATGAAATAGTGTTTTAAGGTTTTAAACAAAATTAAAAGATTTAAAAGCTTGAATATGCTTTTACAAATATTTAAACGACGAAAGTAGATAATATAACTTCTTTTTCAGTAAGCCTAACATGGCGTTTAACTACGGTTGAATCGCAGAGTGGTACAACCCGGTACCGTTACAGACAGTTTCTCGCCTTTGGATTTTATTATAAGTAAGATAGTATATTAGTAACGAGATATAAACAAAATGAAAGAAATAAAAGTAAAGTAAATAATAATGCAGATAAAGCCTTTGAACCAGACAGACTTAAAACGTGCCGCATGTGGCCTGCTGACATTAAAGTTTGGCCCGAGACTCCGTATCATTAATCTATATTTATAAAAATTTGACATGCGCATAAAAGATATTTAAGACATACTATCGCTGTTTATATTTTAGTAGCTAGAGAAAAATTTCTGTTATTTATATTTAATTTAAAATTATAAACATAGTAAATGTCTGTTGCTTTCTCATTAGTTCTTTCTACATGTACCTTTTACACGTAAGTCCTATTTTCATTATACTGGTGAATATATTTTAAATCTTCGATACTAATCAAATAAATTCGCCCTATATATTTTTAATGAGATAAAAGGTTTTTGCACTGAGCAGAAGTATGATTTATTGAAAGAAATATCCTTATTTTTTTTATCTGTAAAACTTGGAAATTGTGTATTATTATATTATTTTATATTTATTTTACCGCTAATGCTGAATATACTAATTTCTATTACATGAATTTGTTATCCAGCTTTTGTTATCTTAATATTTTCATTGTTTTTGTTGCTATTATTATTATTATTATTATTATTATTATTATTATTATTATTATTATTATTATTATTATTATTATAAATTATTATAAATTATTATCTAAGTAGTAGTATTTTACGGCCTACCTAACGTATTAAATCTATGTTTGAGGCCCGCGAGAAATAAACTTGAGTACGGTTGCTTTTTTAAGTGATGTGAACATACGTATATTCTTTCTTTATCAATTGTGATATTTGATTGGAAATTACTTTTAAAAAATATATAAATGTACGTTTTGAAAAAATTATAAATTAAATTAAATAAAAAAAAAAAGATTTATCTAAAACTTTATTAAATATCTGAAAACGGACTATGTGTATTAGAATACACTGCAGATGACATCATCACGAAATAATTATAAATTGAAGCAGATTAAGAATCTTCGAAGAATCTTCAATTCTTTATAAGTATATTGGCAAACTTTTTTATTTGCAACGTATTTGTAATTTTATAACTTTTTTAAAGAGTACGGTAGAATCACAAAAATGTCACTCACTCAATTCGAAATCATGAATTAATATTTAATGAAAGCAAAATAAAACGCAAAATGGAAGTTATGCTAACTGCCGTACATAAATCAAGTCACATTATATTAACGAAAAAAGAAAAAAAATGATGGAACAGGTGTACCATTCGCCCGCAGTCCGCCATCTTTTTAAAAAAAAATCAAATCACATTTGTTTTGTTTCCTATTTCCAAAATAATATTCATCCATATTTTCTTATTATAAACACGTTATTTAATTTAATTTCTTTATGAAATACGAAGGATGTGAATTATTACTTTACTAAACTGTTTCAAATTTTGGTTCAATCCGGATCCATTGCTATAGCGCACCAAGTGCTTTACCAATTAAGCAATCCGTACTAGCATTATCTCACTCTTAAATGGCTAGGCTACAACCTTGCAGCACAAGATGAAACGCCAACCATGAACACAACATCTATTGGCATACATGAGACAAATCAAACTATCTGTGAATATTTATATACCAATTAATTTTTCAGCAGAGCTGAAATGGCTAAGATGCTTTACACTCACGCAGAAAAAAATAATTGCTTAAAAAAAGGAAAAAAAAGTCGCCAAATTTAGGGGATTTTTTCCTTTAATGGCAACCTAGCCATTGTGTTAAGTTATTCGTTTGGCGCGGTCTTGAAAATCGTGCCAACCAAAAAGTCGCCAAACTTATGTTTACATGTTTGCATGAGTGTAAAGCATCAGTTCCGCTGAAATTCCGCTGTAAATTACTGAACCACAAAGGATGTGAATTATCACTTTACTAAAAAAGCAAAGCACTTGGGGTACGCTATACCAAAGGTTACGGGATCTAAACACCGATCTGGACATTTTTTCACTCTGGTGGTTGTTCGCTGTTTAGTAGAGTGAAAATTCACATCCTTTGTATTTCAGTTATTTACAGCGTAATTTCAGCTCTGCTGAAAAATTAATTGGTATATAATTTATTTGTTTAAAAAAAATAAATGGCGGACTGCGGGAGAATGGTACATCTAAGCCAAAATTCTATTTACGCATATACAGAAATTTAATTTCTGTTATCTACTAATTGTGAATGAATTAATTACTTTTTAAACTTCTATTTCTACTTTTTTTTATTGATGTTTTGAATTATTTTATAGAGTTCTAAAAGTCACAAAAATAACAGAAAGTAAATAAAATTTTAATTAAAGTGAGAACTGAAAAAAAAAATAACAACAATGCGCATAAAACTATTAAGAAGGGAAATATTTTTTTAATTGTTTGAGAAAAAATAGATCTGATTTTAATAGATGGCAGCACTAAACTCTTTGTATTCAATTTGATGTGAAATTATGGAATATCATGCTTCATGTCAGATTCACAATGCAGAATCTTAATCGTGAAACAGAAGAATTACTAACAACTTTTTAAAAAATAAAGATGCAACACTTTTGGTAAAATAAGTGTCATACTCACATAAATAAAATTTTCAGTTATTCTAAAAACTAAATTTTATGCATTCAAATTGATGTCTGGTTGAGGAATGTCAGAGATTTAATGTCAGTTTCAAAATTATAAAAAACAGAAAAAAAAAAACAACGGTACAATAAAATATAAAAACGGAAGTATTACTAACTTTTAAAAAAAATTTCTTTACTTTTGACAAAAAAAATGCCGTCCATATATAAGTAAAATTTTCAATTATTATTACAAGTGGAACAAAAGCTCCAGATAGCCCTTGTTTTTTAAGTTCACCAATAAATATCACATATTTTTAGCTTTTCAGCTGGCATGGTTAAATTTTTTGCAAGAACTTGATTTCATTTACTTATAGCGAACAGTATTTACGATAATACAAATGTCAAATATATCGCAAGAGTAATAAAAATGTAATTAAAAAAATATATATATATTACATTATTTTTTTTTATTTGTATTTTATTTACTACTTTTCAGTGTTTAAAATATGTCATTGTTACAGTTTCACACCCATTGGCCTATTTAGCGCTTACCCCTGTTGTGCTCGTCGACCTAACCGTTCGGAGTTTTCCATGGTTTTCTTTAAACCTTGCCGTAAATACGGGTTAGGATCCCTTAGAAAGACCCCCACGGAGGGCACCACCCAGGGCCTATATCTCTCGAGTAGATAATCGGCCGTGATAAAATCAACCAACCATTTTCACGCTAAATAGATTATTGTTAATAACAATTAAAAATTATTTCTATATATAAAATATAATATTTACTTAAATATTCTATTTCAGAATTTGTTTTTTTACTTTTTGATTGTAAAAAGTTATGCATGGACTATTTTAATAAAAGATAATTTTGATATTAATAACAATTAGGTTTATTTCTAATAAGAAAATAATTTTTTTTAATAATTTTTCTCTTTACATGTAAAGTTTCACTTCAGTACAATAATATCAAATAAGTTTCATTCTTTTTTTTTTAAAGCAAAGCATATTTAAAGATGTAAAATCTAAATATGGTCACGTTGTCTGCCGCGAGACACTTGTATCGCGTACTATTAGGAACGTTCAAAAAGTAACGAGCAGGGGGCCTAGGAACAGAAACTAGTACATGTATTTCAGAAGTATTGGCCCTGGCTGTTGAGGCACTTGTCCCACTGAGACACAAGGCGGTGAACGGCTTTCTCGTAAAATTCCTGGGGCTGCGATGTGAACCAGTCCCGCACGTACTGCTTGACGTCGTCGTCCGAGGTGAATCGTTTGTCCCTCAGAGCCTTTTTTAGGGGACCAAAAATGCCGTAACGAGTCCATCAACCAGCTGGACGATTTCATCGGTAATGCGTTTTGGTGTTCCAGACCTTGCATCATCGGCTAAGGAAACCCGTCCTTCCCTGAAGCGCTTGTGCCACGCCTTGATGCTTGCAAGGAACATGCAGTGTTCACCTTACACTTGTGACATTCTTCGAGGAATGTCCGTTCCCCTTACTCCTTCCGCTGTTAGAAAACGAACAACACATCTTTGCTCTTCTTTTGACGCCTCCATTTCACTGCTTAAATCACGAATGAGCGTTGGATGACTGATGCATGCTTCTGCTAGCTTTGTAGTCACGTGACTTACATTCGTGACACTCTAGCGACTGGCATGTGGACTTCCGCGCTTTTGTCGGAAACCCTCTTTGTTACTGACGCAACGACATTACCATTCTGTCACCGGTTTGCACATTCCACAGTCCGGCTCGTTTCTTTTAGAACGTCATTAGAACGTCAACGTATATTCATTATGCGTACGAAAGCTAACTTTCTTCATGGAATAGACGTTCTTTGGTCAGAATACTATGTACTTGTACTTGCACATTTCTTACTCAACATTAACATTTATCGATAACAAGGGAAACTTATTACCATATGGGTACACCGTCGGTATACGCAAGGCTTCACTTGATCTAACAGGCTCTAACAAAAGTATCAAATACAATAGGGGTGCTGGAATCAAAATATAGTTCTGGCTGTGGCCGCCGCAAGAAATTGGCGCTGACTGCCCACCTCATCTGTCAAGGTTTCTCTCGATCTTGTTGTTATTTGTAATTAGCTTTTGGATATGATTTGTTGTAAAAAATTGGAAATTTTCTTTTATTTTTAGAATTAATATGGTATATTGTTGTGTACCGTACTGCCGTTCATCATTTCGGAATAAAGAAGGTGTTTCATTTCACCAGTTTCCATCGAATTATGATGTATTTAAACAATAGGTGCAAGTTATTTCACGAGATAATTTTAGTGTGAACGATAAAATGACCTCGCGCCGCCAGGTGCCCACGGGGGTCCCCGGCTCGCGTTCCGACCATCGCTACCAAGTCTCTAAGGGACTTATATCGCACCAGCAGCTTTGTCTCGCCACGGCGCTGCGATCGGCCTGAGGTCGCTCCCCAACTGCGGACCCCCAAGCCAATTTACCAAGTGTCGATGACACAGGTCGCTGCCACAGTAACCCCACAACTCGGAGGAAACTTCCACAGGAACGGACACTTGATGAACCGCCGAGAACACCCAGCGGCTTCGCCGCCGAAACCTCATGAGGGGAGTCGGTTTCTAGGTCATATGCTAGGCTTCGCGACGGCTTTTACTTTACCACGGCTCGAGGGGTGTGAAAACCTACAAAGGTAGTCACGTTCCCTCTTGTCGTGGCTCCTGAAAGTAATTGGGTTATTTCAACAATATATACACTTTTAAACTCTATAAAACAACAACAATAACTAAAATTGCAAACACATGCAAAACTTTAACAACAACAACTTTAACAACAACAACTTTAACAACAACAACTTTAACAACAACTTTAACAACAACTTCATCAACAGTGACTATCCCCATTTATCACATATTATTGTCGGCTTATGAGATGAGTCTCAAGCCTGTGAACTCATTGCACCATTACCTCTACCTCTACGTCTGTTTCCTGCACCGCGGTGACCACGGGCGATCGGCAGTGCGTTCAAGTGTGGGCGTTGTCTACGAAGAGTTCGGTGATTGCGGCCTGCTACTTGGCGACCAAGGTTTCGATCTAACGTACGCATGAGGAGTCGGTGAATAATCAGCCGAACTCCCTTTCTGGCGTAGCCGTCCAGGCAGAGATCGCTCGGCGCACGCGTCCGAAAGTCGCGAGGAAAGTACTTTTCCCGCACAGACTTCCAGAGCACGCACCGAAAAAGCACATGGCTTATGTTACCAACCTCAGCTTCACAAAAACATGTAGAGTCATGGTTGAAGAAACGAGCCTGGTGATCGCCGAAGCTGCCGTGTCCCGTGAAGATTTATGAAGAAATCGCCCTGCAGTTGGCGAGTGCCGACGCGTGGGAAAGTTTCACATGTCTTGCGGCTGGTCTTAGATTGGTCCCATCTCTCTTGCCACTTGGACAAGGCACGTCCAAAGAGGTCTTTTTTGATTGGCGGCGCGTGACTGGAATCACTACGTCAACAGACTGTCGTACAGTGGCTTCTTTTGCCATTTTGTTCGCCCTTTCGTTAAAGATGTGACCAACATGAGCCCGGACCCAATGCAAATGAACCTCAATTCCTGTGGTTTTAATCAGACCCCTAATCTCGGCAATGGCCCTGTGCTGAGGCACAAGTCCGTGAAGCACTTGGAGCGCCGACCTCGAGTCTGAGAAGACGTCTAGTTCCCCGAGATCTCTCAGATGGGCATGGATGATTGCTTCTTTGATCGCATGGACCTCCGCCGCAAACACTTCCGCACCGTCCGAGAGACGGAATTGGCTCTCCGCTGTTACTTGGTTCTCTGACATGGCAAGAAACGCACAGCCTACTGTGGCGTTCTCTTGCTTGGATCCGTCCGTGTAAAATCGCCCTCATCGAGAATGTGTAGTAAAAAGTTTAAGCAAGAAGGTTTTATTCCTGGTCTGAAACTTTAAAGCTGGTCTCGAATGCAGTGCCTTCCATTTCTGAAAATTACCCTTGATATAAAATTCTTACATCGAAAAGCAGACGGAAGTTGACTCGTACGGACATTGATGCCGAAAATAATAAGCGTAAAAGACCCAACCCTGAGAAAACTAATTACAATAATAAGCGTCAAAAATTAATGAAGGATAACAATTTTGACACAGAAACTCAAGACATATTCATTAACGATACCGATCATGAAGCAGAAAAATCATCTGAAGATAAATCAGGAAAGATCAATTCTCCAATAGCAATCAAAGCGAATTTCTATGGAGA
This sequence comes from Maratus michaelseni, assembly GCA_963931845.1. Classification (NCBI taxonomy): domain Eukaryota; kingdom Metazoa; phylum Arthropoda; class Arachnida; order Araneae; family Salticidae; genus Maratus; species Maratus michaelseni. The sequence goes on along the minus strand of OZ007599.1, from coordinate 16,250,453 downwards.
TATATTAAACAAAAACAGGCGGGTTATCATACATTTAAGAAGTAAGTTGTGGAAAAAAGAAAATCAACTAAACAAACTAAAAAATGAGTTAAAATCTGTGCAACAAAAATGAAAGTATTATGAAAGTAATAATTATCATTCATCATTAGAAAAAATCATTATTTTACAAGATGTAGAACACAACAAAACTAATTTTATTTTGCAGCAAATAGAAAATTTCTTTGTAAAAAGACCAACATGGAATGACAAAGTTATTCGAGACTGCATACTGCTGAATACCTGTTCACCAAAAGGATATGATTTTATTCGAAGAAAAAAATTGTTAACTTTACCATCAGATATAACATTAAAAAGATATATTAGCCCATTTACTGGAGAATATCGCATTACGTCTCTGGTTAGAGATCGATTAAAAAAAGAGTCAAATAACTTAAATAATTATGGAAAATTTTGTTCACTCGACATTGATGAGATGGCCATTAAACAAAATCTTACATTTGACATGAAATCGGATAGTTTTTCGGGCTTCAAACAAAAAATGACAATGGTGAAAATGGAATTAAAGGACCAGTTCAACTAGCTAATCGATTACTTTGTTTTTTAATCAGTGGGTTATCCTCAAGCTATCGAATTCCATATGGATATTATTTCCCAAAACAACTTATAGGGAAAGATTTATTTAAACTCACAAAGGAAGTGTTAACAGAAGTTGAAAAGTGTGGTTTTGTTGTTATTCGAATAGCGACTGATAATCACAAAGTTAATGTTGCTATGTTTCGAATGTTTGGAAATGGGAAACTGCAACATAAAATTAAGCATCCAAATGATGACAGCAGATTTTTATTCTTTAGTTTTGACCAAAATCATATAATAAAAAATTTAAGATTTCATTTTTTTTAAAAAAGAGATGTCAGATGGTTATTAAATAATATCCGGAAAATATGTCAAGTTGCTTTACGATATCCAGCAAGAAGCAAATCTTAATTTTAAAGCAGTGCGAAATTTAACAAGACATATGTTGAACCCTCTAACGTAGACAAAATGAATGTTGGTCGTGCTGTATTAATTTTTTCACCACCTGTAACGGCTGCAGTTGAGTTTTTGTGTGAAAATTCTCTTCGTCATCCAAAAGCATTCCAGTTTAAAGATGCTCATGCCACAATTACATTTATGAAAAATATTTATAAATGGTTTTCTATTCATGATGTTTCTAATCGCGAGCAACATGTCACATCAATAAATGAAAACAAGAAGCACTTTTTTTCTTTAAATGATGAAAGATTGAGTTGGCTGGAGAATGATTATCTTCAATACATTTCATCTTTAAAGCAAGCATTAACTGAAAACAAAATGCAGTTTCTTAGCAAAGAAACTTATGAAGCACTGGAATTAACAACAAAGTCTACGGTGGATTGCTTCAAATATCTTTTAGAGAGTGATTATAATTATGTTCTAATACGAACATTTAATAATGATCACATAGAATCATTATTCTCTGCCTTAAGACAAATAAATGGTGGAAATGATGTTCTTTATGTCAGAAGTACTCTTCTGAGTATGGAAAAAAATTTGAAGACTAGAACAATGATAACTTCAAAACATTCCAATGTTGGTTGCTCTGATGGCACAATTTTTTCCAAAAAGCCTGAATTTAGTAAAAGAACGATTATACCACTGAAAACAAATTTATCAATTTCTGAAGAAACATTAGAAATTCTGGACCGGTTAATAATTGAACAAGGTAAGTTAAATCAGTCTATACTTTTTGAAGTATAACATATTAGTTCGTGAATTTCTTAATTATGACATATTAGTTAGTAATGTCTACAAAAATCTATATAAATATTTCTCTTTTTTTTTCCCCTAGATTTACTTACAACAAATTTGAAATTTGCCAGCATTGCCATTGTCTCAGGCTATATTATGAAAAATATTCAAGAAACTGTAGACTGTGAAACTTGTCTGTCAGACGTACTAACAATGGATTGCAATGCTCCAATCTTCAGTTTGATTAAAAATCAAGACAGAGGTGGTCTTACATATCCAAAACAACAATTTATTTCTGTAATTTCAATTATTCTGGACTTTATAGAAAAAGCTATTCTATTTCTGAAAATAACAGGCGTTATAAAAATTCTTTAAGATTTTATTTATCCCAAACTCCTAAATTGCCCATTATGGAAATACCATTTGAATGATCACCATCAAAATTTGTGCTCATGTATTTGCAACAAAATAATACCCATCATTTTGAAAAATATGGCAAAAAATACAAATACTTAATACAAAAGTGTGGCAAAAGTCTATGCAAATACAAAAGTCTGGCAACATTCTTTATCTAGAAAATTTTTAAAGTTTACATAATTTTTTTTCCTTTACATTTGAAATCTTTATAGAAATATAAATATTTATATAAATATGTAAATAAATATGTATATAAATGTATTCTGCTTTTGTTCCCTTTGCGACGGTAGTTGTATCCCCACACTCACCTCTATATAAAATATATAAGTGTATTCAATATAACACTATTATCAGCATTATTTTTGTATTTCTGCTTCATCTATAATAAATTGTAGCGATTTGCATATCAGCAATGAGTTGTGTACACAGCTGCACATTAAAAAATATCTTTTAAAAATAATCTATATTCGTCTGATGAATAAAATGCTTTATTTATCTGTATTTGAATGCAAAAATGTTTTTTTTCTGTTATTGATATATTGTAATATATATATATATTGTTGTTGTTGAGCTTCTTTTCCGAAAGTTGGACGATATTGACAATGCTAAATATGTAAATATTTAAATGTTATGAGTATACAACGGTACATTATTCTTCAAAACATAAAATTTTATGCTTAGATTAGTTAATTGTACTTAATTCTGTCAGTTTATCAGACAAAAATAAGCAGAATATCATATATTCTAATACGAGCAAATCTTGTGTGTGGTTATATATATATATGCAAATTTTATCTTAAAAACGGCTCTAACGATTTTGAAGAAATTTTGTATCCTACCGTTTTGGGGCACCAAAAAACCATTGGGCTCGGTCACATGTTCGAGAAAATTCGATTAGTGGGTAATTTTGGGTAATTTTGGGTCATGGTCAAGCTAACTGTATCTAAAAAACGGTTCAAACGATTTTGACGAAATTTTGTATCCGACCATTTTCGGACACGAGAAGACTATTGGGCTGTGTCACATGTTCGAGAACTTTCGATTAAGGGGTAATTTTTGGGTCAACGCAGGTCAAATTAATTTTATCTAAAAAACGGCTCTAACGATTTTGATTAAATTTTGTATCCTACGAGTTTCGGGCACGAGAAAATCATTGGGCTAGATCACATGTCCGAGAAAATTCGATTAGTGGGTCATTTCTGGGTCATTGTGGGTCAAGCTAATTTATCTAAAAAGCAGCTATTTACACTAAATTGTGCATCGTATGGTTTTCGAGCACGAGAAGACTGTTGGGCTAAGTCACATTCTCGATAAAATTCAATTATAGTGGGTCTTTTTGGTCATGGGTCATTATGGGTCAAGCTATTTTACCTTAAAAATGGCTCAGACTATTTACACTAAATTTTGCATCCTATGGTTTTTGGACACGGGAAGACTGTTGGGCTAGGTCACATGTTCGAGAAAATTCAATTAGTGGGTCATTTTGGTCATGGCTCATTATGGGTCAAGCTATTTTATCTTAAAATCGGTTCAGAGGATTTGAAATAAATTTAGCATCCTACAGGTTTAGGGAACGAGAAGACTATTAGGCTAGGTCACATGCTCGAGAAATTTCGATTAGTGGGTCATTTTGGTCATGGGTCATTATGGGTCAAGCTATTTTATCTTGAAAACGGCTCAGACTATTTACACTAAATTTTGCATCATATGGTTTTCGGGCGCGAGAAGACTGTTGGGCTAAGTCACATGTTCGAGAAAATTCAATTAGTGGGTCATTATGGTCAGAGGTCATGATATTTGAACTCAAATTTAATTTTGACCGAGCATCTTCCCTGCTCGTGATGTATTATTGCTCTTTAAATCGTACGGATGAGGTGGGCAATCAGCACCATCTGTCGACTGTTATGGCCCTCTAAAGATTCCAGAGAAAAGAGGCGTTTGTTAGGGCCGTATACAGCGCGTTCAGAAGAAAAAGAGCTGATCGAGTTGGGCTGTGGTATACCCGAGTTCGTGCGCTTGTTGTGGAAGTTTCGATTAGGGAAACTTACCACCACCTTGGTATTTGCAGTGGTGGCAACGAGATGTCATTTACTTGCATAATTTTTATTTATAAGTACTTCTTAAATATTACTGGTGTGAGTGTAATATTTTTTTAGTTATACTTTTTGGTTTTTGTTGCACAGAGTTTCAATACAGTTGGGTTTAGTTCAGTTTCCTATTTTAACAATGAATTTATTTATTTACTTATCCACCAGACATTAAAATAAAAACTCATCCTACATTTGCAAAGCAAAAATTGTTTTGTATGTACATTCAATTACTAAAATGTGTCTAATGGTTTGAATAACTATGTTAATAAACAGGGATAACTTTTGTAGGCACGAAAAACAAGGATGTTAAATGCCGGTTTACATGTACCACTAAAAAAATATACGTAATAATAATGATTAAAAATAATAATAAATTTCGTTATTATTATTAAAAGCAATAACATAGTAAACTTTGTCTTTGTTTACAAAAGTTTATGTTGTGGTATTGTATTATCCTTAGTGCTTTCTAGGTTCTTATTTTATTTTTTATATCGTGTTTTAATATATATTTATCTTGATATTAAAGGAAAATGTACCTATTCACTTATATTTGATTCAGTTTTCTTTAAATGCGAATAATTATTGTTGAATTCTCTATTCCAATCTTACTAATCTATTTTTATAAACATATTCTAATATCTTACGTGTGTGGTTCAGTGTAAACTAATCTAAACAAAATCAATCTGCATTTACGGAACAAATGACATTTAATTACAATAAAACACATAAAAGAATATTAGCGCCAAGTATTCGACGCAACATATCTAGAAATCTACATATCAACAGAACAATTATTTCTCTTCAGTTCACATGAAAATATGAGTTCAAAACTACGCATGCGCTGGCTAAATAGTTGTTTCATGAATTAGCCGGAACATCCCGCCCGGCGTTGGACGGCTGTCCAACATTATCATAAAATGGCAAAGGCACAACTCTAGTAATGTTTCTACGTAATATGCCTGTGGATGTCTTCAGATCGATGACGCGAACAAGTCCATCATCACCTTTATAGGTTTTCAAAATTCGAGCTAATTTCCAATCTATAAACTTGTCATTTCCATCTTTTAACAAGACCAGCTGACCAACTTCAAGATTTTGTGAAGGTTTTTTCCATTTACTGCGGACTTGGAGTTCATTCAAGTATTCACGGCTCCAGCGCTGCCAGAACTGCATTTTTAGTCTTTGAATCAGTGTCCACCTAGAAGAAAATGGTAAAGAATCTAAAACATCATTATTTTCATGAATACTTAAGAGAGGACCTCCAATAAGGAAGTGACCAGGTGTTAGTGGTTGTAAATCATTAATATCTGCAGACAAGGGCGTTAACGGACGTGAATTCATAACTGCTTCAATTTGTGTCACGAGTGTTGTCAGTTCTTCAAAATTCAAGACAGAAGATTTAGTTATTATTCAACAGGATTCACTTCATTGTTTTGATATTCGATTCCCATAGTCCGCCGAAATGTGGAGATGCAGGGGGTATAAAATTCCATTGTATTCCTTCTTCTGCACTAAATCGCTGAATTTCATCCGAAGCACAAATTTGATAAAAAGATTTCAAAAGAGCCCAAGTACCCTTAAAATTTGTGGCATTATCACTCCATATAATGGAAGGTTTAGATCGTCGAGCAACAAATCTTCTTAAACAGGCTAAAAATGCTTCTGTGGTCAAGTCTGAAACAACTTCCAAATGAACGGCTTTGGTCGAAAAGCAGATGAATATAGCAATGTATGCCTTTAGTGTTATTTTTTAGCTTTTTAAGTTAGGCTTTGTTATAATAGGACCGGCTAAATCCACGCCAGTCTTCTCAAATGGTCTGGAGGGTATAATTCTATCACGGGGCAAGTCACCCATCATTTGTTGAATAGTTTGATGCTTTGTTCGAAGACAAGTCATACATCTATTTATAATTCGTCTTACTTGGCTTTGACCAGATGGTATCCAATAAAACTTTCTTAATAAAGAAAGAGTGGTCTGAGTACCCGAATGTAGAAACTTTTTATGATAATATTCAATCAATAGGTCAGTGAAATACTGAGACTTTGGTAACAGTATTTGGTGTTTCTGAGATTCTGATACATTAGAAAACTTCAGTCTTCCACCGATCTTTTACAGTTCATCCGTATCTAAAAACACATTTAAATTTTGAAAATGTCTGAAATGTGGAATTTTGTACAATCTTTATTAGTTTTTTCGTTGCATTTTGTAACTCAAAAGTATCTAATTAATCATGTTTCTTAATTTTTGGTTCTGGTTTACAGTTATTCAGAAATCTCAAGCACCATGCAGTAACTCTTATTAATTTCATAAAAGAAGAATATCGATTAATTAAATCGGTTTTTCCTTCATTTTATCTACAATAGTTGATTTCACAGCAGTGTTTTTCTTTAGTTCTAACTGATCCTTAACTTCAGAAATATCTAATTTATCAAATGGTTTTTCGAATTTTGGCCAAAGAGATCTGTCCTGTTTTAACCATTGAGGACCTTGCCACTAAAGATGATTATCTTTCAATTCTGAAACTTTCAAACCTCTAGTAACTAGATCGGCCGGATTATCTTGTCCAGGACAATGAAATCAACTACGTGGATCACTAAGCTCTTTTATTTCTTTTATTCGGTTTCTGACGAACTTTTTAAATCTCTCTGACTCTCCTCTAATCCAGTAGAAAGTAATAGTCGAGTCAGTCCAAAAGTAGCAAGTTGCAGGAAAAGATAAGTTTTTAGCAATTTTATGAGAAAGTCTAGCAGACAAAACTGCTCCCAACAACTCTAAGCGAGGTATAGAAACAGTTTTTAATGGGGCCACTCTACTTTTCGCTGCAATAAAGCTGGTAACAACATTCTTGTTTTTTAATACTGCTCTAAGGTACACTACTGTACCGTATGCTTTCTTTGAAGCGTCTGAAAAACTGTGTAACTCAAAATAATCAACTTCTTCGATGGCAATATCTGCCAAATAATATCTGGGAACATTAATACTATTCAGTTCTTTGATTTCCTCGAACCATTCATTCCACAAAATATCCAATTGTTTGGATAGATTTTCATCCCAATCAAGTCCTAAACACCAAACTTCTTGGATTAAACATTTAATTCTAATAGTATAAGGACTAATAAAACCAATTGGGTCGAAAATACGACCAACAGTCTGCAATAGATAACGTTTAGTACTAAGTTTTTTCGACAGGAATTTTTCTAAGTTTTGAGTTTTAAATGAAAACTTATCACTGTTTGGATCCCAAGCAACCCCTAAAACCTTTACCAAGATTTAAGTTATCTGTTACTTCATCAACGTGTAAACCATGTGCTTCCCATTTTTCACGTAATTCTAATGAGTTTGTTTTCCATTTCCTAAAAGTCATACGGGCATCTTGAAATATTTTAAAGGCTTCTTTACTTAATTTAAATGCGTAATCAACATCACTTTCACTAGTAATCAGGTCATCAACGTATAACGATGAATTTAAAATGACAAAAGATTCAGGAAATGTTGTTACATACCTTTGTAAGTGATGTTTGATAGTAGCTGCCAGAAGGAAGGGGCTTGACTTCACACCGAAGAGAACTCTTGTTAATCTGAAGATCTTAAATTGCTTACCTGGATCTTCAACCCACGGCTCATCATCCCAAAAAAATCTTGTAAAGTCCCTGTCTTGTTCATCGATCTCGATCTGCAAAAATGCTTGTTGTATGTCTGCAGTAATTGCTACAGGAAAATTTCTAAATTTGATTAAAAGGCTGAACAGTTCAGGGATAAGATTTAATCCAGTATATACACAATCGTTTAGTGAAAGTTCACCTTTAGCATGGGCTCTTGCGTCGAATACGATTCTGACTTTGCTAGTTGGCTTATCCTCACGAATTACTGCTCTGTGGGGTAAGTAGAATGTGTTTGCTTCCGATGTGTTGTTCTCAACAGGTTCAATAATATTCTCTTCTAAATAACTATCTAAAATAGCTTTATATTCCGAGAATAACAAAGGATCGTTTGTAAAATTTGTTCTCAACTTCAAAAATCGTCTATATGCCACTTCGCGATTATTATTAAGAGACATTTTCAAATTAGACTTCCATGGAAATTTAACTTTGTACCGATTATCTTTAAAAACTATACTTGATTGAAATTCAGTCATAATTTCTTCATCTACATTACTAACATCTTTAGTTTCTGATTCAATTCCTAAGCTTTCTAATTGCCAAAAATTTCTGATTTGATCCGATATATCCTTTTCTTCAACTATAATTTTCATGCTAAACAATTCGTTGGCTGACCCCATGTAACCCTGTAAACACCAGCCAAAAAGGGTTTCAGTATCTACGAGTTTATCTTTTAATATTTTAATTCTACCAGTTACAACATAATAATAATTGTCTGATCCAATTAACACTGCAATTTTATTATTATTACATTCGTAACTGTCAGGTAGTTGTAACCCTTTTAATTTACTATAAGTTTTACGAATGTATTTATCAGGAGTGGGTAAGAGAGCAGCTGAAATTTGATCTGTCTCAAGGGCTTCAACTTCAATATTTGAAAAGGGAACATCTCTATTTTCTAGTTTTACTTTTACTACATTATAAGTTTTCTCAGTTGCATTTTCGGCTCCAAAAGCATAAACAGATAAAGTTTCTGTTCTAATAACAGATAAATTTACTTTTCGTGAAACATCGCGAATTATGAATGTTCTCATACTACCATTATCCAATAAAATACGAACTGGTTCAGTTTTATTATCTTTCGGATCCTTTGCCATCACGGAACAAGTTTGCAAAAACAGTTGCATTGTGTGTTTTCATTTTATACATTATTAGTGGAACTGTTATCACAATGTGAAACAGATACGACACTCTTATCCGTATTTACCTTTAAATCATTTTCGAGTTGGAAACAAATGGCCCTACTATGTTTTTTGTTACAAATATCACACATTTTAGTTTTTTCCCATTCCTTAATTCTATGTTTGGCCTGTAAACATAAAAAGCATCTTCCCTGCCTTTTTAATATTTCTTTTTTCTTATCTATAGTTAAAGATTGACACATTTCACTATTATGATCAATACTGTTACAGAATAAACACGAATTCTTATTTACAGAAATCATTAATTCAGTAGCTGAAACATTATTTTGTTTAAATCCTTTCGTACTATATTGCAATCTCGGTTTATATTTTGATTGTTTGTCAATAAATTTTGATCTATGTTCAATTTTATTATCACTGGAAAATGATTTTTTAACATCTAAATCATGGATAGTTAATACCCTTTTCTACTTTTAACCTCGTTTTTAAGAAAACTCATGAGATTTTCTATATTCCACATTTTTCCATCATTTAACTTCCGACTGAATTCTAAATTCAAATCCGGAGGTATTAATTTAAGTAATATTGGACAAAGTAATCCACTGTATGTATCTGATTTTACACCTAGTGACACTAAATTACGAATTTGTACTAGACATTTATCATACAGATTTCTTATACCCCGACTGTCAGAAGAACTTTTCAGATATTCCATATTTATTAAATTATTCAAATGAGCATGTACGAGCATATCATGTCTACCAAACCTTTCTTTCAAAAGGGATACGGCCGCTGCATAATTTTTTTCTGTTAGACTGAATCCACTTATTTTGTTTGCAGCCGTTCCCGAAACTAAACTTTTCAAATAACTAAATTTCTCAATATCTGACAGACCTGTGTTTTTATCTATGGCTGTTTCGAATGTGTGATACAAGGATTCCAGAGCATTTTTTGGTTTACCTCTATCTTAAAAAATGGCTGAGATAGAGCAGGCTGACATTTTGAAACAAAACAGCACATTAACGCGATTACTCGCAAATTATTTTCTTTCATTGTTGTAATTATTTTCCCAATCATACGCATAAAACTATATATTCACATCCGTTAGCGCCACATTCTCGCCGAACTTGGCGACAATTGACGAAATATCGCCAAATTTGGTGACCAAAATAAGTCTTCTTAAATGAAGCCAACTTGGCTATATCTCAATAATTTGGCGAATTTCTTATTCAAATTCAGTATTAACGAATCTTTTGTAAACGGTTTCTTTGCATTTTAGCTTGCTGTTTTCGAGTAACATTAGCTAAAATTTTAAACGAAGATATAGGAAAGCTACCTTTTCTTCCCGGTACAGGCCGGAAGGACTTTTTTTTTAATTGTATCTTAAAAATTGCCATGACATTTACATTTTAACTAACTTTTTGAAAATCTGGTCCTTACAGTTGGAAGGAAAATATGAAGAAATGATGCGAAAATGTAAAAATTTAGGTAATTCAAGTTTTAAAATTTTCTTTTAAAAGATTTTCGATTAAATAGTTTTAACACAAGATAAAATTTAATCAAAAGAATTGTGTTTTTGCATAATTAAATCATAAAACTTTCATAATATCAATAAAAATAGCATCTTGAAAATTGACAACGGTGCACCCTGTTTGCAAATTTTAATTACCCTAAAATTTTGCTTTGATTAGCCCGAAGAGAACCAAATATATATATATATATATCTTTGTCCGTTCAGATGAAATTTCACTATTTTCTGTCTCTTTTAATCATTATGGTTAATCCTTGTTTCAAAAAAAATATAAAAAAAATTATTTACAAACTTTATGAGCATGCTGTTTAAAAGTAGCCATGTGAATTCAATTGCGTCCCCGAAACTTATATGTTATGGCTTTAAATATTTAATTTTGTGGATTAGCCATAAAAAGTATGTAGATGATCTTTTCAATAGCATATCTGACTTATAATCTCGGATACAACGAACCTCCAAAAGTTATGTATATGGTCTGCCCATTTTTTATTTTTTTATCAGCTTTAATGAATTTTCCTTTTTATTTATTTTATAAAGTTTTCTCTTTAAAATAAAATATTTCTGAAGATCTAATAAAACGTTTTAGTTATTAAATTATCTAATTATCTATAATTAGCATTATATTTACCCTTGGAATGCAGCTATTATACTAGTGATGTTTTTACTCAATAAATAAAGATTTCATTCATGATACATGCATTCATTTTTATTTTTTACTCTTTTATTTAACTTGATTTTTGTCTGTAAAGATGGAATTTTCAAATTAATTTTTCACTTGCTGTTTATATATATATATTACGTGAATTACAGTCATGCAATTAAGTCATTTTTAAGATAAACATGAAATACTTACAAAAGTATGATTTAAAAATATATTATTTTACTTTTATTATTAATAATTAATTTGCATTAGAAGAATGATTAATCATGAAAACAACACTGTCTTTCACTCAAATAACAGAAGAAGAAAAATCGACTTTTCAAATATAAAATGCACACTTCCTCTTGAAGGGGACTAGGTACTCTAAATGTCAATTTTCCAATGTACAAGCGTTTTTTTTTCTTTAACTATGTTACTGTTTTTTAAATCAATTTAAAAAGACATTACCTGAAAAAATATTCTGATTACACCTTTTTTAATACAATAGATAAAAGCATTTTTTAATTAAAATGCTTAGAAAATATTATCCTGTTCTTGTTTACTTTTTCATTGTATTTAATTTTCTGCAATTTTCAGTGTTCATTTAATAGTTATTTAGAATGTTTGTTCACGACTAAATGAGCATTTAAATGATCTTTAAAGACTGCATGTCTTAATATTTCTCGCGAAAGATTTTTAAATCGTCAAATCCTTCGAAACATCACAGACTCTTACTTGCCTTAGTAAACAAGGCCAAGAAAATAATTTAGCTTTTTCTCCATTTCCACACAGTGATTTCTACTATGAAGACTGAAAAGTCCTGCTGCGATTTTTATACGGTTTAAGAAGTGAGAAAATTTCGGGGTAGGTGCCCACATTTTATTATTTATATTTTATCAATGTCAGTTCGACGAAAAAGTGGAATTTCCAATAAAGAAGAAATTATATCTTTACTTACAGCTTCTCCAGCTAAATACATTTGGCACTAGTTCACAGAATTATAGTAAACTAGGGGGCTCAGCCCCCTACTCGCTAACGCTCGCCAACCCCTGGTGAATTGCAAGGCAATTCACATTGAGACCGCTACGCGGTCACAGCTCGCTTTGCTCGCTCGCCTCATTTTATTTTTCTAGTAATTCTAGCCGGAATAAGTACTACAATAAATCATTTGAACATATGAAATTGACAATTTTTTTAATGTACAAAAGTAATTGAAAACTTCGTTGAAAACACAACTAAAAATGCATTTAGTTGATGCTACTAATGGACATATAAATAATTTAAATACTATGAAAAGAGGATCTTGGAAACATAATTAGCACCTATAATATTGTACAGCACGGCTTAAATTCATTAAAAAAAAAAAAAAAAAAAACGTGGTAGGAAGATAGTTTATCATCAATGATTGTTTAAATTTCGTTCAACATTTTATTATTCTAATTGATTATCGATTTCTGCAAAAGAAATTAGTTTTACTTCAATAAAACGGCAACAGATGGCAGCAGGGCATTCTAGAAAGTTTATATTTTATTATCTCCGATTTTTTGTGTGAGTGAAATTCGTAAATAAATTCTAAATGAATTCATTTGAAAAAAAAAGAATTTATTTGCAATTAACAGTATTTCTCATAATTAAAATGAGGAATCATCTCAGACGCTTTGGATTACGTTCATATTATTTTATTTTTAATAATTGCTAGCTTCAGTTTCAATGCTCTGACACTTTCCGCCATATTCGAGGCGGGGCTAACACAATCTTGTCTGATCATTGGTCTGAGCTCTGGAAACTACGATTGTTGCCAACGATAAGGTAGAAATTCAACCCTATTTCCGCGCCACGTAAGACAAATATATATATAGACTATTCATATGGAATGCTAAGAACTGAAAAATTAGCTTAAAACCCCTATAGATAAATGAAGAAATGCCCTTTTGATATCAGAAATCTGACTCCAGCAGTGCCCTTTGTTTTATAAGTTGGAAGCTAGACAGTACGAACATTCCAGTTGCGATTAGCACCTATGCATTTCTCAACTCCACCCTCCTTCGCTGAATTTCTTCAAAGAATTCACACAAAAAAGGTCAAAAATTCTTATCGTCAAAATATGGGAGATGATTTCGATTTAAAATGTCTCTTAATTTGGCGCCCCTCCCCTTATCTAGTAATCATCTTGCACCTCCTTTCAGGTACGTAATCATCTAATGCGGGGCTGTCCAACGCGGTGCCCTTTGAAGATTCTCTTGGCGCCCCTTCAAATGTTTCATTTTCCTAGATTTGTTTAAAACAAAAATCTGTCTCCAAAGTTTACAAAAATTTAATATTTGCATGCTTTTATTAATTACAGGTGTTATTAAGGTTTTTGGTCCCTTTACCTGCAAGAGTCCCTGAGAAATGCTCCCTCCCTCATTCCGTAACCTCAGAAAATGCAACGTTAAATTTACTATATGATATTTGTTCAATTTTTTAGATGAGCCATCTCCAACGTAGAGCGCCAATGATTACCACTGTGAAATATGTGTGTATCCTGCAAACGTGGTAGGTATCGCTATCAATGCTAAAGGGAGATAATTTTCTTGCATTTTTCGAATTATGTGAATAATAACGCCCTTCATTGTGGGCCACAAGCTCAGGTGCTCCCTTGCTTACTGACAAAGTGTGTTGAGCTATCCCTAGAAACATTTACAGAAGCTTTTTCTTTCAATATTGTTATAAAATATTTTACTAAAGAAAACATTCACACACACATAAGTAAGGCGATCAAAAATTTTTATTTATTGTCAAAACTAGGGGGCCTACCCCCTGCGAGCTATGCTCGCCAACCCCCGCTCAGACTTCGAGGCCTCTAAAAACATGACAGCGTGCTTTGTTTTAAAAATATTGGTAAATCTATAATTGGGTTGCCATGCTTTTAACGTTTTAATGGGGCATTTTTTTATTATCATGGCCTCATACACAGCTGTTGCGACAATTGACGACTGTTTTCGGGATTGATAAGTAAAATCAATTACACCTTCAAAAACCAGCTTGTATAAAATGGTTAGGTTTAAATTGTGGCTACCTCTCGGACTTTTATAAAAACGATCTGTATTCTATTCTTCCTTTGCGTTTAAGGATGAGAAAAATTCCATCTGCTTGTGAATAACATTAAGAACCACGGTATTGAAAAGTACTATGTTATAGACATTTTCAGTAACAGGTTTTAATATTCTCTCTATTTTAGTGCACCATCATGCATATTTTCATGTTATTTTCAATATGTAAATTATTTATTTTAATTAATATGTATATACGAATTTTCTAATAATTATTTATCATACAAAATTAATTAAATATTTTGTGCATGTATGCCTGCATTTATTCGGCATGAGATATTTAAACAAATTTGCTATCCGCGATAATTTTACACCCTGTTATGTCACTTGAATATTGTCCATAAGAAAATCGGGTACTGTTCCAGTATAGGATCCTTTGCTTTTAGGTTTGGCGTAATTCGTGTTTTAAAAACGAATAGATTCGTTAATATACATATATTTGTTACCAAAAGTTATGAAAACAAAGCCAGTGAACTTTTGGTGCTTTTCTATTATACGCTTTTTGAGCTATCTGATTTCTATTATATGCTTGACGTTTTTTTAAAAAGCTTGGCGCAATTCGGGCATCAGAAAGTGAGATTTGGTGCCAAATGACATAAAGAGCCATGGAAACAAACTCGACGATTTTTTTTGTTTATATGCGTATTTTAATTATACGTATAATATTATTGTTTTTTCTATACATATTACTTCTGATTACATATAAAATAGGATAAATGACATTTTACGCTAAACAAATTGTATAAATATTGAAAAAATGCTTCTGTATACGAAATGACAAAGTGAATAGGTTGACAGAAAGTATGTTGCCAAATTTTCCTTTTCCGCCAAGGCTATTTTCTCTGTTTCGTCAAGGCCCCATATACTGGAAAAGCACCGAATTTTTATGCTTGTTTATACATGTATTTATATGTATACAATTTATTTATTATTGTCTTTCAATTTACCTCTTTTTGTACATAAAAATATATAAATGGCTTCTTTATATTAAATAAATTGTATAAACATAAATGACGTCATTTGGACGAATGTATTCAAAATATTTTCAGTTTATAAATTAAATTAAATGCTGACAGAGACGATTGAATCCTGACGATAGAAATGTGATTTTTTTTTTCAAATTTTCATGAAAAACATAATTTAATCACAATCTTGTCTTCATTATCGATTGAAATAAAAGATAAATTCAATTTCAATTTGAAAATGACGAATAAAAAGAAATCAATAATCCCTATCGGGATCCTTTTCGATTTTTTTCCCTTTTTTGTCACAAAAAAACTGAGTAATTAGTTGCCATCATTACAGAAATGTCATTAAAATTAGAAAAAAATTAATATCTCGAAAACTAATTCCAATTTCAAAAATCTATTACCAGTTTTGACATCCGCGGATTTTTATGGACAGTTGGTATTAATTTCACCATCAAGCGTTTAATATTTTATTAAAAATAGCCCTCAAACATAATCAGTCGTTTAATCAGTCGTTTCATAAAATCGTTTCACAAATTCGTTTCATTAGGATTTTATATATATAGGGTAGATATTAAAAAACACTTTCAATTTGGCGCCCCTTAGCAGCAGCGCCCGGGGCGGCCGCCCCCCTTAGCTACGCTACTGCTTGAAAAACATAAATCACGAGATTACATATGTAAAAAAAAGCAGGTGTTTAAAATAGTCACCTGTAAACGTGAAAATTAATATTTCCTTATTGCTTTTTTAAAACTGAAAAATGTCTCATGCCAAATTTTAAGTACTTCAAATTTTTCAGTTTTAAAAAAGCAACAAGGAAATATTAATTTTCACTTTTACAGTTGACTATTTCAAGCACCTGCTTTTTTTACATATATGATATTGTGATTTACGTTTTTCAAGTTTATTTTCAAAAATTTGCGAGAATAGTTTGTTTATCGTTGTAGATCTTGATAATGGCAGCGTTTGAGCATTTAAACATATGTCGATAGTTATATTACTTATAAGTTTTTTTATAAGCCTTTTGTGTTCTGTTTGTGTCACTTAAGCATTTTATCTATATTTTAATTATAAATAGTGATCTTATTATATGATTATATAACAAAATCAAATTAATATTTTGTACAATAATACTTTGGTTAAAAAATAACATTGAAATTTCTAGAAAATTGTAACAATAATTTGATTTATTTGCAATATTGTACATACACACATTATTTTTTCTTTTTCTGGAAGAAGCAATGATACAAAAGGAGTAAAATAATTTTAGAAATCATCAAGAAATCATCAAATTTAGAAATCATCAGAAAATAAACAAGACAATTTTTTTTAAAAATTAAAAACAGACAAAGACATTTGAATAAAATTAACCTAAAAATGCCAATTACCCATTTAAGTCCAATTCCAGCAACACTAACCCTCGCCACACCTACTTCATTCTATCAAAGAAATTCCACGGTAAAGAAATGAAGGCTGGCGAAATCGTGACTGCGCCATCTATTGCCAGAATTGTGCAAATTGGATTGTTGTACTGCAAAAAAAGTTATCTTCAGGGGGCAATATTCGTGTTCGCCAAACATGGGGCCAAATGGTTGCAACTTGCAACAATGCTAACACTGAGCTCGCTAACTTAACTCTAACTTAACTTAACTGCTAACTAACTTAACTGCTGCTGTAGAACCCAACTATAGTTTCGACGAAGCAAGAAAATGAAATAAATTGAACCTATTTATGAAATTATATAGAAAATTTAAGACAAGAAAATAAATTCCCTTTTTTATATTAATAAATTAATTTTTAAAGCAATATACTAGTTCAAGAGTGCACCATTTATACATCTCTCACTTATGCAGTTGTATTTATTTATATAATTTAGTCATTTATTAAACATTTTCTAGATAGGGAAGACTTATTACTTTAATTACTGTATTCACATTGGGAGGGGGGGGGGAGTATCCCATATTTTCTAATGATTACACTTTTCGACAGAAATAATTATTTAATTTTTACGTTCTTTTTCCCCTCCCTTAAAAATAAACAAAATCTGAAATATTTTTTTATATTATTCTAGTCTAAATTCTGAACTTAGATATGTGCTTTTCCATATTTTTTCTTAATAATTAAAGCCTTTATTCTCCAAAATTATTTTTCTCCTCTTTTTACCATTTCTATGCGTTTTGCCGCCCTAGACGACAACTGGAAAATTCCGCCCCATTACTTATGCTGATATTTAAAAAAAAAAAAAAATTTTATTTATTTTTATTTATTTATTTATTTATTTTTTTTGCATTTAGATCCAGCCTTGGAGCTTATAGGGGGTGAGATCAGGCGAATGCGCGGGGTACTAAAATCAAAGGTGTGGAAAATATATGCAATATAAAATACTTAGTAAAGCCCTTCTTTTATTATTATTTTTAATATATCGTTTGTAGGGGTACACAAAAAAATCCCGCCCAGGGTGCCATAGCTAGTAATCGAAGCAATGGGCATAAAGAAACGCATCAACAACTATGACTTCATTGCTTTTTTAAGCGTTTGGAATAGGTACCTAAAAAAATAGATCATATAAACAAAATTCTTCAAAAACAGGACATAACAGTTGATATGTCTGTAAGACATATTTATGGATTGTTGAATTCTTTTAAATCCACGAGAGTTGTTGTTGTTGATTTGACCCAAAGGGCCCGGTTTTGCAGCTTTCTATTTCTATATAGCTGTCATAATCCACTACACTTGATCCATAATCCTGACTCCATATATCCTGACCACATAAATCTCCTAATTTTGAACCAATTCCAGATGAGACATTTGCATCTGGATTGGCACCCCCAGAGGTAACGCTTATATAGAACTTGGAGCCACGAACAGATTTAACGTGCACCAGCTCCCATTAACGTACACGGTCCCACAGCAGAGGCAGACGAGAGAGGATAGAGGATGCACGCATTGAGCTCCACAATAGAACGGAGAGCTAACTTCCTATTCTGATACATTGTATCCAGCGGTCCGCCCATGAATACAATGCCAAAGATTTTCGGAGGAAAATCTTTGGCAAAACACAGATTTACTCCCATAGAATAGTATGGGATAGATATTTTCAAATTCGATTATCTTTTAAAAATATGACGAAGTTGCTTACAATTTTCACTGATATAATTTTTTATTGTAAAGCTACAGGTATTATTTACATTTATCGCCAATATTTAATTTGATATTTGTTAAAAAGGAAATTTTATATAAGCTAAATAAAAAAAAGAGCAAAATTTGTTAAGTTTTGCTCATAAACATATGAAAAAGCTATAGAAATAACTAAAAATGACAAAAAGTATGCGGAAAAGTTAAAAAAAAAATTACCTGTAATATTAAGAAAAGTGCAGGATTCATTACTTGCGCGAACTGAAAGTGTGATGCGGTTTCGGCAGAAAGGGGATCGGTGAGTTAGCTCTCCGTATTATTAGAGAGTTCAGTGGATGCACCCTCCCAAAAATTGACCTTGGTCGATGCTGCTTGGCTTTCGGTGATCTTACGAGAACCGAGCTTTATCGTCCGTGCCACTGCGGGACAAATCCACGCGAGAAAATATAGTTTTCAACGCAATTTCGGAGGCCAAAATAAGGGCTAAAGATAATCATTTGCCTGCAAATTTTAAAGATGTCCCGAAAAGGAAAAAATAATTAAAATGTTTGACGAAGACTGTCAAGATGAGGTCACAAAATGTTCTAGAGAAGATTTGTTTAGAAATTCATTGTTGGAAATTTTTGATAGGATTGTAGAGGAACTAAATACAAGATTTCAGACTCCCAAAAATATTAATAATAAATTCAGGTTTCTGAATGGGAGAGAAATTGAGAAATCTGATGACATTAACAATACTAAGAGAAAAGCTAAAGAGCTGGCAAGTATTTATAGAGAAGGTCTGAACATAGAAGAATTCGTGGAAGAAATCAAAAGTTTCAAGTTACACGCAATGGCAGTTGATAAAACTTTTAACACTGCCCCGACAGGAGATATTTTAAAACTTATTTTCAAAAACAGACTTGAGGAAATATATCCTAATTTGACTATTTTATTCAAAATATTTCTGACACTTCCTGTCTCTGTTGCCTCGGGTGAAAGGAGTTTTAGAAAATTAAAATAAATTAAGACTTACTTAAGAAGTACAATGGGGCAACAGAAGCTGTCTAATTTAAGCATACTATCAATCAAAAATGATCGAGCGTCTTTCATTGATTATAATGAAATAATAAGTGTATTTGCAGCAAAAAAAAGCTCCAAAAATAAAGTTTTAACATCATTTAAAGATTGTTAATTATTTTATGTAATATAAAAGGCAAGAAATATATTAATTTAATTTGCAATATAAAATACTGTTTAGAAAATTGTATTTATTTTCTTTTTAAGTTCTGATATTAAGTTAATTTTTCTTTTAACCAACTTTCTATTACAGTAGAAACTTCGTTATTCCATATCTTATTAATAGTGAATTTACCTTATCTACATTAAATTCCAAATTAGTTTGCGTTGCATTGCAAATATTAGGCTCGCATTCCCTAAAAATCTTAATATATTCCACAAAAGAAATCTGATGTAGAATATTTCTATTTCTCGTCATCGTCTCAGTAACAATTGAGGCATTTAACCTTCGTACCCTGTTGAAATTTTACTCAACGTTGCTAAAAACATTTCACACCAGAATTTGTTTTTGATAATGATTTAACATCTTTATTTAACGTAATTCTCTGTAGTCTTTATTTAACATACTTTATGAAAAAAAATCTGGCTCGAATCGAATTAAATAAATTATAGAAGTGGGTCGATTCGACCCATTCAGGGTAGGAAGGTTAAAGTAGCAGTAATATAAGCCAGTATTATAATTTTGAAGTTTAGCGATAGGTTCTGGAAAGTATCTAAACATATCCATCTATGAATAGGAAGATGAATATAAGTGATAGTTTCATGGAACTAGTTATAGATAATATTTTACGGTGTTGGAATTCATTGTTATGCTTGCAGAAAATGCTACTGGTTTTTGAGTTATTAAGAACTTACACTATAGTCACGTGAAGAAAATCGCAAGCTAAAGTTAAACCTATGGGAGCGTTCTTTTCAAATATTTCGCTTGCATTTTAATTTTTTTAAATAATTTTTTTCTTAGGATAGCTGAGGTTGATCTCTAACCTGGTTAGTGTTTATTCTTTCGATTTTTGTTACAGGTTTATATATATATATATAGGGTGTCTACGTATAACCTGACCGACCTTTATTTTCGCAACCGTTGGTCCTAGATGCATATTTCCAATTACAAAAATGGTTTAAAGAAGGTAAAGAATTATTTTTAAAGTGATTTAGGTCAAGAAAAACATTTATTAAAAAATTACGAAATTTAAATTTTTATACGGTCCCCCGGTCCTATAAGTGATATTTAGTAAAAATTTACTGTGACACTAACAAGTATGACAAAAAAAGTCCCATTCATCTAACGTTAAAACTGAACGAGTAATAGCTGTTTAAAGATGGAGTATATTTTTTGCTGCGAAATACGGGTCATTCACAAATGTAGTAGAAATATCGTCAGATATATCAAATAAATAGTTGAGAGCAAAATTAACATTGTAATCTAATATAAATGTGAAATCTATAATTATTCTGACATATTAATGCAAAATATGCAATTTGTACTGAACATATAAGAGGATAAAAATAACAGAATTTTTGTTAAATAAAAGGATGAAAACAACAGCCTCAATTCTTTATAAAATGATACAGATTTTAAAATGCTGTTAGATTACACTGTCTTTTAAATTTTGGGTTGTGCCATGTTTTTTAGCTTTTAAAAATTGGTTCTTATGTATTTTTTAGCGCTGAATACGAAAATGACCTTCATATTAAATCATCACGTCAGGATTTTTCTAAAATCGTAAAATTCAAAGTTAAAATTGATTCCCCTCCCCTTCCAACCTCATCGGATCCCTGAGCTGTTTAGCTGTAAGAAACCCAGTATAAGCCAAGAAATTGAATAAATTATTGAATTAAATAAATTTAAACTGAATAAAAAAATCTTACATCTTTCTTATATCAGACTTTTCGCTATTTTTTAACCTTGAAATTTACGATTTGCGAAAAATCTTGACATGATGGTTAAAAGTGAAGGTAACTCTTTTATTCAGCGTTAAGAAATACATAAAACGTAATTATAAAAGTTAAAAAACACAACCATCACTGGTTTACGTCAACCAAGAGCAATTATATTATTTTGGAAAATGGGAGTTCTGTTTAAATGTATACTAGGAAATCGGACCATCCAACTTTCACCATTCGTTCCACACTATATATAAAGTGAAATTCTGTTACTAAAATATTTCTGATGTGAGTAGAATTTTAAGTTTGAATAGTTTTATACATATATGACATAATGATTCTTGGCTGATATATAACGCGAAAGTTTCCTAAAACATCACTAATTTATTTACTTTCAAAGTACCATAAATAAACATCTCAAGATTCAAACCGGCTAAAAAATAATTGTTATAATAAACGAATACAAAACTTAAATGTTACGTAAATGTGTAACTATTAATTCAAAACAATGTTTAAAACAAACAGTTTAATATTATTTCTAATCTATGAGGAAACATGGAAAATTCTTCTCAATATTTATGCGATTTTACGTAATAATGACACAACAAAAATCTAGTAAATCAGCTTGAATTTTACCTTTTTAAAACTTTCCAACCTAGTTGAAAAGTGTTTATGACTTCGGTTTGTCTGGCCGTCTGTCCGTGCTCTAACTCCCGTAAATATGCTCGGATTGCCCTGCATTTTTTATATGTTATAATCGTTATCCGCATGTTCCCTATTTCAACGGAAGTGTCTAGCCCTTATAGTTTTTTTACAGGGACACTCAAAAGAATTCCGTTACATTGCGGTCTATGGGGAAAAATCATTTGCGGTTTATTTAAATAATGTTTCACTATTTTAAACGCATTGAAATTTATATATATCACTAAGGTGCATTAGAAGAAGCTTAATATGGAATAGGGTGTGCATAGCACTTATACTTACTTTACAGGGACAGTCAAAAGAATTCCGTTACCTTACGTCTATGGTGAAAAATCGTCTGCGGTTTATTTAAATAATGTTTCCCTATTTTAAACGCATTGAAATTTATATAAGGTTCATTACAAGAGACTTACTACAGAATATTGTGTGTATAGCAGTCATCGTTCATTTACAGGGACACACAAAAGAATTCTCTACTGTATGTTAACAATAATTCCTGGAAGTCTGTTTTAAGTTACTGAACGCGATTTTAATTTTAAATCGCTTTTTATATATTACGTGGTGTGTATAAATCCTGTAGATCCTATACAGGGAAGCACAAAAGTTCGGGAACACATTTCCGTATTATTTAACTTCAGACGGAGAATTTTAAACTGTGCTACGTGTTTCCTAACTGAACTAAAATTTAGCATCCTATGTAGTATATATACAAATCTATAGATCCTATACAGGGCTGAATAAAAGTATTCGGATTACTTAGATGTTATCTTTTAGCTTATTAAAGAGTATGATTCGTAAAATTATTTTGGAAGCGTTGGAAAGTGTTACATAATCTATGCTTGACGCATGATTTTTTGTTCTTGTTTTTAAAATAAAAGTGCTTCTTGCTGTTTTTGTCTTTATTTTGTTATTCTTGTAACATAAAAAAAACAGTAAAATCTTCTCAGTTAAGATACTCCCACTCCGTTTAAATAACCAAATTTGATCAAATATGATTGTACTTAATGCTTTTATCGTTTTTAGTCGAAAGATTGGTGCAATTAACTATCCACAACAGTCTTTTGTTTTATCTGTACGATCAATGGAGGTGTTGTTATGGCTGTTTTTGTTAAAAGCTCTCATCAATAATCCAAAGTTGCTGTTTAAAATGCCTCAAGAAAAAAAAAAAATTAAGAATGGTCAGAATAAAATTCTGAAGAATGAAAAAAACTTGAGATGAATAGTTCTAAAAGATTTACGGAAATAAAAACTTTCAATGCTTTTACAGAAAAACAGAATTTTTATTGCATTCAGATTTTTGCTTTTACAGAAAAACAGAATTTTTATGGCATTCAGATGCAATAAACCTTCTGTCTCTAAAAATTATTGTTTTACATATACGGGGGACTCTCGTTAATGCGTGTCCGTTTAGGACGCATCTCCGATTAATGAAGACAAATTCGTTTTCTCCATCATTTCCTATTTGCAATTAATGTTAAGTACATAATATTTCGTTTATTGTGTACTACTCTCCGTCTCCAGGTAGCAGAGAGATATCGGCTAAAGTCCAGTGGCGCCAATTTATATGGACCGTTGGGGTCCGAGCCCACTCAATAATTTGCTACCCCAGCTTACACAATTTCCATTGTTCTGTTATTTACTTACCTCTGAAACGAAATTTCATTCTGTTGACGTTCTCAAAATTGTTTTCTTTGAAAAACAGTAAGACAGACAGGAGGACTAAAAGTAATTCAACAGATGTATAGTTTGATTTCATTTAAAATTATTCTTCCTGCATATTTTACCTGTCAGTATAAGTCAATGGTCACTTGTATTAATGCCTTGACTCACAACCATAAAGCACTTAGATAACCGAATTTATTTTCTCGATGTTTACGCTTTTAATTTGCAATCAAATTCATTGTATAATAATTGTGATAAATACTATTGTCTTTATAAGGAAGCGCTTATGATAGTATAATTAAATAAAATTACTATTTTATACATTAATAAAAATTTTCTTATTTAAAATAATTTTCAATAAATTTAACCATTATAGGTGGTGATCTGAATTATATAACATACAGAAATATAACAAAAATGGATGTAAAATTAAATGGAAATTCATGGTATAAAAGTACATTTTAATAATAATAAAAAAGGTATTTACATGTTTCATAATATCAACAGAATAAGCAAACTTAATTTGTCAATATCCAGCAATAAACTCATATAATTTTTTTTTAAATCTCAAAACAGATTATTTGCACACAATTCTTAATTATTTAATATATATATGTATGTACATTGCAAACATTTTCAGTAAATTTAAACACTGTGTATTGTGATAAAATACAGTAAAAAAAAAAGTAAACTTTAAAATTTTTTGATAAAAGAATTATTATACACAGACGTGCTCTGTAAACAAACTCAAAGTGCTACACATTACATTTTCAATACTGGACATGCCATGTTAAAGCCATAATAACATATGAGGGGGTTAGAATGACAGTGGAGTAAGTCAATATTTAGTAATTTGAGAAATGAAGGGTTTTGTGAAAATTGTCGTTGCATTAAGTGGTCCAATTTGTTTTGTCCTGTAGCGACTCCTTAAGTGAACTATGACTTATTTGACGGTCACACTGAACAGAAATTAATACACATTCAGTGAAAATATGGTTGATTATCTAGATTTTTTCAAATTTTTGACTTACTCCACTGTGATTCTAACCCCCTCATATATCTATCACAAAGCAATCAGCGTATATTTACAAATACAAGATTTAATGAATCAAAAACACTTTCAACTATGTTGTAAAGTGTTAAAAAGGGAATTTATCTGATATGTATACAGGCATAAACATCTTATTTAATATGTACAGAAGCATACAACAGTGTATATGTAAATAAAATAAATCTTTTTTATATCGACTTTGGGCTATCTTGTATTAAAGTACAAACATTGCAAAATGTTAAAGACAGTCAAAAATATTACTTGGGATGAAAATTATATAGGAATACATCTTCTCTTTATATAAGTAAGGAATACAACAGCAGTTTCAATAACAATTATTTATTGTGTCTTTACAACAGGTGATTATTAGCAGAACACAGTAAATTTGAACAAAAGGAAACCAGATTCTGGATTAACTGTTCTCTGTTACTAATCATCTGATGAAGAAAAACTATAATTAATTGCTTTGGAAAATACTAGTTGTATTCTGTACTCATTATATGAAAACAAAAGATCTAGTTCTATATGATTTTCATCCTAAGTAATAAAATTTTTCATTGTCTTTAACATGTTGCAATGGTCTTACTTTAATGCCAGACAGCCCAAAGCCACTATGAAAAGATGCATCAATTTATGGAAGATTTAGAAAATTATTGTTTAACTATTGGATTCTGTAAATTTACCAATACTGCACAGACTTGAAAAATAAGGCTTGCTTCAGCATTAAATTGATGGGAAATCAAGTCTAAAATTTCAAAATTTTTAATTCTTTGGAAAGCCCGTTCTACGTGAATTCTTTTACGTGCTAATTTTGTTGTATATTTTGCCTCTTGTTTGGTGAACTGAGGATTGAACAAAAAAGGTGGAATGTTCAGAGATACACCCACAGGCAACATATCATGGATTAAAAAACCTTTGTCAGCTAAAAGAAGGTCACCGGGCTGCAGAAGTTTAATTAGCCCAGATTCACCAAACAATACTTTGTCAGAAATTGACCCGGGGTATAACTTGCTGGCAAAACAAATAATACCATTTGGTGACACAGCTAACAAACCCTTAAAAGTCTGCCTTTTCTTATAATGTGAATATGTTTGCCGCTGTGCTTCTAAGTCACCACGGGTGTTTTCAATAAAAATCTCCGTGCTATCTATCAGAAAACGACAGTTTTTAAATTCTTTACCAGGCAGAGATTTTTTCATTTTTGTTAATGATGGAACATTATCTTGCAAAATAAATTCGAATAATGCTTCATGAATCACAGAAACAAAGGTGAAAAATATGTTTCTTATAGTTGTGTCCAAAACATTATATCTTACACCCAAATCGACAAATGAATAATTCTGCCTCAGTTTTTGTAGTGTGATGAATAGTTGGTCTTCCAAACTTATCGCCTGTATTCGCCAACCAAAATCGTATTGCAATTCGAAACGCTCGATATAATTTAGGAGCATCTGAAAAACTGATGCATTCGGTAGCCCAGTGTACATGAGCACAAGTTTGTCGTCATCTTTGATGGATGAAAAATGATATGACTGGACTTGTTCTTTTATCGTTTCTTTCAATTTTTCCACATCTTTTTAAAAAAAAATAAATTTCTGCATGCAAACTTGCATTGTGGCCACTGTGGCTACTCCCTTCATCAAGATTTGCCACTTCATTTTCATTCATCACAATAGATTTATTCAATCTTCTGAAAATTAAAAAAATATATAATAATAATAGATAAATGATTCCAATATAAACATGCACATTAATAAAAATAATTATAAATTTATACTAATATTATAAAGAAGTAATGTTTGATTTTTTGTCTGTTTGTAAGGGGTGATCTCTGTCTTTTTGTAGAAGGGGTTCTCTGAAACTACCGAACCAATTTCAAAAGTCATGGTGACAATCCTAGCTCCAACATAGGCAATATTTGGATTAGAAACTTGAAATTTAGTATAGTGGTAACTTTTAAGATGCAGACCCTTGATATAAAGAGTTTATTAAAAATTTGAAATTTAAAAAGGTGTAAAATAAGTGAAAAGCATAAATTATGATTTTTCCAAAATTGTAAGGGATAGAAACTTACAAAATTGACATGCTTCTTATTTTTTAGACGTAAATGCTCACACAGAACAGTTTTTACAAAATTCGAATTTAAAAAAGATGCAGAAGCAAAAAAAAAAACTTTCTAAAATTGCAATTTTAGAGATGTTGCTAGTCTAGAAAATTGAAATTTGGCACGGTGGCTATTTTTAAAATTTCAGTGATTGCTCTGAATGGTTTCTATATATATATATATATATATATATATATATATAATAGTGAAATGAGCTGGAAAGTTCTAAAAACCTTCTGAATTTTTGATTTATCTGAAATGGTTATGGATAGAAACTTGAAATTTTACATGACTTACTTCAGAGACACAAATTCATCCAAAGAACAGTTTTTAAAAAATTAGAAATTTTAATCACTAAAATAAATTTAACTACAGACATTATTTTTTTAAAAACACATAAAAACAATTAAAATTATAAAATAGACGTTTCGTGCACTTTCGTACACCTCATCAGTACTTTCAAACACAATTGCCAAGCCACCAGAACCAAAACAAGAAAAACAGTTAAAGTCACAGTTTAGTCAAAACATTATACTCTGCAGGAATCTGTGCAGCCTCGTTAATTGGAGATTCAGCTAAAACTGTCATCCAACCCTCCAGGAGGATACGACTGCTGTACACGCAACATTTTGAGCAGGCAATTTGCGCGTTCTGAAAATCAGGCACATGATCAAAATCCAAAGCATGCGCAACCAATCTCGAGGTTAGAGTACCTCTATTAAACGAATCCCTATGTTCCTTCAACCTCACATTTAAGGATCGTCCAGTCTCGCCTATATAGCTGGATCCGCAACCCTTGCAAGGAATTCGGTAAACTACACCTGTAAGGTCAAATCTTGAATATCTATGCTTGTAGTTACCCAAAAAAAAGTCTTGATTGGATTTAAAGGCACATACGCAGTTCTGATGCCTACATTCGCAAAAACACCAGATATTTTCTCAGAAATGTTGGCGTAGTACGGTAAAGATATAGTTCCCACAGGTGTGGCAGGTTGGTAAGGTGTGGGATATTCATTCGATCTCTTCGATAGTTCCGATAAAACTCTATGGCACCATCTTCGCGGGTAATCGTTATGACGTAAATCAAACTATTTTACAAACTTCATTATTAAAACTGACCTCACTATTACAAATTCTTAAAGCTCTATTGTACAGTGATCTCACCACTGCAACTTTATGTGACAGAGGGCTGTTAGAGTTGAAATTTAGATATTGATCGGAAGAAGTAATTTTTCTATAAACGGAGGTTTTTACAACATGAACGTTGTTGACAATATTTCTTTCTATTAATATATCCAGAAAGGGGAGTATTTTATTAACCTCATATTCAATAGTAAATTGGATGGATCTCGACATTGAATTTGCCTTGTCCAAAATATCGATAAGATGATCCTTCTCCGCAATCAAAAAAATGTCGTCTACATACCTCCTCCAAAATTTTACTTTATTCCCCAAATTCATGATAATGTCGTTTTCCAAATATTGCATCACAATTTCTGCGACTCTTACAGAAAGTGGAGAGCCCATCGCCGTTCCCTTCAGCTGTTTATAAAAGTTACCTTCAAAAACAAAACAGTTCGAAACCAAGCAAAATTCCACGAGTTTCACAGCAACCTCCAAATCCATATCAATTTCAGCCGCAAAATCTGACCACATGCTACGAATAGCAAGGGAGGCAAGATCAATGGGGATGGATGTGAATAACGATACCACATCTAAGGAGGCCATCACACAATTACTAGGAATTAAGAAATTCTCCAAATCCTCAAGAAATTTATACGATGAATTTATACTATAAGAAGAGGAAGCCGTCAATGGTTTGATAGTAACTGAAAGAAACTTAGATAAGTTATAAAGGGGGGAATGACTATAATCTATTATAGGTCTCAAAGGAATGTTGGGCTTGTGAGTTTTTGGTAAACCGTAGAATCTCGGAACCAGACCCGTGTAACACTTCAGTTTCTTGGCAAGATTTGGACAAAATTTACCAGATTTCACCAAATCACTCAAAAGGCTGTTCATCTTTCTCTGAATACTGGGCGTCAAATCCTTTTTAACAACACCGTACGTTTCATAATCATTTAGTAATTCAAGGGACTTCCCGATGTAATCAGACTTGTTCAAAACCACAGTAATCCGGCCCTTGTCCGCTTTAGTAATAACTATTGAATTATCACAAGATAGGTTTTTCAAAAGCTTCATATGAAGATTGTTAGATCTTGGAGCGACATAACCGTTTTTAATTAATACCGTAGAAATTTTTGACCTTACCTGGTGCCTCTGCAAGGGGTTCAGCTTCTGCATAACCGGTTCAACGGCCGCCAACAAGCGGGGAATGTCCAAACGTGGAGCACCAACGAAAAAATTCAAGCCATAATTAAGTAACTTAATTTCATCTGTAGAGAAAACCCTTGAAGAGAGGTTCAAAATCCAATTATTTTTCACAATTTCCCCATTATCCGCACTTGACGAAACTTGAAAACCTCGAGCACAAAGTCTATTGAACTTATTCTCATGCCTCTTGACCAGCTTCGCTCTCAAAGTATTACCAATATAACTCAAAAATCCCAAAATTTGAAGAGAGTCCACAGGCTCAACAGCACAGAAAAGGCCATTCATGCAGCTATGCAAACGTCTTTTTTTATCATTCAGAACACAATGACTGAGGGATATAGCTGCCTGAAGAAACTTGAAACTCGTAGACAACGCGATCTTTTTACCATTAACAGAAGGAACTAAGGATTTAACCTTAAAAGAGGTAGGGACAACTTGAGATCTCTTACACTGCAATAGAAAATTTAACTGACTTGAAACACGGATGATTTTACTTGATAACTTGCACGTGGTCCTTAGTAGCCCTGCAACCGGCGGTCCACATTTCATATTTAAAAACACATACATAATTACGTCTGGATAAAGCTAATCAATCACTAAAATAAATTTAACTACAGACTTTATTTTTTTAAAAACACATAAAAACAATTAAAATTATAAAATAGACGTTTCGTGCACTTTCGTACACCTCATCAGTACTTTCAAACACAATTGCCAAGCCACCAGAACCAAAACAAGAAAAACAGTTAAAGTCACAGTTTAGTCAAAACATTATACTCTGCAGGAATCTGTGCAGCCTCGTTAATTGGAGATTCAGCTAAAACTGTCATCCAACCCTCCAGGAAGATACGACTGCTGTACACGCAACATTTTGAGCAGGCAATTTGCGCGTTCTGAAAATCAGGCACATGATCAAAATCCAAAGCATGCGCAACCAATCTCGAGGTTAGAGTACCTCTATTAAACGAATCCCTATGTTCCTTCAACCTCACATTTAAGGATCGTCCAGTCTCGCCTATATAGCTGGATCCGCAACCCTTGCAAGGAATTCGGTAAACTACACCTGTAAGGTCAAATCTTGAATATCTATGCTTGTAGTTACCCAAAAAAGTCTTGATTGGATTTAAAGGCACATACGCAGTTCTGATGCCTACATTCGCAAAAACCTAGCTGAATCTCCAATTAACGAGGCTGCACAGATTCCTGCAGAGTATAATGTTTTGACTAAACTGTGACTTTAACTGTTTTTCTTGTTTTGGTTCTGGTGGCTTGGCAATTGTGTTTGAAAGTACTGATGAGGTGTACGAAAGTGCACGAAACGTCTATTTTATAATTTTAATTGTTTTTATGTGTTTTTAAAAAAATAAAGTCTGTAGTTAAATTTATTTTAGTGATTGATTAGCTTTATCCAGACGTAATTATGTATGTGTTTTTAAATAGAAATTTTAATGTGCGCAGGAACAAAATATTTCTAAAATTGCAATACAGAAATTTGCTTAACTAGAAAATTAGAATTAGGCATGATGCTTATTTTTAAGATGTAAATACTCGCTTAGAACTAGGGATGCACCAAATATTCGGTATCTATTCGGTATTCGGCCATATTACTGAATATTCAGTTAGGCCGAATATCAAACAATTCGGTCTGGCTGAATATCAAAATATTCGGCCAAGCCAAATACTTAAAAAAACTTTTTTTTAAATATTTTTTTAACACCCACAATTTCTACTTTTAACTGTCAATTAATAAAGATATTAAAAAAATTAGAAATAAAATCCTATTTCAATAAAAGAGAATGCTTTTACATTATTTATTAGCCATTTGAAAAGTGTCACATAAGAAAATTAAGAAAGGAAAAGTACCTTTTCTTTTCAGGACTGGAATATTCAAATCTTCTGCCTTCATTGTAAGAGAAGATTGATGGATCATGGGACTTCTTTCCATCTACAAAATGGCAGCTGCAAAGTCTATCATTAGGTCCTGGATGTCTAGCAGATCGCCTAAAAAAAGATAGATAATGAAAAACATCTATGGAGAAAATAAAAAAGAAAGAGTACAAAAATATTTATTCTTTCGTTAAAATCAAAATTGATTTAATTAAGAAAAAAAAAGTTTTAAATGTGCTATTTTAAAAAATTGTAGAAAAGTAAATGCAACAGAATAATATTAAAAAAAAAAAAAAGAAAAATATTTATTAATAAACTTTTTATTAAAAATAGAACCAACTTCAAAAATTACTACAAAGTAAAAAATTATTTTTTTTTACATAATAGTTAATAAGAAATTAAATTAAGCGCATTGTATTTGCCATGCTTATTATTATATTTATGTACATTAATTTGATTTTTTGTAGTCTGTGCCAGAGCCGAGCAAGTTAAAAAACATAGCTTTGGAAACTAGTTAATCATTTAAATCATTGTATTTTCTACCATTTAATGAGTGATTTTGAATGTTCTTAATATTACCATTTCTTGAACGGATTGCTGCCGAATTCAGGCAACCAAGCGTCCTTCCAGCGTCCACATACCTTTTACCCGACAACTAGACCAGATTCTTTAAAAGCTGAATTCAATACCGGAAATTTTTAAAGGGTAAATTCCTTAAATTTAATGCTCGAAAAGCATGAAAGGTTGTGCTCGGGGCTGTGAGATCATCAGACGACTGCTGCAGCTTTGAGACGATTGTCATCGCTAAATTTTAATAGTATTCATCGCCTTATTAAATCTCAGAAATTATGTCATTAAATAAGGCAAAGAATACTATTAAAATTTAATGGTGACAATCGGCCTACTGCTGCTCATCTTTTTCACTACTTCTGTATTGTATAATATAATAGATATATATATTTGGATATTTTAAAGGCATTTTCCAACTAGTGCGCAACAGGTGATAATTATCCAAATATTTTCTGTAACTCGTACATTTGTAATGGAGTTGAAACAACAATGTATTTAATTATGTGCCAATAAATGCTCGTCAAAATATGCCAAACTGCTGTGAAACTGCAACAGTGGAACTTTTTTAAAATTCAAAAGTAGGTTAAATATTTTTTAAATGTTTTTTTTCTTTTTGTTGAATTTCTGAAAAAGTACTTAATCGATTTTTATAAAATGTAAATGGGACCAATTCAAGAGTATTCTGTTTTGAATTAAAAAAAAAAATCACGTAAATAGGACACATAGTTTTGTAGTAATCGGTGAACATACATTAAAAAACATTAAAAAAAAATTACATAGGGGAGACTGGTACACAGTGGACAACTTTTTCAGTTAAATTTTTTTCTTCTTTTTAATGGACAAACTGATCTGCATTAAAATATTGTTGAATATTCCTTAAACCTTTATACATTCATCATAATTTTCTCATAACATAGTTTTCAATGCATATTTCAAAAAAAAATTATATGGCACCCGTAAAGTGGACCAGTGTGCCCCACTTCTGGGACACACTGCTTTACCCACCGGGGAACAGTGGACCGCTATTAAGTATTATCTGAAATACAATATAAAACAATTTTTCATTAATCAAAAAAATTTTTTTATTTCCTCTTTATCTGCAAAATAACATAGTAATATAAATTTAGAAGTAACATTTTGAAACAAAAACAAAAAAAATTAATTATATTTTGAAAATAATAATAGATTAACCCTCTAAGCATTTTACCCATATTTCTCCGTTTCTGATTAACAACTTAAATTAGCTCTAGACAAAACCCTTTTAATAGAATTATATTTTAAGTTATATGTAAAATGAGGAGATATGAAGTGTATTTTTAGAAACAAACAGGCAAAGAACATTAAAATAATATTAGTTTTATGAACATTTTTATAAAAATGAAGGAAAGCTTTCAGACCCTCAGAGGGTTAATACAGGGACAATTGCAATTTAGTTGAAGTTATTACTTAAGTACAAAAATATCAGTGCACATTAAAATTTGCAAATGAAATTCCAAAATACTTATGAGTAAGATTGAGCATGAAATTTTCCTGAAATACTTTTGGGTCTGGGAGCAATATTATGAAATCATTCACATCAACAATAGATTCATCTACAGTTTCAGGAAAAATTAACTGATTTCCATTCAATTTGTGTCGTATGAATCTTACTTGAATAGTATCATCACCAATTAGACTACAGTTATATTTATCAAAGGCAGTAAATACAAATCAAAATATTTCTTACTATGTTAAATAAATTGTTGTTTTTCTTTGTTTACTTTATTTTACAGTTAAATAACTACTTTTAAACAATATTTCTTTATAGTCCATAAGCAGTTATTACATATTTTGAACATTCTGCATTACAGGAGCAGAGTGGATTGTGGACCACTGTGCCTAAAGTTGAAGTTCAATAAATAATAACATTAATATTGTTTATAGCTTCATTTAAAGAAATTAACTTTAAAGTTAAATAAAAACAAGTATATTAGCTTTGCAAAAAAGCTGTTTTAACGGATTTATCTACAACCTTTAATTGCTAGAGAAATTAAAATATGATGATGAAAAATTTTACTTTTAGAAGCTCAAAACAACCAATCAGGATAAAATAGTTCAATCTCAGCTAAACATATTTTCTGAAGGCTATAAATAATCAGTGCAGTGCTGTTGTCTATTAGGATAGAAGAGAAGCTTTAAAAAAAAAATAATAATAATAAATAAAATATTAGGGGGTGGTCCACTGTGCCCATAGGTCCAATGTATATCAGTCTCCCCTACATGTCGAATTGATAACTTCCTCCTTTTGTGTCGGTCAAAAAGACTTAATTACATACTGTAATGACTTTTTACAGTGGAACTTGACTTGAGAGATTGGTAAAAACAAGCACTCAGTTTCAAGATATTTAAAAAAAATAATAATTATTATAAGTTTACCTTGACTTTTTTCCATAGGGCATACTTATTTTTATCATGTGGAAATCTGTAGAAAGAGCAAGTATTTGTCACATTTCTATGATTGCAGTCAAAAGCAAAACATAACATATTTAATAATCCTTAATCTTGGCTCAAAGAAAACTATAAATAAACAAAATAAGTCATATAAGTAGACAAATTAATAAAAGTTACATACATTACACAGTACACTTAAAATTATGTTACATATTTTTTAGTAGGGATGCATCAAACTGAATACTTGTCACGCAGATGAAATGACTATTTGGCCAGCTAAATAGTAACTATTCAGCCGAATACTGAATATTTGATAGTCGAATAGTCTTATATTTAAAGTTTAAAAAGTTAAATTAAAAAATAAATTTTACATCATATTTACACAAAGACAATTTTAATGAACAAAATCTTTTCACAATTAAACTTTACAATTAAAAAACTTGTAATCTTTGTTACTGGATACAATAATGCAATTATCATATTTAAAAAAACAAACAGTCACACAATTCTCTTTACCACTGTATTTAATAGATGTCCTTAGCTAAGTTAATGCTGCATATTAGCTAAAATCTGTTTAAGGAGGATGAATAAAAGAGTGACCATCTAATCTCTGTTACCAAATTACAAATTAAGATATATACTAAAAGCAGAGTTTCACCCAGACAGTTTAAGAAGGGTACTGCACCCTACCTGCCCTTTGGTTTACAAAATAGCACCCTTCTTGCCCCTCATAAAAATAATTAGCACCCTTCTTGCCCCCTCAGTAAAATAATTAGCACCCTTCTTGCCCATCAGTAGAAAAAGTGCCCTTTCTCCTTTTTGCATTAACCCGCGAGAACTCGCTAGATTTCTTGTCACACCAGAACTTAATACTTTATTCTTAGTCTTAATACTTTATTCACAAAAAAATTTATAATGATGAAAAAAAAAGTTTATAAAATTTAATTTAAAATGAAAAAAAGGGTTTAAATAAGAGTCTTATTGTAGCAGCTGGGACAAAAAAAAGAGTATGATGGTGAGAGAAAATCTCACGCGCGAGTTCTCCCGGGTCTTAATAGTAAAAATTGACTCAATGTTCTTGAAAATAGTGCCCTGACTTTTAAATATCAAAAGTGACTTTAAAAACCAAAATAATACCTTTTAACAATTAAAAAAAGTGCCCTTTTTTCACCAGCAGCACCCTGCCCTTTTTTAAACCTGGGGGAAACTCTGCTAAAAGTGTTAATAACATTAAATACTTTTCAAGCAAAAAATTCTTTCTTTTCAGGGCAGGAAATTTGCATGTAAAATTGAAACGACCCATTTAAATTTCAAAACATCATTGTGCATGATTTTTTCATTCGAAACAAGTGTAAATGAACATTTTAACTATTATTACTCGTGTTGTTCTGTTAGATAAATAACTTTTGCTTTGGCAGTGACTGTACCCCCCCCCCTTTCCAAAAGAAAAAAAATATGTTTGAAGTTGAATTTTTAAATGTATAACCAGTCATTATGTTGGGCATTTCTCTATCTAATTTAGACAACTTATTTACATCTGCATTTGAAAGAATTTTTCTGTACAGTTTACATTACAGAACAGGTTGGCGAATGAAATAGACAAGTTTACATACATGTTAACATTTTTGATAAAAACAAACAATTTAGTATTTTAAATTTTGTTGTATAAAATAACAAAAATTCTTGATGCTGATACTAAATACTACAGTTTGTTTTTTGAGAGCAGAGTAAACAAATTGTGTCATTTTTTAATTAGTTGATCTTCAATTTTGTTACTTAAGTGAAACAGAAAGAAAAAAAAAAAAGAAAGAAAAGACATCTAGAATATTGTTTTATTAAGTTTTCCTACTAGGTGCAATATGTTTTAGTTTCAAATTTATGTTAAGCCTAAAAATATTTGTAATCATCAAGAACAGAACAGAAAATAATACTTCATTAGAAACAGAAAATAATACTTCGATAAGTAACGATAATTATCACTAATGATTCTGCATATCTTCTGGATTTTTATTTTATTTTATTTTTTTACGTGGACATATAACAATTAGTACATGCAAGAATACTATTTTTTTAAAAATTGATAAAATGTTAAACTAAACATAGATATTTCCGGTAATCAATTACATAAATAATAAAATACAATACAAATAACATGAAAACAACTGAAGAATACATTTAAATGGCAAAATATCAAGCAAAATAAAGTATCATCCTTGTTCGAGAAATAAACAATACGGCGAATGAAGGGGGGGAAAAAAAGTAGAAACTCAGATGAACTTTATATACAGTGCACCTAAACAATTAAAATACAAACTATAATAAATTTAAACCTTAAGAAAATTTTAAAAGGACGTTCGAATATATTCAAAACGTCAATTGACAGCCGCCATTAATGCTCTCCATGTAGGCTTATCGTTTTTAATGAATTAAAAAAAAAATAAGCACCTTATCCAAAGTTTGATGAATTCATATGAATGCCTTACCTCAGATTTAGCAATACTGCAACGGAAATCTCTTTAAAAAAAATTATTATTAACATTGACTGGCTTTTATTTTTTGCACACATTAGCGTTCTATGGGAAACCGAAACTCTTTGTCTCCAGCAGCCATTATTGTGACGTCACACTTCGCTAGCTCCCCTAATTTTACCCCAGTACTTTCTAAAAGTTTTCTTTGGCTTATTGAATGTCAGACAAATAAGGCGGAGAAAACTTTTAGAAATTATTGGTATTGAATTTCAAGGGACCGGTCACACGCTGAAAAATTTCCGCCTACGACTGCATCAATTTTTTTGTCAGCGCTCAGGCCTAATATTCAGTGGGCGGTGGCTTGGAGGACTGATGTCACCTCAGTTTCATCAAGATTGATGATTCTGTCTGCAGAAAATGGATGTAGCTTCAATGCTGCAGCTAAGTTTTTTTTTAAAAATATGGCAACATTAAGCTTATTAAAGCTCGTAGCTCTAGACAAGCTTGTATTATCCGGCTTTCATAAGGATAATCCAATATGCTTTTCATAATTCCTTTCATCGAACCAACGCCAGCTTTGCAGTTTTCATTTTAACTTGAGGGGAAAGAACAACCAATTTTTGCCGCATATTCAAATGCAAGTTGTCTAATCCAAATATATGACAAGACAAGAATCTGTCATGTTAAAAAACAACTTGCCAAAAGAAAAGTGTTGTTTCTATACCTAATGTGTAGTAGTTCTAGTTGGCAGCACTGTATCAGTACAAATTTCATATTAAGTATAATAACTCTTAATTAATCTCTTAATTTTCACATTTTACATAAAAAAAAGCCACAAATAATGATATTTAAATACGTCCATAACTCTTTACTTCATAGCTTTAATTGTTGAATGGCGCCCCATCACATGGTGTTTAGCATTACAACTATTTACTCAATTAGGCTTAAGAATTTGAATAAAACAAAGCTTATAAGCTAATACTAACATCTTTATTTAAATATCGAACAATCAATTAAAATTTTAGGGATACAAGATTGTCAATAAAAAGCTTGCAACTTTATTTTGTTAAGTTTAGATTGATGAAAGAGAAAAATACATACCTTGCATAGATAGTAGTGTACGTGCAAAATGGTAAAGCTTTGTATCCTTGTTGCATTGAAGAAGTAGTAATGTACATTACTACATAAATTATATATTTGAAATATAGATGGCAGGACGTCCTGCCATCTATATTTCAAATATATAATTTATTTCAAAGAAAATATTTACAGTGTTCAAAGGTGCCCCCAGTTCAAACGTGCCCCCCCCCCCCTCTCCTCTACGTCCAGAAAAATCACACGTAAGCACATTGCTTTACATGTATTTTTATCTTGTTCATTATGATTATTTTTTTACACAATTTCATCTGTGACATTAATGTTCTGCATTATATAACAAGTTAAAATCATTCAAATTCAAATACCTAAAACTTTCAAATGAGTATATTATAAACAATGGTTTCAATACAATAACACTTTAAAGGGATAATAAAACACGAATACTTTTGTGTTAAATGTTTATTAACTAGCATCATCTAGCATAAAAACAATAAGCCTTGTTGGCGATTCAACTAGAGAACCTACAACTTACAGTTTGAATACACCATCTGGTGCAGTAAAGATGTACCACAATTTCAAATATCGACAGCTCCAATTACCGCCCTCTATAGGTCTTTTTAAGCTACATTCACAGATTAAATATTACATACAGATAGGACACTTCCATAAGCTCAATGGTAACCGAATCGCAACTTCAGAGCCCCTAGTGACAACAGTCGCAAACGTTCCGAGCGTGTCGCCACAGGTAAGGTATTACTTATCTTATTTGTATAGTATCTATCTTTTTTTTTTTTATAAATGCGTCGCCGCAGTTTGTTATGTTTGTTATTGTTTAAAACATCAAACATATTTTATTTTATTATACAAATACTTACAAATATACATATTTACACGAGTTTCTTACACCTTTTTCTTAATAATTTAAACTGGGAAACTTTCAAATATTTAAATGACTCCATACTTGTAAAATTTGTTTACGTTATCGTAATACTTGTGAAAAGTATGTAAAAACACTTTTATATTTCTTAACGATGTATATGTGGTTACTTAAAAAATAAATAAATATAGCATATTTAGAAATACTATTTAGTATCAAATTTTAAACAAATCAGTAGTAAACAACGTTATTTTAATACTATTTTAAATAATTTTAATTTATAAATTCCATCTAGTGAAACATTTTAAACAGCGTTATTTAATACGATTTTAAATATTTTTTATTTAAAAAGTAATAAATATAGCATATTTAAAAATTCCATTTAGTACCACATTTTAAACAAAGTAACCGCACACGATTGTGCTTGACAAAATACCATATTTTTTGACATTTTGCAATAATTAATTCCAAAGAAAACAGCCCTAAAAAGAGCACTTGGAAATTAATTATATTCAAGAAAAATTGCTCTGAAAAGAACTTTTATGAAAATGAAATACTGTAAAATGAAATACTAAAATAGCTGCCATGTCGATATTAAATAAACAAAACTGCCAACAGGTACATGTGACCGTGACAAACTGACAGTTTATAGATCGCGCGTGTGTGTGTGTTAGTTCTTGACTGTTCTCAGTAGTGGCGCTTGTATCGCGCCGGTTCGGGTTTTCGCCCCGCTGTCAAATCTGTATGACTATATTTAATCTGACCTAGATGCAGGTTTTAAATCTAGAAGTCACGCCCTCGCATTCTACTGATCAACCTACATTCATTCACCAATCAACAGCTAGTTAATACTTCGAGCAGTTATAAATTATCGACACATTCAATTACCGATTGATATGAAATATAAGTTATAGCGATTATCTTTTAAAAAAACATACTTATTCCAATTACAAGAATAATACAAACCAAGTGTAACTTTCAGGTAAGTCTTCACAAAGGACTGTAATTGTTATAAACATGTTAAAATACAAAATTTATATTTTTTTATACGGCCCCTTTTTCTATAACTTTTATCCAGAAAAATATTGCGTTGCTTGAGAGAAAGATATTTAAAAAATCCCATCGTTTTACGAGTAAAACTTACCGAGTTGTGATACTTCTAATTTTTTGAAATTTCAGTGTTTTCCTGTCCTAAAAACGTGTCTCTACGTTTTTAGTGCCAGATAACACTGAAAAGACATAAAATTCAAAGTTCTATTACATTAAAGCTGCCTTTTAATAAAATTTACACAATATAATTGTCATCTGAAAAATTAAGCTCCGCCCTTATCCGTAATTATAAACAAATTATATTGAAAAGTCCCAAAAATCAATAGAATGACATATTATCTTTTTCTTTTCGTGCTTAATTTGCAATATAAGATTTCTAATGCAAAAGATATCTTAAATCCATATTCTTGTCTGAAAAGATTACGAAGTTTTCGGAAAAGTTCGAAGGATTAAGAGAGCAACAGAAGATTAGCAAATCTTACTTTTATCAAAATTTTGACTAGATATTTATTTTGAAATTGAAGAGTTTTCTTATGAGCTTCATTTCAAAAACTTCTTAAAGTAAATACACATATAGGATATATATCACGTTTATGCATTGTTTTTAAAGATATTTTTATTATTATTATTTTTTTTTTTTATTTAACGCAAATAGACGCATAGTGTTAGAAATTATTAACTGTTCCATCTAAATCCTTCAAGAATTAGGCTTTTATTTAACGGAAAAATTGGGGGAAAATGCGCACGGTTCTTATTAAATTTCTTAAGAATAATTGGAGTTGTTCAAATATGTCACTCTCTAATAGATATATGTAATGTATAAAAATTAAAAGAAAACGCGCTAAGAAATCACATCAAAAACAAGGAACACTTCAGGTGCATGAAATACAGCTCATTCATTACGTAATCATTCATTAGTTCAGCTACAGTTCATTCATTACTATAAACTTTCGAAGGACGGGTTTTCCTTTAATTTCTATACATTACATATAATTATTAGAGAGTGGCATATTTAAACAAATCCAATTGCTCTTTAGAAATTTAACAAGGAACACACACAATTTTCCCCAATTTTTGCAAAGGCCTAATTCTTCAAGTATTTTGATATAACAGTTAATAATTTCTAACACTATGCGCTTATTTGCATAAGATTAAAAAAAACTTATCTTTAAAAATAATGCACAAACGTGATATTTATATGTGCGTGTGTGTTTACTTTCGGAAGTTTTTGAAATGAAGCGCTTCAAATGTAAATAAAACTCTACAATATGATTCGAGAAGAATGAAAAGAGGATTGATTTATACACCCATCTCAGGACGACTAGCTCAGGATTGTTTCTAAACGCGGATAAAGAATTCTTGTCCATTTTTGTATTGCTTTACACCACAGTACGGGGCTTTACACTATGAACATAAAGAATTCTTTTTTATTTGTATCATAGAGTTATAGGGTAGAATTTTAACAGTAAGTTTATTTCAAAAATTAGCGGACGCGAAAGACGACTTGTCGCTCAGGCTGAACGCGAGTTTCTTTCGCATTTGGCCTACTGCCTACATACAAAGTTAGATAGTCTGTAGCATGAACCTAGATACCTGGACCGGAATCCATAATGGGGATTTCGCTTGAAAAATAGTCCTTGAAATTTAGTTAATCTATAAGCCATCAGAGGGCGCAACGATTTGCAGCGATAGCAGATTTACATGCAAAGCATAGGAGAAGTTACAAATTTTTCAAATTTTAATTAATTTAAAGAGCTCTTAAACACATTATGGCCAGAAATTGTTTTGCTCCGGGTTGTGATACTGGATATCCCAGCTCTTTAAAGAGAAATAAAGCCTTAGGAAAGAAGAATCAGAGTTTATTTTCAGACTGTATACAATGTTATAACAGACTGTCGTGTGCATTCTATAACTACTTTCTTTTTACCCTCTGACTTTTCAAAACATGTATTTTAAATATTCATCGGCGCAATATGTACGGAAAAATTTATACAAGTTATGTAGTTTAAATTTTCTTTTTTTCTATAATTCCAATCTAACAAAATTAGTTACAGCTGAACAATTTACATTATTACAAATACTGTTGTAAAGTGTTTTTTTTCCCCCTCGAAATTCAGATTTTTTTTTCTATTATAAATAAATAGGAATGTTTCTTATAATTCTGTTTTTATGTCCCTTTAAAAAAAAAGTACAAATAGTACCATTAAAAGTATATAAATTGGTGAAGGGAAAAATTAAATATTTAACTATTATATCAAAAAGTTTTTCCTATGTTGTGTGTCACTTCTGTTACACATAGAACAGTGTGTGTTATGGGAGGTTGAAGTTCCTGATAATTAAGTTTATATGCATTATTTTACAATTAAAGGTGTCATATTGACCAAAAATATTAAATGTTCCTGTCAAACCCTCTCTTAATGTTTCCTAATGAATATTTCCACGTTGACTATTGTAAGAAATGCACATTCATTTAATTCAGACTATAAAACCATTTCCTTATTTTTTATGTACTTATTTAACTTTACTGTTATTTATTTTATGTTTTGGAGAGAAAATCTTAACCTAGTTTCCACCATTTTGAAAAAATGTCATAAAAAACGTTTAAAATTAAAATATAAAAATGAGACTATTAAAAAAAAAAAAAAAAAAAAAAAAAAAAAAAAAAAAAAAAAGCTAGTTGTGGCTCATCAAGCTGTCTCATCTACAAATGAACAGCTTTTGTTTAAAAAAAAAATATATATATATATATATATATATATATATATTAAAATTGGTTCAGTAGAAAGTTCAGGGCAGATGAATAAAACAACAGCCTTGTGTTTTAAATATATACATATATATTAATCTTTTGTGTAGCAAAAGAGAGGCAGGGAAATTTTTCAATTCATAATGGTTATCTGTCAAGTGAACAAAAATTTTATGATTTACACTATAATGCAGCAGTAACTCTTAATATTAGTTATAAAAAGCTGCAAGTTAATATTATGTATTTAAAAGATTGGAATTATTATATCTATTTTTAAGATTGGGAGGGAAGGAAAAAAAACCCAGAAAAGTATGGAAATAATCCAAGTTTGTTTTATATAGGTATTTTAGGAAATATTTTGAGTAGAAAGTTTAACTTTCATCATCTAAAAAAAAAAAAAAAAATTATTCAAATAAATCTTACGTTACATGAGAAACTATAATTGATAAAGATAGTAAATATATTTTATCTTATCTTTTAGAAAGAAATTAATGTTAGATGATAATTTACATTTAAAACTTACAAAACAGACTTCATGCTAAAAAGCTTGTGTTGAATATAACCTACTTTACTTCACTAATTTTAAATTATTTCGTTTTTTGTGTTTCAAATTCTTACATTTTAAATATAATTATTTAATTGTTTACTCAGTAAAAATGTTGAAGTAAACAATGACTTTATCTAAAAATTTTCTTGCGAAAAAAAAAAAAAATAATAATAATAAAAGTCATAATTCATTGTTCTGGAAGTAAAGGGAAGCATAAGCTAAATAGTTTCTTCGAATATAAATTTCACGAAAGTCTAAAATATTTTTTTCTTCTGAAATTCATGCATTTATTTTACTTTTAAAATGATAATGTTAATTTTATGAGAAAAAACTCAGTAGATGGCGCTGCGCCCCGCAGCGATAGTTTCCACGTTTGTCGATGTTGAAAGAGGACCATATCTGTAACGTTGGAGTCCGGTCCATCTCTTCTAGGTTCATGGTCTGTAGTTAAATACACAAACAACGAACAATTTAAGTTTTGACTTTTGAGTAACAAAGAGGAGCTTAACCGAACTCGGTGCTCTCTCCTATATTTTAACAATATAGCTTTAGTAAGAAAATGTAATTGTATAATTACAGTAAAGTTATCGAACATACATCACGATAATATCTGAAATAACAATTTTATTTTTATGGTGTGAGTTTTGAAATAAAAGAACAGTGTGTTAGTTTGAAATGTTTTTAAATTTTTATCTTTTGATTACAGGCTATGTCTCGCAACCAAGGCTTGACAAATGCCGTCGCCAGGTTGCCACTGGCAACTACCTTTTTTAATCTGACGACCAAGTTATTTAATCTGAATTTCTTTTCTTATTTTCTTCTTCTTATTATTATTAAAAATGAACAAAGAAATGAGCACAAACGACATTTTATCTCTCCAACATCCCTACTCGTGCGGTCTACTCGATGAGAGGAAGCAATGATCTCCCTCATCTCTCGTACTTTTAATGGAAAAGCCAAGCCAAGTTTAAAAGGCATTTTCCATTTCATGCACATTAAACGCCATTCTTTACCTGTCTAGTTGGCTAGCATGTCACGTGACTAGAATGCGGGGAGAGGGGGAAAGTTTCCATAAAACAGTAAGAAATATCGTCAATCCAACCTATGTGGCATCTAAAAATTGGATGCAATGATAAAAAGTCTTACGCTTTTTTGTAAGTTTCAAATCAGATTTTTGTGTTCATAATTAAAACTGATTTACCTATTACATTCATTTTAAAGAATAATTACATATAAGTAATTATAAGTAATTCATTTGAAGTAAATTTATAAAATTTAATTAAAATTTCAAGAATAATTAATTTTAATAAAATAATACTAAGCTTTTTCTAAATATTTCTTCCCTGCTTAAAAAGCTTGGCGCCTGGCGCTGTTTGCACCACACACGTTGGCGTCATCCTGCCTTGGAGACAAGTGTCTGGTACTGGGTTGTTGCTCAAGAATATTTTATAATTACATCGTTTGGATTATTATCTGCAGCAAATGGAAATAAAAAATCCTTGATCACTTCAGAAGAGTAAGTTTTTTTTTATTTATTATTATTGAATTCTTATAGTAGATCGTTGGATTAAAATAAACCTCAGCCGGCTGCTGATTCCGATTATGTAACCCCATCGCAGGAAAACGTTTTTCTTTTCTTTTCTCTTTAGCAATGCATATTACTTAATAACTCTCGAGTTATTTTGCGAACGCCACAATGTTTAATAAATTTCTTGTAAAATGTCTCATTATAGAGGCTTACATTATATTATTATATGTCTCATTATATCTGCGAAGTTACAAAATATTAAGAATTAAACTTTTAATTAAATTAAAAAATAAATAAAATAAACTTTTATTTTTAATTTGGCAAAACTAAGAGAGTTCATCAAATGCAAATTTTAAAATAATGGAATCAGAATTATTTGACTGAATTCGATAGGTTAAATAAGCAAAAAATCGTTTTCCGGCTTCCCTATTTTATTGATGATTATCAATT
Organism: Maratus michaelseni; assembly: GCA_963931845.1. Classification (NCBI taxonomy): domain Eukaryota; kingdom Metazoa; phylum Arthropoda; class Arachnida; order Araneae; family Salticidae; genus Maratus; species Maratus michaelseni. Next base: position 16,205,564 of record OZ007599.1, on the reverse strand, counting down.
TTATCGATGATTTTATTCTCATCGGATATAGATTTTGTAGCCGAAGATGTTAGTCTCAACTATTCGTATATTTTAAGCATTTAGCGTTTTTCCGAACATCCCAGAGATATATAATTTTGATATAATTCCTTAGAAAACTTAGTTTTATTATCTTTTTCAACTATGTACTATTCTAAACTATGTAACTAATAATTCTAAACTATGTTTGTTATTATTTTTTCTCACTTAATTCATAAAAACTTTTGTGCGTTTTGAAAATCGATAATGAGGGAACAAAACATTTTCTGGCGACTAGAATTTATACCTAGTTACCAGATTTTTTCAAATTTATAAAGCCCCGACTCGCAACTATTTTTTTATTCAATCATACCACAGTTTACAAAAGTTATTCCCTGTAGTAGATTTCTCTTTAAAATGTTCTCGTATAAGTGAATGGCAGAGATTATTTTTCAAAAAGTGACACAAATTAGAGGTGGTATGCACAGGGCAAGTCTGGTCTTTATTCTTTATGGACCAACTGTTTTTTCCATATACAATAAAATAGATTCTATTCAATGTCAATGTTCATACTGTTATTATAATCGGCTGCTGGATGAGAGAACGATTCCCATAAAAGATTCATTTGAATGGTTTTTCCAGCGTTATCAGATGAATTTTACTCTTTTCCCCTACATCACAGAAGAAAAGTTTCCAAGATTCCCAACTCACAGGACTTGCTGCATTTTGATGATACTGTCAGTGTGGCAGATGGAAAATGCTAAAAGATTCTTTTTTCAACAAACAGCAAAATAGCAATAAATTTACAGATATTTATTTCTTTACAAAAAATTAACAAAAATGATTTTTTAATTTTCAAAAGTCAATAGTTAATGCATAAATTAGTATGTGAAAAGCATATATTTAACTATCAAGTTGAGAAGCTAAGTTGGTTATGTCTGTTTTCTTTCAAAAATTATGCAAAGAATGATTTTTAACATCAATTTTATTCTAAAGGCGCAACAGAATCCTAAATTTTAAACTCTATAATTTCCAAAATAAATGTGCCTACTCCTTGCTAAAAGTTCAGAAAAATAACACACTTCTGTCTACGCATCGCATAAAATTTCGTAAAGAAAATCTCCGAAAAATAAATAAGTCATATCTGAAATATCATAAATAATAATCATTTAATTGTTACGCATTGATATATGTATTTATATTTTCAATATTTAATACTGCACATACAGTCATTTTAGGTGTATCATTTTTTAGATGACAACGTATGAGCGTAAATTTTTGATAATATTATAATAAAGACACTCGCGATATTTCTGATAATTCTTAACATCCTATAATATTTCTAGGAAATACTCTTTATCCTAATTTGAATTTCTGATTTTTGGAAAATTCCAAGCTTTTACAATTTGCTCTGCATTTTCCTATTAGTAAAATATTCTATTCCCACCAGTATGTTTAAACGAAACCTTTAAACATACATTTCCGCTGCTGTTTACGATTTCTTTCTTACCTGGTACAGGGCCTTGTGCACTGATGGGTTGACGTTCGCCACATCGACAAATCGCGGCTGCTTGGGGGTGCGTTCGCGCTGCCCCTATATTTAACTAGCGGCTCTTTCCAAGAGTGGCTCACTTCGTAGTGGATTAGTCCATTTAGAGCTCACAATAATAGAAGGTGGGGGCAGAAGAAAAGGGGAGAGACTGGGAGAATTAACGTCTATCCTAGCTCCTGACCTACTAGCGTCTAGGGACAGCACTATCACAAAATGCACCATGCACTAGTTTTGGTTTCTGGGAGGCGAGAACCGGTTTCCTACCGGGGGAAAAGTAAAGTTACTGTACGAGCGTTGGAGAATTATCTCCTTTTTGCTTTACCTGTTGCTAACGAGATAATCTCTTTTGGTGGCTGCGACTCTACTCAAAACATTCATTTAAAACCAATTCACATGTATTAAAGACGCACTAAAAAAAAAAAAAAAAAAAAAAAAAAAAAAAAATGAGTAAAGTGTTATCAGAGTCTAGATATATGTACATATCGAAAATATTTCAGAATTTTCTTTAGTAGTTTCTACAATTTTTTTCTTCTTATTATTATTATTTCAAAATTAAAATTTTATTGCATTACTTCTTTATTTTTTCAGTTTGTATAACGATGTGGCCAAGGATAATTTTTAATGAATTTAATAAATGAAAGTTAAAAAATACTCAGAACTGTCATAAGTTAGAAAAGTACAAAATATGTAAAATATCGAAATAAAAGTTAGTAAAAATTGAGTCATTTTTCATTTTAAAATATTGACTTATGAATTAAATATTCTAAATTCTGTCATGTGTATAAAATTAGATTAAATGTTAAATTTTAGACCATTTTCTGAAAAAGACATTTCTATTTATTGTCAAATGGAAACGCTGTTAGATTTCTTAGTACATAAATAAGAATATCTGCGATTTTCATTCAGTTACTAATGCAAATGACTTTAGTGATATGTCAGAAATTAGCGATTATGGATTTCATAAGTTTTTTCTTTCTTTCTTTTCTCCATTTTCATTTCAATTATTTATTTGTATATTATCTAATCTTTGTATATTATCTAATCGAGATAGCTATGTACTTTGAAATTAAAGAAAGCTGTCAAAGAAAATTTCATCGAGCCACTTGTATATAGGAGTCACTTAAAGAATGGCATATGCATAAAAAACATTAATAATAACTAACGTAAACGTTTAATATTTCACATATATCTGATGTTATTATGAAATATTACGAACTCCATTTCGATGAACTCTGAAAGTTCTTATTAATTTAAACCAATCTTAGTTAATGAAATTCAATGAAATTTTCTTCACATAAAACATAATTACACCAAACAAAGTTAAAGGTAGTGCAGATCTCGATACGAATATTTCGTACAATTTATAATAAATGATAAACTATTATATAAGTGAATATAAGAACAAAAAATTAATACACTTTTATAGTGAATGGATTTATTTTTCAGTAAAGTAGCCAATACATGCGCTGAAAAATAAGTTGAAGTCAGGCTATTGAGGAAAAATTCATTTTAATGTACCCCCCCCCCCCCTCCTCCTCCTGTTCTTGTACAACTTAAAACAAACTGATGGAATAAATACAGATTTCTTGTAAATTTTTGAGTCTCCGAGATTTGAAAATTGAAAAGCTTGCTCATATTGTCATATGATAAAGGGGCCGGGGGCAGTACTACTTAACGTTAAGATTGCAAATGAATATTATATAAAAACTTGCCAATGATAATGGAAAATTCTCGAGTTGAATTACTGAAACAGGTTTTGCGAATGTTGGTAAAATAAATTTACATTATCCATTACATTATTATGCATAATAAAGCGCTTCACGCAATTACTTTAATTAATTTCATTTATCAATATATATATATATTTTTTTAAGTAAAAATTATTTTTGAAATAATATATCTAACAGTTTATTTATTAATTCCAAAGAGCTTCTAAAATAACTTGTCTATTATGTTATAGATAATAAACTTAAACAACTATCACTTAAAAATAATAATAATAATAATAATAATATTTTAAAGAGAGAAAGTCTTTTATCGTCATTTAAGAAATTTATTCATTGGAAAATATTTGTATTTAACTCATATACTCGTGTTAAGAGAAAGCAAATGCTTCATGCTCAAAACATAAGTCTGTCGGCAAATTGAATGTTTTCGACGTTTTCATAAAATAAAAATAATAAAAATTAAAGTTTCACAAAACTGGCATAAGATTTCGCATCACATTAATACTTGAATGACGAGAACATCAACATTGCATACGAGAGAAAGTCTACATAAACATTAAAAATATTCGTGGAAAATATACATAAGTAACGGACAAGCCCAAAACCATGCGCAAAAGCAACAGTCGAAAAACGTCGAGTGAAAACCGGTCGGAGAAACGATCAAAACAGAAACTTGTGCTTCGTGCATTTTGTGATAGTGCTATCCCTAGACGTTAGTCCTGACCTCGGCATGGGATTCTGCTAAAATTTTACATCTGAGGTTATTGTACAGTCGTGGAAAAAAAAAAAAAACTGGACACCCCCCCACTAACTCTGCAACAAATTATAGTAGAAGGAAGTGACTGGTACCAAACGATTGGAAATAAAGTCTACTTTTATGTGATGTATATAAAATTTGCTTAGGGGGCCATCTACATATAAAAACACACCCAAACTTTGTTTTTTTCAATAGCAAGACTCAAATTTGACAACATATTTGAAATCTGCAGTTCAAACTATGCCTAGATACCAAATTTCATTAAATTCCTACGATTAGTTTCTGAGAAATTAATTACTTTATAATGAGCATATTTAAGGGGCTGTATCCAAATTGAAGTTCGGTTCTCGATTGTTGAAATGCTGCAGAATGTCACTTCTTTTAATGTATTATGTTTTACCGATATGACCATTTTACTCACTTAATAAGTTTCGGTTATTGTTATATGCGGTAAAATAATGTTTACAACTGTTGAATTATCCGATTTTAACCCCTTGGGGACAAGTGACACGTATACGTGACGCATAAGATGCTCAGAATCCTCGATTTTTCCCACCAGTTATTTTTTATTGTAAGCTTTGCCTTACTATATCTTAGCATTTCCACGATTCAATCAGACGAAAATTTCTGTTTTAAAAAACCGGTGGTAAATTATTCAAAATTCTGTAATAGACGCACTTCACGAAGGGGTTAAAAAACCATAAGATTATTTGTAATTAAAATAGTTTTAGAATATGTAAATGTTATTGGAATTTTACAGGTGCTTTTATAATGCTGTTTCTCAGATTTTGCATCTATTTAACTCGCCTTTTTTTTAGTTTATTGTCAGAAACGTGAATAATAGTGACAAATACAAAATGTAGAATTAAAAAAAATAGTATAAAGCATCGTAAGGAATCAAAGTAAAAAAAAAAAAAAAAACGCAGATAAATTGTTTTTTAGTCTGAAAATAAATCCAGACATTGCTTTTTTTTAGTAGTGAGGGGGGGGGGGGGGTGTCGCAGGATTCATATTCCGATTTATTTGAAGACCTAAAACTAAATCTATGTTATAAAGACATCTAAATAACTTTACATTCGTTATTCTCCTTCGGAATAGGGTTAATAATTCTATGATTAAACCTATTCTGGTAGTTCATTTGGAACAGATGTGTTACACTCACGCTGAAATGTAAACAAAAGATTGGCGACTGTTTGGTTGGCGCGATTTCCAAGACTGCGCCAAACGAATAACTTAATACAATGGCTAGGTTGCCATTAAAGGAAAAAATAACCTAAATTTGGCGACTTTTTTCTTTTTTTTTAACAGATTAATTTTTTTTTTTTTTTTTAGCGTGAGTGTAAAGCATCTAAGCCGTTCATTTGAAATTTTACAATTAACTCATTAATGCCTCTTGGCAAGAAAACTTACCGTTTGCCATTTATTATTATTATTATTATTATTATTATTAGATTTTTTTGCACACTGCTAGCGATTGGGAAATAATCTTGCCTATCAGAAAACCATAAAAATAACTTGTAATTTTTTTTTGTCAATTAGCCTGTTTAATCGAACAGATCTAAATACGAAAGTTATAGAAGAAAAAGTTTAATTATTTTAAGTTCGTTATTAATGGAATAAAAACTGAACATCCATACATATTTGTAAAGATTACAACTTTTGATTGATATACAAAAGTTAATAAAAGTTTAAATTAGCATTTTTAAGTAACAAATACTTTCGCGTTAATACTTTATCTAACAACCATTTAGTGTAATATTGCAAACAATTTAACAAGATTTGAGAAAATCTTGTTTTAATCCCAGCATATGAGTAAAATATTTTCTCAAACAGGGACGAGCGCGCTCCGACCCGAATATCGATTCTTACCACTAAATTTTAATAGTATTCTCCAACGTAAAGAATTTCAGAAATTTTGTTCTTGAATAAGGTAACAAATACTATTAAAATTTAGTGGTGTCAATGGGAATTTCGAGTCGGAGCGCTCCCATCCCTGTTCAAACTATGCTTTAATGCACATCATAGACGGCCTCTTAAAGCAGCATCTTGCCGTTTTTTAAGCGTAATTTGAAAACTACTCGGTAGAAAAATTTAAAATTTTGAATACACATAAAGCAGGACATAATAAATATAAATCCATCAAAAAAATTGTAGGTTGCAATTCATAATTTTTTCGAATATTAATTTCATAATTCATAATTCATATTATAAAATTATAAAAATTACAAATTTGACATATTTATGTTTGGGCTTTTTAGTATTATAACCAAAAAAAAAATTAACACATTAGAATTATAATCTCAGGAGATATTAATAAAAATATGAAAATGTAATTTAACATTAGAGGCTATAAAATTTGAATGTTTATAACTCGAAAACTTATCATCGAAATGACTTAAAATTTTGTATCTAGGCATAGTTTGAACCGAAGATTTAAAATATCATGTCAAAAGTGGATGTTGCCATTGAAAAAAAATAAATTTTAGGCTTGTTTTAATATGTAGATGGCCCCTTAGGCAAATTTTAGATATATAATTTAAAAGTAGACTTTATTTCCAATCGTTTGGTACCAGTCACTTCCTTCTACTACAATTTGTTGCAGAGTTAGTGGGGGGTGTGCAATTTTTTTTATTCCACGACTGTACATTCGTTGATCGGTGTTTTATTATTATTATTATTGAATCAGTGTAAATACATGTTAATTCACATAAACATCCTGTTTGTAATTGCACTATTTAAACTAATATAGTAGGATGATATAATAAACAAGTTTTGTGCTGTTTAAAAATTTTAATTTTTTACATTACTAATATTTAAAAAGAAAAATATTACTATATTTTAATAAAAATGATAAGTATAAAACAAAAGAAGTTTGAACAGTCAAATTTAAAAAAAAGAGGAAAATGTTTTGATCTGTCTTTTCAAACGTAGAAATACCTTTTACTATGTGTAGAGAAATTGGGGGGGGGGGGGGGGATTTAGATTAATAATCATGTATTTTTATAACAAATTAACAGAAATGGACAGTAAAATTTTAAAAGATTACTGAATTTTTAAACTTGTGTTCTGGGGGAGAGGGTGTGTGTGTGTGGGGGGGGGAAATTTAGATTAATAATCATGTATTTTTATAACAAATTAACAGAAATGGACAGTAAAATTTTAAAAGATTACTGAGTTTTAAAACTTGTGTTCTGGGGGAGAGGGGGGATTTACGTAGAATAAAAATTATATAAAATAGAAACACCACAAATTCTTACACTCGAAATATGCAAAAAATGCTCAGTGTTGACATTCAAAGAATAAAATTAAAATTAATTAAAATACTGGTTATATTATATAAAATTCAAATCATAAATAATCATGTCATTAAAAAGAAATAGTCCTAGTTTTCCATAAGCTTTGCTCACAAAAATCTACTACTACCAATAAAAATAATCAAAAGGTGAATATATTGTTAAAAAAAGGGCAATAATGGTTATTATTGTTATTATTATTACGATTATGTAAGGAATCTAGAAAGATTTTGTTAAAACAAAATATTTTTCTTAGCACGCCTAACAAAAATGTCGCTAATGCACTCCTAATGTTTATAATGATAAATTAAGTTATGAAAACAAATTTATAAAATACATCATATCATTACAAAAATAATAAGAAAAATTAAATATTTGTGCTTCATTAATCATATCTAAATTCAGATAATTAAAGATTTTTGAAAATAAAAATAGTGTAGTGATTTGAGGAAATGTATATAATAATATCTATAATATTTTTTAAATAAATGTTTGACGGAATTATTAAAGAACTTTGTGTAAAGGAAGAAAAAAAACCAAAAGTCTTAAATGCAATTTCTGTTTACAATATGAATATTTAATAATTCTAATGAAATGCACGAAACCCACCAAAAAAGAGAGAAAAAGGGGGGGGGGCGTATTTTGTAATATATAAACAAATTATCTAATCACAATAAAATAAAAACTTAATTTTTTACCGTAAAATTTATTATTTTATTACAAATATGCAAATAATAAATCACAAAATTAATAAAGCTAATAAAAATTTTTGCATAAAACTATTAAAAAATAGGCTGTATAATGTGCCCTATGAAAATTTACTAGCAAACTGACAGTAACATAAGCTTATGCAAAATAAAAACACGAAATAATGTAAAATGCATCAAACAAAATTTTATTTTCAGTACGAAAGATCAATGTTTTTATTTGCGTGCGATCAACGCTCCTTAAACTGTAAGGGGAAATCTTAGCTGGACGTAAATTAACTCGGTCTCTTCTATTCTTCTGTCCCCACCTAGTATATTAATGGACTAGCCCACTACATAGTGAGCCACTCTTCGAAAGAGCCGCTAGTCTAGATTTAAGAGAGCAGATTTATGGTTTGAGAAATTACTAAATCAAAGCACATATTCGCATAAATTCAACAGCTCATTTTGCAAGTTATACTTTATCGGCGTTGTCATTCCTATTTCTGAATTTTCCGTACTTCATTCTATTTTGATCCGGTGCAGAAAACGACTCGTCAGCTACCAAGCCAAAGAAATAGAATAGACGCCTTTTTGGAGCTACAGTTCTTATCTATTCTACTTTGACCAAGCCATGCATTTTAAAACTTTATCTCATATGATGTGCATTTTATAAACTTAAATTCCTCAGTTTAAATATCAGATTTCTTTCATTTTCTTATTACTATTTGTAAAATAAGAGCTGATATTAAAGGTAAGTGTCAAAGAAGATTTACTAAGTGTGTTATATACTGTTTATCTTCTTTGCAAGTGTTATACAATATTTTTTCTTTATGTTTAAAACTTTTAGAAAATAAACAAGGGACATCAGACCTAACAACATCAAATTCTTTGTCGTTCCTAAATATCCACAAAAAAGTTTCTATGCCTCATTGAAAAAAAATCTTGGACTTATATATATATATATATATATATATATATATATATATATTAGCTAAAGAACTGAGAGATATAATTCAAAATAGAGCTTATATGTGAGAGGTCTAAGGCATTATTTTTCCATTTCAAATACGCGAGAGATGCATGAGCAGTCACTGTATCATAATCATATATTCTAATACCAACAAATCTTGTGTGTGGTTATATATATATGCAAATTTTATCATAAAAACGGCTCTAACGATTTTAACGAAATTTTGTATCCTACCGTTTTGGGGCACCAGAAAACAATTGAGCTAGGTTACATGTTCGAGAAAATTCGATTAGTTGGTCATTTTGGGTCATCATTGGTCAGGGTCAAGATAATTGTACCTAAAAAGCGGTTCAAACGATTTTGACTAAATTTTGTATCCTACCATTTTCGGACAAGAGAAGACAATTGGACTTGGTCACATGTTCGGGAAAATTTGATTAGTGGGTCATTTTGGTCATGATGTTTGAACTCGAAGCTAATTTTGACCGAGCATAGCTCGGTCTTCCCTGCTCGTTTCCACCAACCAGTTAAGTTATAGTAGCTCCCTAGCACATACTCTCTGTCTATAGCATGTACAGTGTTTCAGCACTGCCCCTAAAATAATTATTTTTTAGGTGGTTTTCACTTGTAGAAATAAATTAACCTTCTTTATGGGATTATCTTATGGAATGTGTCCAAGTGAGCTCGTTTTTTTTTTTTAAATATGAAGTGTAAAATGCGTCCCAAAAGTTTATAGACAACCATTTTTCTGGATTTAAGAACTAACTAAACGAGTAAAAAAGACGAAAAAAATCATGCAAATATATAATGATGAAATAAAAATAATAAAATACTCAAACAACTTTTAACAGTCGTTGATTTAATATAAAAAAATAAAAACAACAAAATGCTGTCCCAAAAATATATAGAAAACCGGTGTTAAAAGCTCATTTAAGTGCTGATATCCAAAATTTGCATATTCCAAGGTCATGTACTTGTGACGCAATAGTTTTCTGAGATAAAACCGAATCTGTCTTTCCGTTTCCAACTGATTGCAAAGATGCCGTGAAATGTGCAATTTTCCAAAAAGGAAATTTTGCAAATCTATCTTTTAAAGGTTCGTCGATGGAAAGTAGTGAACATTGCAAGAAAAATTGGACGCAGCAGGGACTGAATTCTGTCAAAAGGTGACAATTTTGAAATAAATTCCCGTTCTGGACGACTAAAGAAGAAAACATCTAAACAGCAAGACAGAGAGATTTCGAGATTAGTTTCAACCCAGAACCTGTCTATACGGTCAGTTTCTAAAGAAGTGTGCGTTTCAGTATCGAAGTCCACGGTCCATCGACGGCTGCAGGCAAGTACATTTCTTGGTAATTGCAAAATACGTCATTCCCTTAAGTTTACAAAACGACATAAAGACGCTCGTGTTCAGTGGGCCCGAAATCACATGAATTGGACAGATGAATGGTAGAGTGTTCTTTTCAGTGATGAAAATAAATTTAATTTAGATGGCCCTGATGGTTGGGCATATTACTAGCACGATATTCTCAAGGAACCACAAACTTTTTTTCAGCAGACAACAAGGAGGGGGTTCACTCATGGTGTGTGGAGAATTTTCTTATAATGGAACAACTGATATTGATTTTTTGAAAGGTCGTCACTGTTCCGAAGATTACCAGAAAACGCTTGAAGTACAGTTACTTCCATTTGGAAAGTTGCTGCATTGTGGGGACAAATGGATATACCAGCAAGACAACTGCTTTATTCACGTGTCCAACTCTACAATTCAGTGGTTTAGTCAAAACCAAGTAACTGTTATAGACTGGCCAGCCATAAGTCCTAACTTGAACGCAATAAAGAACCTCTGAAGAATATTATCTAGAGATGTATTTGCTAATGGGCGTCAATTTGAAGCGGTTCACGATCTAAAGCTACAAACTGAACAAATTTGTTTTTCTTTAAAACCTGAATTTCTTCAAACTCTTCTTTTGAGTATGCCTAATCGAGTTTTTGAAGCGACTAGAAAAAAAAATGGTTTAAATATTTGAACGTTAAAGGGAAGAAAATTAGTTGTATATAAACTTTCGAAACAGTAAAATTTAAGTTTTAATTCTTATCACAGAGTCAATGATTGTATAATATTATTTTTGTATAGTATTATTATTGTCTTGATATTATTTATAATTATAAATTGTTTTGAAATTGTTGCTCCTGTTTTTCAACTGTAAAATAAGAAAACCCCGTTGTCTATAAACTTTTGGGATGCACTGTGTTTATTGTATTACTCGAAGAAGTGGGGGGGGGGATATTTCATTTGAACTATTTCTTGAAGCTGTTTTTAAATTCCAACTAGGTTCATTCTGGAACATTCACAAAGTCATTTTCATTCATAAAGATGTGAAACAAGCGCACATTTGTACCCAGACACTACAAAAATAAATTTCATTTTTCATTTTCATATATAACAAATTTTCCAGTAAATGCATGCCATGAAAATTGACCGAGTTTGTGAATTTTTCAGGTATATTCACATTGTTGACAGAATGAAAAAAAAAACTTTATAGTATAGAAATATTTATCCAGTATGGTCGCGGCCAGATATATGGTCCGGATAGCTGGTTGGACATTAAAGCAATATCAATTTGATAAGATTTGTAGAATATACGTGGCTGTGACATTGTTTTTTATTTCAAATCAATTATTAGATTACACAGTTTAAGAATCAGATTCAACCAAGATCAAAGATTAATCAGAGTTGGAAAGAAGGCAATTTACGGAAATCCCTTGGAAATAACAATTTCACATAAAAATCAAAACACCCAATGTGCTTCAATTTTAAATCCTTGATGTTGGCATCAATTTATGCCATGCATGTGGTAATGTATCAAGCAACGATCATTCCAAACTGGCACTGTAATGGTGCTTATTTCTAGAAAGATTCTGAAAGCAATCAATTGGAAATATCATTCTGGATAAATGGTTTCATACTGTAACTAAGCTTAAACAGTTTTTAAATTCAAAGGAGCAACATTTGTATGTTTCTAATTTGGATTTTTATTTTCAATTGGACATTTTAAGGTATATTTAAAAAAATATATATTTTCCTTGCTCAACAATGCGAAACTTTCTAACACATTCATGGACTCGTTTTAGATATAAAAGCATGAAATTGGAATGCAGTGAAGCAATTTGGAATCAGAGTTTTCCATTTTCAAATAAATGTATTATATCTTCAGTTATAAATGATTGGTCAATCATGGCGATATTTCTAGGGATATAACATTTGGAAATCAAGTTAAAAAACAGCAATTTTGACTACATTTATGAAGATTCCATGCCTTTATTGAAAAACTGCTAAATGTTCATAAAGACAGTTTTTATGATTTTTCAACACATTTCTACTATTGTGCTCAAAATACAATTTCTATCTTAAAAAATTAAATCATATTTATTTTATATCTGCTATCTTTTTTTTTTAAATCAATATGAATTAATTTTTTTATTTATTTTTCAATTTGATCTTCCATACGGTTTATAAAAAGTTAAGTAATTTATGATATTATTACTACTAGTTGAACCGCCCAGCGTTGCCCGGGCTCATGATAAAACCCTAAATGAACTACAAATAAAAAATACTGATAGTTACGGAAAGTGCTCGTAAAAAAACATTAAAGAAAAAAGCTTTTGTTGTCCAAACACTTTGAAATTTTTAATGGTTACAAAGGTTTTACAGCCTGTGTAAAAGTTACATCAGAAGTATTGTTATCTGGTTGTAAAATAAATATGTGTTCTCCCCGGGAAAACACCCTTTATCAATTTCTATAGAAGGGGAGAACTGCATTCCTCCCATTTCCCTTTCCATTCCTGCCTTCAAAAAAAGTCTCTCTCTTTTCAATCACTCTCTTTTGTTCACCCCTCTCTAACAAAACAAATGGAAGAATCGATGCTCCCTCCAGGCAGGGGAAACAATAGAATTAAGAAGAATTTAGAAGGAGTATTCCCTAACAGTAGGGTTGCGAGCAGTGCAGGAAAATAAGCGAATTTTTTTCCCCAGCGCTGTTGATTTTTCTTAATTCTATTTAAATCGTTATTCACCATTCAAAAAAAAAGGTTGAATTTGTACTGAAAAATTAAGACTTTTGCTTCTTACTTTAATATATTAGATTACTTTTTTATTTAAATTACTTTTCTATCAACTTACATATCGGTAACACTTTCTATTTGTGTTGTGTTTTTTAAATATTTCTATGTTATTTCTATAGCATCAATGAGAAAATAAGTGTTAAGTATGGAGAAGTTCGCACACAAATTATTCCAACTACGGAAATCAACTATCATCAAGCCCAGTCTAATGCAAACATAATATTAAGTACCATTTGATAGAACATCAAAAATAAACATTTTCTTAACCCATTGAAGGGCAGTGAGATATAATATACCCCCACTTAATTTTAATTCCCAAACAACACAATGACACCGTAATTTTGGAATCAAATTTTGCTTTTATAATATACGTAAAGAAAATTTACTTATTTTGAAATAAATTTGTTGTTAAATTCCGGTGTGATTCAGTGATTTCAACATTTTCGAAACATAAGTACTATGCCCTGCCCCTGAAAGAGTTAAATGGACAATTTTCACACGTGTAACTGACTTCATATTTATTTATTTATTTTTTACTTACCTATCATACGTAGTATAGGGTAAGTCTTGTAATCGTTTTGAAAACCGAAAAAAAAATTGACGGATTTACACGTTTCAGACACTGGAGGTTCCGAAAAACATATTTTCAGAAATTTTTTTTTGCCGTCCATCTGTGTGTCTGTAAATGCTCTATCTCCCGAAAACATCGAGATAGAGACTTGAAATTTGTTTTGTATTGAGTATGTAATAATGGGAAGAAGCTTATTGAATTTCAGTAACCTCCATTATCCGGAACTATTTTTTTCGGACTCTCGAAATACTTGTTCTGATAAAAGGTACATAAAAATTTTCGAAAGTGTTTATTTTAAGGAGAAAATATAAAAGACAATAAAAAAAAACATAAATTATGCACAAAAGAATGAAGTCGATCAGATAATTAGTTGCCGAGATATTTGTATATTTCTTTAGTATAATACAACTTCCTGACACTTCTGGATTATGTTTAACGTCCCCTATTACAAGACGCCAATTAACACAATAGGGAGGTACTCAGAATCAGACTATCCACAGAACGTTTTTTTCACTGAGAAAATTAATTGAAAACTGAACTATAACGAGCACGATTTGTTTAGAGATCGCAGGAAGCCATGCCATTACCTACATTTTCTTGGAACTCTGAAAAGTGTTGTGAAGATGGGAGGTTGCGCGGGCGGTTCCGCTGCTCGGGGCGATCGTAGCGCTCGAAGTTAGTATCGCGTTTAGAACTACAATTCCCGAACTTTTAAGAAGTCAGTTTACGATAGTTCTTCCGTACAGGTGTCTCTGCTTTACCATATATGGGGAAGTCTCCTTTGATGGTGGGAACTTCCGCCGAATCGTAACGACCTCTGTCGTCGACACTGGGGCAAAAGATGAGGAGGCGTCGCTGGAACGCGAACCCTCTGAATCGATCGTAGCGACCTGGCGAGACAAAGTCATGGTCTGCGTTAAAAATCCCTCAGGATTTGGGCACGATGAGGAGTGGGCTCGCCCGGCGCCGTGAGGGCGCCGGAGGCGCCTGTTAGTTTTACCATATATGGCTTTGTCCCGGATGCGAGATTACAATCCAACAAAACTTGGAGACTTCGGCGAGAGAAAATGTAATCAGCCAAGAGCGCTCAAAATCTTCACCCTTTCCCCTTACTCCAGCAACCCATTTGTGCAGTTCCAATTCATCTATTGTTCGTGAAAGAGGGTGGTTGTGGAAAAAGAGACATGATTAACTTTTGGAAAAAAATGTGCTGCCACGATTTATCAATAAAGTTCAACTAACAATTTATGATCACTAATGTCTTAATTAAAATTATATTTATTTTTGTGTTTTACGGAAATCGCCTATATAATCTAAAATTTAGAGGGCTTGTTTGGTCGTTGTTTTTTAAGTGTATGTCCTGTATACACAACTTTATATGTCTTATATTACAGTTTACTATAGTTACTATTACTTATAGTTACTATTTCCGTTTAAAAATATGGGATGATGATTATCTTAATGGCATGGTGTGAGGTCTTATGTTTTAATGATTGAATGTCCCTTAATGATTTGTTAAAAAATTCCAAGAAAATGTTTGCGAATTTCGTTTGAAAAAAAAAATCGTTTACTAAAAAAAAAAAAAAAATGCAAATAAAAAACCCCACAGTACTTATGTTAACTATGGCGGATTTTCAAAGATATTTAAAAAAAGAAATAACATTTTCAAAGAGCATCCAAAAGTAATATTAAACATGTTTTCTGAATGTTATTATTCTTAATGTCATTTATCATCTAGGCACTACGATGCACATGACAACAATATTTAGATTATTGTTGCATGGTTCATTAGTTCAAATCTTTTATCCATAGTTAAAAGACAATTTCCCTAGTTTTGTTTTAAATGATAGTTTGTACGTGAAGCGAATTTAAAAAGTCCTTCCGGCATGTACCGGGAGGAAAAGGTAGCTTTCCTATATAGATTTCGTTTTAAAATTTTAGCTAATGTTACTCGAAACAGCAAGCTAAAATGCAAAGAACCGAATTACAGAACATTCGTTAATACTGAATTTGAATAAGAAATTTGCCAAATTAGTCAACTATAGCCAAGTTGGCTTCATTTATGAAGACATATTTCGGTCGCCAAATGTCGCCAAGTTTGGCGAGAGTTTAGCGCTAACAGATATGAATATATAGTTTTATGCGTATGATTGGGAAAATGATTACAGCAATGAAAGATAGTAATTTGCAAAAAGTCACGCTCACTAAAACTTATAAATTAATCGTTGGATTTTTGTAATGTGCTATCTTGTTTCAAAATGTCTGCCACCCTAGAATTTCAAACTGCTGTATCTCAGCCGTTTTTTAAGATAGAGGGTAAAAAAAAAATACTCCGGAATCCTTATATCAAGGCTTAACACTTAAGCAAAAAATAAATTTGAATTTTTAACTTTTTGTATATTCATTTTAGTTTTAAATTTTTAAATGGCCGCCATCTTGAAACAAAATGGCAGACCAAGCTGGCCAACGAACTCGGTCGAGACATTGGCGAGCTTAATACACACAATTAGTTTCATCGAAATTGATTTATAAATACGAGTGTTATCGCATGACATAGATCATATATATATATATATATCAACAATTGAACGGAGGGTGGTTTTGGGGTCTGGGGGTCATGATCGGTGAAAATATATCGAAATTTTCCGGAACTGCTTTCCTCCGAACGGCTGCAATAGGTAGCTTTATACTTTTTTGTATTGAAAGCTACCTAAAAGAGTATATATGCGATCGACAATTGTGACCATTTCACATGGAGATTTCATTTTAAATAAACTGAGTTCTGTTTTTAAAAATGTAAATTTATAAAACAAATATTTCAAAAAATATGATCACACCAGTGCTTCAATAACATTTTCTTTAAATGTTAAACGTGCTATATCATGAAAGAATGAGTGGCTTTAAAGTGCAGTGATATTAAATATCGCAGAAAAAAGAAAGGGTTTTTTAATTATCTTCTATCTTTTCAAGAAAAATTACTGGATTCATGAAAAAAAATCGAATTCCAGTTTTCGGAGGATTTATACATTTTCGAATGTCTTGAAAACGATTTGACTGCTTTTAGAAAATGTCAGTCTCCCAATGTGTCTCTATGGGACAAGAATTTTGTGGGCACTCCATCTCCAAACTAATGCACGGAATTTTATAAAACTTTAGATTCAATTCGACCTTCACGTAAATTGGTGCTGATTAGTTTTTGGAGTAAATCGCCCACCAGGTGGTGGTGCTATGCTGCATTTTACAGGATTTAAACGATTTTAGCGATGATCCCATCTCAAGAACGGAATTTCATCAAACTTCATATTCGGTTAGACCTAGAGATAAGTTGGAGATGATTAGGTTCTCATGATAACAGGTGGTGGTGCTATGCTGCATTTTACAGGATTTAAACGATTTTAGCGATGATCCCATCTCAAGAACGGAATTTCATCAAACTTCATATTCTGTTAGACCTAGAGATAAGTTGGAGATGATTAGGTTCTCATGATAACAGGTGGTGGTGCTATGCTGCATTTTACAGGATTTAAACGATTTTAGCGATGATCCCATCTCAAGAACGGAATTTCATCAAACTTCATATTCTGTTAGACCTAGAGATAAGTTGGATAACAGGTGGCGCTGCTAATCTGCATTTTTCACGATTTTAGCGGTACTTATATCTCAAAAACTAATCCACGGAATTTATTCAAACTTCATATTCTGCTACACTTTCACATAAATAGATATTTATTAAGATTGGGTATATACTGTCGCTTTTATGCCCTTAGCGTTAAGAATTTTAATTGCAGATATCTGAGAGGGTGGGTGCCGAAATTCAATGAATTGTTTGGAAAATGCTATGATTGTATCTCTTTTTTACATGCACACAATTCAACTAACCTATACTTTTAAAATCCTCATGATGGGCATAGATTGTCATTTCATTTTGGAACTGTGATGGACTTGTATCAAGGTCTAACAGAATATGAAGTTTGATGAAATTCCGGGTGCTAATTCTTCAGATACGACTGTCGCTAAAATCATGTAAATCCTGAAAAATGCAGCATAGCAGCGCCACCTGTCGGGCAATTTACGGCAAGACCTAGTTAGTAGCGAATTTTGAAGTATTAACATATGAGTTAGAAAGTTTCGGAATTGGTACATCCGACCATCCAAATTACAAATATTCTTTATGAAGTTATGTTAAAAAAAAGTAACAAGTACCCTTTTATCCTCGTGGATCCCAGAATTATGTTTTATTGCTACAAAAGTTATATTGTCTTTATTTCAGCAGATTGCCTCAAATATTTATTTTAATTTATAAGTCATTATTAGCTTATAACATATTAATCATTGTTTAAATTAATCCATTATAAAATTTATTTACTGACAGAAAACACTCATTCATAAAATATAAATAAAATCATTCTGGACATACATAAAAACTTGCTAATCTACAAGGGGGCAAACTGAAATATGAATATAATCACACAAAATACTGAATTTGGCTATGTACTTTAATTTAGACCAAATTTTCCTTTATAATAAACTTTTAACAAAAAAAATGTTATGCATACAAAAATTATCTAGCTGATCTTATACAGATTCAAAATGATATTTTTCTACCTACTCAGTTGTAAATCTGATACATTTTTTATTATAGATAGTCGTTAGCTGTTGATTATATTTTTGTGAAGCCAAGGGGAGTGCCCCCCTCTGGCCCTCATGAGTCTGAATACAAATAAAAAAAAATGTTAATCTACAAAGGTTAGCAATCTGAAATATGAATATAATCACACAAAATACTGAATTTGGCTATGCCCTTTAATTTAGATTGAGCTTTCCTTTGTAATAAACCTTTAACAAAAAATGTTATACATACAAAAATTATCCATCTGTTCTTATACAGAGTCAAAATGATCTTTTTTTTACCTGTTTAGTTATAAATCTGATACATTTCTTATTCTAGTTGGTCGTTAGCTGTTGATTATATTTATGTGAAGCCGCGGGAGTGCCCCTCTCTGACCTTACATACAAAATTTATAAGCTTTATGTAAGCAATTTTTACAGCACAATTAATAAATTTGCACTTTAATATTAAGTACAAAGTTTATGAGGCTCACAATATCTTTTCGGAGGCAATTTGACTTTTAACTTTTAATTAATGAGCCTTTTTACCAGGGCTGTAGAGTCGGAGTTGGAGTCGTGGTGTTGGAGTCTGAGTCGGGCCTATTTTTGGGCAAAAGAGTCGGAGTCAGAGTCATTAAAAAACAGGCCGACTCCGACTCCGACTCCAGCTTGTGTTTTAGACAGTTTGAAGTGAAATTAAACCAATTCTATGTAATTTTAAATTTATAAACTGAATCGTTATTTTTATATTTGGACTATATATACAAGGAAACCCAGGTTAAACAGTCCCAATACACTGTCCAGTGTACAGCATATATGAAAACTGTTTTTAATTGAAATCTAGTTTATATTTTATATTTAGTATATAGTTCATTACAAGATGTTATTTTTCACAAAAATATAATAAATTTCACAAAAATAAGCTTTACTTTTCATAAAATAGGCCGTAAGAAAAAAAACCTGCATCGACCTCTGGGTTGATATGCACATCATATGCTTCAAGGTCTACAGGAATGTAACAGCAGGTTGCAGTTTTGCCAGTTGAGTTTTCGTTTTATTCTGATTGCTTGATTGCAGCCACTTTTTTCAAAAATAGTAATATTTCCTTTATTTAATGACAAATTTAATAAAGCTGATCGCGGTCCGTATACAGGGACCGGTCTAAAAATAGAATTAAATTGAAAAAACAGAGTACGTGGAAGTTTATTGGCTGATATTGGCAAGGTAGTGACGAAACGTGTTGAATGTAGATAATACACATTGATAAAACAGTTTTAGGTTTTTAAAATAAACTAACGTTTATTTACATATCACAAAAATAAAATAAAGATGAAAAATATGACAGACAATTTAATAAAATAAAATATAATGGCATATGGCAACAAAAACAAAAAAAGGGGCAAAATATTAGAGCATGAAATACTTTAAACTTTCCAAAACAAAGTCCTACTCACATGCTGGAGAGTTACTTCATAAGAGTATTCAACACTTCATTTATTATCAAAGTTCAGTATAAAAAAAACTCAATTTTTTAATCCACATAATTATAGAAGCACTGCCGAAAAGATGTAAAAATATATTAACTTAAAAACTTCCTCTCTATTCATATTTGATGGAATCAAAAATAGATGAGTTGACATCACAGTAGAGAAAACACAAAAGCAGAATATGGGTGCACATGTCACTTTAAAATAAAACCACTTTCATATTAACAGAACACAATATTAAATGGACTTCGGAAGGATAAACATTATTGCAGCATTAAAACATTTGTTTAAAAACTATCATTGTATAACCTAGCTGCTGCTATCATTCACTCGCCCATCAAACTGCCTTTTCGTCCTTTTTAAACAATATCAACATACCTCTTTCCGAAAACGCCCCCTTTCTGATGTGCTAAGTTGAGAAGTTCTCAAACTGCCCATCGGCAAAGTAATCTAGAGTGCCTTTGAAGACTGTTACACGGCGTCTGGGCGCATGCTCCCCTATACCATTACGATTGAAACGATATCGAAGCTGGCGGTTGCAACTGAATTCGGAAAAAGGCTGAGAAAATGATGGTCGATGTGAGAAATGATATCGAAACGAACAGTTTGGAAGATAAACAGATTGGCGAGTTGAAAAACGAAAAGAAAGATTTGAACGATACTAGAAATGGAAAACGATAGCGACTGAAGAAAATGAATACAGGATTGAATGGAAAAATTAGACAAGTACGAAAAGGCGACATTGAGTATAAGTTTCAAGGTCCAAAAATATATATATAGGACTAACATTTGCCCCCCCTTGACACTTATACTGAAATTATCTGATATCATAACAAAAAGAAACATTCATAGTTAATCAGTAAAAACTTTGTTAATATATTCACATTCAACAACATTTATAAACACAATTCAACAATAATTACACAATTATAACAAGTAAATATATAAGTATATGCATATAAATGCTTATATAAAAGAAATATAACAGAGATCCTCATTACTTTGAGGGAACACACTCGAACAAAGACAGCTGAACCCCTTTTTTCTTTAAAAAAAAAGAAAATTTTCTTTCAAACACACAAAGAAAGTTCTTGCTTGTATCAAAACTTATACCTCACCATACTAACATATGGCTACATTTACCAACACACACATTTCTTAGCTAAGGAATAGAAATATATAAATGTATTTCAAATATTCAAATTTTCAGTGAGCTCACTTAAAAAAATATATATGTGTGCACACAAAAAAAATAATTTTTATGCAATATTTATAAAGCTATTTGATAAACATTTGCATAATAGGATTGAAAAATGCTTGTTACAACTCGATTTCCAATAGCACGAACGGGACAAAAGTGGCAGTTCCATTAATAAAAACGAGGGATTTACAGAAAGAAAAATATAATGCCCGCGACAGGCCTTCCAGTGACCAGAGCACTCACGAAGGCCGCTACCCCCTGCAGGTCACTCTGGCAATTACATTGTCACCTCTGCGAGACGCTTCTTGAGGCTGCTCGTAACGCCGGAGGATGAACCAACATGAGGTCTGATCACGTTCCAGCGGGAGTTAAATTGTCCATGCCATTGGAAATGAGGGTACTCAAAAAAATAGCATCAAAAATTTGATTATGAAGGATCCTTCTGAAATAAAAATTAAAACAAGGTATAAACACGATGCAATTAAGAAAAGTTTTATATGTATAATCACAAGGTTCGAACATTAATATATAAAAGACATATGAAACATGCAAGTTTCATTATTCAAAAATTCAAAAGAGATAAAAGTTAAACTTTGAATGTTTAACTAGAAAAATTTTAAACAAGCTTTTAACGCTTGAAGAAAAGAAATTTTTTTTTCAACAATTCAAAAGGAGAGGAGAGTTTTTTCTCAAGTTTTTGTACATTTTAATTTAAGACCCAAAAATAAATATAGCCTCAATGAACTTTAGTAGAGCAGCTTTTGTAAGTGGTTTTGTAAAAATGTCAGAGAGATTGGATTTACTATTAACATGTTTTACTAAAAATATCTCTTGGTTTAATAAATCGCGTACAAAGAAAAGTTTAACATCTATATGTTTTGTCCTATAGTTTTCTATGGGGGATTTAATGAAATCTATTGCTGCCATATTATCTACTAATAAAATTGGTTTAGTTTGTGGACCTGAAAATATGTGTCTATTATAACATTCTGTGATAATACGGCTGAACCAAAGAAGCTCTTTAGTTGCTTCTGTTAAGGCCACGAACTCAGATTCCATAGTAGACAAGCATATTGATTTCTGTTTAAAAGCTCTCCATGTTATCGGAGCTTTGTCTAGCATAAGTAATTGACCACCCATAGATGTCCTGTCATCACGATTGGCTGCAAAATCCGCATCTGTATATGTGATCAGGTTAATTTTATGACAAGGTAAATTTAATTTATAGTGCTTTGTATAGTTAACGTAACCCAGAAGTTTTAAGAGGCCGACCCAGTGAGCTATACCCGGATTGCTTTGGCACTGGCTGAATATGTTTACTGCATAAGCAATATCAGGGCATGTTCTGCTTGTTAAAAAGGATAGGCACCCTAACACACTTCTATATGTGTAGTTAAGCATTTCTTTAATTTCTGCATCTGTTTGAGGGCACTGTAATTTCGAATAGACGACCCCTTTACTAATCGGGAGTGAAGAAATGGGAAAGTTATACTCCTCAAAAACGTGTGCAAATTTCTTTAATGTATTGCATTTGATGTATAGAGACTACACCTTCCTCATCTTCCTCAAACTCCACCCCAAGCAACTTACGGGTTTTGCCCAAGATTTTTATATCGAAATGCTTAGTTAAAAGAGTTAAAACCTTGTCAATGTATTTTTGATGTCTGCTTAAAATGACAAAATCGTCAACATATAATAATAAAACAATGTAATCAGAAAATGTATAAACACAATTGCACCAATCTAACTTTTTAAAACCAAGAGAAATTAAAATTTTATGCAGTTCGTAGAACCATACTCTCCCGCTCTGATGTAACCCATATAATGCTCTTTGGAGTTTACAGACCAGGTGTTCTTTTCCTTTTATTTCAAAACCAGGGGGCTGTTTCATATAGATCTCATCAGTTAATGGGGCGTATAAGTACGCTCCCTACACGTCACATTGTAAGTGAGTCCACCTGTGACAGGGCACTAAAGCTGCAAAGAAAAAGCGAATTAAACTAAAATTGACTACCGGTGAAAAAGTTTCATCATAAGTCTCGCCCTTTATTTGTTTGTAGCCCTGTGCTACTAGCCTTGCTTTTTATCTTGCTATGTGCCCTTTATCATTACGCTTAATGGTGAAAACCCACCTACAACCGAGAGGTTCTTTATTGGGTGGAAGGTTAGTTAAGACCCATACTTTTCTATTGTTGATTACTGCCAACTCCTCCCCCATTGCTTGTTTCCAGAGCTCCCATTGAGGTGATTTTAAAGCCTGTTTGTATGTATTGGGTACAGCCTGGTCTAGTCATGCATCGGAGTTGTTGGATTCTAAAATGGAGAAATGTGGTGGTGTACTGCCTGGACTAGAACTAGCGCTTGAGCATCGTGAGTGTCCATGTACAATACCTTCATGTTTGTCTGCTCCTCTAAAACAAAAGAGAGTTGGATTGAATTTAATTCCATTTTTTAGACAGTCACGGACCTCTCTAATTGACCTTAACCTCTGTGTCCCTCCAAATTCATAATAATAAATGTCTTTACGCCTTCCATCAGCCCTTGTTACAGGTTTTCTAAACCAGGTAACTTCCCTCAAAGTTCTTGAAAGCTCCTCGCCCTCCTCCTCACTCTCATCCGTAGATGGGTGTCCGGCGGCGGAAGCAGAAAAACCTGAGGTGCTTCCTTGTGTTATTGGAATTACAGACTTATGAAATTTGTCAGGTTGAATTTCTTTTAGTGGGTCAATTTCGGGAGGTTCAGATGATAGTGTGTAAGTGGGTTCCAGATCGCTTCCGTTGTGCTGCTCTAAACTAGCAAAAGGGTCTGTGCCTAAAGAATAAATAGGGCCTTGTTCAGTTCCAACGTAGGTGTCTTTGGGTACGGTTGCTTCTTCACTGAATCTTACGTTAATTGTTTCGATGATCTTATTTGTGTCTGGCAACCAAATTCTATACCCTTTTGTAGACATTGCATATCCTACTAAAATCCCCTTTCTAGCCTTAGGCTCAAATTTTGTACTTCGGAGTTGTCTGGGTACTCCCACATATGCAACTGTGCCAAAAGGACGCAAGTGTCTTATGGACGGTTTATTTCCACAATAATATTCAAATGGAGTTTTCTTATGTGACTTGTGGCAAACACGGTTCAGAGTGTAAGTAAAATACAAAATGGCTTCTGGCCAAAACTTCAAACTTAGTTTACTTTCATGCAGTATAGAACGTGCCCCGTCTACAATGGTTTGATTGAGCCGTTCCGAGACGCCATTTTGTTCTGGAGTATATGTGTTCGTGAACTCGTGTTTTATACCATTTTCCTCAAAATATCTTTTAAAAGCTTCGTTTGAAAACTCCCGCCCATTGTCACTACGTACATGTTTAAGTTTCGTGTTTAGAAAACGTTCGGCCCTTTTGACATGGTTTGTGAAAACTTTAAAGACTTGTGATTTACTACATAATGGATAAACTGATGCCTTACGGGAAAAATCATCCGTTATTGTTAAAAAGTATTTCTCTCCACCTCTCCCAGTTACTGTAGTATGTCCCCACAAATCTGTGTGTAAAAGTTCAAGTGGCTTCTTGGACCGGATTTTATTCAGTGGTTTAAAAGATGTGCGTCTATGTTTATTCAATTTGCATGTTTCGCAATGAAAGTCTCGGTCTTTAATGTGTGGTAAGCCTTTTACGCCATTACACCTCTGTGTATGTTCTATTAGTGTGGGACTGAGGTGACCTAGCATACGATGCCATAATTTGAAATCATCTTTTTGTACTGTCGAGGCCTCAAAACGGACCTGTTTAAATTTTACGTTGTTGCTAGGTTTACTTTTACTTTTAGAATTGGCATCGGGGTGGATGTAATACATTCCATTTTTAAGGGTAGCCCTAAATAGTGTTTTATCAGTTGTGTAGGCCTTAACTCTCCCTTTCCCTCCTTTGAATGTTGCGCCTCTATCATCAAGGCGAGAGCCAGAAATAAGATTACGTCTTAAGTTAGGACAATACATTACATCCCCTAGACACAAAGTTGATCCATTTAAATTAAGATTAACAGTACCAGTCCCTTCAATCGGGAAAGTTGCTCCATCGACAGCAACGGCAAGTTCGTGGTTATGAAGAGGCTGAAAAGACACATAAAGTCCTCGGTCTTTGCAAAAGTGGTGCGAGGCACCAGTGTCAAACACCCAGGCATCGTCTTCCCCCTTAACTTTGCTAAGATTAGATTGAATGAGGAAGTTTACCTGACTATGGGAGACACTTTGATGCTTTCGGCTCGGTCTGGATCTAGGAGCTCCATTTCTGTTCTGATGATGGACAGGGCTACCTCTGGATGTAGAAGACTCTCTGGAACTGGTGCCAACTGAGGACTCGGGACCTGACGTGGCTGGAGAAGGGGCCTTACACTGATTTTTGCTGTGTCCAATTTTTCCGCACTTGTGGCATCTGATTTTAAATTTTCGTCGGTAACTCGTGTTACTTGGTGGACGACGACTTCTAGAAAAGTGGGACTGGACGGCAAGTTGGTTTTTGTCCTCTGACCTGAGCTTAAGACGAGACTCCTCGGCGACTAGTTCAGTCAGGATGTCAGAAAACACAAACTTTGAATCTGGCCAACGAAGTATGTTCTGGACTAGACTGTCATATTTTTGAGGGAGCCATCTGAGGAGTTGGAACGACAGATAGATTTCCTTAATTGGCTCATTCATTGCTTTCAGTTGGTCAGCGATCCGGTTGAGGCGAGCAGCGTACATATCTATCGACTTCTCTGGTGCTATTTTGCACGCCAACAACTCTGAAAATAACTGCATGTGACGGGCTCTATTATCAGGTTGGAAATGGGATCGAAGTTTTGCCCATGCATCTTTAGGATCGTCAATGTTCTCAATTATTCGACGGAAGTCAGGCTCGACATTCAGGTAGATTATGGACAGTGCTGAACGAACTCTGGATTGATAGTCCTTGTATGCTGCTGCATCACTTGTATCAGGCACAGCCTCT
Organism: Maratus michaelseni; assembly: GCA_963931845.1. Classification (NCBI taxonomy): domain Eukaryota; kingdom Metazoa; phylum Arthropoda; class Arachnida; order Araneae; family Salticidae; genus Maratus; species Maratus michaelseni. The sequence continues at coordinate 16,179,611 of OZ007599.1, read as the reverse complement.
GTTCCGTTAACAATGCCCCAGGCATTTTTGTCCAATAGAAGGAACTTAATGTCAGCTGACCAGTTTCCATAATTATGGAAATTTAGCTTGTTTATGCTCACCTGTATGTTAGCCATTGCCAAAGAAGAATTTTTTTTCAAAAAAAAAATGTACAAAAAAGTACCAAAAAAATTTAAATTTTTTCAACAAAATTTCATAAAAATAAATATCTTAAATTTAACTGTCATACTGAAATTTATGAAATTTATATGTAAATGCGGCCCCCCCCACTAAAATTCACTAGTGGGTCTAACTGCCGCCATCTACTAACACTTGTCAGCTAATCCTTGCCAAAGGTTACGGCCCTTAAAGGGTTAATATGGCTTTAAATGAGCCCGGGCCCATAACCGTGATCGCGGTCCGTATACAGGGACCGGTCTAAAAATAGAATTAAATTGAAAAAACAGAGTACGTGGAAGTTTATTGGCTGATATTGGCAAGGTAGTGACTAAAAGTGTTGAATGTAGATAATACACATTGATAAAACAGTTTTAGGTTTTTAAAATAAACTAACGTTTATTTACATATCACAAAAATAAAATAAAGATGAAAAATATGACAGACAATTTAATAAAATAAAATATAATGGCATATGGCAACAAAAACAAACAAGAACGAAAAATCTTGCGTCAAGCATAGATTATGTAACACTTTCCAACGCTTCCAAAATAATTTTACGAATCATACTCTTTTATAAGCTAAAAGATAACATCTAAGTAATCCGAATACTTTATTCAGCCCTGTATAGGATCTATAGATTTGTATATATACTACATAGGATGCTAAATTTTAGTTCAGTTAGGAAACACGTAGCACAGTTTAAAATTCTCCGTCTGGAGTTAAATAATACGGAAATGTGTTCCCGAACTTTTGTACTTCCCTGTATAGGATCTACAGAATTTATACACACCACGTAATATACAAAAAGCGATTTAAAATTAAAATCGCATTCAGTAACTTAAAACGCACTTCCAGGAATTATTGTTAACATACAGTAGAGAATTCTTTTGTGTGTCCCTGTAAATGAACGATGACTGCTATACACACACTATTCTGTAGTAAGTCTCTTGTAATGAACCTTATATAAATTTCAATGCGTTTAAAATAGTGAAACATTATTTAAATAAACCGCAGACGATTTTTCTCCATAGACGTAATGTAACGGAATTCTTTTGACTGTCCCTGTAAAGTAAGTATAAGTGCTATGCACACCCTATTCCATATTAAGCTTCTTCTAATGCACCTTAGTGATATATATAAATTTCAATGCGTTTAAAGTATTGAAACATTATTTAAATAAACCGCAAATGATTTTTCCCCATAGACCGCAATGTAACGGAATTCTTTTGAGTGTCCCTGTAAAAAAACTATAAGTGCTACACACTTCCGTTGAAATAGGGAACATGCTATAGATAACGATTAAAACATATAAAATTTGCAGGGCAATCCGAGCATATTTACGGGAGTTAGAGCACGGACAGACGGCAGACGGCAGACGGCCAGACGGCCAGACAAACCGAAGTCATAAACACTTTTCAACTAGGTTGGAAAGTGTTAAAAAGGTGGCAAAATATTAGAGCATGAAATACTTTAAACTTTCCAAAACAAAGTCCTACTCACATGCTGGAGAGTTACTTCATAAGAGTATTCAACACTTCATTTATTATCAAAGTTCAGTATAAAAAAAACTCAATTTTTTAATCCACATAATTATAGAAGCACTGCCGAAAAGATGTAAAAATATATTAACTTAAAAACTTCCTCTCTATTCATATTTGATGGAATCAAAAATAGATGAGTTGACATCACAGTAGAGAAAACACAAAAGCAGAATATGGGTGCACATGTCACTTTAAAATAAAACCACTTTCATATTAACAGAACACAATATTAAATGGACTTCGGAAGGATAAACATTATTGCAGCATTAAAACATTTGTTTAAAAACTATCATTGTATAACCTAGCTGCTGCTATCATTCACTCGCCCATCAAACTGCCTTTTCATCCTTTTTAAACAATATCAACATACCGCTTTCCGAAAACGCCCCCTTCCTGATGTGCTAAGTTGAGAAGTTCTCAAACTGCCCATCGGCAAAGTAATCTAGAGTGCCTTTGAAGACTGTTACACGGCGTCTGGGCGCATGCTCCCCTATACCATTACGATTGAAACGATATCGAAGCTGGCGGTTGCAACTGAATTCGGAAAAAGGCTGAGAAAATGATGGTCGATGTGAGAAATGATATCGAAACGAACAGTTTGGAAGATAAACAGATTGGCGAGTTGAAAAACGAAAAGAAAGATTTGAACGATACTAGAAATGGAAAACGATAGCGACTGAAGAAAATGAATACAGGATTGAATGGAAAAATTAGACAAGTACGAAAAGGCGACATTGAGTATAAGTTTCAAGGTCCAAAAATATATATATAGGGCTAACAAAAGCGACTATTATTATTGCAAAACAAATGACAGCAATGAAGCAATCTGAATAATATGAATCAATAGGCAATACTAGTACTTTAGCCATCCCGAAGTCGGAGTCGGTTCCTTTAAAATTTCAGGAGTCAGAGTTGGAGTCGGAGTCGGAGTCGGTCAGTTTTCCCACCGACCCCGCAGCCCTGCTTTTTACTTATTGGCCATTTTTTAGTATCTGCTAAACCACCAAAACCCATTTTAAAACAACTTTATAAAATACAGGTTTTAGATTTTGGTTTGAGAATTTTTGCGATTTTAGAAAATTGAAGAAACAAAATAGATGTAGACAAAACAAAATAATAACATATTTTAGGAAATTATAACAAAAATTATAAATGGTGTAGTAAAAACCAATGACAATGCGTAATAACACAAATTTAAATGTGATAAGATTTGAGAAACCTGTATAAATGAAATAATTTGCATAAATAAAATAAAAAATTATAAATTATCTTTAAAAAATGGTAAAATTTATCACGTGCTTTAGGACAAGCAGAGTCTTATTTTATTTTTTAAATCACACAAATGTTTCTTATTTCCAAAGCATTTCACAATACATAACACAGTACCGTGTCACAAGATACAAAACTACAATACGTTTCTCCTTCTCCGTTTCTTCCTCAGAATTGGTTTCTCCTCACCAACGAAAGCGTTAAGAGAAGCAAACACACACCCGCCAAACCCTTCCCAAGTTTTGTTGGTTTGTAATGTAGCCTCCCGTCTACCAGCTTTGAGAGCAGAACCTCTTAGTCACTGGTTGGGCTTTCGCTAAAATAGATTCATCATTTTAACAAAACAAGAATTAGGGTTTGGCTGGAGTGAAACATTCTGTATATTTGACTGAAAAAATCATCGTGACCATGATTTCATATACAAAAATTGCTTTTCTAGTAAATAAACTTAATTGTTGAAAATTTTAACAGAAAGTATGCAGTATCTGCATCAAGATAATATTATCAATACCATTCCAGTTTAAAATTTATCAAATTAAAATTTTTTTAAAGGGCTAATCGTTGCATGGTCTTCCTTTATGTAGTAATGATTTAGTTAAATGTTATTATGTGCAGTAGAAAAAGTTTAGAAAGTCAGAAAAAAATTAAGCATCGATTTTTCCTCAGAGTTAAAGCTATATGCACTGAAGAAGTGCGGGGTTGAGCGGAGGATGATTTCTGAGTTAAAACCTTTCCCATAGCATTTAAAGCTAATCAGATGTCTGCAAAACCCTGTGCTAAGATTGATTATAATGTGTAAAATCTAAAGTAAAAAAAAAAGCATAAACAGTCTAAAGTTTTTCTGTTATCTAATATCTATATCTATTATATAAAGAGAGAACGCTTGACTGACTCATCAACGCCCAGGTGAAATGACTAAAGTCAGGATCACAAAATTAGGAGAGTAAATTGCTATTAGGATCTAGGAAGCAATAAAAAGGGATTTTTTTAAAATTCCTTTCCCCTGAAGACGGTTAAAGTGGGGTGGAAAGTTTTAGGTCATTTTTTTCGTCACATCTCAGCGTAAGTTTTAGGTAGGAACATGAAATTCAGTATAACATGTGTACTAAAAAAAATAGTTAAACACGTATTTTAGCGATTTTAGAAATTCACCCACTAAAGGAGTTAAACATCGGATATGAACCCAATTATGGAAAATTAGACGAATAAGACAACTATTAGATATTTTACGTAAAACATTTTTTAAATGATTTTTTTAATCATTTATAAAGCTGAGGGATTTAGTATGATTGCGTCAAAATAAGATAAGATTTTTCTTATTGTCATTTTGACGGTTTATGGACGCGAATGTGTTGTTGTGATCGGCGTACTTTTAGGATATTACATTTTTACTTATGTTACCCAGAATACCAAGGTTAACTCGGGCGAAGCCGGGTGGTTCTTCTATATTAAAATAAATTTATTAGTTTCAATATGTACATAAACAAAAAAAAATATTTATTAAATTTTTACAAACTTTTATTTAAAGTTTAAAATTTGTAAGTACTGCAATTTTGTCTCACTCCCACTTTTATTCGATTTAGAAATTTGTTAACCCATGTGTGAATAAGTTTTCAACCCTCCCCCTCCACTTCCAATACGAATTAAGTTGAAATAATTTTGCCAAAGTTTTATAACGCTATTAATCAAATATGTATCTTTGGACCATGTTTCCAGAATTTTACTTAGCGTTCTTAAAGATTTGCTCAAAGCTTTTACAGCAATAACTGGTTTTCTCAGTGTTCTTGGAAATTTGCTCATCGTTCCTACAAATTTCCATTTTTCCACTCACATGGGTAAAGTAGGACTACAATACAATCCGGGCTGACTCACGCCGCCATTTAATTGCCCATAGGAGGAGAACGATTGGCCACGCCGCGTGGGCAACAATTGCTTATTGGTCTAAGTGGACATCAAAATGCTTGATTATTCAGCCGCGACCTACGTTATACACGGCCGGTGCATGACGTTTTAAACGTCACATGGAGTAGATCATTTTTACACGGCGATTGTTGCAAAACGGGGGGCGCGCCAATAGTCACGATTTAGCCGTTAGTCGCCGTTAGTTGCGACGTAGGTCGCGATTCAGCCTGTATTATAGCGCGACCTACGTTATACACGGCCGATGCGTGACGTTTAAAACGTCACATGGAATGGATTATTTTTATACGGCGATTGGTTCAAACCGGCGCGACCCCCATTTTACACCAATCGCTGTGTAAAAATTATCCACTTCATGTGATGTTTTAAACGTCATGCACCGACCGTGTATAACGTAAGTCGCGATTATAGTAGCCCTACATAGGGCCCATGTCACATCATCTGCGGGTATGACAAGCTACGGCTGCCGAAGGCAATCGTACTTCACCGCCGATCTCAAATTCTCGTGAATCCACACGAGATCACCAGCAGGGAGGGCCGGTTTACCCGGTGCACCTCCTAGGTAGTGCTCTTCGACCGGGGGCAGAGACGGCGGCATGAGCCTCCTGCACCTCCCGACCCTTTTCCAAATGGGGTGACGACAGAGGTCGTTGGAACATGCGGTAAAGCCCAAAATTAGAGGACACAACCGCAAAACACTTGGGCGGACACCGAGGGGATCCGACGGCTTCGTAGCCGGAACCCCAAAGAGGCAACCGGGTCCTAGGCCAATGTCGAACTACACCAGTGACCCATTACTATAACGGAACTTCCGATCATCGAGTCCTAGGGAATGAGGAAACGACTTGTTCATCGGTTGCGGCTAGCAGCAGGAGCCTCTTGCCAACCCGGGACTTTGAGGAAAGTCAATCCCGGACGCATAGACACGCGTCGGCTTAGATTGTCCCCTCTCGATGGTTTTGCACTCGGAAATCCCTGAAGTCAGAACCCAGGTGGTTTCCGATCGACTCCATCAAGAGTATCATTCACATGTAAAAACAAACACAAGCACAAATGCACTACGACAAAAATACACTACGACATATATACACTACGGCATAAATACACTACCAAGCATTCAAAACACAACACAACAACTAGTGGGAAAGAAAGGGCATACTAACCTGTTACCTTACCTTACCTTACCCTTACCAAAGGGTTACTCGAGAAGATTTCTTAACCCACTAATTATGCACCATTCCCTCCAGCGCCGCGTGGACCCCGGGCCGGTTGAATTGCGTTCGAATGTGGTCTACGACCACGAAGAGCATTTGCGCTTCGGCGTGCCCTACGACGACCCAGATTGCAGTCTAGTGTCCGAACAAGGAGGTCCTTCACGGTAAGTCTCACTCCTTTGCGGCTATAACCGTCTAGACACATATCCCGCAGCGTTCGAGTCCAGAAGTCCCGAGAAAAGTATCTCTCCCTCTCAGACCGGCAGAGGTCGCAGTCGTACAGACAGTTTCTGACTGTACTAGTGCGTGCCCCAAAGAAGCATATTGAAATGTTTCTGAAAAGACGGTTCTGATAGTCGCCGAAGGCGCCGTGTCCCGTAATGGCCTGATTCAGATAGAAGTCATCCTGCCGTCTGCGAGTGAGGACCCACGGGAAAACCTCATGTGTAGAAAAACTTCTTCGAAAAGAAGAAGTATTTTCATGGCCTGGCGGCGCGTTTTCCTGACCTACGCGTCGACAGAATGTCGGGTCGCGGCTGCCTTGGCCAACGCATTCGCACAATTCGCACATTCATTATAGACGTGATCCACATGAGCTCGAACCCAGTGACGATGAGCCAGGACTCCAGTTTGTTTTACCAGGTCCTTAATCTCAGCAATTACCTTGTGTTTTGGTACGAGGCTATTAAGCGCTTGGAGCGCCGATCTCGAGTCGGAATAGACGTCGAGCTCACTGAGACCACGTAGATGGGCATCTGTAATGGCTTCCTTGATCTCGTGGACCTCCGCCGCAAATACCTCTGCACCATCCGTGAGCCGGAACTGGCTCACTCGTTCGATCTGGCCTTCGACTACATCCGCGACCTACGTTATACATGGCCGGTGCATGACGTTTAAAACGTCATATGGAGTGGATCATTTTTAAACGGCGATTGGTGCAAAACGGTGGGCGCGCCACTTTGCACCAATCACCGTGTAAAAATGATTAAAAATTATCCACTCCATGTGACGTTTTCAACGTCATGCATCGGCCGTGTATAACGTATGTCGCGCTACATCTAGAAACAAGCACCCAACGGTCTCGTTCTTTTGCTTGGATCCGTTCGTGTAGTATGAAAACGTCGTCTTCGGATTGAGGTCCAAAGTCCATGGAATCCGCCAAAGGTCGTCACTAGAGTTAAAAAGGTTGGAAAAAACCGGGTTTATTCCCGGGAATGAACCGGGGTTTTTGGGAGAGAAATATTAAAAATTCCCGGGAGTTTTCAGAAAGTTTTAGACAGGGATTTTTTTAATTTGTAAACAAAATGTTTTGTTACAAATGTAAACAAAACAAAGAACTCAAATACAGAAAAATAGAACGGTTTACATGAAAACTAACGGCATACAGGGTTAATCTCCCGAAATAATAAGTAAGATAAATTAAAATATAAGAAATTTGATATTTTAATCATAGATAAGTAAAAAGTGAGAGAGGTAGACGACAGATTCATCTTGCCTGGCATGAATATAAACATAACCCCTGTTCTCCGATTCACACAATGTAAACAAAACTAATAGAAATCAATGCAATAATACTCTAACTCACAAGAAAATTAATATAGAATATGCCTGAATAGTAAATATGCCAGCTAACAGAAATTAAAGAATTTTAATTTTTTACGAAACATTCAAATTTTTTCCTTCAATATTCAAATTTTAATTCACAGCCGCCTTTGTTGTAAAACAAATGAGTTATATTAAATCATAAAAAAATTAGAACGCAAAATTCTACGTTTTGTGAATTTATAATGTAAAACGTATTTTAAACTATTCAGAACAGTGCAAGTAAAAAATTAAATTGAAACTGACTAGTTTTATTTACTTTGAAAACTCCTTCAATAATTTCCAATATTCTCCGAAATTCCGGGTTTATTCTCAAAAAATTCCGTGTTTATTCCCATCCCTCAAAAACTGCGGGTTTTTTGCAACTCTAGTCTTCACGGTTAAGAGTTGGCTTGCACAAGTCGACAGTCCCGGGGCTTAAACCAATACCATCGATGCTCTAGTTCCAGCGGACCACAGACGTGAAGTCTCGATCCAGCTCCGCACGCAGGTCGAGAGGAAGAACCTCTGCCAATACGTTTAGAGCATACGTCGAAACCGTCTTATAGCACTTTGTAACGCACAAGAGTAATCCCCTTTGCACGCTCTGTAACCGATTTGCCAGCAGGGTATATAGCAGAAAAACAGCAATAGGCGTGAAGAACATTTTAATACAGCTTCCCCTTCTTTCAATAAACAGTCTTTTTCGGAAGGGGAACAGATGCTTTATACTCACGCAGAGATGTTTGGCGACTTTTTGGTTGGCGCGATTTTCAAGCCCGTGCCAAACCAAGAACTCAATAAAATGGCTAGGTTGCCATTAAAGGAAAAAATCCCCTAAATTTGGCGATTTTTTTCCTTTTTATAACCGTTAAAAAAACTGTGCGTGAGTGTATGACATAACCTTGGAAGGCATATACTCGCAGAGGCGTATATGACTCTGAGTAATATGTCCTCTGTGGCCACTCGTGAGTAAAGTCCATAGCGGTGCCCGGTTTTTTTGAGTGTTCGTAGTGTTTTTCCCAAAGTTCCTAAAGTTATATCAGCGTCCCCTTTACGGTATGTTTCGAAGGAGAGGATGATTCCAGATTGACAATTTGAGAGATTGACAGGGTTAGAGTTTTCAGATTTGTCCAGTTTTCCAAGAATTTTGTCCCTTTTTGTCCAACGTCTAGAGTTTTGTTCAGCGTTACTAAAGTTTTTCCCGTGATGCTATATCATTACCACGTGTTGCCCATTGTTCCTAGTGTTTGCCCAACAGTTTTATGTTTGTTTAGCTTTTTTAAAGATTTTCTCGGCTTTGCCTAACATTCTTACAGCATTTTCCAAGTATTTATGAAGAAGTTTTGCAGACTTTGTCCGTTTTTATATAACATTGTTCGTTTTTTAAACTATGCTATAGCATTTCCCTGTTTTTCCCAATATTCCATAAGAGCTTTGTCCAGATTTGCACAACGTTCCAGAATTTTGTCCAGAGTTTTGACTAGAGTTTCTAGAGTTTAACCTAAAGTTTGAATTGTTTTACCCGACTTTACTCGTTTTCCTTGTTTATTTGTTTGTTTATTGAGAACATACATCTGACTTGTGTGCTTGATACCAAGTGCCTGCTTATAAGTCATCGTCAATATACAGGGACGAGATAGCCACAAGGAAATTTACAACACCACACCAGAGAGTTACATCCGGGAGCTCCACAAAGTGTGTGCAATGGAGCTGGCGGGAGTCGAACCCGCCGACCTGACGACTCCTACACTCTCATTAGCGGAATGGTGTCTTAACCACTCGGCCACGGAGGCCCCTCGTTTTCCTTTAGTATGGAGTAAGACTGCTATAATAGGAGCTGACGGATATCCATTTGGTTTCGGATTATTGGTAACCAGTTCAGCATCAATCTACCACAGCCGGAAATGGGGTTGCCTAAGACTCGGTTCTGATTGGCTGAACCGGTTCTGATTAGCTTGGTTTTTTGACTGGGCTCCAATTCGGGCGCCAAATTTTCGAGGAACGTCAGCCTCTATTATAGGAATTCTAGTATGGAGGATATTTCATTTACGTCATGATCACTTGGTCCAGGCGATCACGTAGTCCAGGTCTTGGGAAAAAAAGGGAAGGTTACGTAAACGTAATGTACAGGGTGTTTTTTTTTTAACTGACGCTATTCAGAGCCGCCTGTAGCTCGTTCTAATAACTGGATTGATACAAAATTTTGTGAATGGACTAAGAAAACCATGGGAAAAAAGATTCCAACAAAAAAAATTAGTTCCAATCACCGCCTATAGGGGGAAATGTGGCGCTGTACATTGAAAAAAAAACCATCAGAAACAGACAAAATTAATAATTTGGATAAAATCCCATGTTTTATTCATCAGTTACACTTTCCCTTTCGTTGATTGCAGTTGAAACATCCAATATCACTTTTTCTGCCACCGGTTTACGTCCTCTGCCTGACCGAACTGCTACCGAGCCTGTTTCTTCAAATTTCAGAATCATTGCTTTCAATACATTAACGGATAAAGGTCCTTTGCGCAGTTTATGGCGTGTTCTAAGCAAACGAAGAGCGGTTGGTGCATTGCACTTGTTACAATAATAGAACTTCACAAGTAACGCGCGCTGCGGTAACGTGAGATTCATTTTCAATTTGAGCTGAAATTGTTTCTCGGTGTTTTTCGCATGCATTTATAACTTAAACTATTGGCGCTACTGTCGCTTGCGTAAGTAAAAATTTGCATTTTCATTTATTGCCCGTATTTTATGCTAATTCTCAGTTGCATAAATTACCACAGCGCCACATTTCCCCCTATCGGTGGTGATTGGAACTAATTTTTTTTTGTTGGAATCTTTTTTCCCATGGATTTCTTAGTCCATTCACAAAATTTTGTATCAATCCAGTTATTAGAACGAGCTACAGGCGGCTCTGAATAGCGTCAGTTTAAAAAAAACACCCTGTAAATCCCCGCCAGCCAACGAAACAGTTCATGGGATAAAGCAATAGTAGCTTCCCTTCCTATCATTAGAAGTTCTTTGGGTAAATTGCCGGTGTCACGTGACCTTTTTCAGCCTCGAACCAGGATTTAGAATATCGTTCATTGCTCTGTTTTGAACAGCATTCTTAAAGTTTTATGTGGATTTCACGTGTTCCGATAGCATTCTCATGTTTTGTTTAGTGTTCTTATGGCATTGTCACGTTTTGTACAGTGTTTCTAGAATTAGCCTAGTTTTGGCCAATGTTCCGAATTTTTTGCCCGGTATTCCTAATTTTTTTGTCTGACTTTGCCCCTGTTTCTATACCATTGCAAAGTTTTGGTCAGTATTCCTAAAGTTTTTCTAAACGTTCCTAGAATTTTGTTCAGCAGTCGTGAATTTTACCCGTAATCCTGTAGCATAGACCAGTTTTTCCATTGTTTCTAGAGTTTCGCCCAACAATCCTAGTTTAGTCCATCGTCCCTAAAGGTTTGTCCGGCTGAGCCCTAATTGTATATAGCATTGCCCAGTTTTCCCTGTTTTCTTAGAGTTTCGTCTAATTTTGTCCAAAGTCCCTATAGTTTTGTCCAGCATTATTAATGTTTACTCAGTCTTTCCCAGCCTTCCTAAAGTTTTGCCTAACGTTACTAAAGTTTTGTCCAGCGTTGTCCAACATTCTTGTGGCTTTGGCCGTTATTTCCCAATATCCTAAGTCCCCTCCCTCCTATTGTCCGCCGACCCTACGGTTTTGCCTACCGTTTCTAAAGTTTTGACCGGCTTTGCTCGTGACCATATAAAATTTCCCGGTTTTTTCCAGCGTTCTCAGAGTTTTGTCAAACGTTCTTCGAGATTTATCAGGCATTCTTGAAGTTTTGCCTGGATTTAGCTGATGTTCCGAGAGTTTTTCGATGACTATTCCCAATACAGCTGTAAATTAAATTTTATTTTTTGACCTATTTTTCTTAATAGCATCCCCCAATAGGAAGTAATGGGTGGGCAAAACTTGAACTTAAATTAAATTGCCTTATTCATATTGAGGGGTGCCAACTTCACACTGGGTAAAAAAATAAAATTTGATGTACAGCGTTATAAAAGATGGTCAAAAGCAAAATTTTTACGTAATTTGTATGGCTATATTCAAATTCGGTGGTGCCAGCTGAACATGTAGTCAAAACCATATTTTTTTAATTTACAGCGTTATAAAACGTGGGCAAAATTATATAATGGGTGGGCAAAATTTCTGTGTAAATTGTAAGGCTTAGCTCGTAATGGGGAGTGCCAACTTCACACGTGGTCAACAAAGATGTCTTTGATTTAGAACGTTAAAAATGATGGTCGACATTAAATGATGAGTGGGCAAAACTTCTACGTAATTTATGTAGCTATTGGGCAGTGCCAGCTGAACAGAGAGTCAAAATCATATTTTTTAATTTGCAGCTTTATAAAGGGTGGACAAAGTTATATAATGGGTGGGCAAACCTTCTACGCAAATTGTAAATCTTAAATCGTAATTGGGGGGTGGGGGGGGTTGCCAACTCCACACGCGGTCAGCAAAGATATATTTGATTTACAGCGTTAGAAATGGTGGGAAAATTTAAATAATGGATGGTCAAAACAATAGCACAATTGTTTTTTTAAATTTTGTATTCTGAAGTGCAGGGTGCTAGTATAAGAAATGGGTTAAAAAATAAAATGTGACTTACAGCGTTATAAAAGGTGGGCTAAATCGCGACCTACGTTATACACGGCCGGTGCATGACCTTTAAAACGTCACATGGAGTGGATCATTTTTACACAGCGATTGGTGCAAAACAGTGGGCGCGCCGCTTTGCACCAGTCACCGTGTAAAAATGATCCACTCCATGTGATGTTTTAAACGTCATGCACCGGCCGTGTATAACGTAGGTCGCGGCTCAGACCCCCCCCCCCCCCCTCCCACACACACACACATACACATATAAAAATCCCCGCTCTAGAACGCCAAACTTTCTGGCATATTTACGAACTCATTTAAAAACATAAAAACATGACACGTGTAGGTATAACATTGCAATAATTTGTAGTCCAACTTTTTTTTTCTTTTTTGATAAATGAATTACATTTTGAGTTATAAGTAATTGTTTTCTCATGGTGGCAGTTTTTTTCCTGTGCTGTCGCATCCGGAAAATTAGTTCAAAACGTTGACACTGATAGCATTCTCTGAAAAATATTCTACCTTTAACCCAAAATGGAAAAAATGTTAGAGTTCGTAGTTTTTGAATAAGAGCATCTGCCCGTTTGATGCATTTGAGAACAAAATTGTGTCAGAAAGTAGCCAGTTTGGATTTGGAAACCGCCATAAGTCTCAAAAATTTGGTTAAAACAGCAATGTTGAACGCATAATCTGAAACATATCTTATATGAAAGTAAAATAAAATACTTTGTACGATTCTCAAAAACGTCCAGAAGAATATCTGAAAATTTTATGCATGTACAAATCGAAAATAAATATGTTAGGATGTGAGAATGTCTTTACGTGTAAAGTGTGCCTTTCATAAAAAAAAAAAAAATCAGAAATACTAATATAGAAAATTCAGTTATTCATATGTAGTCATTATAAAATTCAAATATCTTTGCTTCTCAAGCTTTGCTCAATAATTTGAGTATGAGTTTATATTAATTTATTATATTCCATTAGTTTTAAAACTTTTTTCTTCCTGGGTTTTATTCAGCAAACCCAAACAAAATATGGCTGAATATAATATCTTATGATATTTTTTATTTCTTAAATCATTTCTGAGTTTTTATCGTGTAGTTCGAACGTTATTTAATAAAAAATATTGAAATAAAATAATTCTGAAGATTTTTATTGCAAAATTGTGTAATATATATATATGTTATTACTGTAAATTAGAAAAGTGAAATTTCCAAAATTTTCCAAATGGTGGGGGAAAAAAAGTTTTTACTTTCCAGTTTTCTTTCTAGATAAATTAGAGGAAATTTAAATTATTAAGGGAGAAACGATAATAGTCCATTTTTGTGAAATTTGAGGTGAGAGTTTGATTTAATGGCTTGAAAGGCGTACTATCATTTGGTGGAGGAATAAAATGAAAATAATCCTTTGAAAAAGCAGATCGATACAAGAGCTGAAGCAAGATATGTAAAGAAAACTAACTCAGAATAACATAGTTTATGATTCTCATTATTTTTCCCTATTTTTACAATTATGTCTTTTAAACTGTATTTAATGATCCTACTTACTAAATTATTTGGATTTTATCATTTTTCTTAATACAATCAGTATTCAAATTTTCCATGTCTTTCAAAACTGATATAATACATAGAATTTATAATAATATTTATAATATTTTTGCAATTAATATAGAATTTTGATTTTCAGAAAATTCATATAAACTCACAATTCCAGTTTTGAAAATGCTTAAATTTTTGTTCAAATGAAAAGGTACGAAAAGTCGTAACAACGTAACCGTTAACATATTTGCTTATGCCGCTATGGGAGAACGTAGCGAGACATCTAGGGATGCGATTGGAGGGAGGGATAGGAGCATGCGCAGGAGAGAGCAGAGGCTCTTATAAAGAGCGCGGTCCAATTGACGTGGCAGTGCGTGTGAGGACAGGATGGCGTTCACTTTGCAAAAGTCGACGATTGAGGAGCAGGGAGGCGTTATCCGATTTCTGATAATGGAAGGTGTTAAACCGGCCGCTATTCATCGCCGGATGTTGACCGTATACGCAGAAGACTGTGTGTGTGACAATTCAGTGAGTGCCCGTTTTCGTGAGAGTTTGGTTAATGACCCGAGACCAGGCCAGGCAAACACAGTCATCACGACCAATCTTATCGACAAGGTGGACGAAAAGGGAACAAGTCCTGAAAGAGAAACGCTTCAACTCGGACGACGAAATCAAGGACGTTGTGAAGGACTGGGTCTCGTCACGGCCACAGGAATTCTGGGAACAAAGAATCCTTTGACTCATTAATCAATGGGATCGTTGTGCTCAGGCCTATGGTGTATACTTTGATTAAAGTCTTCATTTATACCCACAGTGTCGTTTCGTACCTTTTCATTTGAACACCCCTTGTAATTCTATTCCCTTTGTGTTTTACAACTTAATATTTGATAACACAGTAAATGTATTTAATTATACGCTTATAATTGAATACTTGTAAAAGTAAATATAGTTTTTTTAAAAAGCATATTTTCATTAGTGCATTTAAAAGTAGAAAAATATGCCAAATTTAAAATTCTTGTTTTATAAATGTTTTTTATGGGATATTGCATTCCCATGTAAAATCCACTATTATAGGTTAAAAAATAATGGATTGTTATAAAAAAATTAATTTTTGCGCAGTTTAGGGCAGTTCTCAAATTCAAAGGAGCTACTTTTTAACATATTTCTGAATTAATTTTCTTTCGGAAACGCATTAAATTGACAAATGTTCTTATTCAGAAGCTATGTCATTGAATGACATTTTTCATTTTATGGAAAATGCAGAAGATTTTTCAGAAAATACTGTCAATGTGGGCCTTTTTAATCGAATTCCTGGCGCGACAGCACGAGAAAGGGGGAAGTCATCACGTGAAAAGAATCTCTTTTAACTCGATAATGAATTTAGTTATAAAAAATGGAAAACGCAGTCGATTCGAAATCGCTTCAATAATCAGACCTGCCAGTTTTATGCCTTTACGTTTAAAAAATGTGTCAAAAAGTTTCGCATTGTTGAGCAGGGAATTTCAGATTATCTTAAAGAGATATGTCAAGTGGCAAGTGGCAACATGAAAGAAAAACAGCATTGTTTTATTACTGCAAATGTTACTTTACATTACTGTAGATGATCTGGGGTTGCCCGGTGAGCGTGCGTGGGTTTCTGGCGTAAGCAGTGAGTTACACGTGCGCGTTGCGGGTAATTTTCCAGTGCGGGTGAGAAAAAGTTTTCGGGTATCGAAATACTTGAATTTTGGTGTAAGTAGGTTGTAGTGTCGTTGGAAATAGTAGCGGAAAGGGTGTGGATAAAGTTTGGGTAAGTTGGACTGGTTTCCAGGTACGTTTAGCAATATGGCGGGATCGAAAGTAAAAATAAAATATAGTACAGACTTCGACAGCGAAGAATTCAAGAAATTCAACTGGAACGATGGACGCACAGCAAAAGAACAAATCAAGATAATACCAAACTTAAAAGAGTATGTAATTACTGAGAGTCAAGAGGGTGGTATTCACAAGCTTAACCCTATTCAACTGAAACGAGAAATAAAACAGAACTTGGAGAGTTCTAAGGAAATTGATACCGTCAGATACACAAGAAACACCAAAATGTTGATAACTACGAAAAACTACGAAAGCGTAAGCGAGGTGGTCAATAAAGAAAAAATATTTGATACGAAAGTAAAACATCACCTAATGAATGAGAATGTCACAACAAGATTTTTAATATTCAGAATAGATACGGACATAACAATGAAAGAAATTCAGGAGGAGATTGAAGAATAAAATCCAATGATAGTTCAGAACATCCGAAGATTCACTACCAGACAAGAAGGACGTGTAATTCCTACGGGAACTGTACTCATCACAATCTATGGACACGAACTACCGGAAAACGTAAAGATGTTTTATATGAGACAGAAAATCCGATTATTTGTTGACAGACCTAGAAGATGTAATATCTGTCAAAGTTTCAATCACGGGACAAATAAATGTCAAAATGAGAAGAAATGCAAGAGATGCGGAAAAAATCATCCAGAACTAATATGCAAGGACACGGAAATAAGATGTGTCAATTGTGGGAAAGAACATGAAGCTGATGATAACGAATGCGAGATAAAAAAAAAAGAGACCGAAATTCAAGAATATAGAAGTGAAAATCATATAACTCTTGCGGAAGCACGCCGACAATTCAACTTCAAAGCCATAAACACCTACGCGGCAAGAATCAAAACAAATGTCGAAAAAGAACGTGAAGAAGGTAACTATCACAAATTAGCTATGTTAGTAGAAGAAAAATGTAACAAAATAATGGACATTGTGATAAATTTATGTGAAGTGATGGTAATGTCGCAGCAAAAGTCGGAAAGTGAGGTAGAAAAGGATTCGGAGGCAAAAGAAAGAGAAAAGATGTCAAAAAGTAAAATAGCGAAAAGAGACGTGATATCAGAATTATACAACCATCTAAGAGACAAGAAAATGAAATTATTGAATGAAGCCGAGCAAGGAGGAGGACAGTTACAACAGTCAATGTTTAATCCTGAACATGAAAGCATGTTAACAGATTCGGAGGATGTTTAAGGTCTGTAGTTAGTGTTGAACATTTCGTCTGTTTTAATGGTTCGTTTTTCTTGTGCTTTACAGATGGGTCGACTGTATTTTTTCTGGATGTCTATGAAAATTGTCTTCTGGGGTAAGTGTCAGAAAGTTTTCTTGTTTTATCGTTGGTTTGTGTATTTTAGTGTGGTTTTTTATTGTTTATTGTTTTATGGACGTATTGTTATATCAATGGAATATTAGAGGCATTCGGTCAAACTTGCCCTGGTTACGCACTAGGATGTTTCGGGATTGCATAGTTTGGGCATTTCAGGAAACTCTTTTGAACAATAATCATAAGCTGTCCTTTAGGAACAGAAATATTTTTGGAGCTGACAGGCCTGGCAATTTAACGCGGGGAGGAGGTGGTTTACTTTTAGCGGTGTCAAGTAGGATTCCAGTTAAAATTATTAATCTTCCTAATATTAGCCGGCATCATGAGGCGCAAGGGATTAAAATATGGTATAAAAATCGTTGGATCGCGATCATCAATATTTATGCACCGAAAGGTTTTGCTGATATTAGGTGGTTGGACAGGATTAAAGAAATGATTGGGCATCATTATATTATAGTTGGTGACTTCAACATTAATTTTCTAAATTGGAATAATAATCCCAAGGCTCAGAAAATGATAAACTTGGTTAACTGGATTAATCGTACGGATGCAATATTAATGAATTTGGATGATGTTACGAGATTCAGGGGTGGGGGTTCAGGGTCTTTGCTGGATCTGACTGTCGTTTCGAGTAGTTTAGCAAGGGGGCTCCAAGTGGATATTTGTTCGGATGCAATGGGGTCGGATCATTATCCTATGAGGATCCAGGAAATTGCCAGTGGCCGCAGTGAAGGGAAATTATTTCAGACCCAGATTAATTGGCAGCGAGTAGGATCAGCGGTTGAGAGGTTGGGGGATGAGGTCTATGAAGAGGGGATGGACAGGTGGTCCATGGAAATCTCCAAGTTTATGGGTCAGTACTCTGATAGGATCCCAGTGAGTAGCTGTACGCTTCCGTCCGGATGGGGGATTGTTACCCGGCGGCTTTTGGCTCTAAAGAGGTTTTACCATAAGAAGGCGATTCGGTTGGGTCGTATGGACTTATGGTACAAATATAAACTTTATAATGCAAAGCTCAAGAAGGAAATTAAAAAAGATAATCAGAAATTTTGGGATTCGGTGGCCAGGGAGGCAGGGAGAGGGTCTCACATTTACAAGATCATCCGTGGGATAAATACATCGAAGAATGGTGAGATGAACACTGAGTTTAACTTTCCAAATTGTCCACCAGATGCGGCATCCCAGGCTAATTACTTATCTACTATATTCCAAAACTCGCCGGTCAGGCAAGGTATCCCCATAGATTTCTCGGGTGAGGATGGGATAGACACAAAGCTTACGATGGACCAGTTACAGAGAATAATTAAGAAAAGCAAGTCAACAACTCCCGGGATAGACGGAATCAAAATGAGTTTTTCAAAAATAAAAAAACCAGGGTATTGACTCAAATTCTGAGCATGTATAATAAGATTCTGGAGACCCATAAAATACCTGAGATTTGGAAAGAGGTTATCATGTTACCCATCAAAAAGCCAGGAAAAAATAGAAATGACATTAGAGGGTATAGACCAATAGCTCTGACGGTTACAAGCAAGAAGATTTTTGAAAAGATGTTACTAGATATCCTGCTTCACTGGAGCATAAAAAATAAAATTTTTAATGGAAATCACTATGGTTTTATTCCGTTTAGAGATTGCGAAGCGGCTGCCTACAAAATTTATAGAGACATGAGAAGAGCAAGACAATCCAAACTAAAAGGATACTTAGTGGCTTTAGACATCAAAGGAGCTTACGACAATGTCTGGTGGGACGGGATGCTCATGAAGCTGAAAAAATTGGGACTCGGAGCCAACTTGAGTATTATGATCCAGAAACTAATGCAGGAATTTAGGATTCGTGTTAAATGGAGAGGGTCACTGTCGGATCCATTTTTTTATCAGAGGGGCCTCTTACAGGGTAGTCCTCTTCCTCCATTTCTAATTGCCATATACCTAGCTGACATCTTCGAGATATTTGACTCAAGCATTCATTGTGTAGTGTATGCGAATGATATCTTTTTATACGGGTTTCATGATAGTCAGGAATGGATAAGGAACATCCTACAGAAGAATATCATCAGAATAATTCAGTGGTTGAGCGCATGGAATCTTGAGGTGAACCCAAATAAATGTCAAATAATGAAGATCGTACGGTGGAAGGAGCGAGAAGAGAAGAAATTTAAGATCAAAGGACAAGAGGTGGAGTATTCAGGAGAGTTAAGAGTATTAGGGTTTTTTTTAAACTGTCAAGGTAACCTTAAAAGTCACATAAAAATGCTGCGAGAGAAAACTTGCAAAAGACTCAACATGCTCAAAGTTATTACAGGTATGAGTTGGGGTACCGAAACAAAGTACCTTGTAAAGATTACAAATAGTATGATGGGATCTCTTCTGGACGGGAATCCGTGAATTCTCATGCATTTAAGTAAAACGGAAGGTCACCAACTTCAAGTGATACACAATATGGGGCTTAGATGGGCTAGTGGTATGCCTAAGTGGTGCCCGATCCCGGTATTGTTGCAGGAAAGTGGGGTTTGGAGGAACAACCTAAGAAGAGAATATCTTGCGATTAAAAGGTCAATTTTGGACATCAAACATAAGGATTACATGGATATACTTTCACAGGACTTAATTCACAGAGAGCTGAATAGTATTAAAGGGTATAGCACGGACGTCAAGGAAATGATTACTTACAAGTGGGGTACAAAGGTAAATGAGAATATTAGAATTTATGTGAATACATGGCAGTTCCAAAACAAAGACTTTCCTGAAGCTGTAATCAAGTACTCGTACAACAGTTTTTATCAGAGGTATATTGACGAGGCTGTCTTTATTGCAACGGATGCGTCCAAAGAGGAGAATAACACGGCGATCGGGATGGTGAATCAGAATACAGGTAGTCGGATGGCATTTAAATTTCCAAATATCAACTCTATTTTTACTGCTGAAGCGATCGCCTTATTGGTAGCTATTAAGTTTTATACGGCGGAAAGTGGGAGGTATATGTTTTTCACTGATGCTAGGAGTGTCCTCATGGCTTTAGATAAGGCCAATCGTAAATCGGCGACTGTTATCACTATGCTTAGGGAGGAAATTAACAGTAAAAGTATTGACAAGTATCAGATAGATTTTATTTGGGTTCCAGGACATAAAGGTATTGGGATCAATGAGTGTGCGGATGAGCTGGCCAGGACGGGCCCGTATAGCAATATTTGTATACCGTGGTTCTCTCCAGAGGATTGGATGATGGATGTGAAAAAGAAAAAAACAGAATGAGTCTGAATGGGAATGGATGCAATACTGGAAAGATCACTCTTGGAGACCACTGACCAGGCCCCTACCTACCGGGATTCGACCTAGTTTGACGGGTTTGAGTGCCTGGTCATTGGGGCGAAATTCGCCTGATCGCCCTATTGGGGCGGTCCACAAAGACAAGTACCCAGTTCGGCCAATCAACTGAGTCCGGATTTTTCTGTGTTGTTCACTCCTAAATTTAAATGTTCTGAGATCTGACGCCGCACACCACGTACTCGTCATGACAGTTGAAATGGGGCTGGACAATTTAGTGCCGAAACGTTGGTACTGAACTGGAAAGATCACTCAGATCGTGGCTGGGATTATGTGGATATCGGACATCCTCATCACAACCTACGGAGGATGAGTGGGGTTATTTTTGCTAGCTTCCTTACTAAGACTATTCTAATTCGGAGGAAGTTTCTCGGTAGAGGTGAGGCGAAGTGGGACTTATGCGGAAGTGAGGAGCAAACTGAAGAACACTTGGTATTGAGGTGTAACAAGTTTTCGGGGATTCCTGATAAGGTGTTTGGAAAGTTACGGGTGGCGAAGAGTATGAAGTACGAGGATATATTTTCAGCGATAGGGAGACAGGGAAGTGTTGATCTGGCTCTGTTTTCTCAGCTCTTGAATGAGATATATAGTCACTGTAGTATTTGGTTTTGACGTTACCGTTTAGTTAAGTTTTTTTTTTTTTTTGTCAGCAGTGATTCTTTCGGTGTAGTGCTGCTTCGTAGGTCTTTTGTAATATATCGTCGCTGTGGGTTGTATCATAAGTGGATTAGGACAGCTATACAGAAATAGAAAGCTGCTCACCGGGCCCAATAGGGTCATACACAACAACAACAACAATACATTACTGTAACACACAAATATTTGTTCACAGCAGTATTTTTTTTCATCACGTTTTAACAAAATATTTAATGCTATAATCGAATGCAAGTAAAAATATTTCCCCTGCTTACCCATCATACTTAGTATAGGGTAAGTCTTGTAATCATTTTGAAAATCGAAAAAAATTTTTTTAATGGATTTACACGTTTTAGACACTGGAGATTCCGAAAAACATATTTTTTGAAAAAAAAATTGCGTCCGTCTGTCTGTGTGTGTGTCTGTAAACGCTCTATCTCCCGAACAAATTGAGATAGAGACTTGAAATTTGGTATGTACTTAGTATGTAATAATGAGAAGAAGCTTGTTGAATTTCAGTAACCTCGATTATCCGGAACTATTTTTTTCGGACGCTCAAAATATTCGTTCTGATAAAAGGTATATAAAATTTTTCGAAATTGTTTATTTTAAGGAATGAATATAAAAGACAATAAAAAAACATGAATTTTGCATAAAGAATGAAGTCGATCAGATAATTAGTTGCCGAGATATTTGTATATTTCTTTAGTATAATACAACTTCCTGACACTTCAGGATTATGTTTAAGGTCCCCTATTACAAGACGCCAATTAGCACAATAGGGAGGTACTCAGAATCAGACTATCCACAGAACTTTTTTTCACTGAGAAAATTAATTGAAAACTGAACTATAAGGAGCACGATTTGTTTACATATTGAATCCTTGTTTAATTATTTTTTTAAGAGGTTGCAATGAGGCGGTTAATTTCAAAGTTAATCATGTCGTTTCATTGTTTTTTGATATCCATTGCTATTTGTCATTCCAAATTCATAAACGGAAATGTATAATATTTGGGTATATTTAGGAAATATATATTTACGTCGCATTTTAATTTATGTACAGTTGAAGAATATGGGACATCAAGAAAAAAAATGGGGGTGTTGCTTTATAAAACTCTGAACAAAAGTACCAGAATTTTTTTTGTTTGTTTAGACAAAGGAATTGTCTAACAAGGAGAGTGCCAAGCTTGGTAATCACGGATTTTGATTATTTTTATATATGTTGTAGGGTAGAAGCCCCTTAGTCTCAGGTTCAATGGATTTTATACAACGCTGCTTAGTTCTCCAGAAATGGGGGGTCTAATATTATAACATAACATTAATACTTACCTTGTAACGAAACAACTGTGCTGGTCATAGCTCAGTTGGTATGGCGTCTGCTCGTTGTTCGGAGGACCCGGGTTCGATGCCGGAACGCGCTACGTTTGTTTTTCTCATTTTTTTTCTATAAATATATTTGTAATTATAATTTAATAATCTCAATAAAAAAATTTGTTAACATAATTAAATTTTAATTTAGCATTTTTGATTTTTAAACCATTATTAAACATTTCTCTTCATTTAAGGAGCATTATAAAAATTGGATCTACTATTGACTAGTAAAAATTAAAAAATCGTTTCAAAATCAGCATATTTACTATCGAATTATAGAATTCTTCTCCCATCGCAATAGAAAACGTAGATATTTCAGATGCTGGATTATTTGTTAAAAATCCATTGTTTTGCAATAAAATTTTACAGTGCTTCAACGCATTTGTGACATCACTTTTCTGATTTTCATTGAATCCCGACACTTCAGATTGATCTTCTTGTGAACTACAGCTTGCTTCTTCCATTTTTATACAATTATAAGCTGTTATAGAATGATACGCAATTGTGCGATAAAGATTGAAAACAAAAACACCACTTAACTGCACCAAACTAAAAAAAAAGAAATAACCAAAGTCTGTTGTGGTGGCCTCTAGTTACAATAAAATAAAACATAAATATATTGTATATTCTTAAGCTAAATTTTAATATAATTATGCTTCTTACTTTAAAAACAAAGTTGTATTATCATCGCATTGACTTTAAGGCGTTTCGTTATGACAATTTATAAATGATGTTTCTTTACAATCACGAATTGACACAATTCTTCAATATCGTTGCATTGATGAAGCATATATGGAATACATTTTAAAAATGATTTTAAAAAAATCAAAAATGCTAAGTTAAAATTTAATTTTTTTTAGATTATTAAATTATAATTACAAGTATATTTATTAAAAAAAGGAGAAAAACAAACGTTGCTCGTTCCGGAATCGAACCCGGGCCCTCGGAACAACGAGCAGACGCCATACAAACTGAGCTACGGCCACCGCAGTACTTTCGTTACAATGTAAATATTTAAGTTGTGTTATAATATTAGACCCCCCCATTTCTTGAGAACTAAGGAGCGTTGTATAAAATCCATTGAACCTGAGACTAAGGGGCTTCTACCCTACAACATATATAAAAATAATCAAAATCTGTGATTACCAAGCTTGGCACTCTCCTTGTAAGTTGATGATTGCACACAGTTTTCGACTTTTTCTATTTTGTGGCACACAAATATACCAACTACTGTAACTAAATCTCCGCGACCCACTTATTGATAAAAAATAAGGAAATTAAAGTAATATGTAACTGTTTTTAGTTTGTATATAATTTACACATATTATCATGACCAAATGTTAAAAAAAAAAAAAAAAAAAATCTGTTGGAACCTTCGGTAGCATAATAATTTTCTATTCTTATAAATTGTTAGATCAGTTTTGATACTTTAATTTTAATTTTCATCTTTTGATAATAGTAAAAAGCTAATTCAGCTTACCTGAAATTTACCATCCCGCGAAGATTTATATCCACAGTTTGATCTTTATACTTATCCTTTTGATTCTTCATCTGATCACTGTTTAGAATGTAGAAATATCATTAGTAATAAATCACAAATTCACATGTAATGAGCAGAGATCAGTTTTGATTTAAATATAATATTATTCACTTTCTTGACTATATATACAATTATTTCTTGTATGGAGTCTGCTTATAAGTGCTCCATTTTTACATTGAATTTAAGATATATACACACATTCACACGGACGTCTTTAGAGTACGGTTACATTTTTCATACTAAAAAGAGTTTATTATGAAGTGCACACGCGCGGGATCAGTTGAAGGTTGAAGAGGGGCAATCTGGAGTTTTTCTGAGTTGTTAGTTTCGACATAAGGTCCATCTGGATATATTCAGTTTGGTTCACATCTGCGGTTATCACATGAGGTGCTAGAGTTAATTGGAGTCTGGTTTTTAACATTTAGTGTTTCTTGCTGCATCGTTTACAAGTATGCACTGAGTGATGTTCGATGCGTTCTTTCCATCCTTCACAACACGTGGAGATTATTAATGGGTAAAAAGGTTTCTCCGTCACTCTCCCGAAATATCCTGTGTGGGGAATTGTTGAAGATTCAGTTGCTTACGGTGTTTTTCGTACACAGGTTTGGGACTGGGTTTGGTGAGGGTATCGGCTATCACTTCTTCAGTGGGGCAGTATTCTAGATCGATTTTTCCTTCTTGTTTCATCAGTTTGATGTTATGGAAGCGTATGTTTATGTGTTTGGATCTCTTAGTATGTTTATCATTTTCACTCATTTTAATACAGGACATATTATCCTCAAATATCGTGATGGGTAGTTTTTGTGGAATATTGAGGTCGCTAAGCAAGTTTGTTATCCAACTTAATTCTTGTGCTGCGTTGCTAGCTGAAACGTATTCATCCTTAGCTGACGAAAGTGCAATGCAATTCTGCCTTTTTGTGATCCAGTAAATAGGTGATTTTCCTAGCATGAATAGATTTCCTGACGTTGATTTACGTGTTTTCAAGTCACCAGCCTAGTCTGCATCGGCATATGCTGTTAAAATGGGCTTGCGTTTGCGTTAAGAGTTAAATTCAAATTGTCTGTAGTTTTAAGGTATGAAATGATTCTTTTCACTGCTGACCAGTCCTTTTGGCGTGGCGTTTCGTTTCTAAGACATAATATGTTGATTGCAGCAGATATGTTTGGACGCGTGATTGTTGATATGTACAATAATGTGCCCGTTGCTTGTCGATATTTCGTATTATTGGGTAGAAGATTATCATCGTCCTCAAGTCTGTTGAATCCGGCAATCATGAGTGTGAAATGAGGTTTCATGTCGTTCAAATTCAATTTTTTCACTAGTTCGTGTATTTTATTGTTTCGATTTAGGTAATATGTATTGTTGATTTTGTTAATGTTTATGTCTAGGTAATTATTCACTTCCCCAAAGTTTTTCAGTTCATATTCTTTCTTAAGTTCGTTTATCGCTTCTTCGATATCACTGTCCTTTCCTGTTATCAGGATATCATCTACGTAAATGAAGATATATATCGGATTTTCTTGATTTGATTTAAATTACAGACATGGATCATTTTTGCTCTGTATGAAATTATTGGTTGCGAGTGTTTCCGATATTTTGGTGTACCAGACCTTTGCGGCTTGCTTGAGACCGTAGATGGCTTTTTGAAGTTTACAAACTTCTCTTTCATCGCCGGGTTTAATATACCCGTTTGGTTGACTCATAATGGTCACGGTTAATTCACCGTGCAAGAATGCTGTGGTGATGTCAACATGTTTCAGGTTCAAGTTTTTGTGCAATGCGGAGATGAGAAATGCACGTATTGTAGCGTGAGAAACTACAGGTGCGAAAGTTTGATCATAATCAATGCCGAATCTTTGACTATATCCTTGTGCTACTAAACGCGCTTTATAGCTTTGAATATTTCCTAAATTGTCGTTTTTTAGTTTAAAGTCCATTTGGAACCGATAATTTTTGTTCCGGGTGGTGGATCTGTTAAAGTCCAAGTGTTATTTTTTCTTAGGCATTGGATTTCATTTTGTGTCGCTTTTATCCAGTTTTGTTTATCATTAATATTTTCCATTTTTACGATATCTTCCCAATTTTCGGGAATGTTTTCTGATGAACTATTTATGAGACAGACATATCTTTCCAGAGGAACGCCTCTGTTTGTTCTGTTAGATCTTCTTGGTTCAATTGGTTGCTGTTTGGGCTCGGATGGTGTCTCCTCACTGTCAAGTTTTATTTCTAAATGATTTTCATGTCTATCCGGTAATTGTGTATTGTCATCGGATGTTTTTGTGGTGTTTTGTATCTCCTCAATGTTATCTGAGTGTACATTTTCATTTTCAAGAAATTTCACCGTTCTCGCTATTATAATTTGTTTTCCTTGTGTGTGAATTCTATAGCCAGTCGATCGTGTGTCATAACCTACGAACGTCCCGGTTTGAGCCCTGTTATCAAGTTTTCCTCTATTTATTTTATCGAAGTAAAATAGCGCTTTACATCCGAATGTTCTTAAGTGTTTTAAATTCGGTTTAACTCCTTTCCATAATTCGTAAGGCGTTCTGTTGTTATTTGCTTTAGTTGGAAGTCGGTTTTGTAAGTATGTTGCGGTGTTTATGGCTTCACCCCAAAAATGTTTGCTTAATTTTGCTTGTGATAGCATACTTCTAGTCATATCTAATAAACTTTTATTTTTTCTTTCCGCAACTCCATTTTGGCTCGGATTATGCGGAACAGTCAATTGGTGTAAAATTCCGTTCTGTTTTAAGTATTCGTCGATCTCTTGATTTACATATTCACGACCGTTATCTGATCTAATTTCCTTAGGTTTTTTACCGAACTGATTATATATCATGGTTATATATTCTTTTATTTTTTCAGCAACTTCGCTCTTTTTAGATAACAAATATATCGTAGTATATCGGGAATAATCATCAATAAGGGTCATAAAATAGATTTTTCCTCCTAAAAACGGTGTATCTAGAGGGCCACACACGTCGCTGTGGATAAGATCCACAATATTAGCCACAATATTAGGTTTGTTGCTGATTTAGGATATGGCATGTTAGTTAATTTAGTTTCGACACAATTTATGCATGTTTTATTTTGTTGTTTACAATTTCCTATCTTTATTCCGTCCGCAAGTTGATTTGTGATTATTGATTTAATCGCGTCATAGTCTCTGTGACCGAGTCTGCGATGCCAGAGATCTATGCATTGTTTGCTGTCACAGGTATGTGTTATGTTTACATAATTTTGTGGTTCTTCCACATCGTCCATTTTCTCAATAATGTATAGATTTTTCTCATTTTTCGCCCTAATATATATTTCTTCATCAAAGATCAAATCGCATTTATTATCATCGAAGATTAGTTTACACCCGTTTTTAGCGGCTTTACTAACCGAAATTAGGTTCGACTCTAAGTCTGGGACATAAAGTACTTCGCGTAATTTCGTTAGTTTTTCTTTTCCTTCTCCTGAACCTAACGCTGTCAGTTTATTACCATTCGCGATCGTTACTGAAATTTTATTATAATCAATAAATTTACTACATCGGCTTTTATCGTTACAAATGTGCGAAGTAGATCCTGAGTCGAGGATCCAGTTATTTTTGCCTACTTTTTCAGTGATTAATGCTTTATCTTGCGTCTGATCATTTGCGTATTTTCTTTCATTTGGAATTTTATTTTCCCTATGAGTTTCGGTTTTTTCATAACATAATGAAGATGAGAAATTCTTTTTATTTTTGAATTGATTGTTACGAGGATTTCCGGATTGTACCACGTTTTGCTCTTGTAGTGCCAGCATTCGTAAGTGGAATGATTTTTCATTTTACAGTTGTTGCAATATTTTTGTTATCTTCTATTGTCAGTGTGTGTATATCTCCTATTTGCTTTAAATGCTCTCTCATTGTTGTTATATCCGCTATGTGATTGTTCTGACATTTCATGTCTACGATTATATTCGTCCGTTAATTTCTTTTTGATAAAATCAGGGTTGATCTCGTTTTCCGGTCTCGCCTCCAACACAGTTATCAAAGTATTGTAACTGGGGGGAAGAGAACACAGAAATAGCGCGGAAATATGTGAATCGCTAATATTTTCTCCAATGGCATTAAGTTTATCTATAATTTGCAAGATATTAGTGATGTGTGTGATCATATTTCCACCATCCGCTAATTAGGTACTGTATAATTTCCGTAGCAGGTAAAGCTTACTAGAGAGATTGCTTCTCTCATGTATATTTTTTAGAGCTTTCCACGTTAATTTGTCGGTGTCTAAGTTTTTTTCATTTACGATTTGAGAATCATCGATGCTTAAATTTATTAGGGCCCTAATCTTGCGATATTTTTTGAGCCATGCGGCGTCGGGTGGATCCGGTGGATCTTGTGCTATAATATCATCAAGTTCCTCTTTAATCAGGAACATCTGCATATTGAACTTCCATGTACTATAATTTGTTGAATTGAGTTTTTCAATAAATTGAGTATTTTCTTATAGCGGACTCATTATTACTTTTTAGTGTTCTTTTATTTATTATTATATTTTTAGAAAATGGTTAAATTATCGTTTTTGATACTGGGATATTCTTTATTCAGTCTTTCATAATCTTTGTTGGAACCTTCGGTAGCATAATAATTTTCTATTCTTATAAATTGTTAGATCAGTTTCTATACTTTAATTTTCATTTTCATCTTTTGATAATAGTAAAAAGCTAATTCAGCTTACCCGAAATTTAGAATCGCGCGAAGATTTCTATCCACAGTTTGATCTTTATACTTATCCTTTTGATTCTTCATCGGATCATTGCTTAGAATGTAGAAATATCATTACTAATAAATCCCAAATTCACATGTAATGAGAAGAGATCCGTTTTGATTTGAATATAATATTATTCACTTTCTTGACTATACATACAATTATTTCGCGTATGGAGTCTATCCATTTTTACATTGAATTTAAGATATATACACACATTCACACGGACGTCTTTAGAGTACGGTTACATTTTTCATACTAAAAAGAGTTTATTATGAAGTGCACACGCTCAGGATCAGTTGAAGGTTGAAGGGGGGCAATCTGGAGTTTTTCTGAGTTGTTAGTCCATCTAGATATATTCAGTTTGGTTCACATCTGCGGTTATCACTTGAGGTGCTAGAGTTAATTGGAGTCTGGTTTTTAACATTTAGTGTTTTTTGATGCAATGTTTACAAGTATGCACTGAGTGATGTTCGATGCGTTCTTTCCATCCTTCACAACACGTGGAAATTATTAATGGGTAAAAAGGTTTCTCCGTCAAAATCAATAGATCATTTATGTAACCTACACAAAATAATTCGTAAGTATCACTATGTCTAAGCATGAATTGCTTAAGGCTGCTCTCAAATCCAAAAGAGCTACTTTCTGAACTTATTTTTGTTGGGAAATGCATGAAACGGGCAGGTGTTCTTATTCAGAAACTATGTAATTGAAAGACGTTTTCCATTTTTCGGTAAAAGCAGAAGATCTTTCAGAAAATACTGTCAAAGTCAGCGTTTTGAACCGAATTCCCAATGCGGCAGCACGAGAAAAGAGAAAAAAATGTGCCATCACGTGACACGAATCGCTTATAACTCGATAAGTAATTTATTTACCAAAATAAGGAAAACTCATTTCGATTCCAAATCCCTTTAATAGTCAGGCCTGCCAATTTTATGACTTTGCGTTTAAAAATGAGCCGCGTTGTTGATTAGGTCATTCGAGAACCATTTTAAAGATGTTTTTAATTGAGTTATTCATTTTCCTGCAGAAGAGGGTTTTGTAAACTATAAACAAATTGATATACAGTGCTATCCAAAGAACCGGATTCATTGTCGTCTATGGATAGTAATTTCGGAAAATACAATATCAGTCGTGTTGTGCGTTATTTTTCTGAATTAAATTTTAGTTTAACGTGAGGAATGTTAAATCGATAGATAATATATAGGACTGAACAAAATTATTGAAGGTGAATGTCTAACTGAGTTATACATTAATTGAGCAAAATTTTAACACACTACGTAACACAGATCTATAAGTCATACACAGGAATCGATAAAAGAATTCGAATACCTTTTCGGCTCTAGACGGTAACTGCTGAAATTTTAGCAATAGTTTCGTTGCAGTGTTCTGAAAGTGTTAGAAATTGTTTCATAATCTATGCTCGATGGATGATTTTTCTTTCTTACTTTTTTAAAACTATTTATACTTAAACATTATTTATTACAGAAAATATTATAAAATTCTGATTTTAATGTAACAAGTAACACATTTCTCAATATAAAATTAGCAAAAGCATAGGCGTATAGTTTTGAAAATTATTCGTGGGGCTCAACGCTTCTTGTTTGCAGATATGTGCATGTGAGTGTAAAAAAGATATATTACCAATTTAATGTTGCTTTTTTACTCCCTTTTAAAGAAATTAAACAGAATCGTATAATGATAAAAAGTCACAAGTTAAATAAAACATTAAGACAATATAAAAATTCCAATGTATAGACCCGTTTATAAAATGATACTCGCTGATATTTGCGAATTGTTTATAATAAAATCACAACGAAAGTTGACTTTGAATAACGTCTTGTTTTTTTCGGACTACGGATTTTTTTTTTCAATTTTCATTTTTTATATAGAAAGTTCAAATGTAGAGTATTTTATTCTAATTAAAAAAATAGAACATAAAATGAAAAAGTTTCCCTAATGTCGTTTATCCCTATAACAAAAAAAAAAAAAAAAATGGAACATTTAAAAATTCTATAAAATACTAGAAAGTAAAAAATAAAAATAACTAAATGAACTTTTATTTTATTTTATATTAAAAGGGAAAAAAGTGTCCATTTTAGAAATATT
The DNA here is from genome assembly GCA_963931845.1 of Maratus michaelseni. Taxonomy (NCBI): domain Eukaryota; kingdom Metazoa; phylum Arthropoda; class Arachnida; order Araneae; family Salticidae; genus Maratus; species Maratus michaelseni. Next base: position 16,148,827 of record OZ007599.1, on the reverse strand, counting down.
GGTGGGGCTCGAGACCCACGAGCCCATACAACTCTACGCCTATACGCAAAAGCATTAAATTATCAATGCTCTTATTCAAAAATTATGTAATCAAACAGCTTTTTTCATTTTTCGGTAAATGCACAAGATCATTCAGAAAGCGCTATCAAATTTAGCTTTATGAATCGAATTTCCATATGCGTCAGTGTGGCAAAGGAACAAAAACTGCCGTCATGAGACAACAATTGCTTAGAACTCAAGATGTAACTCATTTATCTATAAAGGATAAAGACTATTAGATTACAAATTAAGCTGCAAGTGGCAGCTTTTATGTTTAAAAATGAATTCCTAAATGTGTTAAAAAGTTTTGCATTGTTGAGAGGAAAAATATAGTTTTGAGATCTGCTTGCAGCATTTTTTCATGGAATTCTGTAAGCATCCAAAGGAAAACATAGTAAAGACGATCATTATTTCTTCTTAATATATTAATTTAGAGTAATATATAAATAAAGTGTAAAAATTGTAAATATGTTTATTAATTTTTATCTTCTAAAAAACGATAACTGTACAAATATTTGTTTTTTATTTTTAAAAAAAATTGAAAGGAAAAAGATAATAGTCATAAACTATATATTCTGAGTTTATTCCCTTTACAAATAATGTGAATGTCCTATCATCAGCTGTATATTAATATGCCTCTCAAGCTATTACACAGATCTGTTACCTCAAATTTCACAAAAATGGACTATCATCAAATTTCCCTTTAAGCCTTTCATTTTCGTAAATTTATCCAGAAAGAAAACAAAGCAGAAGTTCTTTTTTCATCATTTAAACATTTCCGGAAATTTTACAAATATAATTACAATATAAAAATGTATATTGCAGTAAAAAACCTCCCAAAAGCGGACATTTCGGTGATTTGTCCACTGTTCGGAGATGTCTGTTCTTTAAAGGTTAAAATGTAGAAATATAGATGTGTTATGGGTTCAAAGAGGTGTCTGTTATTACGAAGTGTCCGTTACGGAAGTTTTGGTATATGCAATTTGCAATCTCCATAATTCTTTTATTTAAAACTAGTGTGTAAATAACATTCAAACTACACAAAAAAATCAGAGTTATGATTTTAAAAAAACTGTATCACAAAAATACTCTTTTAAGCCATATTTTATTTGGATGCTGATTATATGGAGCCCAGACTTTTTCAAGCTTCCCCCCTCCTCTCCCCAATCATAAACCTAAAAAGTATGTTTTATCTGTTTTGCATTTTATAAAAATGCCCTGGTTAACTTATTTTCTTTTGCTGTTTGATGCTATTAAATATAATTATATTAAAAATATTTTGTCTACAACATATCTAATTTAAGCTTTTTTCAGAGAACTGTGGTGAAGTACAGGTACCTGTTACTTAGATATTGGAGTTTGAAATTAAATTTTCTCTAAATCGTTTTACTCATCTTGAAATTCCATCCCTGCCTGTTCGGTAATAAGGGCCAGTTTAGATGAATAGTGTATGTGTGTGTGTGTGGGGGGGGGGGGGGGGTTTAGAACTGTTGGATTATAAAAAATATTAATTCACGCTCAAATTATTTAGAAAAACCTTGGATTAACATTGTTTCGATCAAAAACGTTATTCAATTCCAAATCATTGTAATAGTCCTGCCTGCCAATTGCATTCTATTACGTTTAAACATGAATTTGTGAACATGTCAGTTGTTGAGTAGACTTTTTTTCTTTTGAGAATCTAATTTTAACGGGACCACAAACAATGCAATGATTAAAAGATTTAAAGAGCTGATTTAAAACAAAATCTAAATTATTCGTGAATTCGAAACACAAAGAAAAGAAAAGGAACATAAAAAATGACGAAACACTTGCTCGCACACACGCACATGCACATTTTTTAATATTAATCTTTAAAAGTGTATTATTCTTTTATCAGATAAAATAATATTATTAATATTCCTTCACTGTTTTGGCTAAGATAATGTTTTAATTATGATCGTAAAACCTCTTCCAAAACAAGTATTCGCATTTCTCCTTTAAATATCTGAAATCTTTAAAATGGGTCTTTGTTTTCGTTTACAAACAGAAAATAGCATTGAACACATTCAAACATTCAACACCCCCCCCCTCCTCCATCTAGACACTGGTACATAAATAAATACATTTTTTTAAATATCAAAATAATTATATTTCTATGTAATTATAATGAAAAAATAATTATAATATAAAACTTTATATATTAATAACTTTTATTGTAAACATTTTATTTAAATTATCATTAATTTCTTTTTTTTTAAAATATACATATATCTTATATATGTAAAACGCAAAATAAAACGAAAGTGAAAACCACAGACTAGTAAAAAAAGGTTCTGTTGCGGATATAACAATAAAGAACGTACAGTAAGTACCATGCATTCTTTGATAACAGTAACGAATGGATATCTTGGGGTTGCTGAAAAGACCCCACTGTTGAAAAATCACGATTGGCTTAACACCAAGGCTTCTATATTGAAGAGCTGGGGCATCGTCCGACATTAACATTCCCAAGTGGGAAAACGTTGGCGCTAGTTTTTCCTGTAGGACCCATTTATCACCGTCTTAGTTGTTTTGCAGAATTTATCAAAAAGTACGATAGGGAATGAAAGTTTCGAATAAAATACATATTCTTGATCATTGATTTTCATTGCAAATTGTAGCCTACATGTTATTTATTGTTCAATAAAATAAGCAATAAATTTATGTACTTTTATTAAGAAAACCTTTGGTTTTACAATGAACATTCATTTCACTAATTAATTATACAAGCATTGTTGAATTCATGGAGTGAGCCGGTATAGTAGTATAGAGTAATTGAAGTCTAGAAGCGCACCTCTCCCTTTCGAAACTCCCCCCCCCCCCCCCCCCACCACCGGAGAAAAAAATTTGAAACATCGGATACAAGTTTTGCAATTCGGAATGTAAATTTTACATTTAACTACTCCCCCCCCCTTCTGAATTATTCGTACAGTTAATAGCAGAACAACTACCCATAATTAAACCTTTAAAGTTAAAAAATAGACAGAAACCAATTCAACGCCATTGAAACACATTACGTGAAATCCAGCGGGAATAGAAATGCCTGGCGAGTCAGCCTATATATTTAGTAGTTCTAATCTGTGTAGCAAAAGCTATCTTAAGATAGCTCTTTCTGGAGCTGAGACATTCTTTCAGCTTGGGATAAAAGACATGATTTAGTCAAAAATTTATTTGTAAACAGTATTATACTTTTTGTGGTGTGAGAGTTATATTTAGTGAAACAAATAAAAGTCAATTTTAACCATGGCAAAACTACAGTATTTAAAAGTTTGTACTTCTAGGCACTGTAGCAAAACTAGTGACGCTGATAGAAAAGCATTTTGAATAACAGTTTGAATATAGACTAAGGCGGAAAATGCAAGAACAATTGTAATAAATCTTCTGTTTTATTATTTTGTAAAGCAGTAAATGACAAATATACATAAAAAATTATTTCAAAATAAAATCTGAAAATGGCAGGTAGCTGAATATTTCAAAGGTGCTGGACACAGTCAGAAGAAAAAGTAAACGATAAAACGAAAAAAAAAAGAAGTTTAAGAGATACGGCAAACAAAAAAAATCTCTACAAAAAAAGTCTAGAAGCGCACCTCCCCCTTTCAAAACTTAAGCGCCTCCCCCCCCCCCTGGAGAAAAATCTTTGAAACATCGGATACAAGTTTTGCAATTTGGACATCGCAAGTTCAGCAATTCGGAATGCAAATTTTACATTTAACTGCTCCCTCCCCCCCCCTTTTTTTTGCATAATTTATCTAATTAATTCTTACATATTTCTAAAAGTTTTATTTTATTTGTCCATAGAAAAATTATTATTATTATTATTATTATTATTATTTTCAGAATATCAGCAGCAATTTCTTACCTTAGTGAACAATTAAAATTCATTTTTCAAGTGTATTTTTTTTCCAAAAAATGATGATTTTTTTTTTTTTGAGCGTATGTGGCATTTCTGAGTGTTCTTCACTGAACAGTGTAATGAAAAAATCTACTATATTAGGGGGCTCAGCCCCCTACTCGCTAACGCTCGCCAACCCTCGGTGAATTGCAAGGCAATTCACATTGAGACCGCTACGCGGTCACAGCTCGCTTTGCTCGCTCGCCTCATTTTATTTTTCTAGTAATTCTAGCCGGAATAAGTACTACAATAAATCATTTAGACATATGAAATTGACAATTTTTTTAATGTAAAAAAGTAATTGAAAACTCCGTTGAAAACACAACTAAAAATGCATTTAGTTGATGCTACTAATGGACATATAAATAATTTAAATACTATGAAAAGAGGATCTTGAAAACATAATTAGCACCTATAATATTGTACAGCACAGCACGGCTTAAATTCATTAAAAAAAAAAACACTACGTGGAGGAAGATAGTTTATCATCAATGATTGTTTAAATTTCGTTCAACATTTTATTATTCTAATTGGTCATAGATTTCTGCAAAATAAATTATTTTTACTTCAATAAAACGGCAACAGATGGCAGCAGGGCATTCTAGAAAGTTTATATTTTATTATCTCCGATTTTTTGTGTGAGTGAAATTCGTAAATAAATTCTAAATGAATTCATTTGTAAAAAATGAATTCATTTGAAATTAACACTATTTCACATAATTAAAATGAGGAATCATCTCAGACGCTTTGGATTACGTTCATATTATTTTATTTTTAATAATTGCTAGCTTCAGTTTCACTGCTCTGACACTTTCCGCCATATTGAAGGCGGGGCTAACACAATCTTGTCTGTTCATTGGTCTGAGTGGGGACCCTAAAATGAGCGACATTCCACATAATGCGCATGCGTTTGGTCAGAGGGTCACATGACATTTTCAGGCAACCTTTGGCATCTTGGCAGCACAGATTGGCTTGGCATAATTTATTTTTCTGCAATACAAGTAACCCTTTGAACGCGTTAAGTTGGCGATATCCCATTCTCATTCATTTTCCCTAGGAGGTAGCGTTGTGTTTCAGCGTTTCTTGTTGTTTCGTTCCTCTGTTTCTGCTTTGAAAATGTAGCAATTTGAATAAAGTAAGTTTTAAATATTTATTATTTATGATAGTAGTTTATACTTCTACTTATAAGGTTTTCTGTTGGAAAAATGCATTTCCTAAACTTATACATCGATCGAAATGATAGTTGCATAAGGAAAAAAAATGGCTAATCGCGGTTCTATTGTATACTTTTAATGAGTGACTAGTTTTGTTTGACCTTTATTGCATTTCTTACTAAGATTGCTGGCTCTCAGTTTAATACGTACGTAAATATTTGACCCCATAAAAATTCATGTAGTATCTGTCAAATATGAAAATTCAGCATTTTATAAATGCTACATTTCTTTTTTTGCAAAAAAAATCTACTATCGTGATTATTTAGTAGTGTGCACCTTTTTTATAGCAATTTTTTACATATTTTATAAATGGTCCATTTTTTTGCAAAAAAAACACTATCGTGATTGTTTAGTGTGTACCTGTTTAAATTTTAAAAATAATTTGCATGATTAATATTATAGTAGCTGAGCGTCACTTTAAAAGTAAGCATGGATTATATTTCTAATAAACTATTTTATGAAATTGTGTTCTTTCAAACTTTTTATATTGTTTTCTTTTTCCTTTTTAGTGACAATTCCTGCCTACCACCATTGCAAGCATCAGCACCAGCAACTCGCAGCATATTAATTGAATGAGTATTGTCTTTGCTATATGGTCTGATAGTATTTCATGTCGTATCATTGATAATACTTGCTCAATTATACACCTAATTCTATTCTCAATACATCCTAATCAATGTAGCCTGCGGAAATGAAGGGTTTGGAATAAATAATGAAGCATCGACACTCTACTTCAGCATAAATTTAAGGTATAATTTTGTTTAATGTTATTGTTGATTAAATAATCTTATTTCAAGTTTTATATTGCTCTTCTATTAAAAAAAAAAAAAATGGGTGAAATTTACCTGAAAAAACCAGCATTTCATCGAATACTTTGAGTCACTATTTTGTTTTGTCTTGTTTCTAAACAATATTTAGAGTAATGAAAATAATTAAAAGTACCTAAGGAGTGTTTTTTTCATTTTTCAAAGAATTTAAGCCAATAATAGAGAATTCTTCATTTTCAAAGATTTCTTTGTTGTAATACAACATGTTAGAATGATGCACATCATTTTGTTAAATGTTTTTGTGTGAAACCATTAATATATGAATAAATTAAATATATGAAAAAGCAAAAGAAGACAAACTTGCATCTATATTCAAATTTTCAATAAAAACAAATTATTTCGTATTTAAAATTTTGTTGTATAAATTATAAAACAAAATTTTCTCAGAACTTGATACTAAATCTTTTAGTTTGTTTTTTTGGAGTGTAAAATGCAAATTGTGTCTGTTTTCAATTAATTCATCTTCAATTTTGTTACATAATTTAAAAAAATACATTTAGAATATGGTTATATTAAGTTTTCATGCTAAGTGCAATATGTTTCAGTTTCTAATTTATATTGTCTGAAAATGTTTATAATAATCCATAAATTGACTATTTTGAAAATATCAGATATAGGTATAAAAAATATCTGATATTTTTTTATTTCAAAATTATGATATTTAACCATGGTCTGAACAGGGTTTCATAAAACTTGTATTTTATATGTACAGGCATGTAGATTCATTTATTGTTGGATGGAAAAACTAACTTTGATTTAATCTTTTTATTTGAAAAAGGGTAACTTTTCATAGTTGAATTAATTGTGACTTTTTTACCTGTTTTCTAATAAAGAAAACAAATACAAAAACTGGTAGCTTTATAGACAAATGTATGATAAACATGCTGAAGTAGGCAGTTTTTAAATCGAAAAGTTATTTTAAGAACTTTTTGATGTTAAAGTCAGACGTAGTGTTTTCTATTATTATTATTTTATTCGAATTTTCAATATTAATAGATGCTTCTTTCATATTTTGAAAAGTCATTTTTTCACCTATTGTTGCCAGAGTTAAAAAAGTGAAATAATTCGAAATATCTTTCAGTTAAAAAATATAATTACATAAAAATATTAAAACAGAAAGAAAACTAAAATAATCATGCAAAAAGCATTAAATGGTGAAAATTATTTAAAATGTCATATTTAGAACCGTTTTGTTATAGTGTTTCTAAATACAGTGTTTTTAATCGAAATATATATTTACATGTGAATTTTGAAATAGAAAGGAAACAACCTTAAAATTATTAAATTGTTACATACAAAATTCATTTAATTGTGAAAATTGCATCATTTTAAAACTTTTCTTATGGACAATATTCATGTGACGCCACAGGGGAATCGCATGGTACAAAAAGGCGTCTAGTTACTTTGTTTACATATTTCATCGTTTGATGGAGTATAAATACAGATAATATTGTACGTGCAAGCATACAATATTTTAAGTAGTAGAAAGACATTAACTTGGAAATAGTAATATACAAAATGTAAGAAAAGTTGAATGCTTCAGTTATTTCACTAGCAAAAAAATAAATGAAAGATTAAAATCACTTTAATTTCTAAGCACTTCAAGGCATTGTAATTACTCATAAAAGATATGCAAAAACAGGGGTCGATCCAGGCAAAATTTGGGGCCTATTTAGGGCCTCTTCACAAAAATCAATTTAATAAAATGACATCAAAATTCACAAAAATCAATTTGACAAAATTCCACAAAATTCCTTTTACTAAAATAGGCTTTTTCACAAAATTCCATTCCATAAAAACTTGCTATTTATTACTAGCCGCCACTGGCGACCAGTTTGGTCGCCCTTAAATGTATGTTAAGCATTGTAACAAATTATTTTTATTCATAATTTATTTTTTTCCTTAATCCCTCGCATAACTGGAAAAATCTAATAGATAAATCAAGAACTTTTGCGATCGCGGTAGCATTTCGCATATTTTTTGTTGTTATGTATTTCATCTTTCTTGACAAAAACCGCTTAACCCACTTAAGAATTTATGCTTCATGTCCGTTTGCTTATCACTTGCAATATGTTCGCTAATGCGGAGATTCTTAAACATATTTGGCGCAAAACAAAAATCGCGCCAGCCCCGGTGCGTCCGTGACAGCTGTTTCAATTTAAAATACATGACGTTCACATTTTTCATTTAAAATAGAAAATAGAAAAATAATAATTATCATAAATCAAAACATTTGATTTCAAATTAAAGTATCGTTTCTAATTTGCACGCGCAAAAAATAAAAGCTGACAATTATTTTCGAAATTTGATCCATTAAATATTATTACATGAGTTCAACTTACGTCAAAAAAGATCCGGAAGTTGAGTTGTATGGAACAGAATTAAGGTAAACTTTGACTGTCTCACTGGTGCGGATTATTTTTTTTTACGCCAGGCAGCGATCCAAAAATTCATGGTTTAATATTTTAAACATTCACAACGAATGAATCTTTTTTCTTTGTTTACTTTCATATATAGAGAATTTTAACTGCGAACCTAATTTAAACTGAAGTTATTGCAGAATGTATACATAATTGAACGTAAGTCATCTCTCAAATATTAATTTATTTTGAACGATCTTTCTAAAAATGTAATTTTTATGCAGTTTTATTTGCAAAAATAATTTTGAATAAAAATGGCCGCCTGGCATATGAAAAAGTGAAACGGACATCCCGGAACTGTTGATGACAGTCACATGACTTACGGTTTTATTATATAGATTTATTTATTGTTTTGTGATGTTTTAAAATGTGTAATTTGTAAACAAACATGTTCACTAGAAAAGAAATTTCACCAAAAGGATTTAAAAAAGTTTTTGTTTATAAATGCTTGGTTCGAATTTGATTAACTGTATTGCAACTTCCGTTACAAAATGGGCCCCAAGAAAAAAAACCTGCATCGACCCCTGAAAAACAAGCATCAAGAATGAAAGTAGTAAGTGAAGATGACAGTAAGGAAACTACAAAAAACAGGGGTTGATGCAGGTTTTTTTTTTTTTTCTTGGGGCCCATTTTTGTGAAAAATAACATTTTGTAAAGAAAGCTGAGATCCAGTTACTCAAATTCGAACCAAGCATTTATTAACAAAAACTTTTTAAAATTCTTTTGCTCAAGTTTTCTCTCTGATGAACTTGTTTGTTTACAAATTACACATTTTAAAAAGTCTCAAAATAATTAATAAATAGAAAGTTTTTATGGAATAGAATTTTGTGAAAGTGCCTATTTTATTAAAAGGAATTTTGTGAAGGGGCCCATTTTATTAATATATTTTTGTGAAGAGGCCTGTTTTATTAAATAGGTTTTTGTAAAGTGGCCCTACATGGGGCCCCAAAATTTGCCTGGATCTACCCTTGAAAAGTAATAAATATATTTTATAAATCTCAGATACAGGAGAAACTGTAGGTAATATTACATTTAGGTGTTTTTTTTTTTTTTTTTTTTTAGCATGATGTTTTTATTAGTGGGCTCTTTAAATAACATTGTACAGTGGAACTCCAGATGTACGTTTCCCTCAGTTATACGTTTCAACTCAGCAGTCCCGGCCACTTGCCATTAAAAATTAGCTGAGTTATACATTTCCCTCAGTTATACGTTACCTTTATGCTTCCCCAGACGAAATTTTGTATCATTTATACATTTTGTAACTAGAAACACTGACGTCGCTTCGGATGAGTCTGATTTGAAAGATCCTACTCACTCAAACGTCGGAGCTGCTCTGAAGGCTTTGGACATAGTAAAGCGATATTAAAAGCAATAACAATTGAAGGTTAGTGATTATTTCAACAAGATACTGAACAACAAGACTACTGATATATCTTCTGATAAACAATTTACATGTCAAGGCGATCCCAATGATTTCTTTTAAATACTCTATGCGCATTAAAAATATTTTTAATAAACTTGTATGATAAATTAACTTCATGTGTACTTTTCTTATGTAAATTTTTTCTACTCTGTTCCATTTCTGAAAATTTATGTCATGAGAGCAGTAATACTTGGGAAACTTCTGTTTTCGATATAAAAGTTAACAAACTCCTCAGCGAACTAAAGTGTTTAAGATATATTTAAAAACTGGTTCCGGTAGAGGTAGACCATTAATTGAGTTATACGTTTTGTTGTCTGGTCCCGAGCAAAACGTATAACTGGAGTTCCATTGTATTATGTTCCTTACTGTCAGAGAGGAATAATATCTATATTTAAAGAATAAATTGCTTATGTTAATGATTTATAAAAATGATATCTCATGTCATAATCAAATATAATAAAAATGCTTATAAAAAAACTTAATTTTTACGAAATAATTTGGCTATTTTACAAAAATTTTCATCTTAAAACAGGACCCTACACCATTTTTTTTAAATTTCCAAACAGCACTCTTCAGAAAATTTTTCATCTTTTAAACAGGACATTTCACTTTTAAACAGAACTCTTCATAAAATTCTTTGCCTTAAAAGTAGATCTTACATAAAACTTTTTCATTTCCAAATTGAACCATTTAAAAGTAAAATTTTAAATGTCATGTTTCCATCTATAAAGAAAACATGTATTTTACATACGTATGTCGTCTTTAAAATGTGTAAGCAAGAACCAGAATATAACAATCCTATTCACAAAATTATGTCTAGACTTTTCGCAAAAACAAGGTTATCTGAGTAATTTGAACAGACCTATGTGTTATCTAACTATATATAATTTAAATTGACTTCACAAGGTCAGTTTCCTGGTCCTTAAGTCAATAACTTTGGTAATACCGCATTCGGAGGACTTGTTGCTCTATTTTCTATGACAACAAAAGGAGATCATAGATGTCAAGGGTACCCACGAGGCAGGGCATTTGCCCCTCCCTGGACTCTAGTTAGATTTGAATTAATTCAGTATTTCAAACTTTATCGTGATGTTGTCTATACTAATATTATAAAGTAGTAAAGATTGTTTTTTTGTTTGTTTGTTTGTAGGGGGTAATCTCTGGAACTACTGAAGCGATTTCAAAAGTGATGGTTGCAAATAAATGGTGACAATCCCTGCTCCAACATAGGCTATATTTTATGTCGGTGCCACTACTCCCAGGGGGGTGCAGGAGTGAAAAATGTTCTAAAATTTCAATTTTTTTTATACTGAAGGTGTTAGAATCTTGAAATTTGTCATGGTAGTTATTTATAAGATGTAACTGCTGTCTAAGAACAAATTCTAAAAAATTTCGAAATTTAAAAGGGTGAGATGAATGAAAAGCGGTCTAAAAACATTCTAAATTACAATTTCTATGAAATCTCTGGAACTACAGAACCATTTTCAAAAGTGATGGTGGCAAATTGATGGTAACAGTCCCTGCTGTAACATAGGCTAAGTGCTATCGGTGCCGCTACCACAGGGGACGGGGTGCAAGAACGAAAAACATTCTAAAATTTCGATTTTTTTTTTATACTGAAGGAGCTAGAAACATGAAATTTGGCATGGTAGTTACTTATAAGATGTAAATGCTCTCTAAGAACAAATTCTAAAAAAATTAAAAACAGTAAGATGAGCGAAAAGCGTTCTAAAAACATTCTAAATTATAATTTCTATGGAATCTCTGGAACTACCGAACCCTTTTCAAAAGTTATGGTAGCAAATTGAGGGTGACAGTCCCTGCTGTAACATAGGCTATATTTTATGTCTGTGCCACTACCACAGGGAGGTGCAAGAGCGAAAAATGTTCTAAAATTTTGATTTTTTTTATACTGAAGGAGATAGAAACGTGAAATTTGGTATGGTAGTTACTTATAAGATGTAAATGCTCTCTAAGAACAAATTCTAAAAAAATTCGAAATTTAAAAGGGTGAGATGAACGAAAAGTGTTCTAAAAACATTAAAAATTACAATTTCTATGGAATCTCTGGAACTACAGAACCATTTTTAAAAGTGATGGTAACAGTCGCTGTTGTAACATAGGCTATATTTTATATCGGTTACACTACCACAGAGGGGGGGGGGGGGTAAAAGAGTGAAAAACGTTCTAAATTTCCGATTTTTTTTTTACATTAGTGTGGCTTAATTAGTAATTTCTGAATTATCTGTGGCAGTAAAATTTACTCTAACGAAAATAGGCCAACGAATATCACTTGGCATTTTTCCAGAATTACGCGAGCAAAGCCGCAGGTTTCGCTAGTATTAGATAAAATAAAGTGATTGCAATAGGTTAACCCTTAAGATTAATATACTTCCTAACAATTATTTCATATTTTAAATTGAAATTAAGGGAATTTTTTGAAAACTTCTTTTTATAAATTTATTTTGGAAAGATAGGTGGGAGGGGGCAGAGAATAATGTTCAAGGACATGGGAAAAAGAGGGGCTCATTGAGCTGAAGCCCTCATAGTTGTTCATCTATTAATAAAATGTATGTATACTTTTATAATATTAATAAATATTTTTCACTTCATAAGCATTGTTTGCTTTATTTTTTGTTGGAAGCTGGAAACCTATTTACAAATAAAAGTAGGTGCTATGAATTTATATAATGTAATTAAAAATGAACACAAATTAAACATTTGTATAATAAAACAGATGAAGTACATTTGATTAAGGATCTAGAATTTCTTTCTCTTTTCAAATATTTTATAAAATATCAATTACTACAGCAATTTAAATTAATATTTAAGGTAGATATGAAAGAAATAAATATATGAAATTCTAGAAATGTATAACTAGAAAATTTTTTAAACAAAGTTTATTTTTAAAATTAATTTAAGAATAGAAAATCCATATACATATCCTCAATACCCTTTGTTTATGTTACCGGTACATATATAAAGATTATGTCAGCTGTCACCCATAACTGGTGCCGCACTTTGGGGTAAAATTGACTTCCAATTACTGTGAGGAGAAACGATGAAAGTGTTAAGCATTTAGTATTATGGAGATTACGCTTAAAAAGGAGTTCAAGGTCTCCCTGAGGGGCCGTCCATAAATTATGTCACGCTTGGAGAGGAGGGGGTAAGAAGAAGTGTAACATCACACATTTTGATTTAAATGAAATCATTTAAAATCAGCAGATTAAATTATGAAGTTATTTTGAAATTACCAGAATTTGAGGATATTTTTTTAACGGGGCTAAAACAATATTCATGTGATTTGTTTTTACTTATATTCCTTTTTAAAAAAAATCAATTGCTCCTTCATATTAATATTTTATTACTATTGTATATTAATTATATTTTTTGTTGTAAACCTTAATCTTATTTCTTACAAAATAAGTGCATGAATCATTTTTATTGTTATGCTCACAAATGTCATTAAAACACATAACACATGGGCTGATAAGTTCCCGGTCTAATAACGAAAACATAACTTTATAATTTTATAACTTAATAACTTTAATAATAAATAATAATAATTTAATAAAATAATAATAATAATAATTTAATAAAATAATAATAATTTAATAATAAATAACATAATTTTATAACGAAAAAGCTCCAAACAGAGCTCAAAATCATCGATTCGTTGTTGTTTTTGGTCAAAAGTCAACACGCGCGGCACCCATTTTGACAACAGCTTTTTCATAGACAAATGTTCATTCAAAATAAAACCTACACGTTCCTTGGATATCTTCAGAGTCTGAGCTATCTCCTGCAACTTCAATTTACGGTTCCCCAAAACGATTTTGTGGACTTTTTTTTATGTTTTCCAGAGTAACCACCTATTTTGCTTGGTGCATCACTGGTGTCCTTACGACCATGTTTAAATTCAGCAAACCAGTCAATAATGGTTGATTTATTTGGTGCAGTGTCCGGATAACGCTTATCAAGCCAATCTTTTGTTTGAACGGTGTTTTTTCCCATCAAATAGCAATTCTTGAAATTCTTGTTTATCCATTTTTTTGTTTATCATCAAAGTCATTCAACTAAAACCATTCTAACGTTTTATCCACACGGCGAATCATCATGACATTTTTTCTGCTGCCTTTTAAAGGTTAGTATTTACTAAAAAAAGCATCGGTTTGGCGATTGCAACGCCATCTGTGTGCCAGACCAGGAACTTATTGTGTATACTTATACACATTATACCGGGAACTTATAGCCGATGTGTTAGTTAAAGTTTAAAAATAAAATTTGAAATATGATCTATAACGTAGTGCTTTGTTTCTGAACTGCAAGTATATGTTTATGTAATATAGTGTGACATGTGACAAGAGGGGGGTATGGTGAAGTGTGACATTTTGTGACAAAGGGGGGGGGAGGGGGGTCAAAAATATTGAAAAACAGTGTGACATTATTTATGGACAGCCCCTGATATGATGAAGAAAAAAAAACTTTGAATTCTTCATTTTAAACAAAAGCAATAGAAGATTATTTTTGGATTTTTAATGTGTTATTTGTTACTTTTCTGATGATATGATAAAAATTGTCTTGCACATGGGGTACTGATGAAAAACTCTTAGTTTAGTATATTTCATGTTTATATTTATCATCATAAATAAAACTGCAATCTTTGCATTGGCTGCAGGTACTCTGCTCCAAAATCTTGCCCCTTCCTGGATTTTGTTTTGAAGGTGTTTATGGGCTGGGTGGTTCCAAATAAGGGAAATAGGGGTAAAAGGTAAAATAAAGGTAAAATAGGGGACCCCTATACTACAGGGGTCCACAACATAGAAACAGGCTTTGCTCCTCAAGACAGTCGAACTTTCAAAAGACTTTTATGTTAACCCCTAATTACTCTGGTTAAAAGATCAACCTCTAAGCTCCTGGCAGATTCAGGGGTATGGTTTTACGTCCTTGAAGTAATATTATTTACTGTCAGTCTAACTCGAAGAATGCACCATAATGACAAATGATGTCACAAAAAAGTATGATATAACAAATATTCTGTGGCATAACTCCATTATCATAAATTAGATGGAAAAATGGAATTAGGAACTTTCGTGTTCCCACTAGAACCAGCAACATAACGGTATACCAAAAGAAAGCAGAACAGAAAAGTGACACGACCCATGATGGCTGCAGAGGTATGCAGTGGTTGGACAAGGCGTCTGAACGAGCTTGGCTTGCAGGCCTTACTTTTTCTGCAGACTTGGGCAGGGCAGGGCTTCTTTTTTCTTCTTCTCTCTCCCAAACCCCTCTGAGCCTATTTTGGGCTGGCATTTTATTTATCTTTATAAAAATGAAAATGTGGAGTCTAATATAATGTCCTCCTCACCCTAGCGTTCAAATATTGAAATTTCAAAAATGCCAGTAATATTCTCTAATTTGCTCCAGAATATTATAATTTTCTCTGTTTTCAGTATCAAGCTGCTTTAACCCTTTCTGTGGCAGAGTACTCCTGTTGCTAAAATGTTGAAATCATTCATTTTCACCAGAATTTAGAAACAAATTTATTTGAAAATAAGTAAAAACTTTTCTTTATGCTCATTATAAAAGTAAAATTTTATTTCAAAAGCCTGGTGTCAGTGTGACATTTAGGAATTAAAATTAAGTGGGATATATATGTCCAGTGACGGATCTAAGGGGGGGTTAGCCGGGGCAGCTGCCCCGGGTGCAAGACTTGGAAGGGCGCAAAAATGAGAAATCATAAAAGATTAAGAATAAAGAAAAATTAAAAATTCACATGAAAAGATATTCAATTTTATTTTGTTCAACGGCGGTTTACTTTCGTTGCATAAGGATCAGAAATAAAAAATAAATTACTTTGTATTACATTATATAAAATATCACATTGCCACCAGTATTTCTAAGAAATTTTTATTTATTTAAAATTCAAAGATTTTGCGTTATCTTTTTTTCCGATATTGTTTTATGTTGTTTTACAACGTGTGCAGTATTTTATTTCGGTTATGTTTAAAAGACATTTGGGTGATTATTACAGAAAAAAGGCTAAAAAAAAGAAGAGGAAACTTCACAGCTATCATCTAGTATGTCCTCATGGCTTAAGACGAGCGATAGTCATGAAGGTAAGCAACCAGGTAGCTCTCTAAACTCTAAAGGATCACATGAAAATCTTAATTTCTCTAATCCTAAATGCGGGAATTTCTTAAATATAATTGAGTTATTATCACATTATCATGCACATCTTCGTGATCATATTAACCGTCATAAGAGAGGTCAAATTAGTTACTTTTCACATGTCATTCAAAATGAATTTCTAGAGATTATTGCTGCAAAATTAAGAGAACATATTTTTAGTGATATCAAAAAAGCAAAATACTTCTCCATCATGTTCGATTTTACTCCTGATGTAAGCCATTTAGATCAAATGTCACAGGTTATTAGATATGTAAAGATGAGTGAAAATGGTCCTGAAATAATCGAAAGTTTTATTGACTTCTTCAATGTTAGCCAGAAAATTAGAGAAACCCTTACTAAACTCATTTTATAGAAATTAGAAAATGATAGTCTAGCTGTAAATAACTTGTAGGCCAATCCTACGACAATGGCTCCAATATGTCAGGAAAATATAAAGGAGTCCAAACCCGAATATTGCAAACATATGATTTAAAATTTTTTGTTCCTTGTTCTGCTCATACCCTCAATCTTATTAGTGTAAATGCTGCCAAAATTTTACCAGAAGCTGAGACTTTTTTTGGTATCTTAAATTGCCTTTACAAATATTTTAGTGTCTCAACTAGTAGATTCTAAGAGAAAACATGTTTCTTTCACTAAAATTACAAAGTACTATTCGGTGGTCATCAAAAGGTGAAGCTGTAACAGCAATTTATAAATATATTCGAAAGATCATAAATGTTCTAAAGGAATTACAAACTGACAAATTAGCAACTCCTGACACAAAAACAGAAACTTCTTCATTACTCTTTAATATTACCAAATTTGAATTCACAGTGATGACGTACTTCTAGCATAATGTGCTTACTCAACTCGATATAGTGAACAAACTTTTTCAAAGGGAAGACATGACGATTGACAGGTCTGTAAAACACCTAAATGGTCTCATTAAAATGTTAGATTCAGAAAGGGTAAGTATTGCAATATGCAATACAGGATGCAAATGGTATTGCTACTGATATTAGTATTTAGGCAAAATTTAGGGAAACGAGGTAGACAAAAAAGAAGAGGTTTTTTGATGAGCTTTGTGAAGATGAAAGTAGCGCTATTTCTGATGAGGAGAAATTCGAACTAAAGATCTTTGAAGTAGTGGACAAAATCCTAATTAAATTAAGAAACAGATTTGAAGCTATTCAAAATCTCAATGGCATGTTTAGTTTTCTTCATGGAAGACATTTCCTAAAACTGTCAAAAGAAGAGTTACAAGTGCAAGCTGAGCTTTTGGCAAATATGTATAAAAACGATGTAGATAAAGAGGAACTTCTTCCGGAAGTCGAAACCTTCAAATATCATGCACTGGAGTTAGACCAAAAGATGAAGTCAAGTTCGGCTATTGAACTGCTAAGAATGATAAATTTATATGGACTTCAGGATGCTTATCCAAATCTAAGTACTTGTCTAAAAATATTCCTAACGCTACCTGTATCGTCACTTCTAATGAAAGAAGTTTCAGTAAATTAAAATTGATTAAAAAATATCTAAGAAATTTAACAAAAGAACAACGATTATCAAATTTGTGTATAATACATTTAGAAAATGAGATAGCTTGCAAATTACCTTATTACGACATAATAAAAACTTTTGCATCAAAGAAAGCTCGCAAAGTAAATCTTTAATAGTTATTGTAGATGTTAAAACAGGTATATTTTCTGTAATTTTTGTATTGTGTAATATTGTACTCTTTATACAGAAAAAATGTGTGGTAAAAATACAAATTTTGAGTATTGAGTATTAATATTAGTTCCTTAAGCAATTGTTTACGCAAATTTTATTCTGATATTCTTGGGAGCAGGGGGCGGCGGGGGGAAGGTGCAAATCTGCAAGCTTGCCCCGGCTAAAATTTAGTCTAGATCCGTCTCTGTATATGTCCCACTGCCCTGCAAGGGGAAGAAGTGTAGGTAAGGATTAAAATAGTTTATAACTGTGTCAGAGAACAGCAGTGGGTGTATTTTAGTAAGAGTGGTTGTGACAAATTTTTTATCATCCACATTCAATATAATTTGTTGTCACTAGTAGAGTGCTTTAATAAATAAGATAGTGGCAACATATGCACAAGGCGTATTCTGAGATTGGAAGTTTTTGTTAAAAATATGATAACCCACATTCCAGAACTTGACAATTCTTGCCATGATTAGACAAGACTTGTCCATGTCATGTCAGCTGAGAGTATATAGAAATAGACACTAATAGATGTGATGGATACTCGAATTCTGCTTCCCTGATGACCACTAAACAGTCTTTTTCTGAAATATACCTGCAGAAACGTGGCTGTTGCTATTTGTGGGTAATGTCCTATGAGGCGAGGGTGCTTCTATATGAGTGTGCAACATATCTATTCTATATATCTAAAATCCTAATGAAATGACTAATATGTGAATTTGAATATACGAAACGAATTTATGAATGAAACTGGAACTTCATGGTTTGTAAAAAAATTTTGTTACATAGAGAGAGAGTGAAGAGAGATAGACATATACAAGGAGATAGAATTAGAAGGTGATAAAGGGATGGACAGAGTTAGATGGTGATAGGGAGATAGAGAGATGGACGGAGGTAAAAAAAAATGGAGAAAGATAGATAGATAGATACATACAGTGACATAGTTATGGTGGGGGTCCAGATGCTCTGAATACAGTTTTGTAAAGTTTTCTTTGACTTATCTAATCTGAATACTTTCTGAGGTAATAAATGCAAAGAAAACTACATTATTACTGTATCTAGACCATTTGGACTCCTTCCCTGGCTACGCCACTGGCTACACATAGAGAGAAACAGAAAGATACAGTGATAGAAGGAGATAGAGAGGGTGAGATATAAAGAGATATGGTGATGTATAGATATGGAGAGAGAATTAGAGGAAAATAGAGAGATAGGAGAAATATAGAGAGAAATAGAGATATAGACAGTGATAGGGAGATAAAGTGATATAGGTAGAGAGGGATATAGTGATAGATGGAGAGAGAACAGGGGTGAGTAAGGCAAGTCACACCCTGAGACGGTACAAGCAACATGTCTCGTGTCTGAGTGGAAGAAACGAGTTGGAACAAAGAAAATACCTGTTTCTTCTCACACGTGAGACATGTTACTTGTGTCGTCTCAGTGTGCAGCCTGCCTTAGAGAGACAGGAGGAGAGATGTAGAGAACGGAGGCAGAGAGATTGAAGGAGATATACTGATAGAGAGGTATGGAAATAGAAAGTATGAGAAAGAAAAAAGGAGATAGGGAGAGAGGACTAGAGGGAGATATAAAGACCGAGTACTAGATATGGAAAAATAACTAGAGGGAGATAGGAACATAGCAAGAGATATAGTGATAGATGGAGACGGTGACAGGGATATAGAGTGAATTAGCAAAATATAGGATAGAAATATATACAGATAGAGAAATAGATGGAGATAGAAAGTGATAGAGAGAGAAATAGAGATATAGACAGTGATAGGGCGAAGGAGATATGATGATAGATAGAGAGAAAACTAGGGGGTTACAGAGACAAAGAGAGATAGACAGAGATAAAGTGATAGAGAAATAGATGAAAATAGAGTGTGAGATAAAAAGAAATAGAGTAAGATATGGAGATAGAGAAACAGGTAGAGAGTGAACTAGAAGAAAATAAATAGTGGAAGATATAGTGATAGAGAGCTGGATATGGAGAAAGAACTAGAGGAATATAGAAAGATAGAGTGATAGATATAGAGGAAGTTAGAGAAATATATGGAGATAGAGTGATATAGATAGATAAGCGGAGATAGCGAAATGGGAATAGAAAGATAGAGAAATATGAATGTAGATAGAGAAGTGATACTTAGAATGAGAGTCAAACAAAAAATTCCAAAGATTGGCGCAGGCGGCAGAGTCGCCTAGTGGGATATAAAATTTGATTGATTGAGATGATTTTGGGGAAAACGAATCCCAAGCATCTTAGAGAGCCTGTCATTATCACCAAACTAATTGTTGTTAACTATTCTGACTCATCTAATCGAACTCATCCAGACGAGAATTGCCGAGTTCTAGGGTATAAGTTTGCAATAGTTTATACCAAAAACTTCTGTCTTAACACGTGTCTTGTGCGTATGTCCCCACTCTCATATAAATGCACTCTAGTGAGTAATTCAATAAACATTAGCTTGGTGAAAACGGCAGGCTCGCCCATAGATATTTTAGAATTAGGCTGAGCATAGCAACACTTTAGCCTGTATCAGCTGTGCTTTACAACTTACTCTCGTATTTACCTTCGACCTTAAATGCTGGTTAAGCTCGAAAGCTCAGACGATATTCATGATTAATCTGATTGGACTTCAGCTGTGATCATGTCAAATCAGTTTAATGGTGAATATCATTTGAATGTTCGACCGAGGTTTTCGCGCTAACCGGCAATTGAGGTAGATGGTGAATATGAGCGTAACTGGATTAGATCAACGATCTAAGTCCAATAATGAAAAACTAAACTGATAAAATCCTCTCCACTAGGGTTCCTCATAGAGTGGTGCCATTCGATAATTAAAATTTTATTGGTGTAGACGACTTTGGGCATAAACAGAGTCGCCAGGTAACGTTTGTTGATATATCACTCATCTAATCGAACTCCTGCAGAGATTATGTCTAAGTAGCGTTGCAAAACATGGAAAAAACGGGTTTATTTCCAGGAATAACTCGAGTGTTGTACGACGGAAATAAAAAAATTCCCGGGAGTTTTGAGAAAGTTTCAGTTATAGAATAATTTAATTTACAGCTGTAATGCAAATGTAATAGATCTGTCTTTACAATTTTTTTGCGTATTATGAGACTTAATGATTGACTGATAAAAATATTTACAATAACAAATGTAAACAAAATATAAATACAGAAAAATTGCACAGTTTACATGAAAACTAACAAAATACACGCTTAAGCAGCAAAAACGTTAAGAAAAATTAAAATATCAAATTATTTATAAGTAAAAAATGAGAGAGCCTGACATGAATATAAGCGCATCACACCTGTTCTTAAAATCAGCCAATGTAAGCAAAAATAAAATGAACAAAACTAAAAGAACTCAATGCAACTCGCAAAAAAATCAACATAGAGTATGCCTTAATAGTAGATATCCCAGCTAATAGAAATTAAACAATTTTAATATTTATAGGAAGATTCAAACCATCACTAATTCACAGCCACCTTAGTTGTAAAGCTAATGATTTTTAATAATTATAAAATCTTAGAGCGCAAAAGCATAAGTTCTATGAATTCATAATGAAAATTTATTTTAATTTTTAAACAAACAAGATACACAAACAACATCACAATTCATAGCCACCATTGTTGTAAACACTTTCCAGAACAATTAACCTGAAAATTCTTTAAAATTTCAAATTGAAAATGTCTGATTTTGTCTATCTTCAAATTTCCGGTTTTATTCTCGTCCTCAAAATCTGCGTGTTATTTCCAACTATCTCCAAGTTCTGTATAGGGCAGTTGCGAGGCTAACGAAAAAGAAAGGCTACGGCGGTGCTTTACGCGTATCTCTTTTTACAGACCACCGGAGTCACGTGATGCTCGAATACACCAATGCAGGTGTAGGAAAAGAGCATCACGTCACCCTAGCGGTCTCGAGGCTAACGAAAAAGAAAGGCTACCGCGGTGCTTTACGCAAATCTTTTTTTACAGACCGTGGGAGTCACGTGATGCTCGAATGCACCAATACAGATGTACGAAAAGAGCATCACGTCACTCTAGCGGTCTGTAAAAAAAGATAAGTGGAATGCACCGCGGTAGCCTGTCTTTTTCGTTAGCCTCGAGCGGTCTGTAAAAAAAGATAAGTGGAATGCACCGCGGTAGCCTGTCTTTTACGTTAGCCTCGAGCGGTCTGTAAAAAAAGATAAGTGGAATGCACCGCGGTAGCCTGTCTTTTTCGTTAGCCTCGGGGCAGTTGCAATTGACGTCAGGTTGGAGGTCACACACTACAAATAGGCACTTCTGATTGGTGGAAGTACCCTGACATCCGAGGCGAACGAAAAAGAAGGCTACCGCGGTGCTTTACGCGTATCTTTTTTTACAGACCGCCGGAGTCACGTGATGCTCGAATGCAACAATGAAGGTGTACGAAAAGAGCATCACGTCACTCTAGCGGTCTGTAAAAAAAGATAAGTGGAATGCACCGCGGTAGCCTGTCTTTTTCGTTAGCCTCGCCTGACATCCAAGTGAAGTACAATGGTTGATCAGCTGATTGCAACTTCCCTATTGTTGGCTGCCATAATTTGGACAAAATATTCAGTCTGAGCATGTAGTCAGGACGCACTCTCTTATAGAGGCATCCTATCTTAAACAATCCCACATTTTGGCCAACTGTGGTTAGGATGCCTCTATAACATAATGGTGGCATAAGGGAATTGTTGTTGTTGGTTTGGCCGCGACCTACGTTATACACGGCCGGTGCATGACGTTTAAAACGTCACATGAAGTGGATCATTTTTACACAACGATTGGTGCAAAGCCGCGCGCCCACCGTTTTCCACCAATCGTTGTGTAAAAATGATCCACTCCTTGTGACGTTTTAAATGTCATGCACTGGCCGTGTATAACGTATAGGTCGCGGTTTGGCCCGGTGAGCAGAGGCATAAGGGAAGTAAAACTTGATTAGTCAAGACGGTTTTGGACAAAAACGAATCGCCAATATCTTAGTGCGTCTGCCATTATCGCCAAACTGATCTTTGTTGACATGTCGAACTTGTCCCGGTGAGTTTCGCCACGTTCTGGAATATTGTTTACCACACTTTGGACGAAATATTTAGCCTGAACTCTAGTGCCTAGAATATATAGTGTGGAAATCAGCCAACCAAAGTATGCTAAAAATTTGTATCCCATAAAAGTTGAACGATGCTGAATGATAAATGTCGATCGCAGCGAACTCTAGCAGTTCAAGTGTAAACATTATATAAGGATTCAATTTAGAAGGCGTTTCGGCCAATGAACAAGAAGATGTCGCTGAGATCGAAATTTGTCCTTCAGCATCACTCAACATTTATGGGATCCAATTTTTAGTACTTTTTAAAGGTTTACTGGAATAGCTTATTGCCACACTATAGCTTCTAGACACTGTACCTGAGCACCCGCCGTGTGCGTATGTCGCCATTGTTTTATATTGACATCCTAGCTGTAGTTGGGAAACAACGTTCATAATTGAAAGCAAATACCAGGCCCACAAAGCATCATCTAATTCTAAAAGGTCTATCTTTATTAGAATGTCTTTATATGTGAGCGGCAATTTACACGCAGGGCAGTTGCTTAGACTATGCTTAGACAGAGGTTCTTGTCCAAACTTACATTCCGGAACTTGCTGGTACCGCGCACAAAATACACGGCTGGTATATAACTTTTAAAACGTCACACGGAGGATCATCTCTTTACATGGCGATGGGCGCGCCGCTTTGTACCAATCGCCGTGTCAAGAAAATCCACGCCGTGTGACGTTTTAAACGTCATGAACCGGCAGCGTATTTCGTTGGTTCGCGACCTACGTTATACACGGCCGGTGCATGACGTTTAAAACGTCACATGAAGTGGATCATTTTTACACAACGATTGGTGCAAAGCCGCGCGCCCACCGTTTTCCACCAATCGTTGTGTAAAAATGATCCACTCCATGTGCGTTTTACACGTATGCACTGGCCGTGTATAACGTTGGTCGCGCCGGTATTTCGCTGATCGAATAAGACAAGTCAACGAATACAAGCTTGGTGGCAGGTCGTACGTCACCAGGAGAAAGATCGAGGCTAACGAAAAAGAAAGGCTACCGCGGTGCTTTACGCGTATCTTTTTTTACAGACCGCCGCAGTCACGTGATGCTCGAATGCACCAATGCAGGTGTACGAAAAGAGCATCACGTCACTCTAGCGGTCTGTAAAAACAGATAAGTGGAATGCACCGCGGTAGCCTGTCTTTTCCGTTAACCTCGGAGAAGGATGGTATGAGACACGGAAGGAGAAATTCGTATTAAACCGCAACCAACGAAATACACGTCTAATTCATAACGTTTAACACGTCACACGGAGTGAACTATCTTTACACGGTGATTGGTACGAAGCGCGAGCCCATCGTTTTGTGCCAATCGCCATGTAAAGATGATCCAATCCCTGTGACGTTTAAAAGTCATTAACCGGCCGTGTGTTTCGTTGGTCGCTGTTAAACCCGACCTCCCGTGATAGTTAGTCGTTCGCGACGTCGTTTTTCTTTTCGAAAATAGCGAATGTTGCTGTTTTTAGCGATCCAAATGCGGACTGTGCCGTATTTTGACCACGGCCTGGGAAGTAAACCCAAGACTGTTCTCCTAGTAACGGGTGATTAGAAACTTAAATCTCGTACTGATATTGAATATGTGAGAAGATTGACGACTGGGGAGTGGGTGGCTCTGAGTGACAAACTTTTGTCTGACTTCTTCAGTACTAAGAATAGACTCCGCAAATTAGAGAAATTGAAGGAGCTCTCAGATAGAAGGATACCAGTGCCTTGCAATCTGTGATACAGCTGTATTATGAGTAAGGTTTGTCGGACTAACCTTTTACTCAAAGCCTTTTGTCTGCCATTATGCAAGTAAAAATCTTTCGCGTTTGGGATAATTTGCAGTCTGGAGGAGCGAAGGCAGACTCGAACTCAGTGACGGAAGTGTTGCTACCTGCTGTAGTAGAGGGTCAACCAAATTCCGTTAAGTAGTGAAAAAAGGCCTGAGGAGAACTCCGACTACATAAATTTATTCCTATTGAGAGGAAAATGTTGTTAAAATTTCTAACAAATAATCAAAATAGCAAAGCAAAGTTGCTACTAACGTGGAGGAAAGTCTAATGAAGCTAAGCGCGAATGACGAAGCTAGTACTACTAGCAAATTTAAAAGTAAACATGCCATCCATCAAAATTATCCCGCCAGACAACTGACAATTCCATATTATATCTCAATCAGGAATATTGTTAGAACTGCCCATTCCCAGATGAAGCTCAGGAACCTTAACATAAAACTTTATACTGTTAATGACTATCGTTACGTTCAAAAAATTCTGTTTCAGGAGAATGTCCAAAGTCATTCATACGTGTTGTAAAATGTGAAACCAAAGACTAGTCCTTAGGGGACATACCTTCAACACTCGTGTCGAAGACATCAAAGATGCGAAGGAAATTGAATCAGATTTTTTGGACGTGTTGATCCAAATGTATAAGGGTTAAGGCTCCTAAAATCCAGGCTGACACGCGTATCCATTTACTTGCCCATAGGAGAGGAACGATTGACCACGCCGCGTGGGCAACAATCGCTGTTCGGTCTAAGTGGGCATCAAAATGCTCGATGATTCAACATGTATTATAGTAGCCCTAATAGGGGTCCTTGTCAAACAAAAATAACATGCCCGTTTTCTATGTTTCGATCCCAAAACAACCAGAAATTGACCGCATCTTCCAACGTACAAAAATTATGGAAACTCAGGTCAATTTTGAAGCTTACATTACTGTAAAAAAATATCCTTGCAGTATTGCAACTGTAAGGGCTTTGCCCTAGCTTATAATTTACACGCCATATATATAAAGTGCACTGGTGCATGTAAGACAAGTTAATGTGAAAGACTTTAATACGCCCTGTCGGAATTGACTAAAATTTCCCAAAAGCAAATACCAACTAACGGCAAAAATCCCAAACTTAAAGGCAAAAATCCCAAACTTAAAGGCAAAAATCCCAAACTTAAAGCTAATAGATCAGTTTCAACCATGTCATCACCACCCCACCAAGTTTTATCCAATCAAACACAATCCACCATCTTTGAGGGGCAAACAAAACGTCCATCTGGCAGATAAGGCGGTTGCTAGGGTGTGACGTCAGTTGAAACTGATGTATTGCTCTAAGTACTCAATATGAATTATAACTGGATATTCTCTGCTAGACAGATTGACCCATCACAGACATATGTGGGAGACAGCACCGTGCAAAGAGAAAACTGCGCCCGGGGCAAATTTTCAATTTGGCACCCCCCTATCCACTTCTCTTTGTGACAGGTGTCATAGAAATTGGCAAAGTGAACAGAAATAAATTCTATTGAAAAAATATTTCGCGTTTATTTTAGAAATTTAAAAGATTTAATTCAGAAATTCTAAATAACATAAGACAATAGCACTTATTTCCTAGAGAAATCATGATGTTTTGTGACATGAAAATAAGAGAATGACGAAGAGTGAAACTGAAATTCCCCGGAAAATGATCGACAGCCGAAAAATGAATAAATAAATAAATAAAACTGTGGTTGGCAGTATAAATTTGGTGCCCGGGCAAAGGCCCCCTTCGGCCCTGGTGGGAGTTGAGAGTGGACCTAAAGTCTTTGGAAACTTGCTCACAGAATTCCCAGTCAAATCTATTTAAGGCCTGTTTTCTACCCTTTTAGTACAGCGCCTAGAATACATAGTGTGGAAACTGCCCATTTTTAATGTCCGTAATGCTTTAAAAAGTGCTAAAAAATTGTAGCCAATAAATGTGAAACGATGCTGTACGATAATAGGGCGATCGCAGCGATATCTGCTAGCTCTTTACAACATAAACAAAAATTTAATAAATTATCACTTAGTAAATATCGTTTTTATCCATGATCACTATCTTTCATAATTTTAAAGCTTATATTTGGGGCCTCCATGGCCGAGTGGTTAAGACACCATTCCGCTAATCGCTTGAGAGCGTAGGAGTCAGGTCGGCGGGTTCGACTCCTGCCAGTTCCATTGCACACACTTTGTGGAGCTCCCGGATGTAACTCTCTGGTGTTTGTAAATTTCCTTGTGGCTATCTCGTCCTTGTATATTGACGATGACTTATAAGCGGGCACTTTATGTCAAGCACACAACTCAGATGTATGTTCTCAATAAACATAAACATAAAGCTTATAAAATTCACTATTTAAATCAAAGGAAACCGCGACCTACGTTATACACGGCCGGTGCATGACGTTTAAAACGTCACATGAAGTGGATCAATTTTACACAACGATTGGTGCAAAGTCGCGCGCCCACCGTTTTCCACCAATCGTTGTGTAAAAATGATCCACTCCATGTGACGTTTTAAACGTCATGCACTGGCCGTGTATAACGTAGGTCGCGAGGAAACAGGATTTATTGTTTATTGAGAACATACATCTGACTTGTGTGCTTGACGTCAAGTGCCCGCTTATAAGTTATCGTCAATATACAAGGACGAGATAGCCACAAGGAAATTTACAAACACCAGAGAGTTACATCCGGGAGCTCCACAAAGTGTGTGCAAGGAGCTGGCGGGAGTCCAACCCGCCGACCTGACTCCTACGCTCTCAAGCGATTAGCGGAATGGAAACAGGATATAATTTAAGTATTTAAAATACTTACCACTGGCCGAAATATTTTCTCAGTTTGATTCTTATACAATGTTTACGTTGAAAAGTGCTAGCAGATGTCGCTGTAATCGATCACTTGTCGTTTAGCACTGTTGTACATTTATCGTATTCAATTTTTTATTCTAGGTACTGTACTTTTAGTTCATTTCTTTGAAGACCATCAGTGTTTGGATCCCTTGATCGGTAAAGGGCTCTTGTCAGAGAAGTTTATCTGGAGTAAGACGACTATAATAGGAGCTGACGCATATCCATTTTGTTTCGTATTATTGGTACACAGCTCAGCATCAATCTACCGCAGCCGGAGTTGGGGTTGCCTAAGACTCGGTTCTGATTGGCTGAACCGGTTCTGATTAGCTTGTTTTTTTGACAGGGCTGCAATTCGGGCACCAAATCTGTGAGGATGCGTCAGCCTGTATTATAGGAAGTCTAATGTGGAGCTGCCCACGTAAAACCGAAGTAGGCTGCACACTGCCGGTAATGATAGCAGACTTAATTTAGATTGAAAATTTAGATCTATCTATTCTTAGGATTTCATTTAATCTGCCTTTTTAGATCCCGGTCGGCGCCACTTGTCTTTCAGTAGGGCTACACTAGATACTGGGCTTGCTCATTCATTCTCATGACGTCACAAATAGTGGCTGACCGCGATTAGTGACAAGTACCGCGACTAGTACAAAGCGACGCGCCCATCGTTTTGTGCCAATCGCTGTATGTCTTTCGTCGTGGCCAGCCCCCATTTGTGACGTCATGATAATGAATGAGCATGCCCGGTATCTAGTGCAGTCTTGGCTCAGTGGTCTAAGCCGCGATCTACGTTATACACGACCGGTTCATGATATTTAAACGTTACAAGGAGTGGATTATCTTTACACGACGATTGGTACAAAGCGTCGCGCCCATTGTTTTGTACCACTGGCCGCGTAAAGAAGATCTACTCTTTGTGACGTTTAAAACGTCATCAACCGGCCGTGTGTAGCGTAGGTCGCGTCTAATCACAGACTGAACATGCATCCGGTGCATATGTCGCCACTGTCACATAGAGGCACCCTATGGACGATTGGTCTAACCTAGGGTGCCTCTGTTAAAGATTGGCGACATCACTGAGAGTGTGCTCAGAATAAAAGCTTTGCCCCAACTATGGTAACCAATAGATCAGAACATCTGGGTGCAATAAACACCTGGGTTCAATCGCGACCTACGTAATGTATTACGCAGGAAATGTATTACGTAGTTTGCAATTCAATTAGACAAGTAAGACTTGGATGCCTCTATATGAGAGTAGCAGTATAAAATAAAACTGTATATAAAATTTAATTGATTGAAGCGCTTTTGAACAAAATCAAGTTGTCATGCATCTTCGTGAGCCTGCCATTGCACCAAACTAATCATTGTTAACGTGTCTCTACATGCAAGAGACGACATACGCAGAGAGCGCATGGTCAGGCAGACGTTTTTGTCCAAATTATAAACTATATTTCAGAACTAGCCGATAGTTGCCTAGATGGCTATTAGATGAGTGGGACAAGTTAAAAACATAAGATTGGCGATTCGTCTTTGTCCAAAATCGTCTCAACTAATTCAATTTTACACCCCGTATGTCACCCCTCTCATATAGAGGTTATTTATTGCGCGCCACTTGGAGTACTTGTGCGAGTGTAGTTTTGCAAAGCACAGTTAATGGCAACCCTATATTATTATGCACATTTAATTTGATCTAATCTACGTAATATGTTGCCAGTACGAGGCTAACGAAAAAGAAAGGCTACCGCGGTGCTTTACGCGTATCTTTTTTTACAGACTGCCGGAGTCACGTGATGCTCGAATGCACCAATGAACAATGAAGGTGTACGAAAAGAGCATCACGTCAGTCTAGCGGTCTGTAAAAAAAGATAAGTGGAATGCACCGCGGTAGCCTGTCTTTTTCGCTAGCCTCGTTGCCAGTAGAAAAAGTCAATGTAAAAAACAGGATTTTTTTAAAAACAATTTTATGTCATAAACTAAGAAATGCTCAATTGAAGTAACTTTTTCTTTCCAAAATTACTTATAGGGCAGTTGCAATTGACGTCACGTTGGCGGTAAACAGTACAAATAGGCAGTTCTGATTGGTGGAATTACCCTTACCTCCAAGTGAATACAATGGTTGATCAGCTGATTGCAACTGCCCTATTCGAAACTCTTCCTCAATGCATTCAGTCAATATGATCCCCTACACTCGGTGCCGTATGACTGATGTTGGCCTTGACGCACCCTTTACAAAAATTTAGCTATTGCTTCTGATCCGGAAAACTCATCGCACGACTCCAGGAAGAGACGGGATCTCGGCCAAACTTCTGCAGGGTTTCTCCCTAGAGAGTACAGGAAAGTTAGTGGCCCTCTACAACAACCTTCTCGACTCAGGTACGCTGCAGCCATCTTGGAAAGAAGCCAACATAGTTCCTATTTGCAAACCAGGGAAACCGGCCCGTTTCGCGTTTCACATTGTCTTATCGTCCGATTGCACTGACGGCTGTGTGCTTCAGTCTTCGACTGCCTTATACTTCATCGCCTTGTTTACTGGGCTGGAAATAACATATTTCATGCTTCTCACTACGGCTTTATGCCGTTTAATTATAGTACATCACTTCTCAGTAAATTCTATGATGACATCTCTGGTCCTCGTAACTCCCGCTAAGCGGCCTTCATGATATGCCTAGCCATCCGGTCGGAATACGACTCAGTTTGGATCAACGGGTTGATTTACAAACTCGCTGTCCTTGGCATACGGGGCAAGATTGGACGATGGATCACACATTTTCTGACTGACCGCTCCATCTGCATCCGCTGGAAGTCAGTCAACTCCAATAGTCAGCCGTGCAAAAGAGGTGCGCCCCAGGGAAGTGTTCTTTCCCCGTTTTTATTCATGGTTTTCCTCCAAAATATTTTTGGGATCCTAGAGTCCGGAGTTCATCTCCTGATCTGTGCGGGTGACATCCTCTTATATGCGCTGGGGAAGAGCCCCTCAGCACCCTTGCAAAACTATAAAACAGCATAGATAGGCTGGTACAACAGTGCACTGCCTACCACCTTTCCGTTTCAACGGACAAAAGCGTCGCCATCGATTTCTTTCGTCACCGACCTCTCGTTTCTGTGGCCATGCTCGGGTTACGACACTCGAGTGAAGCCCTGTCACAAAGATTTTAGGAGTATGGTTCAGTAGATCCCTCTTTTTCAACCACCATTTCTCATACCTACGAGCTAAGACTTTTAAGAGGTTAAATTATCTGAAGGTGGTTGCCTCGTGTAGTCATAGTGTAAACAGCGTCCATATGTTGAGCTTAGCCAATTCTACCGTTTGCAGCCTCCTACAGTATGCCTGCCACCCCTTTTTGTCAAGGTCAGTCTATCCTCTCTCAACTCTCTTGAGGTTAACTACAACGCAGCCCACCATGTTACCACTGGTCTTCCAAAGTGTATGCCTATCCCACTCCTTCGCCGATGTGGAGCCCAGCTATATTATCCAGTTTTTGTGGCTATCCACCCTTTTCTTCATTCGGGATATTTCATTACTATTGATGGTTTTCCTTTTGGAACAGTTTCCCTCCCGCCGGGGGCAATTTTTTAAGCCTGGTCTTCATGGTACGCCTATGTTCCTGTTTGCACCCTCTTCTCGTCAGACTCCTCCAAAACAGCCATTGCAGCGTACAACGTGCAAGTGAGTTCCTGCATTGCCATGCTACTTCCACACCTAAATTCCATTTTCACAGCCGAGGCCCTGACCATCTACATGGTTCTTACCACCTATGTGACATTGGACAGCTGCTTCTACCTCCTCACAGACAGCCTCTCCTTGCTGTGTACTCCAGAAAAGACCTCGCTTCACTCTCCCAGAGTTGTCTTGCTGCTTCATAATACAATTCATCAGCTCCTGTCGTCACACTCAGTACCACTGACCCTGGTGTGGTGTCATGGCCACAAAGGATTTCTTCCTGATGAGGTGGCAGATTCCCTTGCCTGACGCATGCCCTCAATATTGTTCCTGACGACCTTGTGTCACAGATCTGTCGTGACTAGATAGCTAATACGACATATTCATGGATGAATAGTGACTACTACCCGGATTTTCCACCCTTAGGTGAGGAAACAAACTTTCAATAGTGGACAAGCCATTGCCGGGAGTACGTCTGGCTTTCTCAATGACGCACTTACACACTGCTCATCAATAATCGTCTGTTCAGGATGAAGCTTGCCCAGTCGTCTCTCTCCCTCCTATGCTGTGAGGTTGAGACACTGGACCATGTTCTTCTGCTCTGTTGCAAATACAGCCTGGAAAGGGTTAAGTTCTTCTCCATGCTTGGTTTGATTCTCCAGTTCACCTACTTTCAAATACTTTCCATCGCACTTCGGCCTCATACAGGGTTAATATTCTGATTTGGCTTTCCTCTGTGGTCGCCCGTAGTTAATTTCCCTGTGCTGCTGGGCAGTAAGCCGGGGCCATGCCTAAGTCTTTAGGACTTAGCCTTTGGCGTAGCACAGGTCCCAAGCTGTGTACCAACCAAGCAAATTATTCGAAAATAAAATTCGCAATGTGCAATCGTGAATGATACGTGAAAAGCGAAAATAAAAAGAGCCTTTTCAAAACAATTTTTTTTCACCTTGCCTTCTTACAATGACCGATTATAAACCGCAAACAATTAGAGAAGATTGGATTTGCTTTTGTGTACTCAAAAAATTTGCATCATCCATAAACTTTTACAAATTTGTAAAAAATCAGAATATTAAAATAGTTCCAAAAATGTTTTCTTCATACAGGGATGTAAAGTTCTGTTTGTGTGCTTATTATATTAATTTACGTTCATTTGCTCAGAGCCTGATCACCACAAGGTAGAGTCCTGCACGGATTGGGTTGTACCTGACCCAAACCTGCAAATTCCATTTGAAGTCAATCCGCAATCCGACAAAAAAATTTCTGGACCCGCTACCTGACCCAAACCCGCAAAAATAATTTTCAGCGACCTGCAACCTGACCCGAACCTGCAATACCTCAACCCGACCCCAATGAAAGGACCATAAATCATGTTTTAATGCTATAATGAAACATAATGTCCAATTATATCTCTAATATCAATTTTATATTTTATATAGAAAAATGGACAAATCTATATTTTTTAATATTCAAATATAGTGAAAACTCGGAATAGCAGAAACCTCGAGATAGTTGAATAGAGTCCTGCAGTGGGTCGAGTTGCTTCTATTTATTTTTTCATGTCGGGATGACAATTTTTCTTTCTATGAGTCAGGTTCAACCTTGAATAATTCTTCCGGCTCATATTTAGGTTTTAGCATGTTCGATTGTTGGGATTTTCACCAAAAGTTTGAACAGAACTATGAAAATAAATACGTATGTGAATGTGAATAAGTAAGGGGTCTGAAAAACTACTTTTTTTAGTAGCGAACTACAACTACAACATAAAAAAAAAACAGTTAAATACAACTACTTGTTTTAAAAAGTAGCGACAACAAACTACTTTTCAAAAGTAGTCACTACTTCACTACTTTTAGATTTTGTCGAAAGATTCAATCTACAATTGAAATTGAGGACAAGGAATTAGAATTCTGCACGTGTCGGGTTGTGCATACGACTCGAACTTGAAAATTCTGCTTAAAGCCAAATCGAAACCGACCCGAATCCCAAAATATTTATACCCAAAACCGAAGGAACAGAAAATTAATCCATATTTCAATACAATTATGTAAAAATAGTCCACAAAGAAGATAACCGGTATTAAAATATTAGATATAATAATGCATTAAAAGATAAAGGGTTAACTGCAAGAAATTTTATTCTTTTCATGCGTTAGCAGTTTGTTTTGTTTTATCAGCAAGATTCAATGGAAAAACCTATGACACTGCAACTGAGATTTGTCGCTGATATTCGCAAATTGTTGAACAGAACACATTTTGTCAAAAAAAAAAGTGAGTTATGATCAAGTGATTAGAAGAATGGCATCTTTCAAAGCTTTTTGCTCCTTTCGAAGTAGAGTATAAAATCGATTTTCGAGAGTGTCCGTTATGGAGGTCTTATTATATACATATTTTTAACCTGCAAAAATATTGTGTACATTCTTTGGGAAAAGCGGGTCAACCCGAACCCGTAATACCTCAACACGCAACAAAACAGTAGAAGTCTACCTGACACGAACCTGAAACACAACGAAAAAATATAGTGCCAACCCGACTCGATGCAGGACTCTATCATAAGGACAAGTGGGGCAGCAGCCCCAGATAGTAAGTACTGTTGCTTCCCAATAAAAATCATTACTTTATTTAAATGCAGAATTTCTGCCATAAAGAATGCAAAAATTACTATTTGAAAACAGCGGTGAATGTTGGTCTTTCCCAGAATTTTTGTTCCCCTCACTTTATATTCCTCTTCCCATTCTAACTGAAATGCTGGATTCCGGAACCAGAATTGTTATATTAGAGAGTTAATTGAGAGATAATATTGGCATTTATAAAATTGAAATATTCGAAATCTCAGCATCCTCCTCATACAACTTCTTTTCACCCCTAGATTTCTAAGTGAAATATCTCGACACTGGAACAGAATCAAATTAGAACTAAATATTTGTATATTTGAAAGTTTGATATTGAATTTTTTTTGGAGGGGAGGATAGCGTTGACTTAGTCTCTCCAAAATTCTAATTGAAATATCTCATTACTGGAACCAGAGCAAATTCTAATATTAGAAACTAAATTATATTACAACTAAATGAGAGCTAATCCTGATATATTTGAAATTTAAATATTCGAAAGTAGTGGTGGTGGGGGAAGTTATCACTAACTTCACCTTCCATGCATCTAAATTGAAATAATTTTATACCAGAACCGGAGAAAATTGCAATCTTAGAGAGCAAATTAGAGCTATTGGCATATTTGAAATTTTGATATTCAAAAGTGGGAGGGTCACAGATAGCATAAATAACTTAGACTCTCCCACTGTCCTTCTAATTGGAAAGTCTGAATACTAGAATGGAAGCTAATTGTAATATTGATAAGTAAATTTGAGCTAAATATTGGTGTATGTGAAAGTTCATGTCCACATTTTTTACCCCTCCTTCCCTTCTAATTTAAATATCTGAATATCAGAACCAGAGCAAATTCTGATATTAAAGAACAAATAACAGCTAATTCCTGAAATATTCGAAAGTGGTGGAGGTAGAATTTA